>JACYFF010031952.1:24702483-24718907 GCA_017589665.1 Selenicereus undatus | reverse complement strand
ATATATATATATATATATATATATATATATATATATATATATATATAATTAACCCATAAAATAAGTAAGTAAAGTATTCATAAAACAACAATATGACTATAATATATCAATTAAATAATAAAATAATATAATTTTCTTGTTTAATATAATAGGATGCTTAAAATCATATTGATTGGAAAATAAGAAAAAAATAGTACAAAAAGAAAATAGGAAAAGAAAAATGTACCCAATGCCCCAGTTCACAATTATAACACATCCCTGTGAATTAATTTCTAATTAATTATGTTTTTATTGTGTTGATTAATCATATGATTAAATGTTCAATCAAATGCATCAGTTGCGTGAAATTATGACATTGTCAAAAGGCTTATTCAAATTGAAATATTTGTACAAACGTGGGCTTATTTATCACATTTTAGAGAAATAATTATATCGTATAAATAATTACATACACATTCACATGAATACTGCAAGATTTTGACCCAAAATTTAGTCAAGTTATGTAAAGTTCAAATATTTTTATCAAAATAATAAAATAAAATAAATTAGAACCCAAATAAAGCTGAACAAAAATAACTAAGAAAACTTAGGTTGGGGAAGTAGATCACAGAATTGGAGTAGGGGTCATTGAAAAGCACAAAACATTGGAGATTTTAAGAGGAGGGCAGATTCATCAAAATAGCTTCACAACCCTTTCTAAACCTGACACAGGCCCCCATAAAAAGAACAATTCATGGTGAAAGGTGAACGTTTAGGTAATTTAAAAACTAATGCACCACTTGTTGGTAATTTTCCCAATGCTCTTCTTTTCTTCTTTTCTTCCTTCACAACATTGTGGCATCGCCATTGGATTGCAATTCTTCTTCCATGGTTAGACGGGTTTTGATTTTCATCATCATAATTTCCTGTTATCCTTGTAGAACATCATCATATCTTGATCATCACAATCCTCTACTATCCATCAATATCATCATCAGATCTTGATAATCACAATCCCATATTCTCCTTCAACATAATGTTGGGCTCTGTTCAATAAATTAAGCTTCCTAATCAATTTGGTTCTAGGTTTCAAGGGATCTTCTTCATAGTGTAGGCACAAAAAAAAAAATTAAATATGTGCCATGTCACTAAATAGTTTAAGTTAATTAATATTGGCTAGTCCAATTAATTAATTTAATTATTTGGGTCCAAACGATCACCAAGTCAACGGCCCAATGAAGTATCAAGTCAACGGCCCGATAAGATTGTCAAGTCAATGGCCCAGTGGACTACCAAGTCGTCAACTTAAATAGACTCCCAAGTCATCGGCCCGAGTTCAAGGCCCATCTATCGACCCAAGAAGCCTATTAATCCGCAATCCCTAAAAGAGTGTGGAGGTTGCTCCCTATAAATATAACTCCATCCCCCCTCATTCGGATATAGAAATTCTCTCGCGCGGAAGACCCTCTAGAAAGAAACAACAAGCACATCAAAACGTGTCGTTTACTCTAGAGATTGAAGCACGCACTTGATCGAGATTCAAGCTACTTCGGCCCTCTATCAAGTCACAAGCAAGAGATCGAATCAGAGGAGTTTAATTTGTTCATTTGTAACAAAATATTTAGAGATTGTACCCATTTTTAATTATAAATACAAAAATTGAATTTGTTCCATATTTCTTGTCTTAATTCGATTTAGACTTAAAATTTGTGTTTACAAATTTGGCACGCTCGGTGGGACGTTCTCTGCCTCTCATCTCTTTCTCGAAACCACAAACTCTACATTCCCTCAAAGACGACATGGCCCAAAGAACGCCATCCCTCAACCTTCAAGGAAAGCTGTGCGATCCACATCTCAGGGATCAACAACTGCTAGCATTATGTCTGGCGGGGTTATGACTAGAAGTATGGCAAAAGTTGCTGTTGTGATTGTCATAAAACAATCGGTTGGGACCGTCCCATCACAATCTCGCAGGATTCCAAGCCTCGACTCCAGCTTACATAAAGGAGTCAACAAAGTCCATTCGCATCCTTTGAAGCAAAAATCTGTTGCAGGCTTCAAAATGCACCCAACAATATGTCAAGAGGTGGGCAAGCTCCAAACTCAGGCAAACCCCACCTTTGAACCTTTCGATGAGGAAGATCATAGCTATACTAGCAGTGACTCCTCACCGGCATCACCACGATAGTTGGTCGCTGAATCGGAGACCGAATCCGCCAATTCTGTTATTATGCTAGCCATGGTGACGGAGGCGACCAACGGAGAAGAACAACTCGCGGATATGAAAGCAACATTGGAGAGACTCGCTAAAGAAAACCTAGAGAAAGACGTTCAAATCAAGCGCCAAAGTGAACAGATTGCTACCCTGATGAAGAAGCTGGAGAAGCGGTTATTCGAATCTTCTAGCAAAGGCTCGGACGAAGAAGAGTCCGACAAGGAGTCTAACCGCAGCGAAGGCTCTGATGATGAGCGTACGAAGAAAAAGGAGTGCTCATTCGCGTCGATGTCTGCTGAACAGATTCAAAGCCTTATCGCGAATGCTGTTAAAGGCCAATTAGGGAGAGGATCTCGCAAGACGCATCTGTACACAAAACCTTATACAAAAAGGATCGATGCTTTCGCATGCCTCATGGATACCAGCCCCTAAGTTAAACCAATTTGATGGTAAGGGCAATCCCAAACAGCACGTCGCCCATTTTATTGAGACATGCAGCAATGTTGGCACCGAGGGAGATAGATTGGTGAAGCAGTTTGTTCGGTCTCTCAAAGGAATCACCTTCGATTGGTACACGGACCTGGAGCCCGAGTCTATTAACAGCTGGGAACAAATGGAGCATGAATTCCTCAACAGGTTCTATAGTACCTAGCACACTGTTAGTATGACGGAGTTGACAAATACTAAGCAGTGGAAGGATGAGCCGGTCCTTGATTACATCAACCGCTGAAGATCTCTCAGCCTCGAATGTAAAGACCGTTTGTCCGAGGCCTCCGCCGTCGAGATGTGCGCTCAGGGCATGGAGTGGGACCTGCTTTATGTCTTGCAAATGAGCAAGCCTAGCACCTTCCAAGAGCTAGCTATGAAGGCACATGACATGGAAATGACAATAGTAAATCGTTGCAGCAAGCCATCCTCCTCATATGAGTTCAAGAAGGACAAAAGTGAGATAAAGAAGAACTCAAAGCCTTCCAAGGCACCAGCAAAGGAATCCATGGCTACTTCCATTGAGGAACCTTTACGGATTTCAGGGAAATCTAGGCCAGAAGAAAAGAAAGGAGCATCCTCGAGGGATGTTGGACGGAAGCGATTTGCGTTAAAGGAGCTCCAAGAAAAAAAGTACCCATTTCCTGATTCGGACTTGTCAGGGATGCTAGATGACCTACTTGAAAATAGGATCATCGAACTCCCTGAACCTAAGCGACCAGAAGAATTTGGAAGGATAAGCGACCCGAAGTACTGTCGCTATCACAGGGTTGTTAGCCATCCTTTAGAGAAATGCATTACTCTCAAAGAGCGCATTATGCAACTAGCCAGGGATGGAAAGATCACATTGGACCTGGATGACTCCGCTGAGGCCAATCATATTTCTACTGCTGTGGTGTACTCTCCTCCATCGTGGCAACAAAGGCCTACTCGATCTTATCAACAAAAGGAGAGTAGCGTAATCCGCTCTCAAGGACTATTCACCATTCAGTTTGGAAGCTTGGAACCTGTCGTTGTTCCCTTGACGGTTGGGGGACCGGTGATGGAGACAAATTCCAATCCGGCCGAAGACGAAGAAGGGTGGACGCTTGTCACTCGAAGGAGGAAAAGGAATCCAAAACAAGCTCAGCCACCGCCCATTCACCAAAAAAAGAGACAAGGCAAGAGGAAGACTCCTCGATGTGCAAAGAGTACGAAAAAGTCAAAAGCTAGCAAGAGACAGGAAGTCCAACCTATTGACTTACTCGAGCAAGAGCCGCTCGTTCCTACCACACTGGAGGAATTTTTTCCAGTGAGATTTTTTAAGAAGATTACTGTTAATATGACTTCGTGTTATGAGCTGGAGGATGAGGAAGATGAGAAGGAAGCAAAGTTAGAAAGACCTCCTAAAAATGATGGTGAGGCTCTAACTAGTCTAGAGACCTTACCGATCTGTGACAATTGGAGGCAAATCTTCAGCTTGCCAAAAGACATACGTCAACAGATTGTTGCTGCCTTGCAGCACCCAAAGCTTTATGTTGACAAGGTGAAAAGTGCGGGTCAACCAGTGAAAGATGTTGCTCATTATGCTGCTTGCAACACCGCCATCACTTTTACCGATGATGACCTGCTGTTGGGCTCCAAGCCTCACAACCGCCCCCTGTTCGTCACCGGTTACATCAGGGAGCAAAAATTCAGACGGATCCTTGTAGATGGAGGGTCGACTTTTAACATCATGCCTAAGTCTATGATGAACGACTTGGGGATCATAGTGGAAGAGCTTTCTAAGAGTCGAATGGTGATCCAGGAATTTAACCTAGAGAGTCAACGCGCGATTGGTATGATTCGCCTGGAACTCATAATAGGAGACTTATCGACATCTTTGATCTTCCATGTAAATGACTCTAAGACTTCCTACAAGTTGTTGCTCGGACGCCCATGGCTTCATGAGCATGGAATAGTAGCTTCAACTCTCCATCAATGCCTCAAGTACTATCGTGGAGGAGAAAGAAAGATTGATGGGGATGCTAGGCTATTTACTAAAGCAGATTCACATTTCGCTGATGCTAAATTCTTTAAAGAAGCTGCGACACCTAAAGAGATGATGATATCAACGATTGCCTCTACAGGTGACTCAAAAGTTACCAAGAATCCGCAAACAATCACAGAACACGATGGTGCGAAACAACAACAACAAGGCAAAGAAGACGATGAAGAATCTAGTGAGACGCAACCCGCTATTCTGGTCGCAAAACAGGTGGCTGCTTCAACCAACTCCATGACACCGATTTTGAGGTATGTTCCGAAATCCCGTCGTAGGGAAGGAGAATCACCTTTCAGTGGCGTTGTACATGGAAATGCGGAAGCTAAGGCTATGAAGAAGGATAGCGGGGCCAACTTGAGCACCCGTAAAGAAAGTGTTACGTTGCCAACGCAAAACACAAACCAACTGAAGGTGAGCAGACCCCCCTCCCTGGGTTTGTTTCCTCTTCTAAGGCTTTGTTAAATGAAGAAAAGGTGTTGTCGCATGCGTATACCAAGGATGGATTTGATCCAAATGCATACAAGATCGTGGAAAGAACTGGTTCTAACTTCCAAAACCCAGCTACCTTAAGGAAGGTAGTCGAAGTCAAGCCTCATGGCCTCAATGATACTCAAAAAATAATCCAAGAGCAAGGAGATTCAGTGAGTGTCTCTAAAGTCGGACTTGGTTACACACCATTACAGTCAGTCAAAATCTCAGGGCGACGAAAGAATAAGCAGTCAGTCATTCAACACATCTCCACCGAGGAGATAAATGAGAGTGAAAAGGAGGATGATCCACCTAGCAAGAGGACTTCTGTATTTGACAGATTACAATCATTGAGTTCAACAAGACGACCATCTGTCTTCACCAGAATTGGGGCACAGCCAAAGCCTTCAGTATTCAATAGGTTCAAGAAAGGGATAGAGCCCTCGAAGGCGTCTTCCCAAAAGTTCAAAGGTTCCGTATTTAACCATCTAGGTGATACAAACGAAGTATGAAGTTCTATTCCTTCACGGATGAAACGACTTTCAACATTGGACGTTAAGACGGAAGGTTCATTGCGAGTGAAAAGGTGCACTGTGATCCTCACTGGTCAACAAAGTAACCCTGACTTGAACGAGGAGGAAGAGCGAGGTGAAATGGCTTCTTCTCACCATATCACAGGTCGAGAATGCTAGGATTCAGACTTAGAGACGGAGCTTGCAGAGACTCCTAAAACCCTTGAGGACGGGGGGCAAGCTACGGTCGATGATCAGAAAGAATTGAATCTTGGTACCACAGACAAACCTTGCCCCATTTATATAAGTTCGTTGCTGATGCCCAAGGAAGAAAGTCAGTACTTTAATCTCCTCTCGGAATATAAGGATGTGTTCGCATGGAGCTATAAAGAAATGCCAGGGCTCAATCCCAAAGTTGTTGTTCATCGCCTGTCCATCAAAAGGGGAGTATCTCCAAAGAAGCAGCCCCAGCGACGTTTCCGTCCAGAGTTGGTACCTGAAATAGAAAAAGAAGTCAATAAACTCATTGAAGCAGGGTTCATTCGGGAGGTAAAATATCCAACCTGGATCGTAAACATTGTCACTGTAAGGAAGAAAAATGGACAACTTCGCATCTGTGTAGACTTTCGGGATCTCAATGACGCATGTCCAAAGGACGATTTTCCGCTCCCTGTCACCAAACTCATGGTTGATTCGACTATGAAGCACGAGACCTTATCATTCATGGATTGTATTGTAGGGTATAATCAAATCCAAATGGCGCCAAAAGACCAGGAGGCCACAGCCTTTCGGACACCTAAAGGCATTTTCTGTTATAAGGTGATGCCTTTCGGCTTAAAGAATGCGGGGGCAACATATCAAAGGGCAATGCAAAACATTTTTGATGATATGCTCCACAAGACAATTGAGTGTTACGTCGATGACTTGGTGGTCAAATCTAAAAAGAAATGCGACCATATTCCAGATCTTCGTAGCGTCTTCGAACGTCTGCGGAAATGTCAGTTGAAGATGAACCCACTCAAATGTGCATTTGGAGTCACTTCTGGGAAATTCTTGGGCTTTGTCGTTCGCTATAAAAGGATCGAGATTGACCAATCCAAGATCAAAGCAATCCAAGAAATGCCTGAGCCTAAGAATCTCAAAGAGCTTCGTGGCCTTCAAGGTCGCCTGGCATATATTCAAAGGTTCATATCAAATCTAGCTGGACGTTGTCATCCTTTCAGCCACCTCACGAAAAAAGAAGCACCTTTTGATTGGGACAAGTCATGTCGCGAAGCCTTCGCGAAAATCAAGAAGTACTTGTCGAACCCTCTGGTATTGGGAGCACCAGTTCCTGGCAAGCCTCTTATACTCTACATCGTAGCTCAAGAACAATCATTGGGAGCACTGTGTGTTCAAAATAATGAGGAAGGAAAAGAAGTAGTTATGTACTACTTAAGCCGTACATTGGTGGGGGCTGAATTGAAGTATTCACCCATGGAAAAGGTCTGCTTGTCACTGGTATTTGCCGTTCAAAAACTCAAACATTACATGCAGGCATATATAGTGCATGTGGTTTCTAAAGCCGATGCGATCAAGTACATTCTGTCGAGGCCAGTCCTCAGTGGGCGGCTTGTGAAGTGGGCTATGATCTTGAAGCAGCATGATCTTGTCTATGTGCCACAAGAAGCGGTCAACGGACAAGCACTAGCAGACTTCCTAGCCGATCACCCAATTCCTGATGAGTGGGAGTTAAACGATGACTTACCAGCTGAAGATGTGCTCTTTGTCGATATC
The DNA here is from genome assembly GCA_017589665.1 of Selenicereus undatus. Classification (NCBI taxonomy): domain Eukaryota; kingdom Viridiplantae; phylum Streptophyta; class Magnoliopsida; order Caryophyllales; family Cactaceae; genus Selenicereus; species Selenicereus undatus. The sequence continues at coordinate 24,711,448 of JACYFF010031952.1, read as the reverse complement.
CTCCGCCTTGTGAAATGTACTTTGATGGAGCTACAAGAAGCGATGGCGCTGGCGCCGGTGTAGTGCTTATCTCTCCTGAAAGGCATGTCTTCACCTACTCATTCATGTTAACCCAGTTATGCTCAAATAACATGACTGAGTACCAGGCATTAATCTTAGGCCTTCAAATGGCTATTGGAATGGGAATCAAAGATCTTGACATCTATGGTGACTCGCAATTGGTCATCAAACAACTCCTCGAAAGGTATGAAGTCAAGAAGGATGACCTCGTTTTGTACTGCAAGTGTGCCTCGCGATTGTTAAGCAAGCTTGAAACTGTCAAGATAGAACATGTTCCTAGGAGTGCCAATAAGGTGGTTGATGCGCTTGTAAATCTTGCAGCCACTTTGGCACTGGGGGTAGAGAAAAACATGAATGTCCCCGTCTGCAATCGATGGGTCGTTGCACCTCTCGCTGAAGAGTCTGAGGAAGAGATCAATGCGGTTAGTGCCCAGGAAGTAGACGAAGAAGACTAGCGCCAACCACTCATTGATTACCTGCAGCATGGGAGGCTCCCTAACGATCCAAGGCATAAGACAGAAATCCAACGAAGAGCTCCAAGCTTCCTTTATTTCAATGGGACTCTTTATCGGCGTTCCTTCCTTGGCATTTCGTTACTATGCTTGGGAGATGAAGAAGCAAGACAAACAATGGAGGAAGCACACTCAGGAATATGCGGTACACACCAGGTAGGACCCAAATTGCATGATCGAATCAAGATGATGGGTTACTACTGGCCTACCATGGTGCAAGACTGCATTGACTATGAAAAAAGGTGCGAGCCTTGCCAGTTTCATGCAAATTTTATTCATCAACCTCCGGAGCCACTCCATCCAACTGTGGCATCTTGGCCGTTTGAAGCTTGGGGGCTTGATGTTGTGGGCCATATCACTCCAAAATCTTTTGCTGGCCACTCATACATCCTGGCAGTAATTGACTACTTTTCCAAATGGGCAGAAGCAATCCCACTTAGAGAGTTCAAAAAAGAAAATGTCATTGATTTTATTCGAACCCATATCATTTACCGATATGGGGTGTCTCGATATATTATCACTGACAATGGCAAACCATTTGTCAATAAGCTGGTGACCGCCCTCTACGAAAAGTTTAAGTTTGCCCAGCGCAAATCTTCAATGCACAACGCACCTGCAAATGGGCTGGCGGAAGCTTTCAATAAGACACTTGGTAACCTGCTAAGCAAAGTGGTGGCAAAGTCAAAACGCGATTGGCATGAAAGATTAGGGAAGGCTCTTGGGGCATATAGAACCACGTATAGGACGTCAACCCAATCAATCCCTTTCGCTCTGGTATATGGGGTCGAAGCAATATTGCCTTTAGAACTCCAAATCCCTTCACTCCGTATTGTCATGCAGGAAGGCTTGACCGAAGATGAAAATCACAAGCTTTGCCTGGCGGAGCTCGAGGCCCTTGATGAGAAAAGATTTCTAACGCAACAAAAGTTGGAATGCTATCAAGCTCGCTTGTCACGAGCCTTCAACAAAAAGGTACGACTGCGTCCACTTCAAGTTGGAGATCAAGTGCTCGTAGTAAGAAGGCCAATTATCATCCCACACAAGATTGGAAGCAAGTTCACTTCCAAGTGGGATGGCCCCTACGTGATTCGAGAAGCCTACACCAACGGAGTTTATAAGATTGTCAGTGTTGATGGAGTGCGAGTTGGGCCGATAAATGGCAAGTTCCTAAAATTATACTATCCTCATTGTATTAGTACATGTAAGCTCCTAAGTAAGAGCCTAAACTGCTCGTTCTTTCAAGTTAAATTCCTTTGTAATACTCCTGGCCCGCAAGAGTATAAACTGTGAACGGCAAAACAAATAATTGGAGCACTGTTTGTTGAACTACATTATGGCTTGATGTCATTGAAAAATTATAACTTTTCTTGAGTATGTGGGTAGCTTGTGAATAAAATTAGCAAGTGCAGTCAAATGAAACATAAGAAAGAGGTGAAGAAGTAGCAGAAATATTACTATTGTATAAAGTGTGTCAAGAATTCACTAACATGAACAATCCAAGTGCAAGTACAATAAGCTAAGCAACCTAATCAAATAGTGTGCATCCAGTTATCAGGGTTTAGTGAGAGTTGCAACTCTAGGACATCGCGCTCATGTTTCTTCAATTTCTCAGCCTCGTCTTGGGACAAAGTGGGTATGGCTTCGAGGTTAGCAAGAGCTTGTTTCTTCTCAATGACTTGTTGCTCAATGGTGGCCACTAAGGTCAATTTAGTTTCAATGTCACTCCAAAGTTTTTGCTCCTCTTCGCAGGCAACACGAAGCGCCTCTTCTAGTTGGACTACTTTTTCAGTTGCACCCTTATGTTTGCCCTTAACTGCAGCTAGCTCTTCCTGCACTGCGATAAAATGGGACTGTGCTTAGTTAACTTGTTCAATGCAGGCGGTCTTTTCTTTATCCAGGTCATCCGGATGGAGAAGTGTCAAAGCTGCTTGTGTGAGTGCCAAATACGCAGATATGCTACTCGCATAATCATCTACCAGCTTTCTTAGAGGATTTGGGTCTCCATTGAGACATTCAATGCTTTTATACATCATAAGGGGGCTCTCATACACTTTTGCTACCTCATCAAATGAAGCATTCTTCAAAGCATTCAGGTAGCCAGAACCTATAGCTCGTATGTCGCGAGTAATGATACTTTGAGAAGCAGGGCCTGGTCAAAAAGAAGTAACAGAAACCGTCACAACCATCGATGTTCCTTTCACGACCTCATGGCTAGCAGTTTTCTCGATGATAGTAGACATTCTTTTTGCTGCCAGTTGAAGAGATGTTGGTCCCTCTACTGAGTGCTCACTATGGGTTGGTGATGTAGGAAATGTTTCAGGCCCTTTCGAGACTGATTCGCCAACTCCCTCTGGCGATGCCAACCTCTTTACAACTTCTATGTCCTTCCCACCATGAAGACTGGCCTTGGCAGCTGACAACTTGGTTGTGAGACTAACTTCTTCAAGCAACTGCTCATCTATGATAGGGGTGGCCTCATGTACTAAGTCGAACGCGCCAATCTGCACAAAAAAAAGAAGAGTGAAAAGATCAAGCCATTAAAAAAAGAAGAAGAAAAAAAAAAACAGGGGGGTTGCGATAAGTCTCGCAAGGTTCTATACAAAGAGAATAGCAATTACATCTTCAAGGTTAGGCATGTTTGAACAGCTTGTAATGCCATTGAAAAAACTATCTCCAAGAGGTGCACTGGAAGTATTGGCAACGACAGCCTTGCATTTCTTATGCCCACGATGTTTAAAGTTAGCTTCTGAATCCTGGTCACTATCATCATTGTCAATAGTGTCCCCCCCTCTATCAGCAATAGGAGTATCAAGAGACTCTCCGATCCGTTCGACATCAGAATCTTGGTCCTCAAAATCAGATCCATCCTTTGAAGTATTGCCCCTTCTGCTCTTCTTAGACTTAAAGGGGGCATGTCCTGAACTCTACTGAAGAAGACCAACATTGGCCCTGAGGTCACTTATCATCACCTTAGCCCCCCCAATCTTGATATTTCTTAGTCATGAACTTATTAAGATATAGGGAACGACTCGGCAACGTCGCTATGGACTTGGTATTCTTAGATAGAATGGCAGTCCAAAAGTATAAGGCATCATTATAGGATGTGGCCGAGTGCGAGGGTCAAGTTTAAGTACACCAGGTAGCTCCTGCCAGAAACCAAACTGTCTATTGAACCGATGTGGACTATAAGGCATGACATAAAAAATTGTAATGCGACGAAGAGGTAGGAAACTAGAGCAGAGAGCAATTAGGTAGATGAGCTTCTCATAGCCAAGAGTCCTATTATCATGCAAAGTCTCATATTTATTCTTGTCAAGCATGGTGCAACCCAAATCAGCAATCGCCCCTTCATGGATATGCCTTTGAGCGTCCTCAAAACTCTTTGCTCCTCCAAAGCCAGAATAGTGCACCATTAGAGGACCCGCCGGAGCTGGATCTAGTACATAGTGGGTGCTGAAGTAACATGCGAGCCAACTATATAGATAATGAGCAGGAAAGAATGACATGGAATTTGAGGGTTTTCCCACATTAGAAATACCACCGAGGCCACGATAAATGCTTGCCAACACTGGCACTGCAAGACTTTACGTGCATCCAACTGCCATGTTACTAGCCACTTCGAAGGTGCCAGGACGAATGAACCCTTTCTCATCTTCGGGAAGAGCAAAAATGCACAACCAGCATGAAAGAAAAGCAGCTAGATAAGTGTTCTCTCTTCTATCAATAGAAATTTCGAGTGCATCAAAGACAATGAATTCTTCTTGAGTCCACTGCAGGGCCGTAGGCTGAATGTCGCCTGAAGGATTATGAGTTGACTTAGGTCGTGACTTGATAGGACGCGACTTGGAAGAGCTTCGCCGCCTCGGGAAAGACCCATGCTTAATTTGCCTCTTGCACCAAAAATCTATCCAACGCTCAGCGCAAACCCCTCGGTCGCGGGCATTTTCAAGACGGGTATAAGCAGCAAACAAGTATCTACATGTGGGCTGGATTAATCTCTGGTTGTCGCGACGACATCGATACAATGCATCTCGGCTAGGTGCCGCCTCATCATAAATTTTCCAGTAAATAGGAAGCCCACTAAGTTTATATAAGTCTCACAGAGATAACGGCATTTCCCCAGGTATAGGTTGCAAAGTGTTGGTCTCAGGGCACCAACCCTCACAAAACGCACGAATAACATGAGGATCACGATCATACGTGTATAATGAAGCATAAACTGCATCAAAACGGCGACATGTCCTCAATTGGGATTCGAAGCATGAGAGAATGTGTTCTACCCACTCGCAATATTTCAGAATGAAAGAGAATTCCCCAAATATCTTCAATGCTGGCCCCCAATGAACTTCACCGGAAATAATTTTTTGCCCAAGCAACGGGAAAAGGGTGATCGGGCAGCTATTGTCATGACTAGTGCTGTGAAGAAGGTGGATATCATCATGTGTTCTGTCCACGGCCCTAGTAGTCAACGGTGATGTGAAGTCAGAACGAGGGACGAGGGGTATCTGCTCAGACTCTGGACGAAGCAAGGATGGGTAAACGATGAATGTGCTGCCCAACTCTGCTTTCGTCTCTTCATGTTCCACGACAGAAAGATAAATTTTATCTCGTCGCTTGTATTCCTTGAATCGTACCATGATTGAGTACCTGCTAAAAAAAAAGAAAACAAAAAAAAGGGTGATTAGTTCCGTAAAAATAAAAAAAAGAAGGAGGGAAGGGGCCCAAAAACCAAAAAAAAATTAAAAATCATCACAGTTTCGTTTTCAAGGATATGAAGTCATCGACGTGCTCATTAGTATGGCTCAATCTTCAGGCAGCACGTCTTGCTGGCATATGCAGAGGCTCTCTCCTTAAGGTCCAAAAACCGAGTCCGATTACCTTCGCGCCCAACGAGTCTTCAAGTGTTGTATCCCACTAGCAAATGCAAGGGCTCTCTCCTCAAAATCTACAGATCGAGTCCGATCATCCTTACGCATAGCGAGTCTTCAAGTGATGTATCCCGTTGGCAAGTACAAGGGCTCTCTCCTCAAGGTCTAAAGACCGAGTCCGATCACCCTTACGCACAGCGAGTTTTCAAGTGTTGTATCCCGCTAGCAAGTGCAAGGGCTCTCTCCTCAAAGTCTAAAGACCAAGTCCGATCACCCTCACGCATAGCGAGTCTTCAAGTATCGCATCCCGCTAGCATATGCGAGGGCTCTCGCCTCAAAGTCTAAAGACTGAGTATGATCGCCCTCGCATGCAGCAAGTCTTCAACTGCTGAATCCCGATGTCATGTCTCATGCGCAGTGAGTCTTTAAAAAAAAAGAAGATTCGCATACAAATAGTCACGACATAAAATAAATAAGTAAATAAAATTTTACATCTTTATAATGATTCTTTCTTATACAAAAAAAAGAAAGAGAGAAATTCTGTATAATCGGTAATAAAGCATGTTAATTAAAAAAAATAAAAAAAATAAAAAAAATGAAGTGGCAAAAGCTTTAAGCCTTATTCGTAGAGAAAGACGTACCCAAAAAAAAAAAATTAAACTACGTCCACAGGACGGCGCTTCCCACGCTGAGATATTGACAAAAAGGAGGTCAATTACCTCAAGGTGTTGCTTCCAGGGATTCGCAGCAATGGTGAGCTCTCTTCTCTTTTGGCTAGATGCTTCAGGGGGAGAAGTTGTCACTGTCACCATACTATCAATGACGGGCACAAGAATCGACACACACCCAAAAAAAGGCGAGAGAAACGTAATTACCGCGAAGTGTTGTTGTAAGCAATTCCCAGCAATACGGTGTTCTCGTTTCAGCGCCTGTACTGCAAAAGCAAAAGTAAGGAACCATAGCCTGTTACTTTTCTTTATCAAGATTGTCAGTGTCGTACAATCCGACTGCAAAAGACCAACAAAAGACAGTAACATACTGCAACAGCAATAGTAAAGAGAATGCAGGCATACGGGAAGAGAGAAAACAAGCATTCCTCAAAGCAAAGTCTCTAGAATTTGTTTGTCTGTTTGGGGAACCGCGAATGGAGATATAGAAAAATGCGAGAAGCTGCCTTGTATTGGGAGATTAGCATAATAAAGGAAAGAGCTACTACCATAGTCAACAAATCTTCAAATTTTACACAAGGAAATTTATATGTTGAAGATTCTATTTGATAAATTGGTAAGTATGTTTAATTATACCAAATCTAATGCAGCTCTTACATTTTTTTCAAGAAAAAAAAATTCCTTTCTTCAAATTACCCATAAAAAAAAAATATAAAAACTTGCATCCGTCAAATTGACAACATGACAAATGGCCTGCTTGGGGAACAAGCCAAAAATGTGTGTCGAGACACCGGTCGCGCTTAAACACCACGTCGTGTACCCAACCTAGTCTCGATGGGGCAATTTGTAGGCATAAAAAAAATTAAATATGTGCCATGTTACTAAATAATTTAAGTTAATTAATGTTGGCTAGTCCAATTAATTAATTTAATTATTTGCGTCCAAACGATTACCAAGTCAACGACCCAATGAAGTATCAAGTCAACGGCTCGATAAGATTATCAAGTCAATAGCCCAGTGGACTACCAAGTCGTCAACTTAAATAGACTCCCAAGTCATCGGCCCGAGTTCAATGCCCATCTACCGACCCAAGAAGCCTATTAATCCGCAATCCCTAAAAGAGTGGGGAGGTTGCTCCCTATAAATATAGCTCTATCCCCCCTCATTCGGATATAGAAATTCTCTTCCACAGAAGACCCTATAGAAATAAACAACAAGCACATCAAAACGTGTCGTTTACTCTAGATATTGAAGCACGCACTTGATCGAGATTCAAGCTACTTCGGCCCTCCATCAAGTCACAAACAAGAGATCGAATAAGAGGAGTTTAATTTGTTCATTTGTAACAAAATATACAGAGATTGTACCCATTTTTAATTATAAATACAAAAATTGAATTTGTTCTATATTTCTTGTCTTAATTTGATTTAGACTTGAAATTTGTGTTTACACACAGCTACCCAAATGATTAGATCTTGATCATCACAATCCTCTTCTCTTCTAATCAACATAGGTTACAATGAAATTGATGTAGGACTTTGGGTTGCAATACTGACGGGATTGCGGAGCGTGGTGGAATGTTATGGTCCAATTGCAATGTATGGGACTTGAGTCTCACGTCGATCATATAGGGAATTGATGTGGGGTTTATATAGGTTTTGGGTTCTTCCAACTCTCAAGCTAGCTTTTGGGATGGGCTCTTCCAAAGTCCTATATCAATTGGTATCAGAGCCAACCCCGTGTCTCTATGCCCTCACACCTTGGGTGGTGACGTCGGTATTGCAGTGTTCACCCGGGGCTAGAAGGATTCTAGCGCACAACCAGCCCGACAGTAGTTGGTAACACCGGTATTGCAATGTTAGCCAGGGGCAAGCAAGGTTCTAGCGCACAGCCAACCCACGAGTGCCTGGGTTGCGGAGCGTGGTGGAATTAATGTTATGGTCCAATTGCAAGGTATGGGACTTGAGTCCCACGTCGATCATATGAGGGGTTGATGTGGGGTTTATATAGGCTTTGGGTTCTCCCAACCCTCGAGCTAGCTTTTGGGATGGGCTCTTCGAAAGTCCTATATCAGAAATCCCCAAAATCATAATCGGATTGGCTTTGATGCTAGAGAGATGGCCAACGGAGCGATAGACAGAGCCCTCTGGGTGAGAGAAAGCAAAGAGGAGCGACATAGAGTAGCTGACGAAATAGTCAGGATTAATTGTCTAACTTTTCCACAATTTTCCTCACGATTTGGTAAGGAAAATTTTATCCCTCGTACAAATGCATTTTCCCACCAAATTTTCCTCATACTTTCTTTTTTAGCAATTTTTTTTGAACCAAATAAAAGAAATATTCTAACTTTCCAAAAAAAATTTCTTTCCTTCATGTTTTCTTGGAACCAAACAGACCCTGATAATGTTTGGCCAAGGGTATGCATAGAAAATGTCCTTAAATTATAAAACTAAAGTAAATACATTAAATTATAAAACTAAAGTAAATACCCTTTAATTTTATAATTGTATCTTTTCTTGTTATATTAACTGATGACATGGATATAGGAAAAAAAATGACATGCTTTATGTTTTTATGACATGGCTTATTGCTAGATTGTAGATGAGCCGTGTTTGACTAGTTGATGATTTTATAAACTACAAGGACCTTAATTAATAGAAAATTATACCCTATGCTAATTTATCATTAAATTTTTAATTTCACTTATTATCATTTTTATTAAACTGATTTTTGTTTAAATTTCTATTTACACCACTAGATTTCTTGTAGAATATTAGTACACAAAATTGAATTGATGGCTTCTAATTTATTTCGGTAAGTCTCTCATATAGTCACTAGTGTGTGGGGGGGGGGGGGG
>JACYFF010031952.1:24666220-24678755 GCA_017589665.1 Selenicereus undatus | reverse complement strand
GTTGTCAAATTTATGAAGGATACTTAGTATAATCTCAATCCACCATGCAAATTAATATTTATCATTAACACACAAGTTAATTTCATTCATGAGTTAAACTGTAGAAGACATCCACCAGCGGTTCTTCCTCGTTTTTCCGTAGATTCTAGTTTACTTAAGTCCAGCCCTAATATAAACCCTACTAATTTGATAATCTTTACACCAGCGCAAAAATTTAACCAAAATAGAGCATTAAGAATTAGAAAAACATCATTTAACACTTTGTAACCAATTTACCAGCAAATCGATTTAACAAAGATCTAAAGTGATTACCTAATTAAAAGAGATGGGTTTGAGCCATCCATGATTAATTAGGGTGATACCTAAGCCTAAAAGACTATAACTTTTACGTATTATAGTCTTCTAAACTATCAATTGAAATTGTATTTAATCAACTAGCATGCATTCTAATTGATTTAACACAAATTTCATAAACTATAAACGCTAATCGTTAAAGAATCATGAATATAAATAAACTAGGCATTAAAGCATAAAACGTGTTTCAAAATAATTAATTTAGCATGGTTTCAAGAAGATTATACTAAACACATGAAAATTACTCACTCATATTGAGAATTAAATCACAATAGTTTAGCAAAGATTTCATGTTTAATAAAATAAAGAGTTTAAACTAATCAAACAAAATAAAAATAATAAATAAAACAGAAAAAAACTTGACAAGAAGGCAGCCGTGGGTTGATTACTTTTGATAAAGAGGTGGAGATGAGATGGTGTGACGCAGCCGTGGCTTATTTGTGTTAGACGTGAAGTAGATGTCTGAGGCGTGGATTTTCTTTATATTGTGAGGAGGAGGATGAATGGTGATTTTAAGTTGATGAAGGTGATGATGATGATGATGATGATGATGATGATGATGATGATTGTGGGGTTGTATGAGGGGAGGCGTGTGATTGTGATGATGAGGGATGATTTTGGTGGGCCCCCAAAAACAAAGAGTTGCCATGGAGATATGGTGAAGGGGTTGGTCATAGGTTCTATTAATAGGGTGAGGGTTAAGCATAGGGTTTTCTTCTCCTTTCGTCCTTAGGTGTATTCTTCCTCAAGACTTCTAACTTTTCACCAACTCTTGAAACCCTAGTCCAATATAATAATTATGAAAATAATAATTTTTATAATTATTATTTTTGGACCGTCTTGTAGCCAAGTGTGTAAAACTCGAGTTTCTACGTCCTCTCTTCTCCTCTTTATTAAATGAACACTAACCCTGAAAAATATATAAAACAAAAAAAATTAAAAAAAATAATATATATAATATAATCGAAATAATTATAAAAATGATGCATGATTTTTAGTTTAACAAATTCCCCCACACTTAGACTTTGGACGTCCTCGTGCAAATAAATCTTAAACTCAACCTAAAAACTTACCCTTTTTCTTTCTTATAAAGCCATGCATAACTGTGATATTCATACTAAGCCTTGGCTTACTTTAAAAACTGTGTTATTGAATTAATTAGCTTTCCTTCAATAAGTGAATACCTGCTAAACATCCAACTATCCTTAGAGAGTTTATTCATCAGCCTCACAATATTTTCATAATGAAGTAACAAGATCAATAATTATCCATCTCTTTTTGATTATGCATGCACCAATCAAGAGGTCGAAAAAGATTTTAAGATAGAAAAATTTTGGCATGGCCTGGCTATAGAGACAATTGAACTAGGTAGAATAACTTCATTAAATTGATCCTAAACTTGCCTTGTATTTATTTTCCTCTTCTTCTTCTGTTCAAACTCCACTTGCGCACATATTCGAGACCCATATAGGGTCTTAAAAATTAAACACTCCCTGTCTCACACTCACCCGAATAGAGGTGCTGGAGCAAGTAAATCATTCTCATCTTATTATTTCTTTATTTTATTGGTTCACTTGTATGGGAAGCAAGCTTTCCGGTGGCAGTATTGCCTCAAAGGGTAACACCCAGTAGCGCATGCCTCAAAGGGGTATTTGTCATTTCCAAGTTTGACTCTCTTTTCTCTTTTATTTCTTTTTCATAGATGAAAAATAGACAAGTAAAATCACAATTTTAATGAATTATTCAACTAATTAAATAGTCTAGGAGATGGGCCATGTCATTTTATTGCCTTTGAATCGAATATATTACATGACCAAATAAGATGGATAATCAAGAGAGTTACTCATTAAAAATATGTATGAAGATCAACTCAAACTTCTCTAAAGGATAACTATTATGCCTAGAAGTCTTCACTTATAAAAGAATAAACTACAAAATAGCTAATAAAACAAAAAAAAATTCTAACCAAGCAAGCCTAGCATAAACTCATATCATGCATTATTTATAAGAAAAGATTTTTTTTTTTCGATTTTCTACTTCTTTTTTTTCTTTTCTTTTTTTCAAGAATAAAAACTGTAGGATGCATCCCCCCACACTTAATTCATGCATTGTCCCTAATGCATGCAAAAAGATAGAATTAATGAAAACAAAAGCAAAAGTAAATAGGAACTTCCCTGAAAACGTTGAGTTGCCTCCCAACCAGCGCCTTTGCTTACAGTCGTTGGCTCGACTTCATGAAGCTCATGGATCCTCAAGTTGGACCTCTTCTATTAAACATACTTGGTCTCCTTCATAGAAATGCTTTAGCATGTGACCATTCACTTTGAAAATCTTGTTAGTAGCAAAGGATTTAATCTCTACAGCACCATGGGGATAAGTCTTTTTTACTTCAAAAGCTCCTAACCACCTAGAGTTTAACTTACCAGGAAAAAGTCTCAGTTTAGAATTGAATAATAGCACTTTCTCACCTACCTGAAATTCTTTCCTAATAAGTTTGGCATCGCAAAATGCTTTGGCCTTACCCTTGTAGATGACTGAATTGTCATAGGCTTCTAAGCGTATCTCGTCTAGCTCCTGCAATTGCAATTTACGTTCTCTCCCTGCTAACTGATAATCAAGATTGCATTGTTTCATAGCCCAATATGATTTATGCTCTATTTCTACAGGGAGGTGACACAACTTTCCAAAGACTAATTTGTAGGGTGACATACCAATTGGAGTTTTATATGCAGTCCTATAAGCCCAAAGAGCCTTATCTAACCTAAGACTCCAATCCTTCTTATTGAGCTTAACTACCTTTTCAAGGATGCCCTTAATCTCTTTATTAGAAATTTTAGCTTGGGCGTTAGTCTGGGGATGATAACTAGTAAATACCTTATGAGTTATATGATATTTAGCTAATAAGGCACCTAGAGTTCTGTTACAAAAATGAGTCCCCCTATCACTGATGATCGCTCTTGGCACTCCATATCGATGCAAAATTAGAGATTGGACATGTTTCACCACAGTCTTAGCATCGTTAGTCCTAGTGGTCACAACTTCTACCCATTTGAATACATAATCAACAATTACAAGAATATAGGTATATCCAAAAGAAGGAGGAAAGGGCCCCATGAAATCAATGCCCCATATATCAAAAATTTCACAAACATACATATCATACAAAGGCATTTGATTCCTCCTTGATAAGTTTCCCGTCTTTTGGCACACTTCACATCTTTTACAGAATTTATAAGTATCACTAGAGATAGTGGGCCAATAAAAACCACACTCAAGCACTTTATGTGATGTTCTTTTAGGTCCAAAGTGTCCCCCACTTTCTGAAGAATGACAAAAGGTTAGAATAGAATGAATTTCACTATCATCTACACATCGCCTTATAATCTGGTCACCACAAAACTTCCATAAATATGGCTCATCCCAAACATAATATTTGGATTGAGCTCTTATTTTCTCTTTTTCAGCTCTAGTCAACTCAACGGGAAAAGTTTTGGTGACTATGTAATTTACAATATCAGTATACCAAGGCAATCTACTAGTCATAGCATACAGAGTCTCATCAGGAAAACAATCAGTAAAAGGGCCACCATTCTCCCCTATTTCCAATATACTCAGATGGTCAGCAACTAAATTCTTAGCCCCAGGCTTATCTATAATTTCTAGTCAAAATTCTTACAACAATAACATCCATCTAATTAACTTGGGCTTAGAATCTTTCTTTTCCAATAAGTGTTTAAGAGCAGCATGATCAGAATAAACAGTAACTTTAACACCCAACAAATATGTACGGAACTTTTCAAGAGCAAAAACAACAGCCTACATCTCCTTTTCTGTAGTGGTGTAGTTACACTGTGCAGGATCAAGAGTTCTAGAAGCATAGTATATTACATGAGGTACCTTCCCAACTCTTTGACCTAGAACTGCCCCCACTACCTTATCACTAGAATCACACATTAACTCAAAAGGTAAGGCCCAGTTTGGGGGTTGCACAATAGGAGGGGAAGTCAATGTTAACTTTAACTGATCAAAAGCCCTCATACAATTCTCATTAAAATCAAAAGGGACATCTTTTGCAAGCAAGACACATTAAGGAGAAACAATCTTAGAAAAATCCTTGATGAACCTCCTATAGAACCCTACATGTCCTAAGAATGATCGCACATCTTTGACACACTTTGGATAGGGTAGAGACTGGATGATGTCAACTTTAACTCTATCTACCTCTAATCCCCGAGATGATACTGCATGTCCCAATACTACCCCATGCTCCACCATGAAATGGCACTTTTCAAAATTCAAGACTAAATTGGTTTCAATGCAACGTCTAAGCACAAGAGTAAGGTGATGCAAGCACTCATCAAATGAATCACCATGTACAGTAAAATCATCCACAAAAACCTCCATAATCTTGGTGATAAAATCAAAAAAGATACATCTTACATTTTTGAAAGGTAGCAGGGGCATTACATAAACCAAAAGGCATACATCTAAAAGCGTAAGTGGCAAAAGGACAAGTAAAGGTAGTCTTCTCCTGATCTGCAGGAGCTATAGGGACCTGAATATAACCTGAATAACCATCCAAAAAGCAATAATGTGACCTCCCAGCTAATCTCTCTAACATTTGGTCCATGAAAGGCAATGGGAAATGGTCCTTCTTAGTGGCCTTGTTAAGCTTTCTATAGTAAATATACACTCTCCAACCACTTTGGGCTCTAGTAGGTATCAACTCTCCTTCATTGTTTTGCACTACTGTTGTCCCCCCTTTTTAGGAACCACATGAATAGGACTAACCCACTCAGAGTCAGCAATGGGATAGATCACCCCAACATCTAACCACTTAAGAATCTCTTTTTGGACTACCTCCATCATAGGTGGATTAAGTCTCTTCTGAGGGTCCATTGTAGGCTTAGCATCTTTTTCTAAGGTAATAATATGTGAGCACAAGGTAGGGCTAAGGCCTTTGAGGTCTGCTAAAGTCCACCCTATAGCTTCGCTATGTTCTCTAAGCACTTTAATAAGTTTTTCTTCCTGATCCAAGGTGAGTGCATTAGAGATAATTACAGGCAAAGTCTCATTGTCCCATAAATAAGCATATTTTAAATTTTCAGGTAAGGGTTTCAATTCCAGTTTAGGGGGTGAGATACTCGAGGGAAGTAACTTAGCATGCTTTTCAAACAGTTCAAGTTTGTTAGGTCCATTATGCTCTTGCAAGTGAGACAAAGAACTTATCACCTCATCTAAATTATCATTAACTTGATATGGAACTTTCTGACACTCAGTATGATCAAGACTCTTAGTAAGCACAGTAAATAACTCATCCTCATGGGACAAGTCATAAACATCTTGAGATAACACATCAAAAACATCAAGTGCATATAGGTGGTTAACATCAGAAGGAAATCTCATGGCATCAAAAATATTGAACTTAATAACCGCACCATCAAATTCCATGGTTAATGCCCCTTCGTGCACGTCAATTTTAGTTCTAGCAGTTTTTAAGAAGGGCCTGCCAAGAAAAATGGGAGTATTATGACATGCTTCACCCATGTTCATTACATAAAAGTCAGCAGGAAACATTAGTTCATTCACTTGAACTAAAACATCCTCTAACACTCCATCAGGATAAGTGTTACTCCTATCAGCTAATTGAATCACTATGTCTGTTTTCTTTAATTCGCCTAGGTTCAGTTTGTCATAAACAGATCTAGGCATAACATTTATAGAGGCACCTAAATCAACCATAGCTTTATTAAACCAAATGTTTCCTATCTTGCAAGGAACAGAAAACACACTAGGGTCTTGACACTTAGGGGGAAGTTTTCTTTGAAAAACAGCAGACACATTTTCCCCCACACTTACCTTCTCATTAATAACTAACTTTCTTTGGTAGTGCATAATTCTTTTAAGAACTTAGCATAACGAGACACTTGTTTAATGGCATCAAGGAGAGGTATATTAATTTCTACCTTCCTAAAAGTCTCTAAAATCTCTTGGTTGGCCTCATTTACCTTAGACGCAGGGCTCCTAAATCTACTAGGGAAAGGTGGGATTGGCTTGTAAGATTCTCTTTTCTTTTCTCCTAATTCCTTAGTAGTTTGATTAGACTCTGTATTTAATTCTGGTTCAGCCCCTTTCACTTCCAACTCAGGTTCCACTTCTCTCTCCTTCATAGGTTGCTTTAACTCTTTCCCATTTCTAAGTGTTATGGCACTAACATTCTCCTTGGGGTTAGGGTAAGGTTGATATGGTAACCTATTTTGCAATTGGGGTTGCAAGTTGCTAACTATGGTATCAGTCGCTGTTTGTCTCTCTTGAACTTGCTTAAGGGTGGTTTCCACACTCTGGAACCTATCATCCATTTTCTTAAGGACTAGTTCTAGGAGGAAATTGGTCCTATCTTGACTAGAAGGTTGACGAGAGGGTTGGTCAAAACCAGGTGGGTTAGGCTTAGGGCCATACCTAAGGTTAGGGTGGTCTCTCCATCCTTCATTATAAGTGTTCGAATAAGGATCATACCTCCTTTGATTTTGGTTAGAGTAAAGAGCATTATCATTACCTTCTTGTAGAGTAGGACATGCATCAGTAGGGTGCCCCTCTAGATAACAAATACCACATACTATTACCTTTTGAATACCCTCAGTAACAATCTTATTTAACATAGCAGTAATGTGAGATAACTTATTCTCTAGAGATGAACTAGAACCTATCTCATTTACCCTTTTAACTTGTGAGTCTCTAGTACCAAACTGCTGAGTGTTTTGGGCCATCAAATTGAATAGATTTCTAGCATCAACTGAGGTTTTATTAACCAGAGCTCCCCCACTAGCGGCATCAACCATATTACGATCCATAGGAAGTAAACCCTCGTAAAAATATTGAATCAATAGTTGTTCAGTTATTTAACGTTGGGGACAACTAGCACATAGTTTATTAAATCTTTCCCGGTACTCACAAAAAGTTTCCCCATTCATTTGCTTGATTCCACATATATCTTTCCTAATAGATCCAATACGGGATGTAGGAAAAAACTTTTCTAGAAACGATTTATGCAATGCAGTCCATGTAGAAAAAGATCTAGCAGACATATAATATAACCAGTCCTTAGCATTACCAAGCAAAGAAAAAGGAAATGCCCTTAGTCTAATTTGGTCATCAGGAATTCCTTCAGGCACCATAATAGAACATGTAATAAGGAATTCACTAATGTGTCTATAGGGGTCATCTCCAACCAATCCATGAAACTTAGGTTATAAATTAATAAATCCTGAGTTTAATTTCAAAGGTTTATAATCAACAACATAAGTGATGGACATTGGTTGGGTTTCTAAGTTAGGGGCAGCTAGTTCTCGTAGAGTGGACATGCTTACCTCTTTAATCCTAAAACTTACTGGGTCAGGCCGACTCTCTTTGATTTTAGCTTTCAATGATTGATCCCTGACCTCCCCAGTGTCCTTACCACTCCTTAATTTCATGCACTACCAGAAGTCCTACAAACGAAATAGAATACTAAAGTTAAAACAAATCAATGAAAGGAGTAAAATTAAATAGAAATAAACAAGCAATTTAATTTTCTTTCCCCGGCAACAGCACCAAAATTTGTTAAGCTTGTCGAGAGTTATAAATTTAACCACTACTTCGGGTATTAAATACTTTTTATAGCGTAGGGAAGCAAGGATCAATCCATGAGGAAAGATTGTTTTAAAAAGGCTAGCTTAATCCTAAATGATTTTACTAATCCAATTTATTAAAGCTAATCTTAATAGTTCTAAAATAATTAAAATCTAAAGAATAAAAATCTGGAAAAACACCCAATGATGCCCTAAATATTTTGGATTATATTCTGGAAATAAAACAGTAAAATATTCCCTAAATAATTTAGAAAAATAAAAATAGAATAGTAACTGAAATTCTAATTAACAATCAATAACAACAAATAATAGTCAGAAAATAAATGTTAAAAAATTCAAACAGTAACCTAAAATATTATTCTTCAGGTCTATAAGCTTATAAATTCTAAATTGTACCTAATTAGTTTCAGAAAAATCAAATTAGAAAATTAGCATAGAATCTCAAGCAGAATAATAAATCTGAAATTAGAAATAAAATAATCTACATAAATATAAATACGAAAATAATCAATAAATTTACCCTAATTATAGGGCACAATTTTATGGACTTAAAAATACCTAATAATCGTGAATTAAAATTAAAAATCGAAATTTTCAGAATTAATAACCTAAAAACCTGCACTTATCAATTTCACAAAATAATTCAGAAAAATTATCAAATAGCTTCCAAAAATTACGAAATTGAATATGAGCATACTAGGGCACTATATAAACCCTAGGAATTAATTAAAATCAAAAAATAACAAAAATAACTATTTTTAGTCTAAGTTCTAACAAACCAGTAATTAAATACTAAAATTGAATATAAATCAATCTAAAATTATAACCACTCTAAAAATCAAAATATAAGTTATCTAAAATTACCTAGACACTCCTAAAAGACTTATATTTCAGGGGGGGTTGATTGAAATTATATTGAAACTAATAAAAATAGAACAAAAATTAATAAACTAATCAAATTAACTCTAAGCAACAAATAATGATCAAAAGTTGTCAAATTTATGAAGGATACTTAGTATAATCTCAATCCACCATGAAAATTAATATTTATCATTAACACACAAGTTAATTTCATTCATGAGTTAAACTGTAGAAGACATCCACCAACAGTTCTTCCCCGTTTTTCTTTAGATTCTAGTTTACTTAAGTCCAGCCCTAATATAAACCCTACTAATTTGATAATCTTTACACCAGTACAAAAATTTAACCAAACTAGAGCATTAAGAATTAGAAAAACATTATTTAACACTTTGTAACCAATTTACCAGCAAATCGATTTAACAAAGATCTAAAGCGATTACCTAATTAAAAGAGATGGATTTGAACCATCCATGATTAATTAGGGTGATATCTAAGCCTAAAAGACTATAACTTTTACGTATTATAGTCTTCCAAACTATCAATCGAAATTGTATTTAATCAACTAGCATGCATTCTAATTGATTTAACACAAATTTCATAAACTATAAATACTAATCGTTAAAGAATCATGAATATAAATCAACTAGGCATTAAAGCATAAACCGTGTTTCAAAATAATTAATTTAGCATGGCTTCAAGAAGATTATACTCAGCACATAAAAATTACTCACTCATATTGAGAATTAAATCACAATAGTTTAGCAAAGATTTCATGTTTAATAAAATAAAGAGTTTAAACTGATCAAACAAAATAAAAATAACAAATAAAACAGAAAAAAACTTGACAAGAAGGCAGTCGTGTGTTGATTACTTTTGATAAAGAGGTGGAGATGATATGGTGTGACGTAGTCGTGGCTTATTTGTGTTAGACGTGAAGTAGATGTCTGAGGCGTGGGTTTTCTTTATATTGTGAGGAGGAGGATGAATGGTGATTTTAAGTTGATGAAGGTGATGATGATGATGGAAGATGATGATCGTGGGGTTGTATGAGGGGTGGCGTGTGATTGTGATGATGAGGGATGATTTTGGTGGGCCCCCAAAAACGAAGAGTTGCCATGGAGATATGGTGAAGGGGTTGGTCGTGGGTTCTATTAATAGGGTGAGGGTTAAGCATAGGGTTTTCTTCTCCTTTCTTCCTTAGGTGTCTTTTTCCTCAAGACTTCTAACTTTTCACCAATTCTTGAAACCCCAGCTCAATATAATAATTATGAAAATAATAATTTCCGTAATTATTATTTTTGGACCATCTTGTAACCAAGTGTGTAAAACCCGAGCTTCTACGTCCTCTTTTCTCCTCTTTATTAAATGAACACTAACCCTGAAAAATATATAAAACAAAACAAATTAAACAAAATAATATACATAATATAATCAAAATAATTACAAAAATGATGCATGATTTTTAGCTTAACAGTACCCAATGCCCCAGTTCACAATTATAACACAACCCTGTGAATTAATTTCTAATTAATTATCTTTTCATTATATTGATTAATCATATGATTAAATGTTCAATCAAATGCATTAGTTGCGTGAAATTATGACATTGTCAAAAGGCTTATTCAAATAGAAATATTTGTACAAATGTGAGCTTATTTAACACATTTTAGAGAAATAATTATATAGTATAAATAATTACATACACATGCACATGAATACTGCAAGATTTTTGACCCAAAATTTAGTCAAGTTATGTAAAGTTCAAATATTTTTTATCAAAATAATAAAACAAAATAAAATAGAACCCAAATAAAGCTGAACGAAAATAATTAAGAAAAATTAGGTTGGGGAAGTGGATCACAGAATTGGAGTAAGGGTCATTGAAAAGCGCAAAGCATTGGAAATTTTAAGATGAGGGCAGATTCATCACAATAGCTTTGCAACCTTTTCTAATCCTCACACAGAGCCAAGTAAAAGAACAATTCATGGTGAAAGGAGAACCTTTAGGTAATTTAAAAACTAATGTAACACTTGTTGGTAATTTTCCCAATGCTCTTCTTTTCTTCTTTCACAACATTGTAGCATCGCCATTGGATTGCAATTCTTGTTCCATGGTTAGACGGGTTTTGATTTTGATCATCATAATTTCCTATTATCCTTGTAGAACATCATCATATCTTGATCATCACAATCCTCTACTCTCCATCAATATCATCATCAGATCTTGATAATCACAATCCCATATTCTCCTTCAACATAATGTTGGGCTCTATTCAATGAGTTAAGCTTCCTAATCAATTTGGTTCTGGGTTTCAAGGGACCTTCTTCCCAGCTACCCAAATGATTAGATCTTGATCATCACAATCCCCTTTTCTTCTAATCAACGTAGGTTAGAATGAAATCGATATAGGACTTTGGGTTGTAATACTAACGGGATTGCGGAGCGTGATGGAATTTTATGGTGCAATTGCAAGGTATGGGACTTGAATCCCACGTCGATCATATGGGGGGTTGATGTGGAATTTATATAGGTTTTAGGTTCTTCCAACTCTCAAGCTAGCTTTTGGGATGAGCTCTTCCAAAGTCCTATATCAATTGGTATCAGAGCCAACCCCATGTCTTTGTGTCCTCGCACCTTGGGTGGTGACGTCGGTATTGCAGTGTTCACCCAGGGCTAGAAGGATTCTAGCTCACAACCAGCCCGACAGTAGCTGGTAACGGCGGTATTGAGTGTTAGCCAGGGGCAAGAAAGGTTCTAGCGCACAACCAACCCGCGAGTGCCAGGGCTGCGGAGCGTGGTGGAATTAATGTTATGGTCCAATTGCAAGGTATGGGTTTTGAGTCCTACGTGGATCATATGGGGGGGTTGATGTGGGGTTTATATAGGCTTTGGGTTCTCCCAACCCTCGAGTTAGCTTTTGGGATGGGCTCTTCCAAAGTCCTATATCAGAAATCCCCAAAATCATAATCGGATTGGCTTTGATGCTAGAGAGATGGCCAGCAGGGTGAGTGACAGAGTCCTCTAGGTGAGAGAAAGCGAAGAGGAGCGACAAAGAGTAGCTGACGAAACAGTCGGGATTAATTGTCTAACTTTTCCACAATTTTCCTCACGATTTGGTAAGGAAAATTTTATGCCTCGTACAAATGCATTTTCCCACCAAATTTTCCTCATACTTTCTTTTTTAGCAATTTTCTTTGACCCAAATAAAAGAAATATTCTAACTTTCCAAAAAAAATTTCTTTCCTTCATGTTTTCTTAGAACCAAACAGACCTTGATAATGTTTGGCCAAAGGTATGCATAGAAAATGTCCTTAAATTATAAAACTAAAGTAAATACCCTTTAATTTTATAATTGTATCTTTTCTTGTTATATTAACTGATGACATGGATATAGGAAAAAAAATGACATGCTTTATGTTTTTATGACATGGCTTATTGCTAGCATGTGGATGACCCGTGTTTGACTAGTTGATGATTTTATAAACTACAAGGACCTTAATTAATAGAAAATTATAGCCAATGCTAATTTATCATTAAATTTTTAATTTTACTTATTATCATTTTTATTAAACTAATTTTTGTTTAAATTTCTATTTACACCACTAGATTTCTTATAGAATATTAGTAGACAAAATTGAATTGATGGCTTCTAATTTATTTCGGTAAGTCTCTCATATAGTCACTAGTGTGT
>JACYFF010031952.1:24582949-24666120 GCA_017589665.1 Selenicereus undatus | reverse complement strand
CCCCAAAAAAAAAACAACTAGCTAAGAGATGATAATATACAAAGCTTTATAATATAAAGTTGTTACATTTTCTTTTATAGAAAAATTTATATGGCCACTAATAAAATGTAAGCATTTCCACATAAGCATAAGATACGTACAAGATTTGTTGGAGCAATTATTGATCAGTTTTATTGGGATTCAATACACACACATATATATGTATATAATCGTCTATGTGTCTGTGTGTGTGTGTCTCTGTGTGTATATAGATATAGATACAGACATATATAGATATGTATGTATGTATATATATATATATATATATATATATATATATATATATATATATATTGTTGGAGTAATGGCACCCCAAAAGGGTGTTCACTTACTCTCTCTATCTCTTTTGTTGTCCCACATGAAACTTTTGGGAGTGACTTGAAGAGTTTATATTTCCCACTCTTCTTGCACTTATCGAATAACTTGAAGCCATGTTTTAAGGGGGTTTGAGGGGACTTGGGCTGCCACACGCACGTGCGCCCCGCCGCCGCCCGCCCGTCCAGTCCGGGCAGGGAGCGGCGCGGGTCGCGGGCTGTGGGCTTGGGCCTTACACTATATTTTTGGAGGAATTTTCAAGAGGACTGATTGCGTATGAGCTGTCGTAATCCTAACGGTTAGTTGACCAAGTCTTCCTCCATCTCTGCCTTAATCACCATGATCCTCTCTCCATTAATTCTTCAGTTACATTATTCTCTCCTTTGCCTGATTTTCTGCCTCCGTTTCACACCTTCCTTCATTGTTTGGTTGGCAGTTTTCCTCTCCCCCAGTCCACTATAAAAGAGGTCCTTCTGCAACTCTGCAGAACACACAGACAATACATTCTATCTTCTCCTCTCTACTTCTTGGGCATACAAGTTGCTATACTCCAAAGCTTCTCCCTTGAGTGCACGAATGCGAAGCCGGCTGTGTTAAACCTTGGGGAGCTTCTTCGCCGTAACGATTTGCACCTAAGTCGGACGAATTAAGCTTTCAGGTCAGTGGTTCATACCACGACACAGGTCATCTCCTTCTCCTTCCAACATCCATTACTATTTATTTCTCTAACAATCTGAAAGCTTAATTGCAATGGCTGCTCCAAAAACTCTCCCCAAACTCTACAAAACTGAACCACTTGATGGAACCAATTATAAATGTTGGTCTCAAAAATTGCTCCTTTGCTTTGAGTAACTTGAGATCAACTACGTGCTTACCACTGATCTCCCTGATGAGGGCAACACAGTTACTGATTATGAACCTGCAACTCCTACTGTTCCTAAAACTCCTTCTATTCCTCTTGACGAAACCACAAAGAAGAAAATCGAGAGGGACAATAAACTGGCTCGCAGTTATCTACTAAATAATATGTCTAACCCTTTGTTTGATCTGTTTGTAAACTTCAAATCTGCTAAGGTCATTTGGACCAAACTTGAGGCAAAATATGGTTCAGACAATGCCGGGAAAAGAAAATATGTCGTCGGCAAGTGGCTACAGTTCCAAATTATGGATGACAAACCCATCATGGAACAGGTTCACGTCTACGAAAACCTTTTTGCCGAGGTCCTAGCAGAAGGCATAAAGATGTGCGAAATCCTCCAAGCCAACGTGCTGATAGAAAAATTTCCACCATCCTGGAGCGATTACAGAAACCACCTCAAGCACAAAAAGAAAGATCTCGCACTGCAGGAATTAATCAACCATATGCGGACTGAGGAGGCAAACCGATTGAAAGATAAGATGTCTTCCCTTTCTTTAAATTCTGTTAGTTCTAACCTGGTTGAATCTGTTGTACAAACAAACAAAGACAGGTTCAAAGGCAAAGGGAAGAGATTTCAGAAGCCAACTCAAAATCTCAGGAATCAGAATTATGCTAACAAAAGGATTTAGAAGCCGAAGGTAATGTGCTATGTGTGCGGCAAGCCTGGACACAAGGCCTACCAATGCAATCAAAGGAAAGGGTCAATCCAACCCAAACACAAGTCTGCAACCCCTACTGCCAACATTGCTGAAACCGAGAATGATGAGATTATCTGTGCGGTTACCACCGTGGAGGCCAATCTGGTGCATAATCTGTCAGAATGGATCTTGGATTCTGGAGCATCAAGGCACCTATGTGCCAACAAGGAACTCATGATTAACTTTGAAGATGTTGTTGATGGACAATGCGTCTACATGGGCAACTCTTCTACAACTGCTGTCAAGGGTAAAGGAAAGATTTTACTTAAATTTACTTTTGGAAAATTATTGTCTTTAAGTAATGTTTTATTTGTCCATTCCCTTCGTAGAAACTTGGTTTCTAGTACCCTTCTTGACGTGGCCGGTCTTAAAATTGTGCAAGAAGCCGGTAAAGTTGTTATCATGCGAAATGGGGACTTCGTTGGGAAGGGGTATCGTAGTGGGGGGCTCCTTGTTTTGAATGTTGTTGCACAAATTAATAATGAAACTGCTGCCAATTCTGTTTATATTGATGAGTCTGTTGATTTGTGGCATGGTAGACTTGGACATGTTAATTTTGCTTCATTGAAAAGACTTAGAAACATGCGTTTAATTCCAAATGTGAATACTGAAAATTATTCCAAGTGTCCAGTCTGTGTTGAAGCAAAATTTGCCAAGAAACCTTTTAAAAATGTAACAACCAGAAAAACAGAATTGTTAGAACTTGTGCACTCAGACTTAGCAAACTTTAAAAACACCATGAGTAAGGGTGGAAAGAAATGGTATATCACCTTTATAGACGACTACTCTAGGTATACCAAGATTTACCTTCTCAAGTCTAAAGATGAGGCTGAGGAAATGTTCTTACAGTACAAAGCCGAAGTTGAGAATCAGCTAGATCGAAAAATCAAAAGACTTAGATCTGACAGAGGTGGGGAATATGACACAAATTCTTTGACTGCCTTTTGTGAGAAAAATGGCATAATACAATACATGAGACTAGTGCCCCTTACACTCCTCAACAAAACAGTGTTGCTGAACGGAAAAATCGTACCCTTAAAGACATGATGAATGCCATGCTCGTTAGTTCTGGTGTATCTGATAACATGTGGGGGGAGGCTGTCTTGATAGCTTGTTTTATACTCAATAGAGTTTCCCATAAGAAGTTAGATCAAACCCCATATGAATTGAGGAAAGGGTATACTCCCAACCTGAATTATCTGAAAGTGTGGGGGTGTCTAGCCAAAGTTGCACTACCTAGTCATAAACGTTCAAACATCGGCCCCAAGACTTTTGATGCTGTTTTTATTGGTTATGCTCAAAACAGTGCTGCATATAGATTTATGTCTTTATCTGATTTCTCTATTTCAAAGTATAGAGATGCTGATTTCTTTGAGCATGTTTTCCCTTTAAAAAGGAATGTGCCTCATATTGTATCTAATACTGTACCTGAACCTGTGAACTTGCCTGCTTCTAGCTCTAGTATTGGAAACTTGGAAACTGAACCTAGAAGGAGCAAGAGACAGAGGATTGAAACTAGTTTTGGCCCTGACTTTATCACTTCCTTTTTGGTAGAAGTCCTTGAGAACTTTGACATTGATGCTTTGACCGATGAACTTGTGTCTCTTTATTTACTTGAGGAAGATCCTAAAACCTACCAAGAGGCTATGAGGTCTATAGATGCTAACTTCTGGAAAGAATCTATCAAGAGTGAAATAGATTCCCTTGAGTCAAACAAAACTTGGGAATTGACCGACTTGCCTAAGGGTTGTAGACCCATTAGTAGTAAATGGATCTTCAAGAAGAAACTTAGGACAGATGGCTCTATTGAAAGGTACAAAGCTAGATTAGTCATTAGAGGCTTTGACCAAAAGAAGGGAATTGATTTCTTTGATACTTATTCTCCTGTGACCAAAATTGCAACAATCAGAAGTCTAGTTGCTTTGGCTGCTATCCATGATCTTATGGTACATCAGATGGATGTTAAAACAGCATTCCTCAATGGTGACTTAGAGGAAGAAATTTATATGTCACAACCTGAAGGGTGTGAGGTCCCTGGTCAGGAGAACAAAGTATGTAAACTGAGAAAATCCCTGTATGGTCTAAAGCAAGCCCCAAAACAGTGGTATGAGAAGTTTGCTAATTCTTTAGAGAAAAATGGTTTTACTGTCAACAACTCAGATGCTTGTGTTTATTCCAAATTGTTTGGATCTGATTATGTGATCATATGCTTGTATGTGGATGATATGCTGATATTTGGTACCAACCTATGTGCCATAAATGAGACTAAGCGAATTCTGTCTTTTCTCTTTGAAATGAAAGATTTAGGAGAAGCAAATGTTATCTTGGGGATCAAACTTATAAAAACCAAGAGTGGTTTTTCCTTAAGTCAATCTCATTACATTGAGAAAGTGTTGAAAAATTTTAACTCTTTTGATGTGGTACCTGTAAGAACTCCCTATGACCCTAGCATACATCTTAAAAAGAACAAATGACCTAGTGTGTCTCAAATTGAATATGCTAAGACAATAGGGAGTGTGATGTTTCTCATGAACTCCACTCGTCCTGACATTGCATATGCTGTTAGTAGACTAAGTAGGTACACTCATAATCCTGCAAAAGAACATTGGGATGCACTTCATCGTTTGTTAAGATACCTTAGAGGTACTATGGATTGGTGTTTACATTTTTGTAAATTTCCTGCTGTACTTGAAGGTTTTTGCGATGCTAATTGGGTTGCTGATAACGATGAAGTAAGTTCTACTAGTGGTTATGTTTTCACATTGGGTGGAGGGGCTATTTCATGGAAGTCTGCAAAACAGACATGTATAGCTCGCTCAACCATGGAATCTGAGTTTATTGTTCTTGAGTTGGCAGGTCAAGAAGCAGAATGGCTCAAAGGTCTCCTGATTGACATACCATTGTGGGGGAAACAATCAACACCTGTCTCCTTGCATTGTGACTCGCAAGCAGCAATTGGAGTTGCACACAACAGTGTCTACAATGGGAAAAAGAGACATATCCGTATTAGACATGGTGCGGTAAAGCAATTGCTGAAGCATGGTGTTATCTCCTTAGAATATGTGAGATCCGAGAAAAACTTGGCAGATCCTCTTACAAAGGGATTGCCAAGAAGAGCAGTTCTTGAAACGCGAGGGGGATGGGGCTAAAGCCCATGGAATGAAGAGATATGGTGGATACCCATTTGCGGTCAAACGAAACCATATTAATCTTCTAACTGCACTACTTCCTATCCCTATGGCGCGTGGTAGTGCCTGTGCTATAGAGAAGCACATCAAATGAATCCATAGCCTATTATGGTGGTGCTACAGAGAAGCACTTGATGGATTCATCACTCTACAAGAGGTTGAGCTAACACATGCTCTTAATAATTCCAAGCCATGATATGGTGGTCTAAGTAGAGATAGACTGATGGAATTACCTAAGTAAGTGTGAAGGTCTGGCCGCCTTCTATGAGAGACAAGGGTTGTCTCTCTAGAGCACTTATGAGACCCGAGGTATGCGCATGGGCCTAAAAGTGCAAGTGATTATCGCGGAGTATACATCCTTTAGGGTTGATATGTGTCGAGAGGGCCTCATTCAAAGTCTAACAAATTCAAGACTAAGTTCACTTGTCAGACTTAGATGTTGCCTCTCTTCACTACGTATCAGTTCAATCGAAAGACATTGATACTTAAGTATCCGACCCTTCTTGCCCAAGAAATCTTTCTCATTCTTCTTTTCCTTTTGTGTGCCATTAGTGGGGGATTGTTGGAGTAATGGCACCCCAAAAGGGTGTTCACTTATTCTCTCTATCTCTTTTGTTGTCCCACATGGAACTTTTGGGAGTGGCTTGAAGAGTTTATATATCCCACTCTTCTTGCACTTATCGAATAACTTGAAGCCATGTTTTAAGGGGGATTGAGGGGGACTTGGGCTGCCACATGCGCCTGCGCACCGCCGCCGCCCGCCCATCCGGTCCGGGCAGGGAGCGGCGCGGGCTGTGGGCTTGGGCCTTACACTATATTTTTGGAGGAATTTTCAAGAGGACTGATTGCGTATGAGCTGCCGTAATCCTAACGGCTAGTTGACCAAGTCTTCCTCCATCTCTGTCTTAATCACCATGATCCTCTCCCCATTAATTCTTCAGTTACATTATTCTCTCCTTTGCCTGATTTTCTGCCCCCGTTTCACGTCTTCCTTCATTGTTTGGTTGGTAGTTTTCCTCTCCCCCAATCCACTATAAAAGAGGCCCTTCTGCAACTCTGCAGAACACACAGACAATACATTCTCTCCTCTCTACTTCCTGGGCATACAAGTTGCTATACTCCAAAGCTTCTCCCTCGAGTGCACGAGTGCGAAGCCGGCTGTGTTAAACCTTGGGGAGCTTCTTCGCCATAATGATTTGCACCTAAGTCGGGCGAATTAAGCTTTCAGGTCAGTGGTTCATACCACGACACAGGTCATCTCCTTCTCCTTCCAGCAATCATTACTATTTATTTCTCTAACATATATATATATATACATACACACACGCACACGCGCGCGCGCAGAGAAATATATATGCACACACAAATATAAATATAGATATAGAGAGGGCTATTCAGGTATAATAGATTTTGTGTAGGATCAATGAGTACAATGATGTGATCAATAGATCTAGTTTTAGTTATCATCATAAGTATGTTTAGTAATCAACATACCTTAAACATATTTGTGAAGTCAAATAACTAATGATCAATCATGCACACTTCAACATAATGGGATTCATCAAATTAAACTGTATCCTTTTTTTTTTTACATCTGTCTCAGCAACTGAAAACTCTTATAATATAGAAGAAAAATTATTTCTTGAGGATCAAAGGACATTTGATTGAGAATTTTGCAGTATAGGGATATTTTCCACCCTGCACTAAAAGTTTAGAGGCAAGTTATTCATAGAACAACGTGAAATTAAACAAAAGTAAAGTTGATGAAATCCTTTATATTGATTCAATCTTTTTAAAGAAAATTTCCCATTTACGGTCGTACAAATTGTTACAGTAATTAGGATGTTTGTTCAAATCTCATAATATTTAAACTACAAGAAAAAAAGTCGAATTTTGACAAAAAATTGGGCTGATTTAGATGGAAAGTGATGCTTATGATGGATATTTTGACGGAATACATAGCCGTAAAAAAAATGCTGGTCGACAAGGACTTCTCGACCGACCTGTCTCTATGACTGACCTATGGATTTTGAGGAACGACAATCTGAAATCAAAATTATATTGATGGAAAATTTTGACGTATTGACAGTCCGTCAGTATATATTTTGACGGAAATTTTGACCGAAACCTCTGCCTGTCACAACGTAAATGATCTCTTGATTTGTGAAGGTGTAAGAAATTTTGACGGGTGTAGTAGCGAACTCGGTCATAATTTATGATGAGTACTATTTTTCCGTCAAAAATTGTGACATATTTCTATCAAAATTCAGTCACTTTTATCTTAAATTTCAAAGAAATATTCATTTTTAGAATATTCTTGGTGACAAAGTTTAGTTAATGAAATAATAAAAATTTCAAATTTCAAATTAAAATTGAACATTTTGAATTTGTCAGTTTGAATTTCATACAATTTCATATACATATAAAATATAGATTTTTACTCCTCAAATTAGAGCCCATATTTTTAAAAAAATTACATGAATAAATAAAAAAAATACAATACCATAAAATTCCCCATTTTTGTTGCTCCTATTTTGTAAAGTACTTCTACCCCTTGCTCCCCCTCCTCCCTGATAAAGCAAAATAACTAGAAAAATTTATGTCAAAATTACAACAAAATTTACAAATGGCCCGAGAACCAAACAAAATTAAAATCCAACATGTCCTATTCAAAGTGAAAATGAACCCAAAACTCAAAGAAAAGACTTCTATCAAAAAAACAAAGAAAATTCTTCTGCTTGCTCGAAATCTTCTCCATTCTTACCTTCATTCAAAAACCTAATTCAAAAACCTACCTAAAATTCCTCCCTAAATTCAAAAACTTAATTTCAACAAAACTAAAACCAGTTAAATTTACTAACTACAAACTTGATTTTAAAGTCTCGAAAAACCAAATCGGGAATTTATTCGAATGTATTGCAAATACCCCCAAAAGGCAACTCAAATCACAAAAAACCAAAAATTAAAATTGAATTTGTAAACTCTTATATCCAAAGCTTTTAAGTTACAAATTTAAAAATTTCATGTGAGAAATTGCAAAATTTGAGATCCGAGATTTTAAAGTCTCGAAACATAAAATTTCAAATCAAAAATTGGAAAAATTTTAGATCCAAAACTTTTAAATTTTGGATCTTGAAATTTCAAACTAAAAATTATAAAACTTTTGGCGTGAAATTTAATATCCCAAAATTTATAAGTTTCAAATCTAGAAATTTCATACGAGGGATTGCAGAATATGGATCTAAAAATTTTAGATGCAAATTCTACCATGCAAATTGGATCTGAAAATTTCAGATCCAAATTCTACCATGCAAATTGTATCCAAAATTTCAGAACCTTGAAATTAAAACAGAAAAGAAAAAAAATTAAGATCTTGCAAAATCAGATCTTCAAGTATGAAACCAAAAAATCAACCTAAAACAACAATTTAAGTGGTGCAGATAATTACTGGGAGGAGGATCGAGTGATGGCATCTGTCACAATGCATTCAGGATTGTGACAGACCCCATCACAATTTGTAAGAAATTGGACAAATCCTTTCTAAAATTTAAAAATAAAAAATTGCACGTTGACTGAATTTGCATGCCTTGATGGACTTTCCTGTCAAAATCGGATTTTTGACAGACCTTCTCGTCACAATCAACACATTACCCATCAAAATACATATCGAGATCCGCATATAACCCCATCCGTCAGTTTAATTTCTTTTTCCGTCAAAAATTTGGACAGACCAACTTTTCATCAAAACAATCCCTCAAAAATTACATTAAGATCCGTACAACCTGACACACCGTCAAAATTTGGAAATTTTTTCACCAAAATTTCCGCCAAATTTTTTGACGGGTTAACTTTACATCAAAATAGTCCATAAAAATTTAAATGCAGTTTTGTACTTAACTTTGTCACATTAAATAGGATATGATGTTTGCCCAAAATGCTAAACATTTTCGGTTCATTGGTCAACCCAAACGAAGCTTTAAGTCTTTTTTAGTGAATTTAATTAAATTATAAGAACCTAATTTGTATTTTATTTGCTAATTACTGAGTGTTTGAGATGTGATATTGAAAATGCAGGTGAAAACAATATCAAAGGATCAGGTTACATTGCTGAAGGCTGCCGTTTGCGAGGCTAACAAGAAAAACGCCAGGCCTACACAACCATTAAATGGGAGGACTGTCCAAAAATATGATGAGGAATTAATCTGATATACTTATACATTACACAGATCAGAGTATAATATAGTTAGAATTATATTAAGAAAAAGTATTTCGAAGTTCTCGGCTTTTAAACGTTGTAGAGGAAGTTCAGCTAAATCAAGATTTAGAACAATATCAGCGTGCGTTCTTTTCACAGCATCATCTATGTTGCAAAAATTGCTATGACGTCTCTTTATGGTTCTTTGGTTTTTGGTGCTAATTAATAGCTCCTTGTTTATGCATCTCCAAGGTCTGCAGTCAATGGGTATTAGGGCATCCCCAACCCAAGTTCCATTTTTTGGAACTCTGGCCTGCCATATCAGCAAAAATTTCATATTTTTAGAACTTGCATTCTATTACTTCTCCAACCCATGGAACTCCAATTTGAATAATCCAATAAAAAAATTTATCATGAACCCACTTCATAACACACAACCTATTTTTTTAATCATATAAAAATTATTTATAACTTCAAAAAAAAAACAAAAAACAAGGAAGGAGTGGCACGCAGGGAGACTCGGCCGGCCGTGGAGGACTGCGTGGAGGGACACGCGTGGCAGTGGCTGGAGAGGGTTGGGTGTCCCGTGTGTTGGGGGGGGAGCTCGTGGGTAATGGCTGGGGATGCCCTTAGATTGAGTCTAAAAATCCGAGATCATTGGAATGTTTCTTATTTTAAAATCGAGAATTTCATAAAAATAAGGAGTTTTTGAAAAAAAATGCAGAGAGATAGGTTTTTCTCCCAAAAAAAGGTTATATATAATATAATATAACGTCAGTGTTTGAACTGAAGATTACCATTGAATTATACATCAAATTCATTCCTAGATACAAATGAGACATCCTCCCCCCCCCCCCCCCAAAAAAAAACAATCATCATTCATGTGAACATTTTTTTAAACAGTGAATCTAACCAACTCAAGTGTTATGCATGAAATTCTATATCTATATTGATATTTATATCTTTAAAAAAATAATCTTCGTATTATATTTAACATTAGTAGCCCAACTTATATGGTATAAGTAGCCTTGACCATGAAACCCACACTTTTATAATAATTTATTATAAACTACTCCCTTTCTCCCACTTTTAGTGACATAATTTATACATTGATGTGTTCCGAAAGACTTTCAGATTTAGTTACTTAAATTGTAATCTTTACTAGTTAGACAATTTTACCCTTTGAATTAAAGATTTAAATAAACAAACAATTAAGTGGTGTATTTATTTAAAACCATAAGGATAGAAAGGTTAACTTAGGAATAATTTCTTTTTAATATGAGTCAATTACAACAATAAATGCACTTCTTAAAATTTTATCTTTTTCAATCATAATAATAAATATGTGACGAAGGAGGTATTAATCACTTAAATTTTTTAAAAAATTACTATTTCTAGTAGAATCTATATTTGTAGTTTTTATATGAGATGATTTCAATCTCATTGTGTGTACATCGATGTTTAGGGCAACTCAAGACAGGACTTTTAAGAATTGAAAACATGCCCCAAGAGAAATTCGCAGACCCAGGTTTCCTAAGCAACCAGCTTCGTAGCAATTTTTGCTAACCTCTTCTATTTTAGCTACAATAGGGTAATGAACTTTTTCTCCTATTTTATTTTCCTTTTCCTTTTCCTTTCTGTCAGGAGGAGGTTACTTGAATCACTGGGTCATAATAGCTATAGCTTGTGTCCGGCAACAACGTTTTGACTTTTGAGTAGTATTTAGTGTTTTAACTAAGTCAATATACTAATTAGTTAATTTTTAGTATTTCATAACCTATGTTTAGACTAGCATTTCAAATAGTGTTTATTACATCCAGCAACATTTCAAAAAAGTTAATGATATTAAGCATTGTTCGGCAAAATTAGCTGTTTAGGTAGCGGATAACGGTTTAGGTAACATATAACTATTTAGATAGCGGATGACGTTTCTAATTTAGCTATTAGCGGACAGCTGTTTAGATAAACGGTTGAAACTAATGTGTTCAGTAATTTTAAATGTTATGCTAGCTAATTAATGTAAATTAACATAAAAGGATATAGATAATTTTGAAAAATAAATTTTTAAAGGATATCTTTTTGGCTAAAAAATATGAAACGCTACTTTTAAATGTCAAACTTTAATACAATTAGCTTTTCAAAAAACGCTGCTTAAAACGCTAAACGCTACTTGAAATGCTACTCAAAACACTAGTTCACCAAATACTAAAAATTAACTAATTAATTAGTGTATTGACCTGGTCAAAACACTAAACGCTACCCAAAGCATTGTTGCCAAACACAACATTAAAGTAGCATTTCATATTTTGTGGCTACAAAACACATTTTGCAAATTTTATCTTTGGAAATTATTTATATCCTTTTACTTCAATTTACGGTAATCATCCGATCAAACAGTTATATTTATCAGACACATTTGCTTCAAGTGCTCATTTTAAATAGTTATCCATTAATAACTAAATTAAAACCGTTATACTATCCCAATAGCTATTTTGCTACTCGAACCACTATCCATTATGGTAGTACCTAGCCTAAATAGCTTTTTACTGAACAGGGTTGCTGTCTAAAACACGAGTGCAAAGTTAATAAAAAGGAATATATAGTATACCGTTTCATTCCAAGATTATAAGATTCAATTGACCATTCAATTTCAATTTGATAGAGAAATTTAACAGGAAAACAAAAAAAAATAAAAATTCCTTGTTTAACAATTCCTAAAGTACATATCTTGGAATTTTAAGTAGAAAATTATTTTGGAAGAAATTTCTGGCTATGATAATGGTCAAAAGTATTGGGTTATAAGCTTTCCCACGACAACGATAAATAGAAAAATAACACACAAATCATAAAAGCGGGTCGGACTGATAAACCTATTAATACACTATCAATAATTTGATATCTTTGTTGGCTTACATGGCACAATAATTGACACGCTATGCTTGCCCTATTTTATTGCAAATAATTTATATGCAACAATAATCATTATATGGAGGTCTATTATTTTAAGTTTTTTTTTTTTTCATTTTGAAGCAGGTTATGTTCGGGTCAACATAGAATTCGCTCGATCCAACCCTTTTATTTGCAGAAATAACTAACCTAAATCACTTTATCAAGGGTAATTGACTTTTTAGTACCTTGACTATGGGTGTATTTGGTTAGGTTGAAAATCATTTTTCTAGAAAATCATTTTTCGTGTAGAATAATTTTTCATATAGAATGATTTTCAGCTCATATTTTCAGTTATTTGGTAAAAGGGCAAACGAAGTTTATGAAAAATGAGTTTGATTACCAAAACCCGAACAAAAAAGCTAAAAAGAGGCTTTTTTTTGGGCCTCACTTTTTGACTCAATTAGTTTTTAAGTTCCATGACGTATGGTGTTTTAATTTTTTACAGCTTTTCGAATGGCTGTTGCAATTGTTATACCTCTCGCACTATTTCTTTTCTCACTTTGGACCCAAACTTTTTGAAATTATAGAAAAACCCCAAAATTGGGTAAAATATGCAAATAAGCTATTTTTAGGATTTTTTCAAGAAATATATTTGTTTTAAATGATTAAACTAACTAGGGAAAATAAATAAAATGATGGAAGATAGAAACAAAAGGAGTTGGGAGGCAAGGGCATGACAGACTAAGAGATTGAAATTTAGGAATTGTAGATCCTAGTGATATTGGTGCAGACTTGGCAAATAAACTCGCTGACATCAAGAGGTGGAATAAAGCCTGATTCCATACATACAACATTGCATTGAAACACATCCTAGAAAAATCATCATAATTCAAGTAGCAATGGGTCATTTAGAAGCCAAATTCACGAAGCTACACATGCTATAATAGATGTAAATTACTATACTATTTCAACCTAAAGTTCTAACAAACTCACTTGAAAGTCAAACAGTTCAATGTTACCTCAACCTTCAACTGAAGAAGGCGAATAAGCACACAGAACAAGATGAAACTGTATCACAAGAAACGTGGGTCTCAAGCACGATGTAGATAGGTTCATGCCATAAAATACGAGAAAGATGTACCACGCAAAAGGGAAGTTTGATCAATCAAAGAAACAAAGCAAAAAGGGATGACATGTTGACATGCTTTGTGTTCAAGCATTCATCACAAAACACTAAACACTGTATGAAGTCCTGTTTGATAAATTACAGCAAAGACCACACCAAGAGAATTCTTGACTTTTTACTTATTAACTGCTAACATGTGTGAGAATCTAGGTAATGCTAACAAGTTTCAGTTTTCCACTATTGGAAGATAATCTAGTCACAACCTGTCAGCCTGTGCAAATAGAGTGACTTGATAAACATAACAAGAATGTGTTCACCGTAGAAAAATTATAGAATCCCTTATGATAACTATGAATCCCCACCTTACATATGTATAGCATTTAAGCAGTATGGCAGCAAGTGGGATATTGTTGTTTTGCATCCATCACTATGTATGTTATTATTCATTCACGAACTTGTTAGCAAATGGAGAGAGGAGAGAATTGAAAGCAAGCCAATTGGGATTGTCTGTTCCAAAGAGAAAGACACTATTTGATATAGATAGATATGCTACCTGCCACTTTCTGTTTGTTACTTGTAAATAATGTTTAGAATTTACTTATCCTCATGTCAACCAACTTTCATAAGTAGCAAACATAACTGAAAAGTCAACAATCAAAGTTATATGAAAAGGCTAAATCTACAATATATTACACCAATCTTGGACTTTCAACATCAACCCTCATAAACTTGAAAAACAAATCATCCAATAAATTGTGTTGCGAAAGCTAAAAGATAAGCTGAAGGGTGCTTTTAGCATCCTCATTATCCTGTACATGCTTAGAAGAATCATCATAGTTCAAGTTGTAGTAACTGGTAGGTCATTTAGAAGGCAAATAATAAAGCTAAACATGCACTTTCTAGTGAAAGATCATACCAAAAAGGGGTCATAAAGCATGTACAAATTGGATTTGGTCCCAAACCATGCACCACAGGAACCTCAAGCTGAAGATGTTGCAATGGTGCTAGTTCAATTTGCAGTCGCTTGAGCTTGTAAGTAATATTTTAGAGCAGTCAATCTTTTGGTTAGGATTTCAGGCTGAGCCCATTCGTAGGCTTTTGATGAAAAATTATTAATTTTAAATTTAAATTTGAAATTAATAAATTATAAAACAAAAATTTTGGATTTTGAAATATAGTTTTATTTTTGAGAAATTTAGATTTTATTATTTAGAGTTCTCTCTCAAAAGTTAAAACTTAAAGATTTTAATTGGGAGGTATTTTGTGGTTGGAATATTAAAAATCCCATAATATTCAAATATTTCTAAACGCTAGCAAGATACCCTTTTCTCCCCCACCCCTCTTTGAGCATGCAGCTGTGGGTTCACAAAAAATAATTTTAAAGTCTTATTTCTTATGTGAAAAGCCCCCCGTCAACTAGTTATCTCTCTCTCCCCACAACCCTAATAGCCACTATCCCTCTCCCCTTTAGCCACCATCACCACTACCAACCGGCCGCCGCCACCACCACCACATGGCCACTGCTATCCATTTTGCTGCCGATCAAAGCCACCAAGCCTCCTTCCTTGATTTTTGGGTGAGAAAGTTAAGGTTTTTTTTTTGTTGTCTGAGTTTAAAATTTTTATGCTCTTAAAGAATTGAATTTTTCAGCAAATTTTCTGAATGTGGAACATCGTGTTATAATTGAAGTTTTATTTGAGTAGTTCATGTTTTAACTAGTTTTGTTCAGTTAATAGAAGATTGTTTAAGGTGGGTTGGGCTTTCGGGAAGTCAAACAGAATTATTCATAATATAATAATCCTAAAGTGAAAGACTAAGCGAGTTTGCGGGAGGGTGCCTCTTGAGATTAGGGTACATTTACTTTGATATTGAGACAAGTTAATATCTCCGGGTTATAGCATGTGTTTTTCGGGTACGTGCCATTGTAAGTGGAGTATGCCCAGATGGGTTTTGATAACCCATAAGGTTGTTCGATGGAAGGCCATGAGACCCTCTGGTGGGGTCACTTACCAAGGAAAAAATGAACTTGTTTTAATTTTGGATAATGGTTATTGTTTGAAGTTTAAGAACTTGAACTAGTTAGGAATTATTTTCGAACTGTTTGAATGTTTCCTCTCACCCCTAGATATTCGAAATGAATTTAAGTAGGTGTTATACGGTTAGGAGTAGACATTATTAAGCTCTGTCTCACTCTTTGAAATATTTTGTTTGTAGGTACTTATGTGTTGCATGGGGATGGGATATGACCAAGGCCGCATAGATGTTTAGTCTAAATTTTGTTTGCATCACCTAATGTTGGAGTTGTAGTTGACTGAGTTGACTCTTGATTTTCACATTTGACTTGGTTTATACTTTTGTTTATTTCAACTAATTATCTTTTTGCCTTGTATTTCATTGTGAAACACAACAGTGATGCCCACGAGGTCATTTCTGTTGCATTAAATAGGCTAAATATTAGCATAAAATTGTAATGAAATTTTGAGGGTGGCATAGAGTGGTATAAGGGCTCTAAGTTCGACCTAATAGCTCCCTTGGGGTACTATACCCTGAGGTGGAGTCACAAAATTTATAGATTTAGGGACACCGGAGCATGAGCGTGGGGTTAGATGGTAGGGCTACATGTAAGACCCGCTTTCGTTATTTTTATGTTAAGTTGCCTGTATTACTTTTTTATGCTATAAAATCGTATTTTTAGTAATTGTATGAGTTAATTGATTTTCGATGTGCTTTTGAGAACTATAATTTTATAAAAAGGGATTTTTATCGCTATTATTGTTTTTAAAGTTAATTCGTACTATTTATGCCTTTAAAGTATATCGATAGTTTCATTTAGTCGTTATTCGATTCATTTAGTCGTTTCCCGAGTGCGATTAGGTTGTTAGCCTTAGAATTAGTTTCGAGGTTTAATAAATCAAACCTGGATAGATTCGGGAATGAATAGTTGATCGAGGATTATATTATTGATTTGGGTTTAGAGTTCGGGATACGAACTAAACTAGCGGTGCTTGTTATTAAACAGTTTGAAACAAAAAGAGAAAGAGAAAAGGGAGGGGTATTATTGTCATTGCGCTGGCCCCTTTTGTTCTTGATGGCCGGCCAAACACCCCCCCGGAGCCTCACCTCTCTCTTGCTGCTCTTCATCTTCTTCCTCATCTCCATCACCATGCCCAACCACCAAGCTCCCAAAACCCCCCCAATTTTCGGTCGGCCAACCCGAAAATCTTCGGATTTTACCTTCCCAACCTCAAACAAGTCATTGTCGTGAATTCTGGGCCGAAATTTGAGTGAATTCACGACGCTTTAGGTGGATTCGGGCGCTGTTTTGGAGTGTCGAACTCATAGCCATGCTCGACCATACAACCCTGCCTCTAGTTGCTTCAAATCTTCTAGAAATTGGGTATGGATTCGCCACGCCGACTGTCCATCTGAAATTCGAGTGAGTCAGCAAGGCATAGGCAGTTTTGGGGGTTGATTCGTGTGGTCTGGGACACGGGTGTGGCAAAGGGTTGAGGAATTGAAGTTTTCAAGCACCCAAAGTCGAGTCAAAGGCCTTCGATCAAGTCATAAGCTTCGAATTGAGGTGGGTGTTCCTTGCCTCCTAAATTAGTATTAATTTCGAAAACGTTTTCAGCAGAATGATGTTGCATGTCAAGTTAGGGTTAGTTAGATTCATTAGAAATGTCAAGAAAAGGGTTGTACATGTTTAGGTTCGAAGCATTTGGTTAATTTATGCCTGAGATTGTAAATCGATGCAAGTTATGTGCGTATAAAGGGAACCATGCGTGAATTGGACTTGAATGAAAGCCATGTATGAAAACGGATTAATTTGGAGGTTATAAAGGCGTAGTTAGCTTGGATACGACTAAAGTAAGTTAAGGTTTAAAAAGAATTAAAAACGCAGTTGTTTTGATATGTTTAGCCTTGATTCGAGAAATTAGCGATTCATGAAAAATGATTAATTTTGAGATTATAAAGGCGTAGTTAGTTTGAGCACGACTAAAGTAAGCTAAGGTTTTAAAAGAATCGAAAACGAAGTTGATTTGATATATTTAGCGTTGATTCGATTAATTGGCGATTCCTGAAAATGGATTAATTTTAAAGTTATAAAGGCGTAGTTAGTTTGAGTACGACTAAAGTAAGTTAAGGTTTAAAAAGAATTAAAAACAAAGTTGTTTTGATATGTTTAGCCTTGATTCGAGTAATTAGCGATTCATGAAAAAAGATTAATTTGATAGTTATAAAGGCGTAGTTAGCTTGAATACGACTAAAGTAAGTTAAGGTTTAAAAAGAATTAAAAACGAAGTTGTTTTGATATGTTTAGTCTTGATTCGAGTAATTAGCGATTTATGACAAAGGATTCATTTTGAAGTTATAAGAATATGGTTAGCTTGAATGTGACTAAAGTTAACTAATGTATAAAAAGGGTTAAAAACGAAGTTAGTTTAGTATGCTTAGCTTCGATTCGAGTTAAGCTGACTAATGCCTGTGATTGAATGAAACTTGAAGTTATTGAGATGTGCTTAGCTTCATTCAAAGTACGTTCATGCTTAGGAAAGCTTCCTTTAAAATGCATCGTGTATGTTAGATTTGAATCATGTTTGGTTTACTTAGTAAAGTGTTGTCAATTGACGACTAAATATGGTTATACGTGGCTGAAAGGTGCTGTTTGCTCAGGTAAGAGCTTGAACCTCACCCTCTTTTCAATAAGTTTATATGATAACTTATTCTGACTAATAAATTGATGAAACGAGCTAGTAGTTGGATGGTTTGAGGATAACATTACGAGCGTTTGAGGTCTTGTGTGTACGGTGAAAGTGAGGAGGGAGACTGGGTTGTGAATTAACTGCAATCGTGTAGATTGCGAGGCCATGTGTGGCTTATTGTGTTGAATTGATATGATTGATATGAAGTGCTTAAATGTGATATATGTAATATATGTGCTTAAATGCTTAGATTGCATTATGTGCATAAGAGTGAGTTTTTAAAGAAAGATTTCATGTTTTGAAATGATAGTAGCCATAACTATTATTGCATGATGGCCTATTTTAAGTAAATGAAAGCAGTTTTGGGAGTGAACTCGCTTGAACGGGGGAATCCCTAAAGAGTTTTACAAAAGCGTGAGTTGTATGATAAAAGATTTCACTGTGAGAGGCAGCAGCAAACTTATTAGTCGTTAAGACCAAGTTTAAATGGCTAAGATAAGTGCATAGGGACATCAGATAGGGAGTGAACTCGCTTGAACGGGGGAATCTCTATATAGCCTAGGGCGTAGTCCCTAGAGACCCTGACGAGGGTTAAGGTCCAAAAGTTTAGTTGCCATCCCGGGTGTAAGAGCTTAGGGGATTGAGTGTAGATCTCTCCCAACCAGCACTTCATGATCTTAAGCCCAGAAATAGTTTATTATTCAATATGAAAAGCAGTTGGCACTTTGCCTTTGAAATGTTTCAGCAAGAAAGTTTGAAGGGTCATTATACGACCAAGATGAAAGAAAAGAGTTTTAAGAGCCTAAAAGGCTAACAGAAGAGTTTTAAGAGCCTCAAGAGGCTAACAGAAGAGTTTTAAGAGCCTCAGAAGAGTTTTAAGAGCCTCAATGGCTAAATAAAGTGTTTTCAGTAAAAAGAAAGAAAGTTTCCTATGTGTGCTATATGCATGCTCTAAGTATACTTTATGAATGAGTTATGTTTGCAAAGAAAGAAACGAAAGTGTCTGCACTTGAAACTTCAAAGCATGTGATAGTAAATAATATGTGACTTCAAAGTGAGTGTACAAGCATTATAGTTAGAAGCATGTGTTCAAGCAAACAAGTGGCCATGTTTTCATGATATATCATGTGGTGACTTCTTAAAGTACATATTGAGCATATAGGTGATAGCGCATCCCAAGTTTGTTTAGAGTCACATGATATGTACGCAAGTCCCTAACATGCTACCTTTATTGAAACTAAGAACCTATCATGAAATTGAGAACCTATCATGTTTAAGTGTTTACAATCTGTGACATGTAGCTTATTATTATAGTCATAGTGTGACCTAAATGTTCATTAAGTGGATATTATGAGTTATGTTTATGAGAAAGAACGTTATGTGCTTAGCTTCATTGCTTGCCTAAGTGTTTAACTGCCTATAGTCAAGAAGTTTGATCATTTAAGGACCTAGAAATATGTTAAGTTGGTAAAGTGAAGCTTATGGTTAGTAATAGTTCTATAAGAACTTCGTGAATGCCTATTATGATATTATAGTATGAATACGTGATATGTGATTAATAAAGATATTATTGCCTGCAACGGTTTTGCTTTTAAGGGGGTTGGGGGACACTCACTGAGCGTGTGGTTGCTCATCCCACTACTCTTTCCCCTTTTTCCCCAGGTTTTCTTTATGATAGGAAGAAGTTGAGTCAACTAGAATCGATTATTGCTTGCAAGATGTCATTTGTGCCAACTTATGTGTTTAATGAAGTCATGTAAAGTATTTTTAGTTTGTAAACGCTTGTAAACAGTATTCGAGGTTCATGTAACGCATATTGGTTATGAGTCACTCTGTATGGCTATATGAGCCAACCATCCAGTCAGTAGTTAGATGTCTTTTGATTGAAGTTAGTTATGTTTGGGATGTAAACCCCATACTCCGGTTGTGTGAACCGTTGAGTTGTATCTTTTACTGTTTCTGTATTAATGAACTATTATGTTTGGTGTACTCCGAGCGGGTGGCTCGTCAAGTTATGAACTCCGGCGTGTGGCCGTTGAGTAATGTTTTTAAATGTTTACGCTTCCGTTGATTTACAGGGACTTATTGTAAGGCGTTTAGCCTGGGAACGTTCAGTTTTCAGGGGAAGTTCTGTCCGTTTCGTCCCAGAATTTAAGTAAGGAGTTAGGAAAACGTAACGCTTTCGGCCCTAGGGGCTGGGGGTGTTACACTATATGTATTCTTAAGTTGCATTAGGCACTTCTAAGTTCTTTGTGTACTTTGTAGGAAGATGATTTGTTTGCAACACTGTCACTTTTACAGCGCACCGTTCTTTTATCGAAGGCTGATGAAGCTTCCAATGCACTCCTTCCTTCAGCACGCTACTTGAGTCCGGGAGGCTATCAATCACAACCTAGACGACTTCCCAAACCATTGTTTAGTTGATAAGGTGAACCAGGTGATTTGTTTCCTCTTGACACTGCAGGAACATTGCATATGGCGCTATCGGTGAGATGAGCTCCTGCCCCCAGAGACCCCTCTTGAAAATTGGGGTAGATGTTGTTGGTGTGATCGATGATGACTCACTATGGACTTGGATGAGCTGATTGATGACCTAGCGCATTAAGGCTCCAATGATGAGTAGTTAGAGTCGTTAGAATCTGACGAAGACTTGCCTCCACCAATCAGCGAGGATGAAGCTAAGGGCACCCTTGCTAAGGAGGAGGATGATGTAAATGAGGAAGAAGAGCCGCCACAGCATGCGAATGTAGCTAGTGACTCTGAGGACAACCCAATCAAGTCAACTTGAAGGGTTCGGATGGTGAACCCAATCAGCGCGTGCGGACTCGGGTTTGTTACAGTTATGCGAGTAACCCTAGGGAGAATGACCCTAATTCTCTTGATGAGTCTAACGAAGAACCAAATGAGGGGGTAGGTGAGGAGCCAAAAAGAAATCCTGATTTTGAAGAAGACCCCGAAGAAGAACCTGAAGAGGATCCTGAGGAGGAACCTAAAGAAGTACCCTGAGGAAGTCCCTGAAGATGACCCTAAGGAGAACCTTGAGAAGGACCCTGAATATGACCCTAAAGAAGAGCTTGAGGAAGACGGAAGTGCAAGGGAACCAGCCTCGGAATCACCCGTACCCACCTCACCTCTGATGGTCAGAGGAAGCATAGTAGGATTTGTTAGAATATTAGGGTACGGTTTTGATTAGTGGATTTTGCTTGAATTGTTTGCTGAATTTGGTGTGAAATGTCTTCTTAATAACCCCAATGTAGGGGAGAACTTTGGTCATGAACGTCATTGGTGTTATAAGCGTGAGTTGGGACTTTATTTATTCTTTTTTATAAACGTGGATGAGTATTGAATGAAATTTGGATTTACGGATAAATGTAAGGCATTGAGTTGTTTGAATGTGTACATGATTTATCCATATGATTTAATGCATGTTACATGTTTGATTTTGTTTTCCAATATGTGTACGCTTATAAGCCTAAGACTAAGTATTGTAGTATGTTGCAAGTAGGGGCAATCAGGCTTATGTAAAATGTTAAAGCATGCTGGTTGTGTTCTTATACAATATTAAAGAACTATTAGGGTGGAACCAAAGAATATCATATCGTTAGAACCTAAGTCAAAAACTATTTCCTTCAGGATGTCTGACAACAATGGGGAATCCCACTACCCATGACATGTGCC
This sequence comes from Selenicereus undatus, assembly GCA_017589665.1. NCBI lineage: Eukaryota > Viridiplantae > Streptophyta > Magnoliopsida > Caryophyllales > Cactaceae > Selenicereus > Selenicereus undatus. The sequence goes on along the minus strand of JACYFF010031952.1, from coordinate 24,644,370 downwards.
AATGGCTAACCTAAGGAAGTGCCTAAGGAAGTTCTTGGAGCCCCTTCATCCTGGAAGTAAAGGTGCCTCCACTTCTGTTATGGGGGAGAACCTTGCACATACTGGGGCTAACCTTACCAAGCTACTACTCATTGAGTAGTTAGAAAAGCAAGTCGAGCAACTGCACAAGTTGAGCGAAAAGAAGGAAACCAAGGATGAACATGATATCTCCAGTCTATTCAATAAGCTAATCAACCTCCACCCACCTACCTACAATGGGGCAGCTGACTTTCAAGCTTTTGAGGAGTGGATCTGTGATATAGAGAAACTGTTTGATGCTTATCTCTAGTGCTCAGATAAATGCAGAGTGAGATTCATTGAGTTTAACCTCAAAGGGGAAGCATACTTATGGTGGACCATGGTGAAAGAGAAACAGAATGAGCCTATATTTGGGTGGATACAATCCATGGAGCTTATGAAGAACTGCTTCTACCCTATGTCTATTTAGAAGGAAAAGAAGAAGGGGTTCCTTGAATTAGAGTAGGGAAGGATGAGTGTTCCTAATATGCTTCCAAGTTCATGGAGCTATCCGCTTTACCCCAGCTTACGTGGCAAATGAGACTCTCAAAATGAACTGGTTTGAGTTCGGATAAGCTAAAGTTATCAATGTTTATATGCATATACAACTCGTATCAGGAGATGTATGACACTGCTATAAATGTGGAATCGGCTCGGAATGAAAGGGAGACTTTCTTCAATAAGTAAGGGGACAAGAGGAAACCGAGGCCACAAGATTATCAGAATCAACAACCCTAGCACAAGAGGCCACAACAAGAAGGCACACAAAGCAGTAAGACAGGAGGGTACTATCAGGGAGTGATATGTCGAGCATGCGCACTACAAAAGAAACACGCGTTTAGACACTGAAAATTTCAGTTTCTAAATTAGCAAAATCGATTTCTAATAGCCATTTGCAACCGTTTTCTCTATAAACCTTTTTCACAAAACTGTTTTATGGGTCTTGTGGAATCAACCTCTCTATGGCTAGGAATACCGGTAGAGGTAAGGTTGCCTACAGCTGGATCTCCCCAGACCCCGCGAAAGCGGGACTCACACTGGGAGTTTGTTGTTGTTGTTGTTGTTGTTGTTGTTGTTGTTGTTGTTGTTGATTTCTAATAGCCATTAGAAACTGATTTGAAACCAAAAGTTGTCCATTTCTAGAAGTTTGTTGCAAATTAGCTTTGAAACTGAACTTGGCTCGGTTCCTAAATTGGTAACTGATATTTAAAACCAATTACAAATCGGTTTCAAATATTAGAACCCGAAGATAGGCACCAATTTCTAATATTAGAAACTGGATTAAGTCATCAGTTTCTAATATACTGAAACTGAATCTGTACATTGGTTTCTAATATTCGAAACTGATGGGTGGTTCGGTTTCTAAAGTTTGAAACCGATGATATTAATTTTGTTTCTGATTTTGAAAACCAATTAGTCAATTCGATTTCAAATATAATAAACTGAGTGTAGTCTTCAGTTTCAAATTTGTAAAGTTCTAAGTGTTATGTTCTTTCAGTTTCGAAAATAAAATAATGGTAGTTTCCAATAATAATATAAACTTGCCAACTTCAATCCCTGTCCTAATTCTACATGTCTTCTAATAATACATAACAAAACCAACATAGCTCAAAGTTTTGTAACTAAAATGCATTATATAACACACACACACACACACACACACACACACATAGCTTCTACAATAATGTTGATTCTAAAGGTAGAGCTATTTGCCAAATTTACAACCCTAGACAAAAGTTTAAGCATTATGACTCCACAAGAGAAACCTATATAGATCCTTAATAAGGTAGTTGTGATCAACAAAAGTGAAGATATATGCGTAGTAGAAATCCGCAACACCCAAAATCAAAAGGCATGTCTTTGTGCATATGTTTATTGTTCAACCAGAATTGTCATATTTATACCCGTTTGTCATCTAATATTTGTTCTAAATAAATTGTTAAATTAGATTTTTAATAATGTTTTTGTTTATTTTGTAGGAGTTGGAAATAACTTGAGAAAAATGATAAATAATGCTCAACAGAAGCAATGGATCAGGGTAAGCAATAAAAGACAAGAGAAGGTTGACCCAGCACTGAGGAAGCCCAGGTGCTACTCAACCCAGCTGCGCCCCACACTTCATGGCCCAGTTCCCCTTTCTCCTTTCTTTGGGCATGCCGTTCCCAGCCCAACGTGCCCCTTTCCTTCTCTCCCTCCTCACTTTGGGCTAGCCCAACTCGGTTCCGTTCTTTTCCTAGTCCAGCCCATTAGCCTCTTCATTTAGCATGGCATGTGATGGGCACATGAGCCAAGCCCCCTCGCTTTTGTTTCTTCTTTTTCTATCCTATTGCACGAGCTGCAAACCGAAGAGCAAGAAAAGGAAAACAACATCCCTTTATCTTCTTCTCCATAACCGCTTTTCTCCTTCATTATCAACCATCATTGCCATCATCAAACGGTCGGTTACAAAGAATTGATTAAAGGGCAAACAAAAAGGGGGAGGGGTCAGCTTTTTTCACGGGCTTTTAATGGAGGTCGAATTGCAGAGCAAGAGGGAGAATTAGATTTAGGTTTTAGTAGTCTAGCTTTAGCTTTGGTTAATTGTAGCAAGAATTCCATTTTGTTCGACTGCTCATCTTCAAATTCAGGAATTTTAGGTTTCAATTTTCGGTTGCTGTTTTGATTTCCAGTTGTTAGATCTGTTCTTTGCTTTGCAATTTAGCTTTGTTTGATTGGGAGTATGCTTTAGTGAATTCCGGATTGTTGTTTTTTGGACTTCAGTTGGTTCAAATTCTGGATTCTTGAATTTGATTTCGGTTCTGTTGCTCTGCTTCATTCCCTCCTGCTATGTTCTTCCCCTATTTTGTTTCTTAGAAGCCACGACTGAATGGGGAAGTCAGAATAAGAAGACCTTTACGGCTAAGTGTTGGTGTCTCACTTTATTTTCAGTTTGGTGTTGCTTTCCTTTATCTTTCTAATTTATCAGTTAGTGTTTCGCACTCAGTTCCGTCACTTTACTTTAATAGTTTAGTTTCATATTTAACTTAAATATTTGGTAATTAGCTCAACTTAATTTGTAGTAATTTTGATCTTGGGTTAGTGTATACAACTTAGCAACTCAATTTCACATCCATCCCTGAGGACGATACCCGCAAGTATTACGACGATAACCGTATACTTGCGGAAAAATCACAACAAGTTTTTGGCGTCGTTGCCGGGGATGGCATTGTTGAAATTCGGTTGCCTCGCGTCATAGTTTAGTAATTGAGCCGTTCGACTCGTTTTCGTTTTTAATTTTAGAGTCGTTTTTGTTTTTAGTTTTAGTTGTGTCGTACTTTTTGTTTTAATAGTTTAGTTTAGTTTTAATTTTGAATTTAGTTTATATTTTGATTTTGATTTTTGTTTTTGTTAAGATTAGTTTCATTTTAATTTTTAGATGCTATTCATTGCTGGAAAAAAAAAACAGTACTAACGTATTTTGTTTTTGTGTAGCGAAAGAAGAAAGTAGCACTGATTTGGAAATATTTAAAGTGCAGATTTTTGGTCGATTTTTGCATTCTATTTGAATTCTCTGGGTGAATTCTGGTGTGATTTTTGCTATTTTGATAGTTTTCCTAGATTCACCATAATGTTTAGAGTTTGTGTGAATTTTTGTAGAAGTTTTGGAACTGTCATGATTTTTCTGTGAATTTTTGACTTAGTAATCTGTTTACATTTTTCTGCACTATTCAGGGACAGAAAAAATTCAAGAAAAAATATATTTATGTCCCTTGTGATTGTGTGGAATTTGCTGTATATTAAGTTCTGATTTTTGGAGTTTTATTTTCTGTTTTAGTTTTATTCTTTAGATTTAGCTTGTTTAGGTTTTAGTTTATTTTCTATTTTGTTTTAGTTTCAGTTGTGTTTCTGTTTTGTTTTTGTTTTAGATTGAGTTTGTTTCTATTTTCATTTTTTTCCGTCAACAAGACAAAATATTTAAAAAATGCTCTTCTTTTGTGTTTGTGTTCATTTTATATTTTGTTTGCGGTTTGAGTCATTTTGGTCTTTCTTTTATTTTGGTAGCATAGTTTTATTTTTGTTAGTTTATTTTCTTTTGTTCACTTAATTATTTGAGTCTTTTGTTTTTGTTTTAGTCATTGGTTTGTAACTGGTGTCCTAGATGCATTTTCTTTCCTAAAAAAACAAGTAAAAAAAATTAAAAACTTGAAAATCCAAAAAAAAAAATTGAAAAAAAAACTAGATTCAACAATGCCAATTTTCAATTTCCCACAATTTGAGCATGAACCTTTTTGGAGCTATTTGTCGCGACTTAATGATTATCGTGCTCAATTGAATCAAAATTTTCAAAAATGGGAAATTTGCGAGGTCATTGCTATGGGTGTGAATTCTAAATCTTGGAGTTATGTTAAGTCTATTTATCCTGAAGGTGTACTAGGATTATTATCTAAAGCTCAAGATGAAGTTTGAAATTTCTTTGAAAAATTAGCTTGAGATACCTATGAGTTTGATCAAGCTAAACAGAATTTTTGATACCCGACTCATGGCAAGTATGTTTTTCCTGTTAGTCCTTCCCCTTAGGATCACTTTTTAGATTCACGTGACCCGTCTTACTCTTGTGTCTCTCCTGCTGTATGTGATTACTGTGAGTCATCTGCTTATGAAGCTTGTGATTGCCCATATCGTGCTTATATTGATGCTACCTTTGCAAGTGTGAAAAAGAAGATAAATGCATTGACTGATAAAATGGTAGAGAACATGAAATTGAGAATTGCTAAATATTCTCGATGTTTTAGTAGGGAAGATACTAATTTAGGAGAGCCCGACTCTAATTTAGGATCCCTTAAACCTGAAGTTAGTCTCTACGATGATTTTGAACCCTCTTATTCTGCTAGGCCTAACTTGAATGCAGAGATGCCTTTGCCTAGTCTAGATCAAGAGAGTGACTTCCCTTTGTCTCTATTCCCTGCCCTTGCACCTGAATTTAGCTCACCTACGGACGTCATTGAGGATGTCCTAGTTTCTGCCGACCCACCCACCACTTTAAATGATTCTTTTGAGTTTGAGGAGGGTGATGAATGTGGGCACCCTAGTGAGTTAGATTCAAGCGTCATAACTTATGAGCATCATGATTTAGATGAGTCAGATCTTTGTTCACATTAGTCATGCGAGAAGACACTTGAACCCACTAACTTGGAATTTATTGATGATATTCTTTGTATAGAATATGAATATTTTTCATGTGGGTTTGATGCCAATATGGGTTTGGATGTGAACATGTGTGCTAAATATGAATCTTTTTCTTTTGACCCCATCCAACATGACTTTCTTTTTGAATCTCCCAAGTCTAAATTTTGTTGAGTCTGAGGCCATTGTCACTGAATATTTTGATTTAGACCAGACTCCTCCACATATTGAACTTAAAGGACTTGTGGATTTAGGGCTCACTAATTTGCTTGGGCCATTCATTCATGATGATATACTTTCTAGGCCAATGACCCACTTGCTGGCTACTTTTAAGTACGTCTATCCATTTTCTGATTGGGCCCAACAGTTTGACAAATTGAAGAGGGCCGCCACTTGTGCTGCATTGTTGTGGATGTACTCTATTTGGTACCAATTCTTACATGTTCATCATCTTACTTTTATTGAGAGTTGGTCTTATGTATTTGACAAGTTGCTTCGTGCTTTATTGGGATTTGATGTAAGTAGTGATGTTTCATTCGATATGAAGTGACTGATGCTCTATATGCCTCTATTTGAGCGCATTTCTGGAGGCATAGCTTAGGTGTACTTATGCACCTAACCTGGTATAAACGCTTCTCTTTATCTCCTCTTTTTATTTTGTTTTCGTTTGTATATATATTTGTTGTCTTGTTTTACTTTTATTGTTTTCTTTTTGAGTTTTTGAGTCTTGCCTTTTTCTTTCTTTTTGAGTCTCTTTTTCCTTTTGTATATATTTATTTTTCTTTTTGATTGTGTTTGATGTTTCTATTTACTCCCAATGAGGACATTGTGAGATTTAGGTGTGGGGGTGGGGAAACTTTGAAAAATTTTGAAAAACACTTTGAAAATCCAAAAAGATTTTTGTTTTATTTTTGGGAAGTTTCGTACTATTCTGATTAGCTTAAATTCCCTGTGCTTTGATTTTTAGCTTGCATATGAACTAATGTGCATGTTAGGTCTCTGTTCTTAATGTGTCATTCTAAGCCTTAATTCTAGCCCCAAGTGTTCATTATTGATGTGTAATCCAATTCCTATTTATATCATCCTCATTGTCTTAAGGTCTTAGTTTTCCATGATCGGCTCTCCCACTTGTTTTTGATACAATTACTTTGATTTTTATTGAAAAAAAACTGAGGAAAAAAATCAATAAATGAGAATGGAAAAAAAAGTAGAAAGAAAGGAAATGGAATAAATTTGGAATGACAAGTATCCCTTTGAGGCATGCGCTACTGGGCGTTACACCCTTTGAAGCACGTGCTACTGGGTGTTACCCTTTGAGGCAATACTGCTACTGGGAAAGCTTGCTTCCAAAGTTAATAAATCAATAACGTAGTTTGTGTCAGTCAAGTGGGATTGAATTTGATTTTGGTAAACCTGAGCCCTACGATGATGATACACTTGCACACGAGCACTGCGATGGATTCTAAGTCATCCATGGGGTACGGAGCCTTGATGTGCACAATATGTTTATATGTAGGCTAACATCTTTGCTACAAGGATGATTTAGTTGATTAGAATGCCTATATATCTCTCTCCAGTTTTGTACATATTAAAAATCAAAAAGATTTTCTTTTATTTTTGAATAATTTTGTGGGTATATCTTTTGCAAACCCTCACTAGACCTTACTCGTCTACTAGAGGTAACCTAGGGGTTTAAAGGGCTTGTTACACATGCTAAGTGCAATCGTGATTCCTACGAAAGTGAGTAAGGATTTTGTTTTTGTTTTCTTTTCTCTAGGATTTTTAATTTTGTTTTACTCGAGGACGAGCAAAACTTAAGTGTGGGGGTATTTGTTCAATCTGAAATCATGATATTTATACCTTTTTATCATCTAATATTTGTTCTAAATAAATTGTTAAATTAGATTTTTAATAATGTTTTTGTTTATTTTGTAGGCGTTGGAAATAACTTCAGAAAAATGATAAATAATGCTCAAGAGAAGCAATGGATCAGTGTAAGCAATAAAAAACAAGAGAAGGTCGACCCAGCACTGAGGAAGCCCAGACACTCGTGAACCCAGTTGCGGCCCACACTTTACGACCCAATTCCCCCTTTTCCTTTCTTTGGGCCTGCCGTTCCCAGCCCAGCGTGTCCCTTTCCTTCTCTCCCTCCTCAATTTGGACTAGCCCAGCTCGGTTCCATTCTTTTCCTAGTCCAGCTCGTTAGCCTCTTCATTTAGCAAGGCATGTGCTGGGCACATGAGCCAAGCCCCCCCATCTCCTATTTCTTCTTCTTCTATCCCATTTCACGAGCTGCAAACCGAAGAGCAAGAAGAGGAAAACAGCAACCCTTCATCTTCCTCTCCATAACCGCTTTTCTCCTTCATTATCCACCATCATTGCCATCATCAAACGGTCAGTTACAAGAATTGACTAAAGGGCAAACAAACAGAGGGAGGGGTCAGCGTTTTTCACGGGCTTTTAATGGAGGTTGAATTGTAGAGCAAAAGGGAGGATTAGATTTAGGTTTTAGTAGTCTAGCTTTAGCTTTGGTTAATTGTAGCAAGAATTCCATTTTATTCGACTGCTCATCTTCAAATTCAGGAATTTTAGGTTTCAATTTTCGGTTACTGTTTTGATTTCCAATTGTTAGATCTGTTCTTTGCTTTGCAATTTAGCTTTATTTGATTGGGAGTATGCTTTAGTGAATTCCAGATTTTATTTTTTTTACTTCAGTTGGTTCGAATTCTGGGTTCTTGAATTAGATTTCAGTTTTGTTGCTCTCATTTCCTTGTTGCTCTGCTTCGTTCCCTCCTGCTATGTTCTTCCCCTGTTTTGTTTCTCAGGAGCCATCAACAATCTACTTTTCTGGATCGTGGAGGTTTGATGGATGGCCAAGCAAACTAGACAAGAGGGCCATTTGGGATTGTATAGCTAGCCGAGCCTGTTTTTGATCCTCCATCACCTTAATTGTGCCGCTAGCATTCGTTGTTGCTCTTCATCCTCCATTTCTGCTCCTCCATGAATCAATGTTTATGGACTGATTACGAATATTTAACATGAGAAAATAAAAATTTTATCACAAAACAATAGAAATTCATTGCCAAACAACACGATAAAACTGAAGAAAGTTGAGGAAATAGCAATCACAATTTGGGAACAAGAAAAGTGACAACGTAAACTGATTAGTTGTATGCCGAGTTCCTCCTGATGTGTCTTTTTTTTTTTTGCATATGTTATACTAAACTTTAGCATTCCATTAAAAATTTCAAATCAAAGCCTATCATACTTAACAAAAAAGCTTGAAGTCATCGACTATCTGAAACAAAGCTGGACAAGCCAGTGCTTCATTATTCTTGGCTGGATCTTATTCTTTTGTAAAACTGATGCATAAGAAATTGCAAATCACAAAAGTAGCAGCCTAACTCCACCTCCCCTTTTAAAATTTTTTTTCTCAACCTTAGCATCTGCATGCCCAATTTGGTATTAGCAAAGCTGCAAGTGCCTTGCACACTAGTACCAACATGAAACCCTCCATATTGACACCTACTTTTATCATATATCAAAGACAAAGCTTCCATCAACCCACCATCAACCATTAAGCCCTGACATTGTCACATCAAGTAAAGAATCTCATTTTACATATCACTTTGAAAGACTTCAAGAGTAGCATTCAACACTGGCAATGCTTGTGTGACTTTCAAACCCTCAAAATAGCCAACAATAACCTCAAAAGTCCTCCTTATCAACAAGGCCAAGTGATGAAACGAATAAATCAAACAAGTACCTCTATCAACACCAAATTAGGGATATCATAAATAATAGTACAATATAACCATATTCAATTAATCTCCAACAAAGCAAAGCAAATATGCAGTTGCTTGTAGCAAAGCAACTGAAGTATTGAACTGGATATAAGGTATTGTCCACCTCCTCAGTTTCTCTCTCCTGTGCGTCCTCCTCTTTATCACTCCCATTGACAACGAACAAAGCAAAGCAATTTAATCTCATTTTTGAATTTTGTATTTTAAGAAGAGTAATTAGGAAAAGAAGAGAATTAGACAAACAAAGAATATATTAAAGACAAACCAAAAACAAGAGTTAGAATCTAAAGTACAAGCCCCATCATTAGTATGAATAACCCAGAACTTGAAATTAAAAATTCCTAATCTGAAATCGTACAAAAAGAGGAACAAAATGTTACAAATTTCAATGCAAATGAAAAAATTACCAACTTAAGCAAGTAAATAGTGATTAGGATCGAAACACTCACATCCTAACGCACGAATAAATGAAAATGAAAAGCTAGAGTCGGGGATGAAAAGAAATTACATTGCAAGCAGACAGTACCTGATGTCAGTGTTTGCATAGGGTTTTGGTGGAGATCAAACGAAGATTACAAAGTAACAGAGTACAGCAAAGGGACAGGGGTGTTGGTCTTCTTCACCATGCAAATTTTGTCTCTCCTCACTACCTTCAATGGTTAAGCGAGGTAAAAAGGGAAATGAGGATTACGATGTACCAGTCTTCTTCACCATGTGAATGAAAATGGTGAAGATTGGGGTTTTTATCGTCGGAAAAATGAGGATCTTCCAGGCAAAGGGGAAGAGACAAAGAGGGATGGAATGTGGAGTAAGGCAGAAAGAGGGGGAGAAGCTAAGAATGGGTGATGTTAATGAAAATGGTGCGACAGTTGAAATTTTTGGGGGATATTTCACTCAGACATAGAAATAAAAAATGCAATCATGATTAGAGATTGAAACTGATTGATAAATTGGTTTTGTTCTAGAAACCGAAATTAGTGCCGGTTTTCAAATTTTGAAACCGACTTCTTAATGCGTTTCATAATTAGAAACCACGAAAAGAGTTTCGATTTTTGGTTTCAAAATGCGCTTTTGGAAACTGAATTATATTCGGTTTCAAATTTTGGTTTCTAAACGCGAGCTTTTTTGTAGTGGTGGGAAGCCTGGACATTATGGATGCAACTGTAAGGCCCCTCAAAAGAGGGGTGGATGTTTTAGATTTGGGAGTCAGCCGCACTGTGTGAGGGATTGTCCTCTACCGCCACTAAAATCTAATTAAGGAAGAGCTGACAAATGAGGTAGAGCACAACCTTCCAACCAACGCCAAGAGAGAACACAAGGAAACTAGCTAAACCCCGCTCGACCACATCAATAGGACCAGCAACGACCACCCAACCCACCGTCTTATAACAAGGGAGGTATGGTGCATGAGATAAAGAGGGACAAGGCAGAGGACGCTCTTGATGTGGTTATTGGTACCTTCTCTATTCACTTTTACCCAGTAACTATGTTATTTGATTATGGGACTAGCCATTCTTTTGTTTCACTTGGTATTGTTGATAAATTAAAGTTAGTTCCTTCCCGTGGATCACCTGCAATGTCTGTTACTATGCTTACGGGAGACATAGAGAGGTCTGGAAAGTTGTTTAGAGGGTGTCCTATTCTAATAGCTAGGCTAGAATTCATAACGGACGTATATCACATTGACTTGACTAATTTTGATGTGATCTTGGGTATGGATTGCTATCAAAATATCACGCTCAAATACTGGAAGCATAAGGTGACCGTAAGAGGCCACAATGGGGATAGGGTAATACATAAAGGAGCCAACCTAAAACTAGGGGTTATGCTTATCTTTGCCCTGAAAGCACACAAACTCTTAAAACGAGGATGTAAGGGCTAACTATGTAATGTCATTGACTCAGCAGCAACTGAGCTTTCAGTAGAGAATATATTGCTCATGTGTGAATATCAAGATATTTTCCAGGAAGAAATCCCTGGCATGCCCCCGCCTAAGGAAGTGTATTTTTATGTTGACTTAGCTCTAGGAGCCACTCCAATTTCTAAGGCCCCATATAGAATGACACAACAAAGATTAGAGAACTGAAGACTTAGCTTAAGGCATGCGTAGAAAATGGGTATATTAGGCCAACTGCCTTACCTTGGGGAGCACCAGTACTATTTATGAAGAAGAATGATGGAAGTTTGTAGTTGTCATAAATTACAGGGAGTTGAATAAAATCACCATCAAAAATTGATATCCACTACCTCAAATTGATGATATCTTCAATCAACTACAGGGAGCTGCAACCTTCTCCAAGATAAATCTTAGATCTGGCTACTATCAACTTCACATTTGAGAGGAAGATATACCAACAACTGCCTTCCGCACTCGGTATGGGTACTTTGAATTTGTAGTGATGCCCATTGGACTCACCAATCCATCAACGACCTTCATGGATCTAATAAACTAAGTGTTTAAACATATTTAGATCAGTTTGTGGTAGTGTTCATTGATGACATATTGTTGTACTTAAGAACTCTAGAGGAGCATGCTCATCATTTAAGGACTGCCCTAGAGGTTCTAAGAAAAATGAACTCCATGCTAAGTTGAAAACGAGTGAGTTTTAGTCACAAAAAGTAGCTTTCTTGGGTCATATGGTGTCAAAGGAGGGAGTGTTAGTAGACCACAAAAGATAGAGGCAATTACTATGCGACCTGCACCAAAAAGATACTATAGAGGTTAGCTAGGTACTATTTGTTCAAGATTTCTCAAAGATAGCAATGTCCTTCACCAATTTGACTAGGAAAATGGTGAAATATGAGTGGACAGGAAGATGTGAGCAATCATTCCAAGAACTTAAGAAGAGACTCATGTCTGCAACTATATTAGCGTAGTTACCCAGAACTTAAGGGTTTGTGGCATATAGTGATGCATCTCATAATGGGTTGGGGTGTGTGTTAATACGAAATGGATGGTTTGTAGCATATGCATCTCAACAACTGAAGACCCACGAGAAGAACTACTTAACTCATGACCTAGAACTAGCAGCAATAGCCTTTGCTCTCAAAATCTAGAGGCATTACTAGTATGGAGTGCATTATAAGATCTTCATTGACCATCAAACTCTCAAATACCTATTCTCTAAAAAGGACTTGAGCTTGAGATAGACAAGATGGTTGGAATTTCTTAAGGACTACGATATACACCTCTAATATCACCCCAGAAAGGCAAATGTCATACCTGATACTTTGAGCCGTAGACCATACCCTACTCTCAACCATCTGCTCTCTACACCAATAGAGTTGTGTGAGGAGTTTAAGAGGTTAGAAATTAATGCGGCAGTAAGGAAAGGGGATGCTTTGTTATTTGCAATTGCAGTGCGACCCATACTCATTGAAGAGATTCAAGCTGCTTAGGAAGTCTATCCGCAATTAGTGATGTTGAAGATGGAAGTGTCAGAAGGCAAAGCACTAGGATTCGTGATCCATAAGGATAGGGCCCTAAGGTTTCATAACCAAGTATGTATCCCTCCAGTGGATGCACTTAAAAGGAATATTCTAGATGAGGATCACAATACTCTATATTCGGTGCATCCTGGGGGAATAAACTGTACAAGGATCTTAAGCAGACCTTCTGGTGGAGCAACATGAAGCAAGAAGTAGTTAAGCACCTAACATGCCAACGAGTGAAAGCGGAGCATCAGCGCCCTACATGACTCTTACAACCCTTAGAGGTCCCAGAGTGGAAAGGGGACTTTGTTTCTATGGATTTTGTGATGGGGCTACTGAAAATAAAGGGCAAAAATAACACTATTTTGGTGATTGTTGATAGGTTGACCAAGTTTGCACATTTTATTGCCATGGCAAGCACCTGGACTTTGGATCAACTCGTACATGCTTACCTAAATGAGATTGTTCAGTTACATAGGATGCCTAGTTCTGATCGAGACATGAGGTTCCAAGTAGGATTTTGGCACAAACTACAAGAGGCATTTGGGACCAAGTTGAACTTCAGTACTGCATTTCACCCTGTTACAGATGGATAGATCGATTATACTATCCAGACAACTGGAGGATATGCTACGAGCATGTGTTTTAGGCTTCAAGAAGGCATGGGATGAGCAATTGACATTGGTAGAGTTCTTGTACAACAACAGCTACCACTCCAGCATAGGAATGACTCCATTTGAAGCTTTGTATGGTAGGTACAGAACTCCCTTGTGCTGGTAGGAGATCAATGATGTACTCACTATTGGACCTAAACTCATTCAGGCCACCACTCAAAAGATATGAGTGATCCAAGAAAAGGGGAATGCAACCAAAGTTGCCAGAAGAGTTATATCAGTCCTCACTCAATCATGAAGTGCGTTAAAGGAGTAGCATGTCGACTACAACTTCCAGATGAACTTTTCAGAGTTCACAATGTGTTTCACGTGTCTCAACCATGTAAATACATTCCTGACCCGACTCACATGATCGAGTAAAAACCCCTACAACTCTAACGCGACTTAACTTATGAAGAGCAACAAGATCGAGATTTTGGGCTGTTGGGAGAAACAACTCCGCAACAAAGTAGTTCCACTTGTGAAAGTACTCTGGGCTAACCACACCACAGCCGAGGCAACATGGGAACCTGAAAAAGGAATGCGAACTGAGCATCCTCATCTATTCACTGGACCATATATGAGGAGGTTTTGGGGGTGAAACTTCTTTTAAGAGGGGTGAGATGTAAAACGCTGGGAATTTATATGCTTTTTTGATTAAGTTGTTTGTGGAGTTTCAAAGACGAAACTTCTTTTAAGAGGGCTATAATGTAAATCTCCAAAAATTTATATTTATAATCATATAAGAAGGATTAGTATGATCCTTAAACGCTTAAGCTCGTCGATAATATTTTAGAGCGATCATTCATTTGCCTCAGATTTTGGGTCGAGCCCATTTTTCATAGGCTCTTGATGAAGATTTATTAATTTCAATTTTAAAGTTGAAATTCAAAAATTAAAAATTAAAAATTTTGGAATTTAGAAATATAAATTTTATTTGGAAAATTCAAATTTTATTATTTACAGTTCTCTCTTAAAAGTTCACATTTTAAAGATTTTAATGGGGACGTATCTTGTGGTTGTGTGATATTAAAAATTTCCTAATATTCAAATATTTCAAAATCCTAGCTACATACCCTCCTCCCCTTGAGCATGAGCCGTGGGTTCACCCAAAAACCAAAAATAAAATAAAATTTGAAGCCTTATTTCTTATGTGAAAACCACCCATCAACTATCATCTAACTTTTCTCTCTCCTGACAACTCTAACACCCACTGTCCCTCTCCCCTTTAGCCACCACTACTACCACTACCAGCTAGCCGCTGCCCCCACCACTAGGCCTCTGCCACCCATCGTACCGCTCCCCAAAGCCACCAAGCCTCCTTCCTCCTTGATTTTTCAGTGAGAAAGTTCAGGGTTTTTTTTTTTTTTGCTGTTTGTGTTTAAAATCTTTGGGCTCTTAAAGAATTGAATTTTTTTTTCAATTCTTGTAGACCTCAAAGGCTTATTCTTCATGTTGAAATATGATTCTCAGACTTTGGGGTGGTTTGAAAGTATACAAACAAGCATCTTGCCTCTTACTCTTTTATTCAAGGTAAACAGAAAACTTTCTCCTCAAAACCTCTCTTGAAATAACGCTTGGCTACGTTATATTGATTTTATAATTGGTATTAGGGATTCGGAATAGTTTTAGATCAATTTGGGTGAGTTTGATTCCATAAAAAATGTGATTTCGTGCATGAAATTTAGAGTCAGTCAGTACCAGAAAATGTCTTACAATGCACTGACTTTACTAGCTAAACTGCTTTTATATGCTATTCCAAAAATCTTAAAAACATTCATGAATGTATACTTATGAGCCTATTTTCATAGAAATTTTGAATCGTGAATTTTGGGCTTAAAACGAGATAGAAATGAGTCTTCTCCGAGACTGTGCAACTCTTGATTAAAACAGGCTGTGTGGAAAGAAGTGAAGTTTTGAGGCAGTTTTTGCAGATTTTTAGGGATGTGCTTAAAATAAAAAGTTGTACTAGACAAAAATACCTTTCGGGATTGTGCTTAAAAACCTCAATATGAGGTTTGTAGGTGAAGATATGCCTCCTCTAAGTTAGGATAGAATCCTGACCTAAAACTACCTTAAAGCCCTAATAGGTTTAAGTTGCGTTAATTATTTTTCTTAGGTATTTGAGATTTTAAAAGTGGCATGAATTCATAAAAATCATAATCTAGGGATATTGGTCCAACTCATGTGATCCTAGTGGCATGGTTGACTTTTATGTTGGAACAGAATAGTTTTGGATGTTAAAAAAAAAAAATCACTTGGGTTAGTCTATGTTGTGGCACTTTGACTTTATCGTATGGGTCCAATACTCTAGTTCGAGCTCAAGCTAGGCACCTACTTTGTTTGAGGTAATGTCTACGCCCTAACTCCCCTTGGTTGCTCTTTTGAAATGATTTTGGACATTTATGAATTGTTATTTGACATTGTATGCAAAGGGGACCTTATGTGTAAAACGTGAACTCCAACTTCCGATATTATGATTTTCTAAATGTGGAACAACATGTTGTCATTGAATATTTTATTTGAACAGTTCATGTTTTAAGTGGTTTTGTTAAGTTAATTGAAGATTGTTTGAGATGGATTGGGGTATCCAGAAGCCAAACAGAATTATTAATAATATACTAATCCTAAAGTGAAAGACTACGACGAGTTTGCTGGAGGGTGCCTCTTGAGATCAGGGTATGTTTACCTTGATATTGAGAAAGGTTAGTCTCTGTGGGCTATAGCATGTGGGTTTTGGGTTCGTGCCATTGTAAGTTAACGTATGCCAAGATGGTTCTCGTAACCCATATGATTTTTCGGCGGAGACCCTTTGGTGGGGTCGCTCGCCAAGGAAAAAATGGACTTGTTTTGATTTTGGATAGTGATTCTTGTTTGAAATTCAAAGATCTTACACTGGTTAGGAACCATTTTCGAACTATTTAAATGTTACTTCTCACCCCTAAATGTTTGAAATGAATTTAAGTAGGTGTTTTACAGTTGGGGTTAAACATTATTGAGCTCTGTCTCACTGTTTGAAAAGTTTTGTTCTAAGGTACTGATACGCTGCATGGGGATGGGATGTAAGCGAGGCCGCATGAATGTTTAGTTTAAATTTTATTTGCATCAAATAATGTCGGAGTTGTAGTTGACTGAGTTGACTCTTGATTTTCACATTTGACTTTGGTTTATACTTTTTTTAATTTCAACTAATTACCTTTTTGTCTTGTATTTCATTGTGAAATACGACAGTGACGCTCACTAGGTTATTTCCGCTAGGGATGTGCAAAACCGGTTAACCGATTCAAAAAAATTCCAAACCTTAACCAAACCGACAATTTTGGTTAACCGAAAATTTCGGTTCGTCTAAAACCCGAACCATAACCGAACCGAAATTTCGATTAACCGGTTTTTCGGTTCGGTTACCAGTTAACCGTTTACAAATAATAAAAAACTTATGCTTTCCTACCTAAGTTTGTCATTCTTTTATATTTAAATTCTTTTTATAAAAATTAAACTTTGGTTACCATTTATAAATAATAGAAAAGTGCACTTTCTTACCAAATTTTTTTATTTTTTATGTATAATTTTTCAAAAAAAATATTTTCGGTTCAGTTAACCGCCGATTAACCGAATTTTCAAATAGTTCGAACCGTAACAGGAAAAAAATTTCGGTTCGGTTAACCGAATTGACTGTTTTGAAAAATTTATTTGATTAACCGGTTTTTCGGTTTGATTCTCGGTTTCGGGTTTTTTTGCACACCCCTAATTTCCGCGACGTTAAATAGGCTAAATATTAGCATGGAAATGCAATGCAATTTTTTAGGGCATCACAAGACTGCCTTTCCCAAATATAAAATTTAGAGACAGAGGAGGAGGAATCACTTCCTACTTATCAATTATCTTATACAAAGGCAAGACCATGCAGTGTTTTAGGTAACAGTTAGACAAGCTTACCTAATAATTAGATGGTTAGAAGTTGAAACTTTACTTCGACCTCAACCTGTATAAATAGAGTAAGTTGACAAACAATTGACAGCAATGCATTCACAATCAAAGAGTCCCACATCCATCACTAAATGTCATTTCTTATTCTCGTCACCTTTAGCCACCAAAGAGGAGAAAGAATTAAATGTGAGGCAACAAGAATTTTCCATTCCTCCCCCCCCCAAGCCAAAAAAGACTACTCAATTTAGATAAATCCTTTCCATCCAGTTCCTGTTCATCACATGGAAATAACGTTTCAAATTTAGTTATGCTTAGTAAACAGTCCAAAGAAAGGAGAAAAATGTTTTGCTGAAGTATTCAAAAGTAACACAATGTAACTCAAATGTTCAACCCAAAAAGCAAGAACATATCAAAAATATAGTTCAGAACAAATTATACAATTTCAATTGCTAAATGTCACATTTGAAACACTAAAATTAAGAGAGTGAGAGAAAGAGGGTGATCACCTCATTGACCAAACCCAAAATTTGTGCCTTTGATTTATATTAGACGAACACCGATGAAGCAGACTAAGAGAGACAAGCGTGGCAGCCAAGCAAAGAGTAAGAGAAAGGAGCCCCAACAGTCAAAACAAAGACACGACCACCATCGTGAAGCCACATCATCTCGCCTGAAGTTCTTACCACCGAGCAAAACCACTACCGATGACACATGACCGATGATGAGAACGAAGTAGGACTATGCACGGTTGTGATGTGGAAGGGTTTCTTAGCCTATTGATGAGAACGAACAGCAAGCACTACATGTAGGCAGGCCAAACGTCTCACTAGTCCCTTTTATTTTTTTTTTAATTTAATGGTTTTCACTAATTTGGCAGAGAAACATAAAACAAATTTTGAAAACTACAAATATATGGCTATCACACTTAATATCTATGGCAATCATGCTCTATTCGCAAGATGCAAATCCCCTTGCTTAAAATGTCTTGATATACCTTAATTACTTACTACACTCTTATAAGAGCGATTATATTCTTCCTCACTTATTATGTATGGGGTAGTACTAGGAGCTCATTTTCGCTTAGTTTCCTACTACACTTAGTCGAGTGTGGTTAAATAAGAATGGAAGCATAACCCTTTTTTTGTTTTTTTGCAGTGCTTCTTATTATGACTTTATTGATACTAGTTATCACAATCTAATACTTATAACATAAATATTATATTTTTTCTGGTTATAGGCCCACCATGCTTAGTAACATAGTGAAGCTTAATTAGGGAGTTTTGACTGTTTCCTGAACTTAGTCGGCTTCGAACCCTGGCGTTCCTCTAGCTTCCAGTTTACCAAGATTTCTAATCTCAACTATGCCTTCCTTAGATCAGGTGTAGCATAGATCTATTTTGTTTCCTACAGTGGACCATAGTTACTAATCAAGTTTTTTTATATTTTTAAGGACTGTGGAACTTTAATCAAGAAATTATAATATTTGAGACATATGGTTTGATTGAATAACATTCGTACTGGGAAACTTCTTTCATTGAAAGATTGAACGTGGAAATATTACAATGGAAAGATTAAAGAGAAACTTAAACTACTGATATCATTAGAGACGCTTGTTCATAGAGAAATAGAGATTTTCAACTTCTCTTTTGCTCAAGTATGCTTAAATGACCGTGCCTTATCTCAGCACACTAGTTCTCCTTTTACAGAGGAGTTGGATTACATAAAATGCCCTAATGTCTACAGTATACACTGATGTTTTCACATGACTACAGGTGGTCTCACATGGCTACAGTAGGCTGCATTATTTTACTTACTTGACCCTTGATAGAATACAATAATGGTGCAATAACTTTTTTAAAACACTTAATTTTGACGAGGCTAGTCATCTATATTAAGATTCTGCATGCCTTCATCTCCAATAATGTATTTCAGTCCATCATGATCCAGATAATCATCAAAATCCTCTTCAAGTTAAAGATACTCTTAATCCCATTTTTTAAATAATTTATGAAGATATTTCTTTCCTTTTTCTGATAAGAATTTTCAAGCTCCAACATCAAAGAGGTAATCAAAGATATCTTCTGAACTAGCTCCTTTTACCTCCGTGTATTTGCTGAAATCATTGTGATAAGTGAAAGTAGTGTTCCCACAATGCATTAATGTTTCTCCTTGTTCAATCATTGCCTACATTTGATGATAAATGTTGTAACAACCAATGACTCTTGCTAAGAATGGCAATGGGTCCCAAACTGGAGCCGATCCAGTGGACTTGACCCAATTTAAAGGGTCTGGGTCCAATGAAATGAGACAAATGGGTCTAGGTTTGAGAGATGTGGATCGAGTCTGGGTATGAAGAATTCAAACCCGGAACCGACCCGAGACCCATTTAAGATCCATTAATTTTGTTCAAAAGAAATGTGACAAAATCGATTGGCTAAAGTAAATCTAAACTAGTAAACTCCATAACAAATTTGCTTTCTGTGGTCGTAGAAGAAAAACTATTTTGTTATGCTTGTTTAATTGATAGACTTTGTTTGTTTGGTTTGTATTAAAATATTATTTTTGGTATGTAAAACATATATGAGAACACTTATCTATGGTATGTATCGGTAGAGTGTTTTTTTCATTAAATATCACACCTTCTTCTTTAGAATGTGGTAATTCATGTTAGGATGTGAAAAATAAGTTTTAATGTGAAAAACAGTTACAATCCATTTAGGACCCATGGACCCGTAAGACCTATAGGGTCTAAGTTTGGATCCCATCCTTCCAAATCCAACCAATCTGGGGTAGGTTTGGGTATGGGAATTAAATGGGTCTGGGTCCATGTAAACATGACCCATCACCATCCCTAACTCTTGCTAAGGTAGGATCACTAACTACTTCTTACCGTTCTAAAAACCATTCTTAACGTTGGTCATTAGGATCGTCTAAATCAACTAACTGAACAAGATTGGGCTAGTTTGGCATTTTCATTTTCATACTCGATTACTATACAATGTACCTCGACATACAAACTTCTACTATATGAAATTTTTGTTGGACCATCAGGGGATTTGAGAATTCAATGGATCCTTTTAACCATACGTTATTGAAACTTAGTCTTGAGAAGAATGGATACTTTAGATATGGGATTTCCATGAGATAGACTACCATTCCATATTCCCATACTTTCATGATGGGGTTATCTGGAGATTTAAATTTGTTGGGAATCTAACACCGCTAACTCCAAATTTATTAGGAAAGAAGATCGAAGTACTCCATGGCTCCCAAATATCATAAGAATAATTATGATCGTAGTCGATACAGGCTGCATACCAGTCGTTGAACAATTTTCTTAAACATAGGAACTTATTTTTTTCTGAATATCATAAGGATGCCTTAGGTAATTCATTTGTAATTCTGAAAGACTAAACCTTTGTGCTATTGCATAGGCAGAAGACAATATGCCAAAGCATGATCTACTTTTTATGTGGAATTTCAAAATATCCATAAGAATTCTACTAGAAGGAGAAACCCATTCTAGTAATAATTGCATTTCATTTGGGATTTCCTTCTTTTTTGGTAGGAGTTCTGCTATGATCATCACAATTGGCAAGCTCACAAGTTAAACTATCTGCCAGAGAATTATTCAATCCCTGTATTTGTTTAATAGAGAAAGAAAACCAGTTAAGCCATAATCGCTAACACAGGAGTCTCCCTTGTCATTTCATATTTGATAATTTTTTTTTCACAAAACCAAGTATTCCTTTGCAATTAGTTTGAGTAAGAAAAGGTTTTGGCGCTAAAGATTAAGAACTTTTTAATTCTTCTTACGACTACAAGAATTTCTTTTTCCATCATGGGATAGTTGCATTCTGCTTTATTAAAACTTTCACTGCAATATTTGCGTAGTTTTTCTCTTTCTTTGATTTTAAGTACTTCACTCCAGTCCTCATCGATGGCATCTGTCTCAAAAATAAAATCATCTCCTTTTTTATTAGGCAAATCAAGAACAAAAAGATTTTTACATGTGTTTTTGAAGTTTTTAACAATCATTGCATCATTAGAGGTCCGTGTCTAACTTACTTTTTTCTTGAGTTTTTGCTATAATGGCTTTCTCAATTTAGCTAGATCTTTAAGAAATATGAAACATAGGTAAGACATTTAAGAAACTTTTCTAGTTGCTTCCTATCTTCAATCTTTTCAGGAAAATTTTCTATTTTTTTAGAATGTACTTTTCTAGGATGATTTGCCTAACTCTTATTTCTAGACCTAAAAACTTATTTTTTTGTTTAGCATAAATGCAGTTGTTCTTACCAATAATAACACCATGAACAATACATCTTTGGGTGACAACTAGGACACCATCTTTGTGTTGTTCTATGGTCTTGGAAAAGACAAGGATATCATCAATGTAAACTAGACAACAGTGATTATGATCTTTGAAGATATTATCCATTCTTCTTTGAAATATTTGAGGTGCATTTTTAAGACTAAAAGGCATTACTATCGACTCATAAATTCATAATGTTCTTGAGGGGGTACTAAAAATAGTTAAAGGAATGCTTTCTTCATCCATTTTATCTGGCAGTATCTGCTTTTGCAATCCATTTTTGAGAGCGAAAAGACTCCTTGAATTCTATTGAAAAGAAGTGTTTTGCTAAGAATATAACAACCATAAAAAACATTATTCTCATTAAGCTTTTTTGCAATTGATTACCATTATAGCTTTTCCCCTTTTCTTTTCAAATGATTTTTTTACCATAAAGTCAGACTTCTCACACGCTTACTGTTTCTAATTAACCCTTTATCTAAAAACTCTTTGATTTGATTATCAAATTCTTGGATATCCTAGTGTGTTTACGCCATTTGTTTGATTTGAACAATAGTGTTGGGATTTAACAAGGCAATCTTTACAAATTTCTTATATTTATCCTAAAATTCTAGAGAATTATCAGAGTATTGTTCTTTGCATTATTGCTCTTATCGTTAGTGCTATCTCACATTGTGCAGGTATTACCTTCTCACCATGCTGGCTGCATGTAAGTTCAATCTTCTGATAAGTGTAAGCCTTAATTTTTTTAATAGGAACTGGGTGACTATTTATTATGAATATTATTTGGTTATGGCCTATGACTCTGTGTGCATGGAGAATGCAACATTTGAAAATTATTTTCAATAATCATATCATGGGAGGGTTTATCAGTAGCCCATAGAATTGGGATAATGCATTGGACTATTTCTAAGGATAACCCTTTTATGATTTCATTACGACTCATTATGCTATTGTCATCTACTCTTACTTGTAAATGACTCTTGGCTTTTTTCCACATAAATTCTAGAAATAGTGATCCTTTTCCAAAATAGATAGAATAACCACTATCAACGTAGGCACACAATTGATATTTATCATACCTCTCTAAATATAAATTTATTGGGATATAAATACTTTTAGGATTTGTATTGATAACTTCATAGCATATCTCTATAGTGATATTTTTAACCAATTCATCCTCATAAATAGGCACATTAATAATTCTTATTTTGTGCCCAATTACTTTTCTATCTAGACTCATATCTATACTGTGTCTTGCAACTTCAAAACTCATTCTACTCATTACGTTAGTCATACTAATTGTATTGTTTTCTTTGAGTTCTTCTTTAGTAGTTGAAGATCCTCTCCCCCTCCTTTGATCTTGCACTCATCCTTCTTAATAATTTGGGTTTAATGGTAATTTTACCGTTCTCATCAATTTTTATTATATTTTTCTTATTGATTTTTGTGGGCAAAGCTAGATATCCAAGACCTATCGATTTTTATCCCTACAGATTGGATTTGATCCTTTGAATTTTTTGCATTGGAGTATAACTTTCAAATTTTTCTATCTCTATCATTATTATCTTAGTCTTTAAATATATCGTATTATCTACACTACTAAAAACCGGTCTTTTTTCGGCGAAATTTTCCGGCGAATGTTAGGCCGTCGGAGGGTGCCGACGGATATTCCGGCGAGACACCCGTCGACCCCTTGGTTTTTTGAAATCTACCCGCGAACCGTACTGTTTTTGGGCCGACAGAATATTCCGTCAGAATCTCCGGCGGAAATTCCGGCGGAATTAGCCGTCGGTTGGCTTTTTTTTTTTAAAAAAAGGCGCTTGAATTGGTGGGTGTCGAGGCCGCCGACGGCCGTGCCGTCGGACAAGCTCGTCCGACGGCGTGTCCGACGGACACGGCCGCCGGAGAGAGTGGTTCGACGGCCTGTCCGACGGGCACCCCTTAAAAATGCCCGACTCGGGCTAATTTTGACCTCTCACTCTCTCTCCAAAATCGCCTCCCCCCTTCGCCCCTCCCCGGCCAATTGCCGCGCGCCCCCGCCGGTCGTCGCCCTCTCCCGCTGGTGCCCCTCCCCCGCCCGTCGAGCACCTCGACCTCAACGGCGACCTCACACCAAATTCGCCCCCCCCTTCGCCTGATTTGGCCGGTTGCCGCCCACCCCTGCCGCCGAGCTCCGGTGCCTCCCACCGGCGTCGCCACCGCCACCTAGCCGCCGTCACCGCCGCCTCTTCACCGTCGGCGAACCTCAACATTCCCGCCGTTATCTTCAAGTAAGTATTTAAACCTAAATATTTTGTAGGTTTGTGAAATTGAAGAGATAATTTTGATAGGTTTGTGGTAATTAATGATTGGTAGACTTATATTGAGTGATATTTGAAATTTGATTGTTGTGGAAAATTAGAAATGTATAGATTGTCGCATGCGGTCCGGTAAATTATAGTGGATTGATTATATGATATGTGTGAAATTGTTGACAATGGTTTGTGTATGTTGAAATTAGTGTGAAAATTAATATATAATTGTTAGGTAAGTGCTATTATTAGTAATTTGTTGGTGTTCTTAATTGTAGTGAAGTGAAGAATGTGTTCGTGCAGACATTGAAATTAGTTGTGAAATGTATTTATTGTTGAGGATTGATAGAAAACAATTAGTAAGCAACTGTGAGGTTATATTATTCCGTTAAATGTGAAAAAGTTGTGCGTAGATGTTGCTATGTACGATTTGAGGGAAGGGTGTTGTTGGAATTTGTGTGTTAATGAGATCGATTTTTGTGGATTATTAATATGAAGGAAATGGGTCGTAAGAGAAAACGTATTGCAAAAGGGGAAAAAATCCGTTATTGTTGTTGTGAATGTCGTTGTTGTCGGTGTGCATGTCACAGCTTTGGGCTCCCACTTCAGACATTGAAACAAGTTTGTTGGTATCCTGTTAATCGTAGTGTATGACGAAATAGTTTAATGAGAAGTCCATCATGCGTTCACTTGTATACGAATTAAAATTATCAGCATACGTCGATTGTTAAAGTAACCAATATTAATGTACTGCTTACTTTGTCAATGATGAACAGTGGATAATATGTGCGGACCACCCCATCGGAGGTGGATGTATGAAAGATTTATGTCAGGGAGAAAATCTTATAGGCTGGAGTTCTTAGAAGGAGTAGAAATGTTTGATCAATTTGCAAGGGGTCAAATAGAGTTCATTAATAATGGGCATTATAGATGTCCTTGTGCGAAGTGTGGAAATAGAGCGTATAGGGCACCTGATGATGTGAAATTGCACTTGTACCAAAACGGCTTTGTTAAGGGGTATTGGTATTGGACATCTCATGGGGAGATAGAACCAACTGAATATGCAAATGTTGGCATTAGTAACCAACAAAACTTGTATGATGACATGGCTCCAACAAGTCCTATGGATTTCGACAACACAAACTCGTTTGTCGATCGTGTTGGAGCAATGGTGAACGATGTCATTGTTACTAATAAGGTTGAAGTTAGTGAGCAACCAAATGCAGAAGCTCAGGCATTTTATGATATGCTTCAAACTGCTCAGACGCCTTTGTGGGAGGGATGTTCAACCCAAACTGAGTTGTCCAATGCTGTGAGGTTGATGAGTATAAAATCTGATTACAATATGCCACAGAATTGTATGAATGAGGTGATGCAGTTACCGCATGAGAGTTGCCCGCCAGACAATCGTGTGCCCCAAAGTTACTCAGAGTTGAAAAAGAAGGTCCGAAGTTTGGGTTTAGATGTGCACAAGATTGATTGTTGCCGCAGTGGATGCATGCTTTACTTGAAGGAAGATTCGGCCCTTGAAAATTACAGGTTTTGTGATTTGTCAAGATGGAAGTCGATTAAGTCAGGCGATAATAGGAAGAAGTTAAAATCGTATGCAAAAATGTTCTACTTCCCTTTGATACCAAGGTTGCAACGCCTTTATGCCTCAAGAAGCACAGCTGAGCACATGAAGTGGCACTATAACAATAGGCGTGCGGATGGGGTTTTGTGTCACCCTTCAGATGGGGAAGCGTGGAAACATTTTGATCGCGAATACCCAGATTTTGCTTCTGAGCCTCGCAATGTGAGGCTTGGTTTGTGTGCTGATGGGTTTAGCCCTTTCTCACAATCTGGCCGTTCTTATTCCATGTGGCCTGTGGTTGTGACACCTTACAACCTTCCTCCAGATATGTGCATGACAACGCCATATATGTTCTTGACTTGCATTATACCGGGGCCGTCAAATCCAAAGAACAAAATAGATGTGTTCTGGCAACCGTTGATTGATGAGCTCCGAACTCTGTGGGATGGTGTCCAGACTTATCACATTTCCATGAGGCAAAACTTCTTGATGAGAGCTGCCTTAATGTGGACAGTGAATGACTTCCCCGCGCTCGGAATGTTATCTGGATGGAGCACTGATGGTGTTTTGAGTTGCCCTGTTTGTATGGATCAGTTGAGGGCGACACATTTGAAACATGGGGGCAAAGCATCATGGTTTGACTGTCATCGTCGCTTCCTGCCTCGAGATCATGCGTTTCGAAAAAATCGCACCGCGTTCTCTAAGGGAAAAGTGGTGAAAAAGGGCCCTCCATCCAGGAGAAGTGGCGAGGAACTGTGGAATGAGGTGCGTAGTCTTCCAAAAGTAACAACAGATGGAGATTTTGTAATCCCGGGTTTCAAGGAAAATGTTCACAACTGGACCAAGAGAAGCATCTTCTGGGATTTACCTTATTGGAAAGACCAGTTGCTACATCACAACTTGGATGTTATGCATATAGAGAAAAACTTCTGCGACAACATCATAAACAATGTCATGGATGTTCCGGGAAAAACAAAAGATGATGTGAAGGCGATGTTGGACATGGAAGACATGTGTGATCGTGTGGAGTTAAATGTTGAACGAGGTGTGAACGGGAGGACATTGAAGCCAAAGGCTTCGTACGTCCTTTCTTTGGACAAAAGGAAGGGGGTATGTGAGTGGGCCCAACGGCTGACAATGCCTGATGCTTATTGCTCCAACTTTGGGAATTGCGTAAATATGAAGGCTGCAAAGTTCCAGAACATGAAGAGTCGTGACTGTCATGTGTTCCTGCAGATGCTAATTCCAATAGCATTTCGTGCGCTACCGGACGATGTACTTGAACCACTTGTTGAGTTAAGTGAGTACTTCAAAAACATTTGCTCAATAGTGTTACAGGTCGATAAGTTACAAGAAATGCAACGCAATATACGCATCATCCTTTGCAAATTGAAGAGAGTTTTCCCTCCTGGGTTCTTCAATGTCATGGAGCACTTACCTGTGCATTTGGCAGAAGAAGCATACCTTGGGGGGCCAGTGCAATACCGCTGGATGTATCCATTTGAAAGGTAAATACATATGACAAATTTCCTGACAGATGTAAATGTAAAATTAAAGTGTACTTCACACACTCACAGAACTTTAATGTAGGTACTTCGGGTGGCTGAAGAAGAAAATTAGAAATAAAACATCCCCTGAGGGGTCAGTGGTCGAAGCATATCTGGTGTTCGAGATATCACAGTTTTCTTCATTCTACTTCGGTGCTAATGTGCCCTCAATGCGCACAAGACGTCGACGAAATGAGGAAATCAATGTGGAGTCATCAGGAGGGGAGCCAATGTTGTCAGTTTTCCAAACCAAAGGTACTGCTGTGGGAAGTCGGACATAGAGGTACCTAACTGATGAAGAAATGAACACTGCACAACTTCATATTGTGTTGAATTGTAATGAAGTTGAACCGTACATCGCGTAAGTTACAAAAAAAGTACCCATTGCATCCATTACATGCATTGAACGAATACCATTTTATGAATTGAAACATGGTGCTAATCAGTGAATAATGACTTGTACAGACTATTCAAGCAACAAAAATTACAAGGAAACCCAAATTTCACAGATGTGGAGTTAGATGCACTCATAGAGTCCGAGTTTATTTGGTGGTTCAAGAAAGCAGTAAGATTTTTTAATTTTGCCATCGTCGTTGGAAATAACTGTACTAATTCATCACAGCTTATTTCTAGCAAATGGTCCCGACCTTATGAGTTTAAACATAAATACTTGTAGGTCGACATTGTTGAAATGTTCACTGACAAACGTCAGGTACACCTGTCCCATTTGGCTCAACTGCCTTTGAGGAAGGTCACAACCTGGTCTGCATTTAGGGTGAATGGATTCTTATTTCAAACACAGAAGAGGTGTGAAGGAAAAAAGAGTTACAATTGTGGGGTTTGTGTGAAAGGGAGCGAAGAAGGTGGATTCGAGGATGATTATTATGGAATCTTTCAAGAAGTTATTCGTGTTGAATATCTAGGAGAACCACTAAAACAATGTACATTGTTCAGGTGTGATTGGTTTGAAAACACCCCTCGAGGAACACGTAGCCCTAAACTGTGTCCCTTCGTTGAGGTTAATGCAACAAGAAGATACAAAAAATATGATTCATTCATATTTGCTGCCTCCGCAATGCAGGTGGTGTACATGAGGTACCCAAATGGAATAATAGATAAAGGTAACTGGTGGGTTGTCGTTCTAAACAAATCTAGACACAAAGTGAATGATGAATTCACTTCACCAGTTGCATTTCAAGAGGAACAAGTGTCCCACATGACAGCAGTAACTGACATGCTCCATGCAACTTTGTTGAATGAGGAGGAAGAAATTGAGGAGGTAAACGAAGACGATCCAGCTGAGAGAAGTGAAGAGGAGGAGTGGGATGATATTGACGATGATACTGAAGACTCTGAATGAAAGTGATAATGATAAATTAGTTGATTGTGACCTAAAACCAAATTGTATGGGTTGTTAGTTCAGATACTTATGACATTGTACGCGTGACATTTATGACATTGTAATTATGACATTTAATTTGCTGTTAATTTCAATTGCAATTAATTATTTGTTCCTCATATTATTTGATCACTACGTTCTGTGTATTTGTCTCTAAGATGTCAGGTACACATCATGGCCGCAGGGCCGGACGTGGGCGTTCTCGGGGAGCAGACTGACACGACCCCACCGGTCAGCACGAAGAGGAACCTCAGGGACATCAAATCCCTAAGGTTCCCCACTGCATTATCCCAGACCCTCGCACCACTCCATCCATGCACTTCAGCCAGCACATGACACCCACCATCCCCCAGGTACACATGTCTGGCAGTTACATGATCCCGAACCCACCTATTATTCCACAACAATCTGTAGAAAGGAGTCAGGAACAAAGTGAACATGCTTCTAGCCATGGCAGTAGCACAAACAAGCAACTCATCGCACCTGACGGCAAAGAGTAAGTAATTATGTCTTACCAACTGTATTATCAATTTGCAATTTCTGACGGGATCCATTCTTTCTTAATTTCCTAGTTTCTGTCCGTACGATGTTGTGTTAGAGATTACAAGGATATTTAGGAGCAAATATGCTGAGCCATGGCCAACATGGGGGAAAATGCCTAAACAACATCGGGACTTGTGGTTTGGTGAGTTTAAGGTAAGAGTTCTCCCAATTCTTTGTACATTCATGTACATATACACATATATGTATTCATATTGTTAGCAGGTATCACATTTTGTCGCATGTAATTGTGTTCATGCAGAAGCGTTACTGTTGGGCTCCAGAGCATGTGGCCCAGATACGGAGGAACTTCGAGGAGAAAGGGGCAAGTAGATTGAGGGACACATTCTGGGAGTTGAGGAAGAGGAGGAAGTAACCATTGTGGTTGTCTGACAGCACTTGGAAGTCGCTGCAGGAATATTGGGCTTTCGATAAATCTCTGAAGGTGAGTTCGCAGGCAAAGAAGAACCGGAACAGCCAGAAGGACGGGTTAGGTCCTTCTTTGCATAGATCTGGTTCGGTCCCATTTACTAAGCACAGAAGACGCATGGTAAGTGCGTGGTTCATTATTTGTTGTACTTATTTTTCCCAACGCCTTATCGAATTACAACCATCCTTTTGTACGTTAATGTATTCTGTTATTGTGTAGGCGAAGAAGCTTAATAGGGACGTTACGGACCTCGAACTTTTCAAGGACACTCATGTAGACGCGGCTAACAAATGGGTGGACAAAAAATCGGAAAAATTATGGGTAAGTCACCTGCATGATTTCTTGATTGCGTAACAAATCAGCTCAGTATGTTCACGATTGAATGTTATGTCTGGAATGTCTAAATTTATGGAATCTTATTTTGCAGACGGAGCACCAATTGAAGTGGGACCAGATTCGAAACTCGCAATCTTCCACAGATCCCGGCTCCGAACCAACTGAAGTCCCATCCGAAATCGAGTTATGGGTGCAAGCTAACTACAACAAAAAGGGCCGTGTGTATGGGCCAGGATCAGAAGGGGTCAAACTGAAGCATCTGGTGAAGTCCACAGCGACATCCCGGGACCGTGATCCTGACCCTGATGTGCGAGCATCGGTCACCCAGCTGAACAGCGAGCTCAGTACGATGGCGGAGAGAAACCGTCACTTAGAAGAGAAAGTGACTTTACTCACTTCGGAATTATCTGGTCTGAAAGATACATTCCGTGAGTTTATGAGAGCTCAGCAAGCATCTGGGTCTGGATCTCGCCCACGCCCTTCTATGCTCCATCGACAACACCGTCGCGCTGCTCCTTACGTCCCTCCTCCTCCTCCTGAACCGCAACCCTGTGACGATGATGACGACGACGATGATGATGATGATGATGGTGATGGTGATGATGATGATGGTGATGATGATGATGGCGGCAACCTTGGGTATGATGACCGCCCTCATGATTACAGGGATTATCTCATCTAGCATGTCCCTTTATCCTCCCCTTCCTCCTCGATACTTATTTGAACAGTTACCTTCTCTTGCGTTTGTTGCCCTGCTTTGGTTGCTTATTACTGTACTTCGTATTATTACAATGTCCATTTGGTGTGGTTCTTTATTTATACTTATTGACTGAAAGTAACCACGTGTGGTGGTTACGTTTGTTGTGATTTGTGTACCATATGTAGTGGTTATGGTTGTTGCGATTTGTGTACCACGTGTCGTGGTTTTGGCTCGGTCAACATTTGGTTGGCCTGATTTGTATATGCAGGTTGTAAATGTGTATTTGGGGAACAGCGTTTTCAAATTATTTTTTTTTAAATTTCCAGAAAATTCCGACAGAATTTGATGTTCCGTCGGACAGGGTACACAGGAAGGGCCGACGGACACCCATTTTCCGTCGGCATTTTCGGACGGAAAATTCCGTCTGAAAATGCCAACCTTTCCCGACGGCGTTGTCCGTCGGACAATTGAAATTCCGTTGGCAGTCCGTCGCCATGGCCGTCGGTCCTGGCCGACGGAATAGGTATTCCGTCGGCAGGTGCGGGTCTACGGGCTTTATTCCTACGGCACGGGTTCGTCGGATTTTCCGTTGGAAAATTGGTTTTCCGACGAATTTTTTGGCATTTTCCATCGGAATATCCGCCGAAAAATAACTGTTTTTTAGTAGTGCTAATTTGTAGATTATTTTCTAAAATATCCTTAGTGTGTATCGTCCTCTTTTCATTTTCATCCCAACTGTTTTTATCTTAAGAGATAGAAAGTTTTGGGCAAATTCATCTTTATGCTTACATAATATCCATGTCAACAATTGAATCCTACACATCCAGCACATAAATTGTGCTTAATCCCTATGATAGTTTGATTATTAAATTTGGTATGCTTGATATCATAGAGTACAGTATAAAGATCAATATCTTTGTCATAATACTGTAAATGAGTAATTTGTACTTAGACACTTCCAATATGGATATACACATATACATTCCATCTTTGCTATGCTTAAGGATGTTTTCACAATTAAGGAGATTAACTTCTCCTACATCACGCTCACAGTCTTTTATCTTTAAATCTCCTTCCATTATTTCGTATATGTACTTACTCTTTAATTGAAAGATGAATTTTTTATAGATCATGCCTTTCTAAATCATAGGAATGACCAAATCTCCTTTGACATCTTCATTCTCATTATCGATAATAAACTCTTCTCCTTGAAGATCACCAAGAGTAATTGAGCTACTTTCAATCATATGACTAGTTTCTTCATAATCATTTTCTTCATATGTATCTTCTAATACAATCTCAACAATTCCTTGGTGTGTTTCAAGGTTAGATCTCGTGCTTCTTCCTCACTAAGCTCAAAATAATCTAGACTACCCAAAGTTTTAATAAGCTTGTTATTCTTTCTATTTTTGCATTCGCTTGCATAATGACCTACTTCATTGCATGCTAAACACTTACAGTTGTTTTTCCCGGTAGGACAATACGCAGCTTTTCCAAAAAACTTCGCTTTTTAGGGCTTGGTTTGTTATAAATTTTCTTTTATATTTCTTTCCTGTTTGCTTGTTAAAGCTTTTTTTCTTATTAAATTTCTTTTTGCTTCTTCTCTTAGGTTCCTTTCTCTATTGATGATAATTATCCCAATATGCTAGAAATTGTTTCATTTTCTTTTATTTTTAAAGATTAAAACATTAATCATTGACCCATTTCCTTAGATAAGAGATTCTTGTACTAAGGGTATCAATGACATCTGCTTTATCAAGCCATACAATGTACTTTTCATCAATTATAGAATTGATCGTATATGGTAATTTGTCACAAAACATACCAAGATTGATTTCATTATGTCAAATTTCGTAATAATATTTACTAAATTCAACAATATGATTCTCTAGATATCCGATCTCTCATAATTCTATGTTATTAATCTTTCGTTGTTATTCTCTAGCTTTTTCTTCAAAATCAGGTATAGCTTTGATAAATTTATTTTCGATTTCTTTACGTACTGTTTTGAACACAGCAGCTGGTGTTTCTATCATTCTTAATACATTTTCACCCTCCTCATCTAATGAGTCATAGCAGTTAGCTATAGCGTCAGAAAGACTATGTTTGATACAGTTTAGGAAATTTCCAGCAATCCATACAATATTTGAGTTTAGGACACTATTCGTGCCTCTTTTCAAATGCTTAAATATTTCTTCACTATCACGAGCTTCATCGATGTTTAAGATGTATCATGTTTGGCTAATTGGGGCAAGTCCAATTTCTTCAAAGGACATGGTTTCCATTGAGATAAACCCAAAGGAAAAGTTAGTTGTATGCCCTGCTAGAACGTACCTAGGTCTCATAAAATGGGTATTTCTTTAAGAAGGTTCACCAGATTCTTCAGGTTTAGGAACAATATTTTAACTAGATTTGACTAAATTTCATCTATGTTAAGTTGATCTCCAATCTTTTTGATTTCATCATCATATATCATTTTACCATATTTTTTTATCCATTGTTCTTCTAATTTCTCCTAAAGATACAACATTAAGATCCTTTAGTTTAATTAGGTTCATCTGCTAATATATTTTTTTGGTTTAATTGGACATTATTTGCCTCTTCATTATCATTAGGCAATATATCTTGTTTATCAACTATTGCGCTCATGATTTTGTTTAATTATTCCGTGTTTCGTTCTTCATCAAATATATTATGTAATGTTTCAAGGTTATACTGTTTATACTGATGCTTTTTTTTTCTTTCTTTGCCTTTTCAGTTAAGTTTTTAGTTGGTTTTTCTCCTTCTTTTGGGATTATATTATCATGCACAGGAAATGAATTTTTGTTTTCTGAGTTTTAGAAAGGATATTTATGCTAGAATCGAGTACTAATACTTAAATTAGATTTTTCATTATGTCTAATCTCATTAATTAAATACATATGGATTATAGACAATTGGTTTTTAATCTTCTTAATTTCAGTCTTAATTTTTGCTAATTCAACTTTTAATTCTAAAACTATATGTTGAGTTCATGAGTATTCTACCAGAAGAGGGGGGGTGAATTGTGGTGTCTGATTTTCGCGTTGTGAATAACAAACACCCTTGTGACTTGTTTGCAGAGGGTGTTCTCAAATATTGCAAATGCGAAAATCACCAAGATAAATGCGGAAAATAAAGCACACACAATTTTTACGTGGAAAACACCTCTAGCCCAACTGAGGTGTGAAAAACCACGACCTACCTCATGTAGGATTTAACCACTTCACTGGACCGGGGTTAACTCGTTACAAATGTAACACACCTTGTTACAACTTGCAACCACGTAACCTCCTTCTCTAAGACAGGTTACACCACGTCCAAATCTCACTAGATTGGACACGTCCAAAGTCCACACGACTAGGACACACTCACTCACTTTCGACTGATCTGGGATCAAAGTCAACAAACACCTTACTGGGGGTGCTTCTTACTAAGCAGATGTAAGGTACAATGAAAATCCTATTATGCCAATATATTGAAAGCTCAGTTTAAACACAACTTGTGTCGGTCTTTCTTTTCTCAAGTGTAGCTCGAAAAATTCTTCTCACTAGAAAAATCACTTTTGAAATTTTCCTTTTTGCTTATGTTGTGTGTTTCTCGTTTTTCTCTCTTGCTTTCTTGTCTCTCTCAATAAGAGTGAAAAAACTGAGATTTTATACACAAAAATCCAACGGTCAAGACCAAAGAATCAGCTAAGTATGGAAAACGATTTTCAAGCAAAGATACTCCCCAACGGCTAGTGATAAACTTTTCCCAAAGTATAAGGGATTTGTTATCTTAAGGGATAACCCTTATCTTCCCATAGCCGTGAAGAAGATTCAATAGGCAACCAGAAATCTTCAGCTTTTGAAATTTTATCATATCCGAAAATATATGCAAAGGGAATCTTTTAGTTTTGGCAAATCTCCCAAAACCTATTTTCGCAAATCTCCCATAATATTTTCATGAAATATCCTTTCCAGAAAAATATCAATCTTGGAGTTTAAAGAAAGTATTCTGGAGATCTTGGCCAACCAAAATGAATTTTCAAAGATAACCGGGTATGGCCACTTCAGTTCAGAAACACCCTAGGCACCCTATTTGCAGGGTTGTTCGCAACTGGTTTCTGAAGCACTTAGCGCAAATACCGATTCAAGAGGTGTTTAAAAAAGCGTTTTCAATATTGGCATATTAACAAGAGTCTAAATAAATAAAACCTATATACCCAAGACTTCTTGTTTTGAACCAGTCATCTTGTCCAAGATTTGTAGAGCTGCTGTGAACATCAAGGCCACCTTGTTTGTTGGGGTTGTTCTTTGCATTGCTAGAGTTCAGGAACATGCCTTACAATCAACTGTCGAGATGGCGTTCTTGACTTAATATAGAATCACCAATTAAAACCTGTTTTGAAGACTTGTTCTCACATGTAGCAAACCAGTTAATACAATAAAGATTACAAACACCAGTTAGGCCTGTTTGGAGATCGTGTTTGGAGCAACATTACTTGGACAAATTTTTACACTTGGATTTGTTATCATCAAAACTTAAATATAATAACTCAACACTATATCTGTGATATAATTTGATTGTAGTGCTACTGAAGTGCTTCCTTCTGGTGAGTGAATAATATGTGAATAATTAGGAGCATCGCAAATAGGTGCTGGTTCAAGCATTAAATACAGTTAATTAGCTTAATTAACTATTAATAGTAATTAACTTAATTATCTTAACTGCTTTTGGTCACATGGCTCTGACACCAATTGAAAGAGGGCCTAGAGTAGTACTTATTATGAGAGAAATTATACATGCACAAAATTAAAATCTTCAAAAGTAAGTTTTCAAAGATTCAAAAATTAGGGTTAAAAATGCAAATTTCAAAAGTTTAGGGGGTCAAGAAAATACAAAGGTAATCTAAAAATTTGGTCTTTAAACTTCAAGGTACTAAAATATTTACTCCAAAAACTCTGGTTTAGAATTATTAATGTCGCATATGTTAAGGTACCTGAGGATTAACTTCCCCTTATTAATGATCGATCAGCTATGACCTAATTACCTGATTATTATGCTTTGTTAGTAGGCTGACTCTAATCCCATTACCCACCCTAACACCCTTATACTATTAAAAATGTCAATGTGAGAGAAATCCAATTATTATTTAGTTCACGATGGACAGTAACATGAATATGTTTCTTTTGTTTGGTGATAACATGAATACATAATTTGTAGGATAGTCAACCTAATAACTATCTCATCACTTATTAGTACACAATATCTTGAGGGAAACATGCAACATAAACCCCCATTCCACATAGGATCACCACTCCCTGAATCAACACCTAACAGCTCTGATTCTCGTAACAAACATGAAAGGAATCCACGTGCTCAAAAAGCCATGATGATTGACTAACAAAATTCAACTAAGTCTAATATTAACCACATGAATAAAGGTCATGAAACCACACATCATGAAGTACAGAAGTAATTTTTCAAGAATGTTCTCCAAGGCACTATAGAATGGGAAATGAAAGCACAAGCTATGGCGTGCGACGTGCAGATCGATGAAGATGAGGATCAAGAAGCCATGGAGGAACCCGACATTCCCTACAAGGTCAATTTCACCAAGGAGCAAATTCAACAACTTAGACCTCCATGGGGAAAGCATTGATGGGTGAGGTTTTGGCATAAAACCAGGTATGAAACTATGAAAGTACTAGGGCTATATGGTGTATTTTCGGGTCCATTAAAGTCATTAATACAGGACAGCATACCTGTATGTCTAGATTTGAGAATGAGCATGACTTGGAAAAATGCTTATGGCAGTCAATGGTTTATTTTTGGGCACTACCTAGTGCGTACTGGATGGAAATCAAACTTTGAGCCTTTGTTAAGCTGATTCAGCACCATGATAGTATAGCTTAGGTTCCCCGGAGTTGCCAGTAATTTTTTTTCAATAACTTTCCTTTATTTGACATTGCTAAGATTTTAGCAAAACACATCAAAGTTGATTATGCAATAGATACTGTTGAAAAAGGTTAGTATGCCAGAGTTCCTATGGAAATCTCCCTAAAGAAATCTTTGGTTCCAAAAATCTAGATAGAAAATATGTGGCAAAAGATTGAATATGAAAAGCTTGATTAATTGTGCTTAAATTGTGGATTAGTTAGGCACACACAAGAGGCTTGTCTTACCATCCACAACCAAGGACAACCAAGGAAGAGTAGGAATAGAAAAAGCCTTAATTTCAGGGAGAATTTTAATATTATAAGAGTCTAAGGCCCTCTAAATATGGATAATAATAACCCTAAAAAGGGAAAGGGGATGGTTTGGAGCATAGATCTAGGATGCAGGCCCACACCCAAGAAACCTCGCAATTGAGAAATGAATAAAATAATACATGTGAGAAGGGGTCGAGTTGGGTAGTCGTAAGCAACTAAAAGGGCAGAAATAGAAAACGACCAATAACCAATAATAAGATAGATTAAGCGCAATCCAGGAATCACACAGGATTCCACGTGCCCTATGTGGGTCAAAGCATAAGCTAGTGATCCTTTTGACTACTAGACTCTAGCCATCTAGGGTACAACACTCCACCACTTAGCCCAGTAGCATGACATTTGTATTGCTTTCCCATAACCCCATTTTCACAGTTTAGGCTACTCTCATTTCGCTTGTCGCTACTATGGGAATTGCTTTTTCTTTCTTTTCCTCTAGCCCCATTAGAAGAATCCAAAATCAACGGGAAAAGTACTGGGAGTTAGCATGAAGTGCACTGGCGGAGCTACATTGGTGCAAGGGTGGTCAATTGACACCCCAGGTTTTTGGAAAAAAATATATATAGATATTCTAGCAAAAAGCAAAATAGTTATATATATTATTTCATGTATTTATGTGATAGGGAAGAAGCAGCAGCCGGATGGTTGGGCGGTCCTTGCTGTGGGGGTGTTTGTACAACTAGTTGCGAGTTCAAATCTCCCTTTGAGCGAGTTGCTTGCTTTTTTTTTTTTTGAATTTTCCATAGTTCGTGAACGAAATATACACACCCGCAGAAGCAATAGAAGCGTCAAGCCTAACTCAAAGTCGAAGGCAGCGCTGCTTCACCTTCACCTTCACCTTCACTTTCACCTGGTCGATATCAATGTTCTTCCATCTGATCCGACCGATAGGAAACCAATTTCAAGCTATCATTCGAATGATCGTGATGAGGTAAGAAGAGCGTATCTAAAAAAAGGTCCTTACCAACCCCGAAATCATGCATTTCCTCAAACTAAAATGTCCAAGTATGTGTGTCGTTTTAATGAATCATGGTTTGTGGCATATCCTATTTGGTGAGAATATAGTATAAAAGAAGATGCGGCATTTTGTTTGTGTTGCTATTTGTTCCAGAATGAGAAGTTGGGTCATGGTGGAGGGGATGCATTTACAAGTAAAAGCTTTAGAAATTGGAATAAGATGAAATCATTTGATATGCAAGTTGGTGAAGCAAATAGTGTGCACAATCAATGTGTTAAAAAGTGTGAAGATCTTATGTTGCAAAAGCAATCCATACAAACTGCCTTAGACAAATAGTCTAAGGAGGTTAAATCAGATTATCGGGTCCGTTTAAATGCTTCAGTGGAAGTAGCACGACAACTTCTGAATGGAGCATTGCCTTTTCGAGGTCATGATGAAAGTAAGTCTTCAACAAGGAAAGGTCATTTTTTGAATTTCCTAGAATGGCATGCCTAAAGTAATGAAAATTTTGGAAGTATTTTCAAAAAGGCTCCATTAAATCATAAATTGATTTCTCCTGATATCCAAAAAGTCATTGCTCATTCTTGTGCAAAAGAAACAATAGGAAAGATTCTTGAAGAACTTGGAGATGAATATTTTGCTATATTAGTTGATGTATCCTGTAAACAACAAATGGCTATTGTCTTGCGATATGTTGATAGAAAGGGTTTTGTCATGGAGCGTCTGCTTGGTCTTGTTCATGTCACCGATTCTTCTTCTTTGTCACTAAAGGAAAATATTTATTCTTTGTTATCTCAATATTCCTTGAGCCCATCTCGGATAAGAGGACAAGGGTATGATGGGCCTAATAATATGCATGGGCATATCAATGGGCTTAGAGCTTTGATTATGCAAGATTGTCCATCGGCACATTACATTCATTGTTTTGCTCATCAACTTCAATTAACTCTTGTTGCAGTTGCAAATCATCATGATGATGTTGAATGGTTCCTTGGGTGGGTTGGTGTTACGTTGAATGTGATTGGTGGTTCTTATAAACGTAGAGATGAGTTTCGTGAAAAAGAAACAGAAGCAGTTGAAGAAGCATTACATCTAGGTGAATTACAAACTAGACGGGATTTAAACCAAGAACTTGGACTTGGAAGACCCGGGGACACTCGTTGGGGCTCTCATTATAAAACATTTACAAATATGATTATCATGTTTGCTCCAATCATTGATGTGCTTGATGGTATAGCAATCCATGGAAATCATTCACCTGATAGAGTCTCGGCGCAAGGTGCTTTAGATGCCTTATAAACGTTTGAGTTTGCTTTCTTATTACATTTGATGAAATTGGTATTGGGTATTACAAATGCATTGAGTCAGGCTTTACAAAGAAGAGACCAAGATATTGTTAATGCTATATCTCTCCTTACTACTGCTAAGAGATAGCTACAAATAGCAAGGGATCAAGGATGGGATGATTTGCTTGCTGAAGTTTCTTCATTTTGTGTGAAACATGATATTGAAATTCCAGACATGGATGACTTACATGTTATTCAAGGAAAATCTAAGCGTAGAGTTTCTAAGGTGACAAATGAGCATTACTATCACATTGAGGTGTTCCACACAATTCTTGATATGCAAATGCAAGAACTTAATAGTCGTTTTTTTGAGACGACCACTGATTTGCTTCTTGGGGTGGCTTGTTTGAATCCTAGTGACTCATTCTCTAAATTTGATAAGAAGAAGATACTAAGAATGGCTCAGTTATATCCAGATGATTTTGATGACTTTGCCATTTAGGCACTTGCTTGTGAACTTGATACTTTCATCGCTAATGTAG
This sequence comes from Selenicereus undatus, assembly GCA_017589665.1. Lineage (NCBI taxonomy): Eukaryota > Viridiplantae > Streptophyta > Magnoliopsida > Caryophyllales > Cactaceae > Selenicereus > Selenicereus undatus. The sequence continues at coordinate 24,605,143 of JACYFF010031952.1, read as the reverse complement.
CTGATGATGTGAGGTTGTCCAACATTTCGGGAATTACTGAGCTTTCTAGGAAGTTGGTTAAACAAATAAGCATTTGAGCTTTCCCCACCTATATCAACTTTTGAAGCTGGCATTGATTTTACCAGTTTCAACGGCAACTGTTGAGAGAGTATTCTCTGCGATGAGGTTCATCAAGACCAAATTGTGCAACAAAATATCAAATGAATTTTTAAATGATACTGTTGTTACTTATTTTGATATTGATCTTTTTAAAAGTTTGTCGAACGACGATATTATGTTTTACTTTCAAAGCATGAGATCTCATCTAGAACAACTTTTTTAAATGTATTAATTGCGCATTTCATTTTTAGAACTATTAAAATTTATATTATATGTATTATTAATCTCGACACCCCTTGCTTTGAATCCTGGCTCCGCCCCTGAGTGCACAAGGTTAACAACCTACCAAATAGCTTCTAGGTAGGACAGAAGCATGCACCTTACAGATGAATTAATTAAAAAATTAGATTAGAGAGAGAACAAATGCCAGGAAATATGAGTAATTATGATTTCGATAAAATGACGACAGCTCATACAGAAGTGAATGGTGAAGGTAGTGACTGGAATCACTTGGAATAACTGTCGTGATGGTAAAAAAATAATTCAGGAAACACTAGATGAGGCATTGGTTAACCAAACTTGGACGTAGGTCTAATCTAAAAACAAAGGTAACTCATCTTCCTATAACGACTTTTGTCATTGTCCTATATTAGTGGAATTATCCCCTAGGGATAATCTGTAGATAGCCATTTAGGCCTTTGATAGCCTAAAACCACCATCCCCAATTTGAAACCCTTCCTAATATGGTTTAGAAGATTGAGGACATCTTTGTAGAAAACCTTACCCATTTTAGTCCCCATGCCAGTAGTGGAATAAAATAGTTCATGGCAATATCAATCATGACAAAAATAAAGTTCGATCTAGAATTTGGGGTGTCCAAAAGACAATTGCTGAAAATTGCTCACTATTTCTTTATAAACTAGAAAAAGACTCGGTGGGTGATCATTATCTCTCATTAAAGATGCAAAAAAGCATATATGGGGATACAGAGCTAAGATTTGTAATACACTGTATGTAGACCTCAACACAGAATATTTCGATATGCTTACCAAAGTGAGGCAGTACAGGAGGTGAATCTTAGTGATTAAAAATGCAGAGGAACTGGATCTTTGGGAACCATAATATCAAAGGTGTAGTGGCTGCACACTTTCAAACTCTTTTCAACTTATCTATGCATGCTTGTCTAAGAGAAGAGATTCTAGAATGAACAACCTTGTCCTTGTGTAATGTTGACGAGCCTAGTGGCCAGGAATTTCAACTAGAGTTGGTTAGGGCCCCTAGGCCTGATATGCTTCATGCATTATTTCTTAAGAAACACTACCCTATAATGCGAAACTATGTGATCAATGTCATAAAGCAAATTTTCCAAACACCTTTCAATGTTGGCAGTATAAATGATACTTATTTTTATCTCATCCGTAAGAAAGTCAATGCAAAAATGGTTGGGGATTTTAGATCAATAAGCCTCTGTAACACCTCCTATAAGGTTCTTTCCAAAAATCCTTGTCAACAAGCTTAAATCATTTCTCTCTACTTTAATTAATCTGGCTCAATCTGGCATTCTTCCTAGTTGGAGAATTTCTAATAACATCATGTGAGTAAAGGAAATGGCTCACTCCATTAGGAAATACAAAACCTTAATGAAGTGAATGGTTGTCAAAATCGATCTTTGAAAGCCTATGATACCCTTGAGTGGGACTTTATTAGGGATGCCCCGGTGGAGTTTAACGTTCCTCTAAAGCGAATATATAGAAGCCATCATGGCTTGCGTAACTCCAATGAGAATCCAAATCTTACGGAATGGACAACCAAGGCCTACCATAGGACCTTTAAGAGGGACCAGACAAGGAGATCTTCTATGTCCCTATATTTTTGTCATGTGCATGGAGAGGCTATCTAGACTAATCAAGGAAGAAGTTGCTCATAATCAGTGAATCCCATCAAAATCAAGGACATTCAAATCTCACATGTGTTATACGCTGATGGTGTTCTTTTATTTGGTAAGACTGATTTCCAAACATTGGAAACTATGATCAGAATCATGGAGAAATTTGGGAATGCTTCTCATCTCCTCATCAATAAACCCAAGTCTACCTAGGATTATTTTTTCCCAAAGCACTTCATCACTGACATCAAAGAATTTTACTTGCGTCAGCATGTCTTCTAGCCAGCGTAGGGGTTCCCCTAATTAGCACACTGGCAAGCCAAATATATAAATTATGCTGGCAGCACTACCTTAATCAAATCTGTGTTAACCTTCCCTATATACCATATGTAAACTACCGTGTGCCTCAAAGAGTCTTAGGTGAAATGGAGAAGATGATTAGAAGTCTTAGGGAATGAGATTGGTAGTAGACATTGCCTACCTAGCGTCCCTTGGGAAACAATCATCAGAAGTAAATGTCAAGGAGGGTTAGGTATCAAGGACTTGGGATGGAATCTAAGTTTTATCACCAAACAGCTATGGACAGTCATTAAATGAGAAGGTGTTTGTGGGTCAAAGCTCTTTAAAGCAAATATATGCAGGATAATTGCTTAGATTTCATTTCTGCTAAACCCCACCACTTACCAGTTTGGAGGATGCCTGTCAAATGAAGGGACTTAGCCATAGACCAATCATTATTAAGCCAGGCAATAGCAAAAATTCCTCTATGTCGTTTGATAGGTGGGTCAAAGGAGGTCCTTTAATTCATAGAAGCTTAGGTAACCTGCCTGAAAGACATGAGCATTTAAGGGTCTAGAAAGTGGTTACAAATGGTAGATGGGCTACTAATCTACTACAATAGTGGATATCATCTAAGACACTTAACTAAACAATGCAGATTAAACTGGCTCAATCTAGCATTCTTCTTAGTTGGAGAATATCTAATAACATCATTTTAGTAAAGAAGATGGCTTATTGCATTGGGAAATACAAAACCTTAAGGAAGTACATGGCTGTCAAAATCAAACTTTGAAAGCCTAAGAAACCGTTGAGTGGGACTTTATTAGGGATGCCCAAGTGGAGTTTAGAGTTCCTCTAAAGCGCATATAGAAGCCATCATGGCTTGCATTACTACAGCTAGAATTTAAATCCTATGGAATGGACAACCAGGGGTTACCATAGAACGTTTAAGAGGGACCAGACAAGGACATCTTCTATCTCCCTATATTTTTGTCATGTGCATGGAGAAGTTATCTAGATTAATCACGAAAGAAATTGCTCAGAATCAGTGGATCCCCATGAAAATCATGGACATTCAGATCTCACATGTTTTATATGTGGATGATGTTCTTTTATTTGGTAAGACTGATTTCCAGACATTGTAAGCTATGACCAGAATCATGGAGGAATTCTGAAAGCTTTTGATGTCCTCATCAATAAATCCAGGTCTAGGATTATTTTCCCCCAAAGCACTTTATCATTGACATCGAAGAATTTTACCTGTGTTAACATGTATTCTATCCACCACTAGCTTTGGAAAGTACCTAGGATTTCCCCTAACTGATAGGCTACTAAGGTACTCTGACTATAGTGAGGTTTTAGTTAAGTTTAAAGATAAATTAGCACACTGGAAACCAAATATATCAATCTTGCTGGTAGCACTACCTTTAACCAAACATGCGTTGACCGTCCTAAGATACCGCATGTAAGCTACCATGTGTCTCAAAGAGTCTTAGCTGAAATGTAGAAGATGATTAGGAAATTCTTATGGAATGAGATTGGTAGTAGACATTGCCTAATAGAGTCCCTTGGCAAACAATTATTAGAAGTAAAGGTCAAGAAGAGTATGAAGGACTTGGGAAAATGAAATTTAAGTTTTATCACTAAATAGCTATTGTCTGTCATTAAAAATCACGATGTTTTGTCGGTCAAAGTTCTTAGAAGCAAATATATGCAGTATAATTAATTGCTTAGATTTCATTTCTGCTAAACCCCACCACTCACCAGTTTGGAGGATGCTTGTCAAAGGAAAAGATCTAACCATAGACCAATCATTATTAAGCTAGGCAATGTCGAAAATTCCTTTATACAGTTTGATAGGTGGGTCAAAGGAGGTCCTTTAATTCATAGAAGTTTAGGTGACCTACCTAAAAGACTTGAGCATTTAAGGGTCTAGAAAGTAGTTAGAAATTGTAGATGGGCTACTAATCTTCTACAACAGTGGATATCATCCGAGACATTTAACCAAACAGTGCATATTAAACTCTGACGCCCTTTAACTTAGGATAATGAGCTCATATGGACTTTAACGAGAAATAAGGTGTTAAAAATAAAATAAGATAATAAACTTGTTTTATTAAATATTGAAGAGTGTTTTCTAGGTTCATGTATCTTATGAGACTTATGTATTCTTGAATACATTGTATTGTATGGATCATGTATATGGGTTAGTTCACACATAGATACATAAATGGAATAGGATGAATGTTCATCATACTAGGTGAAGATGCCACCTATAAATACCCATGTATTTGAGCTATTTGAGGGGCAGTGAAAAAAAACAAGTATTATCTCAATTGTTATTTTCATCTTTCTCGCCTTCTCCTACCTAAATCACAAAAATTGTTTATTTTCTCAACAAAGTGGTATCAGAGCCACATACAAGATGAATTCCACCTTTCCGTTTGTTATCCCAAAACTCACAAAAGATAATTATGGTACTTGGAGTATTCAGATGAAGGCCTTGCTTGGCTCACAAGAGGCATAAGAGATAGTAGAGAAAGGTTATGAAGAACCTGAGAATGAGGGAGCTTTGACACAAGCTCAACAAAATAACTTGCTTAAAAATCGCAAGTTAGATCAACACGCCTTATCTATCATCCACATGGGATTGGATGATACTATGTTTGAGAAGGTATCTTTGGTTACAAAGGCGAAAGAAGCTTGGACAATTCTTAAAAATAATTTCAAAGGGTTGAACAAGGTAAACAACGTTCGTCTCCAAACCCTTAGGGGTGAATTTGAATCATTACATATGAAGGAGTCGGAAACAATTTTTGATTACTTCACTAGAGTTTCTAGTGCAGTCAACCAAATGAAGCGTTATGGAGAGACAATTGAAGATGTTCGTGTTATATAGAAGATTCTTAGATCGCTTGACTCAAAACTTGAGTATGTTGCTTTTGCCATTGAAGAATGCAACAACTTGGAGATGATGACTCTTGATCAACTCATGGGTTCTTTACAAGCCTATGAGGAGAGAATTAAGAGAAAAGAAGAGCCATCAGTTCAAGCTTTTCAAACCAAGGTGTCCTTGGGTGACAAAATCCAGGAGCTAGGGAAGTCGAATAGTCAAAGTCATGGCCAAAGAAGAAGTCGTGGACGAGGAGGTCATTATGGCAGTGGATGAGGCCGCTATCGAGGACGCAGTAGATACAGCGAATCACTATACGGAGAATCCAACAGTCTATCCCAAGCATCAAGAGGGCGTGGAGGCTACGGAAATCAAAGAGGTCGTGGTAGAGGAAGAACATATGATAACTCACATGTTCAATGTCATAATTGTCATAAATTTGATCACTATGCTTCGGAGTGTTGGCATACCAACACCAACACCGATGAGAAGGCAAATTTCGTAGACGTGAAGGAGGAAGAAGATCTCTACCTCTTGTTGGTGAGCAAAGGAGAAGAAGACAAAGGTGCTTGGTACCTTGATACGGGCGCTAGTAACCACATGAATGGCAACAAGGAGTTTTTCACAAATATTAACGAGACCATTGTCGGCAACATTGTTTTTGGAGACAACACCAAAGTTCCAATCAAGGGGAAAGGTGACATTCTTATTTGCACCAAAAAAGGTACCCATCACTTAATTTCTCAAGTTTATTATGTGCCTTCTTTAAAAACAAACATCTTAAGTTTAGGCCAATTACTTGAAATTGGCTACGACATTCACATGAAGAATCAGTCTCTCACCTTGAAAGATATGTTTCAAAATTTAATCGCGAAGGTGTACATGGCAAGGAATAGAATGTTCTTACTCAAAGTTCAAGTTGATCATCCAAAGTGCTTGAAAACCTGTGTGAAAGATGACTCGCGGCTATGGCACTTGAGATTAGGCCACTTGAATTTTGGTGGCTTAAAGAGTTTGGCACAAGAGAAAATGGTGAATGGCATACCGTTCATCTCTCATCCAAATTAGCTTTGTGAGGGATGTCTCATGGGAAAGCAAACTAGAAGAAGTTTTTCAAAAGAAGCAAATTTTCAAGCCTCGGAGCCTCTTCAACTTGTTCATGCCGATTTGTGCGGACTGATTAAGCCATCTTCACATGGTAAAACGAACTATTTTTTACTTTTCATTGATGATTTTTCTCGGAAGACATGGGTGCACTTCTTGAGGGAGAAAAATGAAGCATTTGGAGTATTTTGAAAGTTTAAGGCACTTGTCGAGAAAGAGAGTGGTTATACTCTCAAAGCTTTGAGAACTGACAAAGGCAGCAAGTTCACATCCAAGGAGTTTGAAGAATTTTGTGCTTCTCAAGGCATACGCCATTTTCTCATAGTTCCACGTTCTTCTTAACAAAATGGAGTAGTGGAACGCAAGAATCGAACCATTCTCAACATGACTCGAAGCATTTTAAGAAGTAAGAAGATGCCCAAAGAGTTTTGGGCCGAAGCTGTCTCATGCATTGTGTACTTGTCAAATCTTTGTCCGACAAGGAGTGTCCATGGCATGACACCACAAGAAGCATGGAGCAGTAAGAAACCAAGTGTCTCTCACTTGAGTATTTTTGGAAGCATAGCCTATTCCCATGTCCATGTTGAGAAGAGAGTCAAGCTTGATGACAAGAGTGAGAAGCTTGTCTTCATTGGATATGATTCAAGATCCAAAGGCTACAAGCTTTACAATCCTATTAATGGGAAGGTGATCATCAGTAGAGATGTGGTGTTTGATGAAGAGGACTCGTGGGAATGGGACATCTCCTCCAATAAAGAAACTGTCTCATTTCCATTGGTTGATGGAGAGTCTAATAAAGTGATAATAGAAGATTTGACACCTCCTACTCTGAATTCATCTCTAAGTCCACAATCTTCAACTGACAACTCTTCTGAAAGGCCAAGGCGCACAAGGAATCTAAGAGAACTTCATGATGAGATAGAGGTACTTGATAATCCAACTCTTTTTTGTCTTTTTGCTGACTCTGAGCCTCTTAATTTTGAAGAAGCAGTGGAAGACAAAAATTGGAGGCTAGTAATGGATGAAGAGATTCAAGCAATAAAAAAAAATGACACATGGGAATTAGCCAATCTTCCAAAAGGCCAAAAGGCGATTGTTGTCAAGTGGATTTATAAAGTGAAGAAGAATGCAAAAGGAGGAGTTGAAAGATACAAAGCTAGACTCGTTGCAAAAGGTTATAGCCAGCGACAAGGCATAGATTACGATGAGGTCTTTGCCCCTGTCACTCGGTTGGAGACTATTCGTCTCATCATCTCCTTAGTGGCCCATAACAGATGGCAGATTCATCAAATGGATGTTAAGTTCGCTTTCTTGAATGGTTATCTCGAAGAAGAAGTCTACATTGAACAACCGTTGGGTTATGTTGTCAAGGGACATGAAGGTAAAGTGCTGAAATTGAAGAAAGCCTTGTACTGCTTAAAGCAAGCACCAAAGGCATGGTATAGCCGGATTGACAAATACTTTCAAGATCATGATTTCAACAAGTGCCCTCATCAACATGCTGTTTATGTCAAAGAAGATGGGCAAGGAGGTATGTTGATTGTCTGTGTATATGTTGACGATATGATTTTCACTGGCAACAATTCAAAGATGTTCGATGAATTCAAGAGGGTGGTGGCTCAAGAATTTGAGATGACTGATATTGGACTCATGTCCTATTATCTTGGAATCGAAGTTAAGCAAAATGATGATAGCATATTTATTTCTCAAGAAGGATACACCAGAAAAATTATTGAGAAATTTAATATGCAAAACTACAAGACGGTGAGCAGTCCTATCGATTGTGGAACGAAATTATCTAAGTTTGATGAAGGAGAAAAAGTAGATCCGACATTCTTTATGGAGTTGGCCTTGTCAGCAGATTTATGGAGGTGCCAACAACTTCCCACATGAAAATGGCGAAGAGAATTTTGAGGTACATCAAAGGCACCATTAATCATGGCCTCACTTTCACTGCATCCGGAGATTTTAATCGCATTGGCTACAGTAAAGTGACTGGGGTGGAGATGTCGATGATCGAAAGAGTACTACCGGTTACATATTTTTATGGGAGACACAGCTTTAAGCTCACAGCTTTTACTTCGTGCTTAAAGAAACAATCAATCGTGTCTCTTTCAACTTGTGAAGCTGAATATGTTGCAGCCACCTCAGTAGTCTGTCATGCAATATGGCTTAGAAAATTCCTAAAGATGCACTTCGCATGTCGCAGAAGGTGCCCACTACAATACGTGTGGAAAATAAGTCCGCTATTGCATTAGCAAAGAATCCTGCGTTCCACGAACGTAGTAAACATATTGATACAAGATTCCATTTCATACGGAAATGTATCGAGAAGAAGGAAGTGAAACTCGCTTATGTCAGGACAAATGATCAAGTTGCAGACATATTCACGAAGCCGTTGAAGTTTGAAGACTTTGCCAGGTTGCGTGCTTTGATTGGAGTAACCACAGTAAATCAAGTTTAAGCGAGGATGTTAAAAATAAAATAAGATAATAAACTTGATTTATTAGATATTGAAGAGTGTTTTCTAGGCTCATGTATCTTATGAGACTCATGTATTCTTGAATACATTGTATTGTATGGATAATGTATGTGGGTTAGTTCACTCATAGATACATGAATGGATTAGGATGAATGTTCATCGTACTAAGTGAAGATGTCACCTATAAATACCCATGTATTTGAGCCATTTGAGGGGTAGTGAAAAAAAACAATAAGTATTATCTCAATTGTTATTTTCCTCTTTCTTGCCTTCTCCTACATAAATCACAAAAATTGTCTATTATCTCAACATAAGGAGTTTACTATTAGAAGTGTTGGGTCTAAAACTACCCATAGGAACAATTAGTTGCAACCCAATAATTATATAAAACCGACAAGCTAATAATATACGGAATTAAATGCAGGAAATAATTAAATATGACACCAAATTTAGTGTGGAAAACCCTCCAGTGTAAAGGGCAAAACCATGGGACAAACCAACAGAAATATTCCACTATAAGAACAGTAAACAGCTCAACTAGTAATGCTCTCGAATTAATTACCCTAATTTAAGGCCCACAACAATTCAGAAACAACACATACAGTACCTCTAGGCTCGAACACAATTAAATAGCACCATCAATTGATTCTACACCTCCTAGACAACCACCCAAATTGTGGTAATCACCACCTTGTTGCACACCTCTGCCACACCCTTTTCACATATACTTAGGCTCTCACAATTCACCTTTACATGGTTAATTTGCTTGTGATTGTGATAATTCTCAAGGCCACGAAGGGCCTTAATTTATAATGCTCCTTGGCTTGGCTGGCAAGGCACAACTTCCCTTAATTCAACTTTCCGTATAGTCAGCACTTCAACTGACCAAACATGATCAAAAAATAGAAAACCTTCCTTTTTTGTTGGTTTGTCCAACGTGAGATTAAACACCAAGTCATGATCATCAAACAACTTCCTTTTTGATGCCAAGTCAAATCCATGACTTGCCAAATAAAAAACCAAGAGTCTTTTTCCTCTTTTTTTTTATTTCATTTGTTAATTGAGTTGGACCATAAACTAACAAATCTTCCCCTCCAGCCCAAGGGAAGAGACTTCTACTCCTCTACATTTCACTTGGAGCTCAACCCGGCTAAGCGGGTAGACAAGTCAAACTTGCCATTGGGAATCACTTTAGTGAGCGTGTCAGCAAAAATCCTATTAGTATGAATACCATTAGCTTCTCCTCAATAACAGACAATAGCCAATGGTATCTCACATCTATCTGCTTCGTGTTGGAGTGATACATAGAGTTCTTATTCAAGTCAATGGCACTCTGACTATCACAGAACACCATATATTCCTTTTGTTTTAACCTCAATTCTCGAAGAAACTGCTTCATCCACAACATTTCCTTCCCTACTTCAACAACAACTATATACTCAGTTTCACTTGTAGATAGGGCCACATATTTTTACAACTTGAACTGCCTGACACAGCTCCCCCTACAAAAGTAAAGATATAAGCCGATGTGGACTTTCTTCCATCTAAATAGCCTACCATGTCAAAATGTATATAACCTTTAAGAATTGGATCAGACCCATTAAACTACAAATAGAGTTTAGTTGTTATCTGCAAGTATCTTAAGATCCAATTAATAGCCTCCCATTGAGCCTTCCACGAGTTGGAAAGAAACCTGGTCACAACATCAACAGCATGAGCAATATGTAGTCGAGCATAGACCACAACATACATAAGTGAACCAACAGCAGAAGCATAAGGTACTTTAGACATCTCTAATTTCTCCCCCTTTGATTGTGGACAATCTCTCTTGCTCAACTTGAAGTGACCGGCGAGTGGAGCACTAGCTGGCTTGGCATTTTTCATGTTGGAACTTTTCAAGCACCAATTCAACATATTTCTCTTGTGATAGCCACAAGTTCTTGTTCTTTTAATCCCAACTAATGTCCATACCAAAAATTTACCTCACTCGACCCAAATCCTTCGCGTCAAAAAATTTAAATTAACTTGCTAATCATATTAGCATCTTGTCCAACAATCAATATATCATCGACATAAAGCAACACGATAATGAAATGGCCACAAGAAAACTGGCAAATGTATACACAATGGTCAGCTTTTGTCCTCTTGTACCTTGGGTCAACATAAAAGAGTCAAATTTCTTATACCATTGTTTAGGAGCATGTTTTAAATAATACAGACTCTTTTTCAACCTGCTGAATATGTGCCTCTTCCCTTCAACAGGTTGATACATGCAGATTTTCTCCTGCAAGTCTCCATGTAAGAATGCAGTTTCCACATCCAATTGCTCAAGTTTAAGATCCAACCTAGCTACCGATCCCAATACAACTCGATTAGAACTTATCTTTACTACAGGAGAAAAGACTTCACTGAAGTCAACACCCTTTTTCTGAGCGAATCCTTTTACCACCATTCGAGTCTTATATTTTATGATCTGGTTGCCGTCTTTCTTTAACTTGAACACCCACTTATTTCTGAGTGCTTTCTGCCTTTTGGAAGCTCCACTAAATCATAAATGTTATTTTTCTTCAAAGAATTCATCTCGTCCTCCATGGCTTCTATCCAACACTGCTTCTCCTTATGAAACTACAGTTCTTTGAAGCTCTCTAGCTCCCCCTCATCAGTTAGAAGAACATACTCAGAACTGGGATATCGGGTAGACGGTTAGCGAACTCTTGAACTCCTCCTTATTGGAGGATCTGCAGCAATGTATGATTGCACTTCATGTCAAGTTCACCACCACATGTTAGGGAGATCCAAGGAGACAACTCACTTCAATCAAGGCCCATGGCAATAAGCTCAAGTGAGGTTCCATCCTAAAACCAATTGGTAATAGGAGGAGTAGCCCACTTAACTTATATACCATGATCCTTCTCTTCAAACTCTCGATGGGGGACTCTTTACTCATGTGTGATATTTCTAACAATCTCTCCCTAACATATGAGTCACTTCCGAACCGCATCAATGCACAAGATCCCGCTTAAGCACAAGTCTTTACGAAGGTGTTAAGCCACCATCAAGAGCACACCCGCATTGTACTCCACAGAGTCTGCATATTGCTCTACACCAAGCCCCCATGCCATGCACTCCGTCGCAAGAGTACCAACCATGCATTCCATGTGTGTTTTTTTCCCTAGCTCTTGTCCATGGTGCTATTTCATAATACCACCCAAGAGCTTATCCACATCATTGAGCCATGCTGCAGCACTCGTGTTCTCGCTCGATTAATACCTGATGTCACTTCACCAAGCTCATCCGTGCGGTCCATCATGCCACCCCTTTTTTGCCCAATCAAATGCATCATCGGCTCTAATACCACTTGTTGGGTCCAAGACTACCCACATGAACAATTAGTTGCAACCCAGTAATTATTTAACACCGACAAGCCAATAATATGCGGAATCAAATGCAGGAAATAATTAAATAGGACACCAAATTTAACGTAGAAAACCCTCTAGGGTAGAGGGAAAAACCATGGGGCAAACCGATAGAAATATTCTACTATAAGAATAATAAACAGTTCAATGAGTAACCCTCTCGAATTAATTACCGTAATTCGATGCCCACAACAATTCAGAAACACTACATAAATTACCTCTAGGTTCGAGCACAATTGAATAGCACCATCAATTGATTCTACACCGCCTAGACAACCACCCAAATTATGGTAATCATCACCTCGTTGCACGCATCTGCCACGCGCTTCTCACATATACTTAAACTCTCACAATTCACCTTTCCGTGATTAATTTGCTTGTTATTGTGATAATTCTCAAGGCCACAAAGGGCCTTAATTTATAGTGCTCATTTTTGGCTAGCCAGGCGTAACTTGCCTTAATTCAGCTTTCTGTAAAGTCGGCACTTCAACCGACAAAACATGATGACCACCCAAAAAACAGAAAACCTTCCTTTTTTTGTTGATTTTGTCCGACGTGAGATTAAACATCAAGCCATGATCATCAAAAAACTTCCTTTTTGATGCCAAGTCAAATCCATGACTTGCCAAATAAAAAACCAAGAGTTTGTTTCCTCTTCTTTTTTTTTTAATTAGATTTGTTAGTTGAGTTAGACCCTAAACTAACAAGAAGCTTGTATAAATCCCTCATGATTGCAGCTTCTAATAATATCGTTGCTAATGGGAAGTCCTTTGGAAAAGCAAAGTCTAATACAGAATGAGGATGCTCGTGTGTTGTGCCCACGATGACGGACTATCAGTTGTGACAGACTGGCTAGATGGATCTCTGATTTGGATCCTAGATGCCCATTGTGTTCGGTCCAAAGGAAACACACTTGCACTGTTTAAAAGACTGTCATGCAACTGCCATCACTTGGGTTGAATGTTTGCCAAATACCATGCATGAGCAAATAACAATTTTTTCAATGTTTATTGGAGACAGCAGCTAAGGATCAATTTAAAGCAAGATAAAAATTAGGTAAGAAAATTCCTGTTAGATCTTAGAGTATACTTCCACAAGAGGGGGGGTGAATTGTGGTGTCTGATTTTCGCGTTATAAGTAATAAACACCCTGACTGAGGTTGTTCTCAGATGACGAACACCCTGTTGACTTGTTTGCAGGGGGTGTTTTCAGATATTGCAAATACGAAAATCACCAAGATAAATGCGGAATTAAAGCACACACAATTTTTACGTGGAAAACACCTCTAGCCCAACTGAGGTGTGAAAAACCACGACCTACCTCGTGTAAGATTTAACCACTTCACTAAACCGGGCTTAACACGTTACAATTGTAACACACCTTGTTACAACCTTGCAACTACGTAATCTCCTTCTAAAGGCAGATTACACCACGTCCAAATCTCACCAGATTGGACACGTCCAAAGTCCACACGATTTAGGACCACTCACTCACTTTTCTGATTCAAGATCAGGGTTACAAACACCTTACAGGGGGTGCTTCTGACTAAGCAGATGTAAGGTACAATGAAGATCCTATTATGCCAATATATTGAAAGCTTGCTTTAAACGCAACTTGAACTGGTTTTTCTTTTCTCAAGTGAAGCTCAGAAATTCTTTTCACTAGAAAAACCTCTTTTGAAATTTTGCCTTTTGGGAATGTTGTGTTTCAAGATTTCTTTTTGCTTTCCTCTCTCTATATCTCAGTATGTGTCTCTGTATTTTTTTCAGTGAAAACGGAGCTGTTTTTAACCATAAATTCCAACGGTCAAAAACCAAGGAGAGGAAAGGAAATCACCTAAGTTTGGAAGGTGATTTTTTTTCAAGAGAAAAAAAACTCCCAACAGCTAGTGATAAAACATTTCCTAAAATCTAAGGGATTTGTTATCTTAAGAGATAACCTTTATCTCCTTATAGCCGTGGGTAAGCTTTAAGTAAGGCAACCAGAAATCTTTAGCAATTTAAAAACTTTATCACATCCGAAGATATGGGCAGAGAAAATCTTCTAATTTTGGCAAATCTCCCAAAATCTATTTTCCCAAATCTCCCATAATATATTCAAGAAATATATTTTCCAGAAGAATAACATTTGAAAATATTCTGGAGATTTTGGCCAACCGAAATAATTTTTTCAAAGAAAATCGGGTATGGCCACTTCAGGTCAGAAACACCCTAGGCACCCTATTTGCAGGGTTGTTCGCAGTCTGGTGTTCTAAAGCACTTAGCGCAAATACCGATTCAAGAGATGTTGAAAAAGCTTTTTCAATATTGGCATATTAACAAGAGTCTAAATAAATAAAGCCTATATACCCAAGACTTCTTGTTTGAATCTTGTCCAAGATCCGTAGAGCTGCTGTGAACATCAAGGCTACCTTGTTTGCTGGGGTTGTTCTTTGCATCGCTAGAGAAGCTGCTGGGAACATCAAGGCTACCTTGTTTGTTGGAGTTGTTCTTTGCATTGCTAGAAGAGCTGCTGTGGACAGGCCTTACAACCAACTGTGAGATGGCGTTCTTGACTTAATGTAGAATCACCCATTTAAAACCTGTTTTAAGAACTTGTTCTCACATGTAGCAAACCAGTTAACACAGTAAAGATTACAAACACCAGTTAGGCCTGTTTGCAGATCATGTTTGGAGCAACACTACTTGGACACATTTTTACACTTGGATTTGTTATCATCAAAACTTGAATATAATATGTCAACAATTCCTAATGATCAGCTGGCACCTTTGGGATTATAGAAAAACATTGTGTGTTTCAGTAATACTGCAGAAGAACAACACTATGGAACCATATCATACATGAAATAACAGAAGCTACTGAAGTGTGGAGTTTTTAGGGGCCTAATTGTTTGAAGAACACTCCAACCATCATTTGGGAACCACCGAACCACCATCTGAAGCACATTTCAAACTGAATGTGGGTTGTTCTAGAATGAAGAATAGAAGATATACTATGGCTGGGGTGATCAGAACTACAGATCATAACTGGTTCTTGGGAGTGACAGTACCGGTGCACTATAATTAATGACAAATACATGGCTGCCCTGAAAGGTCTGACGGAGAGTCTGAACCAAGCCTGGCTCTCAAACATTCGCCAGATGGAAGTGGGCCTGAAAAACGAAGCCATTGATCGACTCAGACATGCAGGAGGGTGAACCAAGCAATCCAAAACCAGTGGATTGTGTAATAGCAAAAATCAAAGAACTCCTACAGAGGAACTGGACCATTGACATCTTCCCCCATGCTCTCAAACAAGTTAATACAGCAACCACTGCATTGGCTTCCTTGAACGAGGATATATCAGCTAGAGACTAAGGTCCATCACCTACTACCTCCTCAGGTGACGTGGCTGATTGAAGTAGATGAAGAAACTCTTCGTCTCAACAATCTAATACAGAGGGATTTGCTGCAAGCCATTAATGAGTAAATCTGAGCTCTAACTGAAAGAAGGGTGAGCTATAATCCACTTTTTCCATCTAAATTATGTCACTTCATCATACCTTTTTGCTGATTGTAGTGGAGTAGCTCATTTTGGCATTAGTGCAGAAGCTCGTATGCTTGTAACTACTTTTGGCAATGTATTTTGTTGGCTAGTTTAATGCTATATTCATTTGATTTCCCGCCGATAAGATCTTAGTCAAGTGGTTAAGATTGAGGTCTTGAATACATTAGGTCTTAGGTTCGATCCCTCCTCCGCCTACTATGTTATACTGCTTTCATGGCTCATTTGAACCCAAAAAAAAATCTGTTTCCTTTCCCACAAAAAAAAAATTGGCATTATTGATAGGATAATTGTGAGTGATAAGTTTTATTTAATTAAGAAAATATACTTAAATAGACATGTATAAAGTACATTTAAAAAAATTGTACACTTTTAATTAAGGGGGAAAAAGGTGATTTCAGAAATATTAATTAAGGTTATAGAAATTGGAGAATACCAAATGAACCCAAAAAAAAGGTGAAAAATGTAAATATGTATTGTCCAAAAAGCTAGTAAAACTTAAAAAGATTGCGTTGTTGTTACTGCTAAGAATAGCAGCATGAATACGAATAGAGCGTATTTTCGTATTTCCTTTCATACCAATCACTGAAAGCGAAATAAAGGTGCGGAATGACTGCAGTATACGTAATCAACACAATTACTGTAAAATAAATGACTAGATATATTATTTTCATAATATTAAAATAGTTAGGTGTAAATACTTTAATACTTATCTTCTTTAATTAAGATTTTAGTTTGAGTTTTATAAATAAAGAAAGTTTGTGCCGAAGAATTAATATCTTTATAGATAAACAATAAATTAACTTCTAGATAAAAAGATCTTGTTAAAACGGTACTTGGACATTAACACAGATTCAAATAGTTTGACACTTCTTCCCTTAAAATAAGGTTTAAATTTGAGTCTTGTGAATGAAAAAACTTAGTGATATGATAGCTCTATTTTTTATTGAGTCAACAATAACTCGATTTTTGTGAAATGGGAGCTCCAAATTCACAAAAAAAAAAAAATTAAAAAAAGTGCTGGGATCGGAGCTCCTAGTTGAACGAAGCTCACATTCATTGGATGAATGATTTGCTGATGCAAGCCCATTAAACTACGTTCAATTCACCAACCTATTCATAATTTTTAGTGAATAATGTGATAGGGATATATTAACCAAAATCAAGAAGCTAGAGATATGATTGGTTTACTATGATTGTATCTAACTTCTTTAATTAGATAACGTACTGTATTGGGTAAATGATGCCTTGAGGTTTCTTTTCTTTTATTTTTATTTTATTTGATAATAATACCGCAGCACTACGGCTTTGTAACACGTCTGTTGCACACCGAAATATTAGGGAAATATAATGTAGTTTACAAGTTATAAATATACCTACTACAACAATGGACATTTTCCCTTTTCAAACTCAAGTACAATGGAGTGTGAAGGCTCAAGATCCTTTCCTTTTTGGTGATAGTAAGCATTTACGTTACAATTTACATCTTTTTACACCTCTTTACATCTTTAACATGATTCTTATAACTTCTTACTTCTTCTTATATCACCGGATCTATTTTTTTGTGATAAATGCAGTTGTAAGATGTAAGGAGTTGTAAGAAGCTGTAAAAATTGTAAAGAAGCTGTAAAAAGATGTAAGAAACTATAAGATGTTGTAAAAAACTACAAGGATAGATGTAAGTAGGTGTTCAATTATTTAAAAGTTGCATAAATATAATTTTTAGATATGTATGCATAATTGTTAGTCTGTAATGTATGATTTGCGAAATAAATTATTTCAAGAAAGTAAATTAAGGGCATGTTAACTTATTTTCATTTGTATGATTTTCGAAGTAAATTATTTCAAGATTTAAGCAGTTTGACTATTGTTATATATAATTCACGTCGCAACTCAGACATGAATGCAATTTTTGTATAGTAATTTTGAGGGTATGTTAACTTATTGTCTCTATAATGTTGTATATGATTCACATCGAAACTCAAATATAATTTCGTTGTTAAATTTTATTTTTAAGTTTATAAAAATATTATGTTTACAAAATGTGTACATATTTTTCATATTGGTTTTATATAAAAAAAATATATACATATTTCTATAAATATGATAACAAAATAAATGACAAGTTGAAAGTCATAAAAAATATCCATAAGGAGATGTATGAAGATGTAAGGAGATATAAGGAGATACAAAAAGACATAGAAATTTGTAAGCATTTTGCTAGAGATGGAAGAAATCGTAAGAGCCATAAAAACCTATAAGAAGATGCAAACGTTGACCTAAATGCTCATTATCATGAAGAAGAACAAGGTCTCCTTACCTATTCTTGCATCTTTGTACATCTCCTTGGATCTTCTTGCATCTCCTTATATATTTTTATAACATTCAACTTGTCATTTATTTTTTCTCATATTTACAAATACATATATATTTTTTTAATATCCTACCAATATGAAAATCTATATATATTTTTATGAATACAATATTTCTATAAACATTAAAAAAATTTACATTGACATGAATCATATACACCATCATAAAGAAAATAAGGTAACAAGCTTTTACAATTATAATACAAAACTTGTATACAATGTTTGAATTTTGACGAGAATCATATATGAAAATAGTCAAACTATGGGTGACGAAAGATTTCAACTATTCCATCTCTAAGTTCATCTATGCCAATTTGGTTAACATCATCATACAATTGAACGTTCGGTTGCCCACCCAAATTTGAGTCCCTTGCTGAGATTGTTTGTTATGCCCTTTTTATACAGAATAATAAAATTGTGAAGAGTACAACAAGGAACAATTATCCCAAGCCGCTGCTCTAATCTCATTGGAGACATTCTATCTGATAATATTTTCTATATCCCTTTAGTACTCCAAATGTCCTCTCAATTGTCATTTGTAAAGATGAGTACCAATTACTGAATCCCTCCTTCAATCCTTTAGGTAGATCATATTTTTCACCTCAAGTATAGAATATATTTGGTTCTATAAATTTGTGGGTTTGAATATGTTTCATTGTGGTTTGAATATGTTTGATTGTTATTTAATTAATTGGCTTGTTTAAAGGTTTATTTTTATTAATTATGTTATTTCTGTATTATTTCTTGTCATTCAAAATGATAAAGTATAAAAACACAATTTGCTTGTCTAATCTAAAAAATAATTCGTTTAGTGATTGTATAAAATTAATTTCATAAATAAGTGACATTTCGAGTAAGTGGTTACATAATCTACTAACATATTATACATAATGTACTTTCATGAAATAATTTATTTCATAAATCATATATTAAAGACCATATTATACATAATGTACTTTCATGAAATAATTTATTTCATAAATCATATATTAAAGACCAACAATTATGCATACATATCTTAAAATTATATTTATATAACTTTTTGATAATTCGACAATTGCGTATCTATATCCTTATAGCTTCTTATAACTTCTTATAACTTTTTTTACAGTCCTAACACCTCCAATGCTTATACTTACAGTTCCTTACTTTTTATTACAACTTATAGCTGCATTCCATGACAAAAAAGAACAAACCCTTAGAAACTAAATTGTTAGCCAGTAGGGTATATAATGAACTAACCTATTGGAACACAGTACTATAGATGATATGAGATCAAATCTCAAGTAAGGAATTAGTCCCGCATCTAAAAATTAGGGAACCTAACATCACACATCTAAAGATTAGGGAAACTAACTTGACATACTTTATAAGTGCTATAGTATCCTTTATAAGTGGTTTAGTATGCCTAATACAACAAGAAACTCAAGTGAGCCTTTAAGTTGTTAAATATTAGTCTTCGGGCTGAAAGTTCGAAAGTTTGATTGTTGTCCAATAGAATATATCTAATAACTTAACCACTGGGTCGGGATGTTACATGCCTAATATTGTGCATCGCATCACTTTAGCAATGTTAAGATATCTAAATAAATATAACCTTATCCCTACAAACATAGAAATAGACTCCAAAAAACTAAAAATATGTATGAAACTTGATTTCCATTACTTAACTATATTTCGTTTCATTATTCTACCGAATAGTTTTTGACACTAAATAATTAAAAAAAATTATTTTTTTAAACTAATAGTTGAACGACCAAGATATTAGTACATCTATACACAATTTACGATTACAATGCTGTTTGTCCCAAAAATATGCGATTTTTACAGTACCTTTCTGCCTAATTTATGCTCGGAATAATAATTATTTTTAGGTTTTTATTTTACTTTATTTTATTTTGCAGATATTGAATAATTCGGGAATAATGTCAGGAAAAGATGAAGCAATGCTGAAAGATGAAGGATTGGGCCATGTTGACTCGAACCCGGGCTGAAGTCTTTAGCCCATAGCTTTTGTAGCCTGAGGAAAAAAAAGAAAAAGAAAAAAAGAATATAAAGCCGGTCACGCTTACTGCACGTGACCCAACCCCCTAACCCCCCTCCCTTTTAATATGCCCTTTCTCTCTCCTCTCTTTCTTCTTCTCAGTGAGAGCTCGAGTAACCCCCTCCCCGTTTGCTTCTTCATCTCCTCCTCAAACAACCACAACCCTTCATCTTCTCCACCCCACTTAGCGCCAGTTTTTCTTTCTCCTCCTTCAATGCATCATTCATGGCGCCCGTTACCCATCACCTCACGGCCATTTCGACGAACAAGCAAGGGGGCATTTTGGGGCTTCAAATGGAGGTTGAAGCAGAGCGTCATCAAGGGGGTACCGAATTTAGGTTTTATTTAGGTTCTAGTTAGATTCACTTTCAGTTTTTGATGTTTTATGGTTAAGATTTTAAGGTTTAATTGGAGTTTGGTATTTTAGGGTTTCGTTTTCGCATTTTCGATTTCGATTTTCAGATTCATGTTTAGCCTTCGAATTCATGTAATTGGTTTGAATGTGTCAATTCTGAGTCGCATTTGCAAGGATTGTGTGAAACTTCAAGAGTTGGACTCGATTTAAGGATGGTTGAGATCCCGGTTTAAGGCCCTGTTTTTGCTCTGCTTACGGTTGTGCGCCCCCTTCCCTGTGTTCTATTCTTGTTCAAGTTCCAGTGCTTGGCTCTTGTTCAAGTTCTAGTTCGATTGTTAGTTAGGAGTTCTATTTTGATTCTTAGTTCCTGCGCTTGGTTCTGCACCTTGGAGGATTATTAACGAGTTTGATTTTTTTGGTTAAAATTCTGGTTGATGTTGTTGTTTCGGGGCCAGACATTTCGATTTCGAGCTTGGGGGTGTTCTTTCTGAGTGTTGTTTTTCCAATTGTTTTCTTGCTGATTCAGTTTGCATAATCTAGATTTTAGCTTCATGAATTTGATGTTACTAAATCAAGGTTTGCTGAGTTTGGGTTGATCTTTTGATTTATGGTGGTCGAGTGGCTGCATCTGAGTTCGAATTATCATCTTTATTCATGTTTGTTTTGTCTCGCTTAATTCAATCCATAATTAGTCATATAACGTAGTAATTCATCAAGTTTGATTTATGGTCATAACTTTAATCCATCCAATTTTAGCACAAAATAATTTAAGTTAGCAACCTAATTTCACAACCATCACTGAGGCTCAACTCGTTAGTATTACGGCGATAAATCGTACGCTTGCGAAAATTCACAACAAATGTTGTTGAGTTACTCCTAAACTTAGAATAAGTTGGATGATATTTTGATGAAGGACAAAAAGGATTGAATTAATTATAAACTAAATGAATCCAAGTAATGATGTTTAAATGGCTAGCAAATTTGAAATAAGCATGAACAAAGTAGCCCTTTTATACTAGTGAAACATGTGTATGATTATGGAGAAAATATTTGGGCATCATACAATATCAAAGTGGTTTTATTATATTTTATTGATAAATTGGGGAGTTAACCAAGGAAATTATCTAGCCCATTCAAAATTTGAGATTCAATTTTTGAAGAAGCAAATCTCTTGACATTATCTTGCTATGATTTTATCTTCACAAAATAAGCTTGCTTCTCATACATTATACTTGCCATATAATCTGATCTTGCAAATTTAAAATATTATGTTGACAATATTATCACTTCACTAATTTACAAAGAAATATCATGATTGAAAGAATAATAACATTTTTATCAATGATCAAAATCTCTTGTTATTATATTGGATTCTAAGAATAATATCAGCAATATTTTCAAGAGCAAGGAAAAGATATTATGCAGCTTCATATCAACACAAATCGTGGCAAAGATTGCAAGAAAATCAAATTAGAATCTGCTAATAAGATTTCAAGGGCCTGAACGCAATTTCTAGATACTCTGGGCAGAATTTCCTTTCTTAGCATAATTGATGCACGACTACTAAAGCCTATAAAGAGAGGCCAAATGAGGAAGAGCAAGATCCAAGAAAATTAAAAAGCAAGTTGTAAGAACATTGAGCTATACATTTCTGAATTTATTCTGAGCATTACAATGTGATTAAAAGTTATGAGTGTATTCAGAAATTCTTTATTAAGGAGT
>JACYFF010031952.1:24521494-24567949 GCA_017589665.1 Selenicereus undatus | reverse complement strand
TATATTTGATTGATAAATTGGGGAGTTAACCAAGGAAATTATCTAGCGCATTCAAAATTTGAGATTCAATATTATCTAGCCAGTCCCACACTCTTTGACCAAACAGTCGAGTCGGTGACGATCATGGTTTTTTTTAGAAGATGTAACATTAAAGGACGCTCTACTGTTTGACCCCACCTTATTTAAAGGAACAAGGTTTTCTTATTAGAAAAATGCTATGCATAATTTTATTAAATCTACGGATACGGAATTATAGGAACTTGTGAACAATGGACCTTATCCTATTCCTAATGTTGAAAATGACAAGGGAGAATACATTGACAAACCAAAACATCAATATACAAATGCTGACTGGAATAAACTTACCAAGAATTCAAGAGGTAAGCAAACTCTTTGTTGTGGTTTAGATGCTAACGAATAAAGTCGTATTTCTGCATGTGATACAGCTCAACAGATCTGGAACAAACTGATTGTTACATATAAAGGGACAAGCCAAGTCCGCAACACCAAAGAAAATATGTTCGTACATAAATATGAACTATTTAAAAGGCAGTCAAATGAATCGAAAAAAGGTATGTTTACTCGATTCACTGACATCCCCAATAACCGAAAATCGCTTGGTAAAACTTGCACAAATGAAGAAATGGGGAGAAAGATTCTTCGATACCTTCCAAAGAACAAATGGGGACCGAAAGTTACAGCAATCGAAGAAGCTCAGGATCTTAAGAAGCTAGAATTGGACGATCTTCTAGGGCAACTCTTGACACATGAAATTCATCTCAAAGAAGACGAAGGAGAAAGCTCAAAGAAAGGAATGACACTAAAAGCTATACAGGAAGATTGCACTTCTGAGGAAGAAGAATCCAATGACAATGATGAAAAGGCATTCTCATTGATCGTTCGAGGCCTTAACAAAATGGGGCTAAAGAAAAAATTCAATCAACGAGGATTTAACTAAAAAGGATCCACGTTAAAAAGAAATGAAAAATCGCCCTAACATAAGTTTTTTCATAAAGACAATACTAATGTCAGTACATGTTATGGATGTGGTATGCCAGGACATTTATTGAAGGACAGTCCACTAATGCAAAAGATGTGAGAATCACGGAGATTTAAAAAGAAAGATAACAAGAGAGCAATTATCGCAGCTTGGAGCGATAGCCACACAAGTGATAGCGAAAGTGATGAAGAACACAATGCCAACATCTGTCTCATGGTGAAGGAAGTACAAGACGATCAAAGATCTGAGTATGAAACCACTAATGACGTAGATATATCAGCTCTCTGTGAATGCTCTAAAGAAGAATTAGTTAATGCCTTAGTCAATTTCGCTAAACTAGAACAAAGATATCTATATAAATATAAAGGTCTTAAGAAAAGACTTCGAGAATTAAATCAAACGAATATAGCTCTTGAAAAACTGAACAATGATCTTCATGATAAAGTTAAGAGCTTCGAAAAAAAAATATATGGAATTACAAGCCAAGTGTGATAAAGATCACCAAATAATCTTAAAATTCACACAAGGACAACAAAATTTGGACAAGCTACTTTGTACCCAAGTGCCTCCTTTAACAAAGAGGGAATTGGATATAAACACTCCAACAAAAAGAATACCCATAAGAATTTCATTGTTAAATCTACTCTATATAAAAAGGATGTTAGAACATGTAATTATTATTCTAAAATGGGTCATATTGAATACTCATGTCCACTTAGAAAACCACCTTCAAGGATGATTCAGATTTGGATTCCAAAGGGAACAAGACCACTTACTATGGTAGACAGTAATGGACCCAAATTTTTCAAAAGTGCTTTGAGAAATGTTTAAGTGTTTTAGTAAGAGTACTTGATGGCTGAGCAACCAAAAAAATAAAAATAAAATAATTGTTAAAAAAAATGAAGCTTTAAAATTTGTATATATACATAATATTTTTTCATACTGTTGACCTTGACTCTATTATGCATGCTTGGACAAACTGATATGATTTCTTTGTCTATGAGAATTCACATGCTCTTTGTGTCTTCCTGAATAATTATTTTAAGAAAGGGAAAATATAATTTATCCTAGATTGTTTGCAGTTTTATGTCTTATAACCCCATAGTTTTGTCTTAAATTAATGTACGAAGGGGGAGATAAATAATTTGAATTATGGTATCTTTTCATATCCTGTACATTCGAATTATCCCATGTCCCCAAGATTGATATTATATGCTTAAATTATTTCTACAAGAGGGAAAATATGCCAATGGCATATAAATTGTGTTGCAATGAAATTGGCATGAATTAAGGGAGAGATATAATCGTCGACGGTACTTATCCCTTATTCTATCCTCGATTTGTATGCTCCATTTATTGCATTGAAGGGAGGAGAAAATAGTTTGATTACATGCGATAAAGTTATCACATGGTTCAATGATTTTTGAAAGGGGGAGATGTAAAGAGTTTTGAAATATGACATTCAAATATATTAATGTCTCCAAAGAATTATTGACATATAACTCCATTTTGATATTTATGAGTGTTATATTAATGGGAAGCTGTGCTATTAATCTACAATGACATTTTACAACCCTTTTTATATTGATGACAAAGGGAGAAATGTTATACAATGATGAAGGTATGTGTCTCCATATTCTTCCATGCTAGCATTAATTTTTATTTTTAATTTTTACCTTCTCCTTCTAATAACTTTTTGATGAAATACAAAATGGGGGAGAGAGATGAAATGGTAAGATCACTATAAGCATTTTAATTGTTCAAGTTAGATTTTGTCTTTTATCAAAAAGGGTGAGATTGATGAGTTACTCCTAAACATAGGATAAGTTAGATGATATTTTGATGAAAGATAAAAAGGATTGAATTAGTTATAAACCAAATGAATCCAAGTAATGATGTTTAAATGGCTTGCAAATTCGAAATAAGCATGAAAGAAGTAGCCCTTTTATTCCAGTGAAACATGTGTATGATTATGGAGAAAATATGTGTGCATCATACAATATCAAGATGTTTTTGTTATATTTGATTGATAAATTGGGGAGTTAGCCAAGGAAATTGTCTAGCCCATTCAAAATTTGAGATTCAAATGTTGAAGAATCAAATCTCTTGATATTATCTTGCTATGATTTTATCTTCATAAAATAAGCATTCTTCTAATGCATTATACTTGCCATATAATCTGATCTTGCAATTTTAAAATATTATGTTGACAATATTATCACTTTACTAATTTGCTAAGAAATATCATGATTGAAAGAATAATAACATTTTCGTCAAGCATCAAAATCTCTAGTTATTATATTGGATTCTAAGAACAATATCGACAATATTTTCAAGAGCAAGGAAAATATATTGCGCAGCTTCATATCAACACAAATCGTGGCAAAGATTGTAAGAAAATCAAATCCGAATCTGCAAACAAGATTTCAAGGGCTTGAAATGCAATTTCAAGATACTTTGGGCAAAATTTCCTTTCCTAGCATAATTGATGCATGACTACTAAAGACTAGAAATAGAGGCCAAATGAGGAAGAGCAAGATCCAAGAAAGTTGAAAAGCAAGTTGTAAGAACATTGAGCTATACATTTGTGAATTTATTCTGAGCGTTGCATTGTGATTAAAAGTTGTGAGTGTATTGAGGAATTCTTTGTTAAGGAGTGAACTTAGGAGTTGGTGTGAGGTCATAACTCCCCCATACTTAAATCAAGAGGTGGAATTAAGTACTTAGGATCTCTAGAATGAGGTAACACTGAGAGATTGTAAGAGTTCATCTTAGTAACAGATGTAGAGTGTTGAATCCTAGAGTTTGATAACTCTAGTCGGGGACCTAAGCCTGATTGAGGCTCAACCTCGTTAAAATATCTTTGTGGACTGTCTCAATTTAATTTCTGTATTTGTTTTCGATTATTAAATTAAAGTTTCTGTAATCACCCTATTCACCCCCCTCTAAGGTGATCTAAGTCTTCAATTGGTATGAGAGTCAATCCCACAATCTTTGACCTAATAGTCGAGTGGGTGACGATCAAGGTTTTTATAGAAGATGTCAATATTGAAGGATGCACTATTGTTAGACCCCTCTATTTAAAGGAACAAGGTTTTCTTATTGGAAAAATGCTATGTATATTTTTATTGAATCTACTAATATGAAATTATGGGAACTTGTGAACAATGGACCTTATCCTATGCCTAATGTTAAAAATGACAAGGGAGAATACATTGACAAACCAAAAGATCAATATACAAGTGCTTACTGGAATAAACTTACCAAGAATTCAAGAGCTAAGCATATTCTTTAATGCGGTTTACATGCTAACGAATATAATCGTATTTCTGCATGTGATACAGCGCAATAGATCTGGAACAAACTGATTGTTACTTATGAAGGGACAAGCCAAGTCCGCAAAACCAAAGTAAATATGTTCGTACATCAATATGAACTATTCAAAATGCAGTCAAACGAATCGATAAAAGACATTTTTACTCGATTCACTGACAACCCCAATAACCTAAAATTGCTTGGTAAGACTTACACAAATGAAGAAATGGGGAGAAAGATTCTTCGATACGTTCCAAAGCACAAATGGGGACCGAAAGTTACAGCAATCGAAGAAGCTCAAGATCTTAAGAAGTTAGAATTGGACGATCTTCTGGGAAAACTCTTGACACATGAAATTCATCTCAAGGAAGACGAAAAAGAAAGCTCATAGAAAGGAATAACACTAAAAGCTATACAAGAAGATTACACTTCTGAGGAAGAAGAATCCAATGACAATGATGAAGAGGCATTCTCATTGATCGTTCAAGGCCTTAAAAAAATGGGGCTAAAGAAAAAAATCAATCAACGAGGATAT
The DNA here is from genome assembly GCA_017589665.1 of Selenicereus undatus. Taxonomy (NCBI): domain Eukaryota; kingdom Viridiplantae; phylum Streptophyta; class Magnoliopsida; order Caryophyllales; family Cactaceae; genus Selenicereus; species Selenicereus undatus. The sequence goes on along the minus strand of JACYFF010031952.1, from coordinate 24,563,099 downwards.
AACTCAAAAGTATCCATGTTAAAAAGAAATGAAAAATCGTCCTGAGGTAAGTTTTTTCATAAAGACAATACTAATGTTAGTTCTTGTTATGGATGTGGTATGCCAGGACCTTTATTGAAGGACAGTCCACTAACGGAAAAGATGTGAGAATCACGGAGATTTAAAAAGAAAGATAACAAGAGAGCAACGATCGCAGCTTGGAGCGATAGCCACACAAGTGACAGCGAAAGTGGTGAAGAACACAATGCCAACATCTGTCTCTTGGTGAAGGAAGTACAAGGCGATCAAAGATCTGAGTGTGAAAGTACTGATGATGTAGATATATCAGCTCTCTATGAATGCTCTAAACAAGAATTAATTAATGCCTTAGTCAATTTCGCTAAACTAAAACAAAGATATCTATCTAAATATAAAGGTCTTAAGAAAAATCTTCGAGAATTAGATCAAATGAATACAGCTCTTGAAAAACTGAACAATGATCTTCATGACAATGTTAAAAGCTTAGAAAAAAAAATATGGAATTGCAAGCCAAATGTGATAAAACTCACAAAATAATCTTAAAATTCACACATGGATAAGAAAATTTGGACAAGCTACTTTGTACCCAAGTGCTAGACCTGGCAAACTGACCCGAAACCCGAACCGAATGACCCAGACCCATACCCGACCCGACACCCGAAATATGCTCACCCGAAAGTGGACCCGAAACCCGAATTGACCCGACCCGAACCATACCCGACCCGAAATTTTCAACAAAGTTGCTTGTTTTGGCTTGACGAGCGTATTTCACAAAAAATTGATTGACCCGAAATCGACCCGACTCGAACCATACCCGGCCCAAACCGAAACAACCCGAAATGTCACTTAACCCGAACATGACCCAACCTGAACTTGACCCAACCCGTACCCGAACCGAATGACCCATTTGCCAGGTCTACCAAGTGCATCCTTTAACAAAGAGGGAATTGGATATAAACACTCCAACAAAAAGAATACCTATAAGAATTTCTTTGTTAATCCTACTCTATATAAAAAGGATGTTAGAACATGTAATTATTGTTCTAAAATGGGTCATATTACATACTCATGTCGACTTAAAAAACCACCTTGAAAGATGATTTAGATTTGGATTCCAAAGGGAACAAGACCACTTACTATGGTAGACACTAATGGACCCAAATTTTTCAAAAGTGCTTTGAGAAATGTTTAAGTTTTTTTGTAAGAGCCCTCGATGGCTCAGCAACCAAAAAAATAAAAATAAAATAATAGTTAAAAAAATGAAGCTCTAAAATTTGTATATATACATAATATTTTTTCATACTGTAGACCTTGACTCTATTATGCATGCTTGGACAAAGTGATATGATTCTTTTCTATGAGAATTCACATGCTCTTTGTGTCTTCCTGAATAATTATTTTAGGAAAGGGAAAATATAATTTATCCTAGACTGTTTGCAGTTTTATATGTCTTATACCCCCATGGTTTTGTCTGAAATTAATGTGCGAAGGGGCAGATAAATAATTTGAATTATGGCATCTTTTCATATCCTCTACATTCGAGTTATCCCATGTCCCCAGGATTGATATTATATGCTTAAATTATTTCTGTAAGAGGGAAAATATGCCAACGGTATATAAATTGCATTTCAATGATATTGGGTTGAATTAAGGGAGAGATATAATCGTCAACGGTACTTATCCCTTGTTCTATCTTCGATTTGTATGTTCCAATTATTGCATTGAAGGGAGGGGAAAATAGTTTGATTACATGCAATAAAGTTATCACATGGTTCAATCATTTTTGAAAGGGGGAGATGTAAAGAGTTTTGAAATATGACATTCTAATATATTAATGTCTGCAAAGAATTATTGACATATAACTCCATTTTGATATTTATGAGTATTATATTAATGGGAAGTTGTGCTATTAATCTACAATGACATTTTACAACCCTTTTTATATTGATGACAAAGGGAGAAGTATTATACAAGGATCAAGGTATGTGTCTCCATGTTCTTCCATGCTAGCATTAATTTTATTTTATTTCTTTGACCTTCTCCATCTAATAACTTTTCGATAAAATACAAAACGGGCGAGAGAGATGAAATGGCGAGATCACTATAAGCATTTTAATTGTTCAAGCTAGATTTCGTCTTTCATCAAAAAGGGGGAGATTGTTGAGTTACTCCTAAACTTAGAATAAGTTGCATGATATTTTGGTGAAAGAAAAAAAGGATTGAATTAATTATAAACCAAACGAATCCAACTAATGATGTTTAAATGGCTAGCAAATTCGAAAAAAGCATGAAAGAAGTAGCCCTTTTATACTAGTGAAACATGTGTATGATTATGGAGAAAATATGTAGGCACCGTACAATATCAAAATGGTTTTATTATACTTGATTGATAAATTGGGGTGTTAACCAAGGAAATTATCTAGCCCATTCAAAATTTGAGATTCAAATTTTGAAGAATCAAATCTCTTGATATTATCTTGCTACGATTTTATCTTCACAAAATAAGCGTGCTTCTAATACATTATGCTTGCCACATAATCTGATCTAGCAAATTTAAAATATTGTATTCACAATATTATCACTTTACTAATTTGCAAAGAAATATCATGATTGAATGAATAATAACATTTTTATCAAGGATCAAAATCTCTTGTTATTATATTGGATTCTAAGAATAATATCAAAAAAAATTTCAAGAGCAAGGAAAAGATATTATGCAGCTTCATATCAACACAAATCGTGGCAAAGATTGCAAGAATATCAAATCAGAATCTTCTAACCAGATTTCAGGGGCCTGAAATGCAATTTCAAGATAGTCTGGGCAGAATTTTCTTTCTTGGCATAATTAATGCACGACTACTAAAGCCTATAAATAGAGGCCAAATGAGCAAGAGCAAGATCCAAGAAAGTTTAAAAGCAAGTTGTAAGAACATTGAGCTATACATTTGTGAATTTATTCTGAGCATTACATTGTGATTAAAAGTTGTGAGTGTATTGAGAAATTCTTTATTAAGGAGTGAACTTAGGAGTTGGTGTGAGGTCACAACTCCCCCATACTTAAATCAATAGGTTGATTTAAGTACTTCGGATTTCTAGAGTGAGGTAACTCTGAGAGATTGTGACAGTTCATCTTAGTAAGAGATGTAGAGTGTTGAATCCTAGAGTTTGATAACTTTAGGTGGGGACCTAAGCCTGATTGAAGCTCAACCTCATTAAAATATCATTGTGCATTTTCTCGATTTAATTTCCGTTTTTGTTTTCGATTCTTAAATTTAAGTTTCTGTAATCACCCTATTCACCCCTCCGCCCTCTGGGGTGATCTGAGTCTTCAACTGGTATCAGAGCCAGTCCCACACTCTTTAACCTAATATTCGAGTGGGTGACGATCATGGTTTTTTTAGAAGATGTCAATATTGAAGGACGCTCTACTGTTTAACCCCCACCCCTTATTTAAAGGAACAAGGTTTTCTTATTGGAAAAATGCTATGCATATTTTTATTAAATCCGCTAATATGGAATTATGGGAACTTCTGAACAATGGACCTTATCCTATTCCTAATGTTAAAAATGACAGAGAATACATTGACAAACCAAAAGATCAATATACAACTGCTGACTGGAATAAACTTACCAGGAATTCAAGAGCTAAGCATATTCTTTGTTATGGTTTAGATGCTAACGAATATAATCGTCTTTCTGCATGTAATACAGCTCAACAGATCTGGAACAAACTGATTGTTACATATGAAGGGACAAGCCAAGTCCGCGACACCAAAGAAACATGTTCGTACATCAATAAGAACTATTCAAAAGGCAGTCAAATGAATCGATGAAAGATATGTTTACTCAATTCACTGACTTCCCCAATAACCGAAAATCGCTTGGTAAGACTTACACAAATGAAGAAATGGGGAGAAAGATTCTTCAATACCTTCTAGGGAACAAATGGGAACCGAAAGTTACAGCAATCGAAGAAGCTCAAGATCTTAAGAAGTTAGAATTGGACTATCTTTCGGGGCAACTCTTGACACATGAAATTCATCTTAAAGAAGACGAAGGAGAAAGCTCAAAGAAAGAAATAACACTAAAAGCTATGCAAGAAGATTGCACTTTTGAGGAAGAAGAATCCAATGACAATGATGAACAGGCATTCTCATTGATCGTTCGAGGCCTTAACAAAATGGGCTAAAGAAAAAATTCAATCAACGAGGATTTAACTCAAAAATATCCACGTTAAAAAGTAATAAAAAATCGTCCTAAGGTATGTTTTTTCATAAAGACAATACTAATGTTAGTTCTTGTTATGGATGTGGTTTGCCAAGACATTTGTTGAAAGACAATCCACTAATCCAAAAGATGTGAGAATCACGGAGATTTAAAAAGAAAGATAACAAGAGAGCAATGATCGCAGCTTGGAGCGATAGCCACACAAGTGACATTGAAAGTGATGAAGAACACAATGCCAACATCAGTCTCATGGCGAAGGAAATACAAGACGATCAAAGATCTGAGTGTGAAAGTACTGATGACGTAGATGTATCAGCTCTCTATGAATGCTCTAAATAGGAATTAATTAATTCCTTAGTCAATTTCGCTAAGCTAGAACAAAGATATATCTCTAAATATAAAGGTCTTAAGAAAAATCTTCGAGAATTAAATCAAACGAATGTAGCTCTTGAAAAACTTAACAGTGATCTTCATGATAAAGTTAAGAGCTTAGAAAATAAAAATATGGAATTGCAAGCCAAGTGTGATAAAGATCACAAAATAATCTTAAAATTCACACAAGGACAAGAAAATTTGGACAAGCTACTTTTTACCCCAGTGCATCCTTTAACAAAGAGGGAATTGGATATTAACACTCCAACAAAAAGAATACCTATAAGAATTTCTTTGTTAAATCTACTCCATATGAAAAGGATGTTAGAACATGTAATTATTGTTCTAAAATGGGTCATATTGCATACTCATGTCCACTTTTAAAACCATCTTCGAGGATGATTCAGATTTGGATTCCAAAGGGAACAAGACCACTTACTATGGTAGACACTAATGGACCCAAATTTTTCAAAAGTGTTTTGAGAAATGCTTAATTTTTTTTGTAAGAGTACTTGATGGCTGAGCAACCAAAAAAATAAAAAAAAATAATAGTTAAAAAAAATGAAGCTCTAACATTTGTATATAGACATAATATTTTTTCATACTGTAGACCTTAACTCTATTATCCACGCTTGGACAAACTGATATGATTCTTTTTATATGGGATTCACATGCTCTTTGTGTCTTCCTGAATAATTATTTTAAGAAAGGGAAAATATAATTTATCCTAGATTGTTTGCAGTTTTACATGTCTTATAACCCCGTGGTTTTTTCTTAAATTAATGTACGAAGGGGGAGATAAATAATTTGAATTATGGTATCTTTTCATATCCTCTATATTTGAGTTGTCCCATGTCCCCAAGATTGATATTATATGCTTAAATTATTTCTGCAAAGGAGAAAATATGCCAATGGTATATAAATTGCGTTACAATGATATTGGCATGAATTAAGGGAGAGATATAATCGTCAACAGTACTTATCCCTTATTCTATCCTTGATTTGTATGTTCTAGTTTTTGCATTGAAGGGAGGAGAAGATAGTTTGATTACATGTGATAAAGTTATCACATGGTTCAATCATTTTGAAAGGGGGAGATGTAAAGAGTTTTGAAATATGACATTCTAATATATTAATGTCTTCGAAGAATTATTGACATATAACTCCATTTTGACATTTATGAGTGTTATATTAATGGGAAGTTATGCTATTAATCTATAATGACATTTTTCAACCCTTTTTATATTGATGACAAAGGGAGAAGTATTATACAAGGATCAAGGTATGTATCTCCTTGTTCTTCCATGCTAGCATTAATTTTTATTTTTATTTTTACCTTCCCCTTCTAATAACTTTTTGATGAAACTCAAAAAGGGGGAGATAGATGAAATGGTAAGATCATTATAAGCATTTTAACTGTTCAAGTTAGATTTTGTCTTTCATCAAAAAGGGGAGATTGTCTAGTTACTCCTAAACTTAGAATAAGTTGGACGATATTTTGATGAAAGACAAAAAGCATTGAATTAATTATAAACCAAATGAATCCAAGTAATGATGTTTAAATGGCTAGCAAATTCGAAATAAGCATGAAAGAAGTAGCCCTTTTATACTAGTGAAACATGTGTATGATTATGGAGAAAATATATGGGCATGATACAGTATCAAAATGGTTTTGTTATGTTTGATTGATAAATTGGGGAGTTAACCAAGGAAATTATCTAGCCCATTCCAATTTTGAGTTTCAAATTTTGAAGAATCAAATCTCTTGATATTATCTTGCTATGATTTTATCTTCACAAAATAAGCATGCTTTTAATACATTATACTTGCCATATAATCTGATCTTGCAAATTTAAAATATTATGTTGACAATATTATCACTTTACTAATTTACAAAGAAATATCCTGATTGAAAGAATAATAGCATTTTTATCAAGAATCAAAGTCTCTTGTTATTACATTGGATTCTATGAATAGTATCAACAATATTTTCAAGAGCATGGAAAAGATATTATACAACTCCATATCAACACAAATCGTGGCAAAAATTGCAAGAAAATCAAATCAGAATCTGCTAACCAGATTGCAAGGGTCTGAAATGCAATTTCAAGATACTCTGGGCAGAATTTCCTTTCTTAGCATAATTGATGCATGACTACTAAATCCTTTAAATAGAGGCCAAATGAGGAAGAGCAAGATCCAAGAAAGTTGAAATGCAAGTTCACTACAACAAAAACATGAATTGTACATGGTTTATTGTTGACACATAGCTAATCTGTAACAAATTTTCCATCCACTTTAGGAGTAGATGAATGCTGACACCTTTGCATGGCACAAACAATTAAAAAAAACCTAAAAGAAAATTACTCAAAAGATGTAGGAGGCGGGATTCTTTTTGGGGGAAATTTCACATTCCCGCTAGCATATTCCAAACCTGGGTAATTGGGTTCAATAAAAAAAACAACCAAAATTAATTGAAGAAAATAGAATTAAATATTAAAAGAAATAAATGATGGAACTAAAAGGAAAATAGAGCCTTTACAATTCCAGACTCTTCATCAGGAAGCCTCACACTACGTCTCTCCTTTCTCTCTCCTCTCTTTCTCCTTTCATTACCCACCACTGCTCTGTCCTACGTTAATGGCGTCAATGGAGTAAAATCTTCTCTTCTCAACCTCTCAACCTTCATATTTCTTGGCGTTATTCTCATCCTCTCGACCTTAGCATTTTGTGGCTGTTTTGGGTCGCTCGATTCTGTTGTCCTAATCTGATAATTACCCAGATAGGTGCGTTACTTCTAGTCATTCCTTTTTCCCCCTTCTAAATTGCATAGAATTGGTTTAAATTTTCATGTGTATAAATCTGATTATGATTTATTTGGGCTATAGGAGTTAGGGTTTTGAATCAATGAATTTATTCTGATAAGTTTTAATTTGGTGAATATCCGTAATGGAATTCAATCCACAACTACTTGCCCTTCATGTTGTCGTTTTTATCAACCTGCAATTCCAGCTCTTTGAGTTTTGCCTTCTCAGCAGAATTGAAAGGGAAAATCACTTCAAAACAATCTCCCCGATACAGCATGTGCTCATAAGTAACTTAAAAAATTTGTTGGTAAATTAAGTTGACAATTAATGTAAGAATGAAGTAGGATTGGAATAGGCAATTAAAGATTTGAAGAGAGCTAATGAAGACCACAACGTTGTATATCAAAATTGCGGACAATGGTGTCTAACTTCTGAATTTTCAAGGTTTTGATTGGTGTTCATATATTATTAATAAATTATAGATGCCTTTTTCCCCAAAAAAAAAAAAGATACTCTAGATCGGTTGTAGCTGTATAAACTTCAATGTTCATGTGTATAAATATATTATAGGTGTTCATAGTTTAGGATTTATCTTTCTCTATTCTTTTTTTACTAAGGCTAAATAAAACCAAAATGAAAGTTTACAGCACATGCTACTATTTCATGTATGATTCATTAAAAAGGTCCTACTGCGGTGCAAAGAAGTAAAAAACTCTTAATCGAGCTGAGATGCTTTTGATTGGTGCCTTCTCAGGTGAGAAACTTGAGCATTAATTGCTATGCTTGATGTAAACTTTCAAGGATCATTTCAAGGATCAACCTAAATTCTAGTACTTTTTCTTGTCTAAAATTACACTTAATTAAATTCGAACTTTGCATTTTTTGTCTGAATTGAAACTCCTTTCAATTCTGGGTTCTAGCTGCATGCTACATTCTAGGTTTGTGCCCACTTCTCAAGCATCTGAAAGTGTTTATTTCTTAAAGCTTTGGTTTATAGTGGACGATCAAAATTTCTCACATTGGTTCTTGTTGTGTTGTGGAAATGGAACACCTTTTTGATCATACGGAAATGATCTTTCTACCATTAAATTGCAGGGGTCAGAGATTAGGGGTCAGATTCCATGCATGCATTTTAACCCTACACACCTTGCTCATCCTAGGTAGGTGTATCTGGAGCTGGTAAATAGGTCGACTTGGTTGACCCATTCAATAATTTATCCTTCTCTATTGTTTGTGTAACTTATCAAAGTTTTCATTTTATTGTATTTTTAGAGTGCTTGTAGTATAGATTTATTTCTTAGGTGTGTTTCAAGTAATGATCATACAAAGCAATGTAAAATTTTTAAGTGAAAGTAACCAATACATGTTATTTGTTCTCTACTTTCTTCCATTCTAGTAAAACTTTACCTAACTGGAAATTTGAATTGGGTTGCTTTGTTCCTAATATGTGCAACCCAGATTACAGAAATATTTTTGTTCTGTGAGGGAACTAAATGTCCTGCTAGTCACTTGCATTCACATTCCTAATTAGGATGATATTCCTGACAAAGCCTCATAGCGTGTGATGCTGAATTCTATTAACAACTAATATGTTTAGAGGAAAGTAAATGTCTTAATTACTCAAAACATGTACTGGTTACTATTTAGGACATTCAGAACTTGTAGTTCCCTGACACTAATAACAAGTCTCATAATGTATTTTGTATTTTGTCACGGAACTAATATTTAAGACTTTTCAGACTATTAGCACCACTAATATTTTTATTGGTCTATTTCTAAATCTCTTCACAAGGGGCTAGACATTCAAGTTGTGAATATTGTTATCAGTTTGAATTTCCTGAAGAATTCAGAAACCCATTTGCACAAAGTATGAGAATTTTTAATTAATTACTTGTGTTTGTCGGTTTTAGCTTTTTAAATACTCCATTTCATGAATTATTTATCTTTGATTCTTACATAATGTTAATAATGAAATATATCCTACACAGGCAAAGCTACATCAGTTATATTGTCAACATCGACATCTATTGCTAGAGCATGCATAGCTAAATTCGAAAAATCCAGTATTTCGGTTGTTTTGAAGACCTTAACAATTAAATTTTTGAATTTACCAAACCTATAATGAAAGTAGAAAAACTGAATTAAAAAGAGGCATACGTTAGGTACTGGAAAAGTGCTCAGTAGTATTGTACTAAGCAGTTTGGATTCTACGATTTCTTAAGTACGAGGTTCATCTCTGAGTTTCATCACTAGAAAAATGACATTGAGATATTGGTTTCCTGCATCTTGATTTAGTCTGTGTCTGCAAAATTTTTATTTAGGATGGTATATTTTTACTTCTAGTTATATATAATGTTTCATTGACAAATCCATATTTGCCAAATTGTAGGGATTGTTTGATTTCATAGACAACTCTAAATAAGGGCATTACATAGATGATTCAAGTTTGACTTGTACACAAGTGCACTCTTAGAAGCTTCACCACTCTGCAAAGGTTTGAATATATAGACTAATTGTTGAGGTTTACATTCTCATTTTTCTTTCTCTTGATTCTTCTTAATATGTTTGCCTTTTCTTTATTAATTGATTAACTAATTTATTTTTTTGATAGCCTTTTTTTTCCCTCATTATTGATTGAATTACGTCCCTTACTTTAGCCATTAGGCATAGTTTGACACCTATGTGCTAGGTGGTTTGACATAATAGTTTCTTAACTTGTATATCATTATAGAATGCTTGCATTTTGTTTGTAAGTTTCTATCCTTGTTATTTACTTGCTACTTGTGGAAATGGATTTTTTCTTCCATATATAACTCTTTGTGATTATAGAAAATATAATCGTTATAGAGGTCAATGTGTATGATATACTAATCAATTTCTTGTTTCTTTAACTATGCTGAGTCTATGCATTAATTGCTAAGTTATTGTTGTTTGAGGTAAATGTCTTTGTTTAGATGAATGAAACAAAATAACGATATCTTAGACTGTTAATTTATTTAAACATTCAGTTTGCTTTAAACTTATTATGTGAATGAACTAAAGGCTTTCATCGGCTATCTAGGTTTGACGTTTGAAAACTTCTTATGACCTAACCATAATGGACAAAACTTGGATGAAAGTGCCACTAACAAGTGAAAGTTACAAGTTTGGTGCCCAGTGTTTCATTTCTTTTGCTAAGGTTAAAGCTATGAGGGGGGAGATTGTATGTCCTTATGTAAAGTGTTGCAATTGAGTGTGGCTTAATGTCGATCTCATGCATCGACATATATTGTCTAGAGGCTTTTTACCAGGATATACTACATGGACTTTTCACGGGGAAGAACGAGTAGATTCTTGATATTAGACATCTTATACCATTACTCATCCTACTGGTGCCTCCGGATCTCATATAGGTGAAGAGGATATAAGAGGGCTTATTCATGATGCTTTAGGGTATAACTTGTTCAATTCAGATGACCAACATGGGGTGGTAGAAATGGGAGGCACACATGAAAGTATTGGAGATAGTGGGACAGAAGACTTTGATAGTGGCATACCGTCACACTTATCGCCTCAGCTGAAACTTGACACAAGCCATGAGGATGCTCAATTTAAAAAGTTATTGGAGGATTACGATAAAGAACTTTATCCAGGTTGCAAGTATTCGAACTTGGCCTTTAATTTGCACTTGTATCATCTTAAGTGTTTGGGTGGTGTGTCAAATAAGGTGTTTACCATGTTGTTGGAATTCTTAAGAGATGTCTTTCCTAACTTGACATCACTTCCTTCAAAAACATATGAAGCTAAGAACTTAACCAATGAATTGGGTATTGGTTATAAAAAAAAATACATGCATGTCCTAATGATTGCATGCTATATTGGGGGGAGAGAGAAAAACAAGAATCATGTCATGTATGCAGTGCTTCTAGGTGGAAAGTAGAAAGTGAGGGTGTTAATGACACAGAATTAGATGAAACTTCAGTGTTACTGAAGCCAAAACTAGAAAAAGTCTTGCGTTATTTCCCATTAATCCCTAGACTGAAAAGACTTTACATGTCATCAAAAACAGCAAAGGATATGAGATGGCATGATGAGGTCTGAACAAAAGATGGAAAATTGAGACATCCTGCAGATGGTCCAGCTTGGAAAGCATTTGATGATAAATATTCAGGTTTTGCTTCTGACCCTCGTAATGTGAGGCTTGGCCTTGCTAGCGATGGGTTTAACCCTTTTTCGTACAATGAGTACAACATATAGCACATGGCCAGTTTTGTTAATCCCATATAATTTGCCTTCGTGGATATGCATGAAGCCACAATCTCTCATTCTTTCAATGATTATTCCACGGGAAAAAGTTCATGGAAATGACACAGATGTTTATTTGCAGCCTTTAATACTTGAGCTGAAGCAATTATGGGATGGCGTTAGTGCTTAGAATGCTTGTGCAAAAGAGAACTTTTTACTGCATGCATGTCTCTGTTGGACTATAAATGATTTTCCTGCTTATGCTAACTTGTCTGGCTGGAGTACTAAAGGACGAGTTGCATTTCCTATTTGTGCCAATTCCACTCATTCCATTTGGTTAAAGCATGGAAAGAAGCATAACTACATGGGTCACCGTAGGTGGATTCGACATAACCATCTCTATTGATTTCAAAGTAATCAATTCGATGGCACTATTGAACATAGAGACCCACCAGTTCCACTTAGTGGATCCGCAGTCCTCAGAGAGTTGGAAGGCATGACTTTCACATATGGTAAGGTAGCTAGACCTTCTAGAAAAAGAAACAAGTACAATGCTTGCACTTCAGTACATGATTTTATAGGTGAGGAAGTTGTCGAAAGTTTTAGTTCTAATCTTGGTGCATTTGACGATGCTAATAATCTTCTTGAGGAGGATATTGATGGGGACCAACAATTATGGAATAAGAGAAGCATTTTTTTTTTCTTACCTTATTGGGAATTCAATTTGCCTAGGCATAATTTGGATGTTATGCGTATAGAAAAAAATGTGTGTGACAATTTACTTGGGACACTATTAAACTTAGATGGGAAGACAAAGGACAATGAAAAGGCACAAAGGGATCTCATGGAAATGGGCATTGGGCACGATCTTCACCCTATTGAGCACCCTAATAAGAAGCCATACTTGCCACCTGCATGCTATTGTATGTCCAATGCTGAAAAGAGTGCATTCCTTCAAGTTCTAAAAGAACTTAAAGTTCCTGATGGGTATGCATCAAACATTTCAAGGGGTGTTAGCATGAAGGATCGTAGGCTATTTAACCTAAAGAATCATGATGGGCATGTTCTTATGTAAGATATTTTTCCAATTGCTCTTAAGGCATCCTTACATTCCCGATCACAATCATGGGTGAAAAAGGTTATATCTGATTTATGCCACTTCTTGAAAGTTTTGTGTGGTAATGTTCTTGATCTTAGTGAGTTAGACAAGCTAGAAGAGGAAGTTGTCATGACGCTATGTGAGTTAGAGAAGATGTTTCTTCCAAGTTTCTTAACAATCATACTTCATTTAATAATTCACTTAATTCACGAGGTCAGGCTGGGTGGTCCTGTTCATTACCGCTGGATGCATCCCATTGAAAGGTAAAATTGTTTGTCTTTTTATGGTTAATTTTCTTACTATTATGCTTTATTTGTCTATTAACTTAGTTTTATGTAATTTGTTGGTTTTTGAAGGTATTTGGTGCGCCTAAAATTATATGTTCGAAATAGAGCTCGACCTGAGGGATCCATGGCAGAAGGATATGTTGCAGAAGAGTGTATGAATTTTTGTTTGAGATATTTTGAAGGCATAGAAACCCCATTTAATCGTGGTCAGGGGGATGATGAAAATATTCCTAGTAAAGAGAAGTATTTGCTGAATTCTATCGATCGTGCTCTTGGGAAAGTTGAGTGTGTTGAACTTGATGATAAGTCATTAGCTTAAGCGCATCGCTATGTGCCACTTAATCATGAAATAACCAACCTTAACGTGAGTGAGTATTTTATATTTGAATCGTTACACACACAAACACATACACAGCACAAGAATCTGACAAGATAGCCATTACAGTTCCTTTTTAGCTCAAGAACGAAATCTTAGACAAGGACGCATCGATGCGAGAACAGAGGAAAGATTACTAATCGAAAAGTTTCCACATTGGTTGCGATGTCAGGTCTGAAAACCTTGATTACCATTGGTTTTTTTTTTTTGTGGAGGAAGCTATACAATCACATGTGTTTAGTATTGTACTAATAGTGATGCTGCGTAATCTTCACCAGGTCCCATTTATGAAGAGAAGTACTTGCGATAAAAATTTTATTGCTCTTGCTGAAGGTGTTAGCCGATCTACTAAAAAGTACAGTGGCTACATTATAAATGGATATAGATTCCTGAAAACCCAAAATTCAGGAGTAATGGTGGAAGCTGAGGGAGGGCACTACTATGGAGCTGTTACAGAAATTGTTGAATTGGATAATTTTAGCACATGTAAGGTTGTATTATTCCGATGTGATTGGGTGGATATTAGACCATCAAAGGGGTTAAAGAATGACAAATTTGGGTTCCCGATGGTAAACTTCTCAAGATTGATGCATACTGGACAAGTTTTGAAGGATGATCCATTCATAGTTGTATCACAAGCAAAGCAAGTTTTTTATGTGGGTGACCAGTGAGAGGCTGGATGGTCCCATGTTGTTATAACCAAACCAAGAGATTTATTTGACATGGGACCCAACTTGGACAGGAGTGTTGATGAATGTTATCCAGAATCCATACCTTTCATTATTCCAGGAGTTGATTTGAGTGACATGTCAAGTTGGCGCAGGCTAGATATCCAAGAAGAGGAGGATTAGTATTTCATGACTTGTAAAATTGTTCTCCTGTCCCTATGGTTTTTTTAATTTTATTTTTGTGGCTTGATCGTTGTTGGTCATGGTATTGTGGATTAGTCTACTTTATTTCTTATTTTACTTCGTTTTCTTTTATATATCATGATTTGATGTGCTTTTATCTTTTAGTATGCTTCTATTGGATAATGTTAATGGTTTGTTTATATTATTGTGACCGTTCATGTGTGCTAACAATCTTAGTAGTACATATTATAGTTGCAGGTATTGTAGGAGTGCAAAGATGTTCAGGTCTAGAAAATCCTTAGACCAACATGTACTGCAGTAGCCTTGTAATCAGAATGCTAACCTTATACAATCTCATTCGCAGCAGCACTGTTTACCAGTAGGTAATCTTTCTCAGCCATGTTCACAACCAAAAAAGCTGCAATCGAGTAGTTTTACAATGCCTCGTAGTGCATTTCGGCTATTTCCTAGCAATTCTTCGATGCTAGCCGCGTGCATAAATCCAAGCTCTTCGGAGCCAAATGAGTCACAATGTCAACCATCAGCTCATGTCTTACAACAACCAAATTATGTGCAACCTATAATTCAGCCGTTTTTCGTCCCATCAACCATCGAGGTGCATCACCTTCCCAATTATCTCAACCCGTACCTCCCGAAAAGATCTCTTACCAGCCTAAAACTTTTCAATCTGAGTCACTTTAATCTGAGTCATCAGAAGATGAAGTTGATGAGCATGAATTAAAATTGTTGATGGAAGTTGAGATAATTGGTAGTTATCTAATCTACCTTACGTTACTTAAACGATAGTTCATGTAGAATTTTATTTTTTATTTCTAATATGTTATTGTTCATCTTTTTTCTTGTTTTAACTAATATAGATGATCAAGGAAAAGTGCTCAGAATGCAAAAGATGTTGATGTAAGATGTATATAGGCTCTTGGGTGATGGTGAAAGAATTCTAGTTCATGTTGATGATCTATTTCAACCAATCAAAGCTACTGGTGGCCTTTGCACAAGGTTTATGACTTCACTTATAGGGCAATTTACCCTTGTCCCTCCGGATTTAGAAAATTTCTTTGAAGTAAAGAAATATTGTGGTGCTAAGCTTATAGCAGAGCTTCAGGTAAGCTATTGATGCCTTCATATTACATGGTGTTTACTTAATTTGTTTTTTTTTGTATGCATTAATTTGGTACATGAAACATGCTGAGCAAAAGGAGACCACAACAATATTATAGACTATTATTCTTAATTGTAACAACCAAAAACACTCATAAATCTATTTTTATCGTATTCATTAGATTACAGTAGAATGTTCATGTTGATGCTCATTGATGTTTGATGTATATGAGAAATTCAGTATGCCACATACTTCGGAGTTGGACAAAGTTATTTTGGATAAATTTGGGAGCAAGTATCGAAGCATCAAGTATAGGTACAAGAATAAACTTCTAAAGAAAGCCAAAATTAAGCTTAAGATAGCTCGATAAGCAAATGGTGTTTACATCAAAGATGAAGAAAAAAAACTATAGTCAAGAGCAACTTTTCAAGGCACTCGATCTGGTTGACCAGCCGTTTGGGTTTGCTGATCATCAATGGGAGAAGCTCAAGTCTAACATAAGATCTGAGAAGGGCAAGGTATTATAATAATTGCTAAAGCATTTTTAAGTTGGAAAGGCTAAGCCATTTATTACTGTAGCTAAAAACCTCTGTTTTACAAAAATTGGGATGTTAGATGTTCACGTTGCCCAACTGCACGATATGTTGAATTATCGTAAATGATTGCAAAAATTATCAAAGAAAGGAAAAGAAGCTCGAAGTATGCAAATACATTCCCGCACTACTGGTGCTGTAAGTACGCAAATAGATTTCAAGGGCTTGAAATGCAATTTCAAGATACTCTGGACAAAATTTCCTTTCTTAGCATAATTGATGCACGACTACTAAAGACTATAAATAAAGGCCGAATGAGGAAGAGCAAGATCCAAGAAAGTTGAAAAGCAAGTTGTAAGAACATTGAGCTATACATTTGTGAATTTATTATGAGCATTACATTGTGATTAAAAGTTGTGAGTGTATTGAGGAATTCTTTATTAAGGAGTGAACTTAGGAGTTGGTGTGAGCTCACAACCCCCCCATGCTTAAATCAAGAGGTTGATTTAAGTACTTGGGATCTCTAGAGTGAGGTAACTCTGAGATATTATGAGAGTTCGTCTTAATATGAGAAGTAGAGCGTTGAATCCTAGAGTTGGATAACTCTAGGCAGGAACCTAAGCCTGATTGAGGCTCAACCTCGTTAAAATATCATTATGCATTGTCTCGATTTAATTTATGTCTTTGTTTTCGATTCTTAAATTTAAGTTTCTGTAATCACCCTATTCACCCCCCTCTAGGGTGATCTGAGTCTTCAATTAGTATCAAAGTCAGTCCCATACACTTTGAGCTAACATTCGAGTGGGTGACGATCATGGTTTTTTTAGAAGATGTCAATATTGAAGGACGCTCTACTGTTAGACCCCCCCACCACTAAAAAAGTTCAAAATAACGACGGAATTCAATGACAGAATAAATTAACGACAGATTTGATGACGGAAATGGCGAGTGAAGAACAATTTTTAAAAAAAGTCAGATTGTGCGACAGATATGGCAACGGATGAAAAATTCCTTCGCCGTAATTGACATTTCCGTCGCCAAAAAATTAATTTTTTTTCCTGGTTTCATTTACAGCCATTCGCAAAGAGAGAAAGAGAGCGAGAGCCGAACGGAGAACCCAGGTCGACACCGTCCCCCGCCCAGCCAGGCCACCACCGGCCGTCCCCCGCCCCACCGTCGGCCGTCCCCTGGCCCCCGCCACCTACCGCCTGCCGCCACCCCTTCCACCGCTGGTTTTTGGAGCACCTTGAGGTTAGTTTTTTCAACTAAACTACTTGTAATTTGTACAAATTTTTGTATTACATTGTTAGAATTGCATAATTAGTTCATATTTATGTTGAAATGTGGTGTTTGTGTGAGGTTATTGGTTTACTTTGGTTCAAGATTGGGGTAAATGCGATTTAGGGTTTAGGTTTAGTAGTTTGAAGTTAATGTTTGATGTGTTGGTGGAATGAAGTGGTTTAATTGATAATGTTGTTCAAATGTGTTATTTGTGTGAGGTTATTACTCTAATTTGTTACAAAAATTTGGTAAATGCGATTTAGGGTTGAGGTTTGGTAGTTTGAAGTTGAAATTTCATATGTTGGTGGAATGAAATGTTTTAATTGACAATGTTGTTGAAATATGGTGTTCGTGTGAGGTTATTGATCTAATTTGGTTTGAAATTTTGCTAAATGCAATTTAGAGATTAGATTTGGTGATATGAACTTAAAAGTTGATATGTTGGTGGATTGAGATGCTTTATTTTATAATTTTGTTCAAATGTTAGTTCGTATGAAGTTGTAGCTCATGTTTGTTTAAAGATTTCGCCCAATGCAATATACACTTAGATTTGGTAATTTTAAGTTCAAATTTGATATGTTTGTGGAATAAAGTAGTGAACTAGATATGTATGAATTATTAGTTTTGTGATATTCGTGTGAATATAAGTATTTTTGTCAAAATTTATAAGTTTTTCTTTTGGTGCATGTCGAAATTTTGAAGTAGTCATATATAATATATAATTGCGTAATTTATGTAATTATTTTAATTTTGATTAAAAATAATTCTTACCAAATACCTTATGTGGTTATTGTTATTTGAGCAGAATATGAATAGTCCTCCACATCGTACGTGGATGTATAATAAATTATTGCCTAATCGTAGTGGTTATACGCAAGAATTTCTAGATGGAGTAAATCAATTCGATCAATTTGCACGTACACAGACAGAGTTTCTGAATGGGGGAAAGTATAGATGTCATTGTGCGAAATGCAGAAATAGGATGTGTTTGGCACCTGATGAGGTCAAGATGCACCTTATGTATAAGGGTTTTGTGCAAGGGTATTGGTTTTGGATAAGTCATGGGGAAATAGAACATCAGGAATATGGTTCTGGGTATTCAAATAGTGAAATTTCCGAAGTTAGAGGTTCAAGTCATGTTAATAATGACTACTCTAAATCCTACATAGATCGGATTGAGGATGTGGTTGATGATGGTATAATAGCAAATCAAAATGTAAGGGAAGAGAGGTCAAGCACTTGCCGAGAACCATTTTATAATAGGGTTCATGCTGCTCAACAACTCTTATATGATGGTTGCTCCACCCACAATGAGCTATTTGCGGCGGTGAGACTGTTGAGTGTTAAATCTGATTATAATATGCCTCAAAATTGTTTCAATGAAGTTGTTCAATTAATGAAAGAGATGTGTCCCCCTAACAACCGCGTTCCTAACAACTACGGGCAAATTAAGAAGGTTGTTAAAGATCTCGGCAACGATGTGGTCCAAATTAATTGTTGCCAGAAAGGTTGTATGCTATTTTATAAGGAGGACGCAAACTTGGATCCGTGCAAGTTTTGTGGGCATTCAAGATGGAAGAGGCAAAGGTCACTTCAAAGGAATCAGAATCCATTGTCATACTCAATGATGCATTACTTGCCGTTAAAACCTTGACTACAAAGTTTGTACGCATCAAGAAGTAGTGCAGAGCACATGAGAGGGCATTGTGAACATCGACGTGAGGACGGTGTTTTATTGCATCCATCAGATGGGGCAGCATGGAAACATTTTGATAGCAAGTACCATGAATTTGCTACAGAGCCTCGGAATGTGAGGCTTGGCTTATGTACTGATGGATTTAATCCTTACACATTGTCTTCAAGATCATACTCCATTTGGCCGGTGATCGTTACACCTTATAACCTCCCCCCTGAAATGTGTATGACCACACCATTTATGTTTTTGACTTGTGTAATCCCCGGGCCCAAAAATCCCAAGAACAAGATAGATGTATATTTACAACCTCTTGTTGATTAGTTGAAAGAGTTGTGGGATGTTGGAGTTGAGACTTATGATATTTCTATGGGGCATATATTTCAGATGAAGGCTGCACTTATGTGGACCACCAATGATTTTCGCGCATATGGAATGTTATTTGGGTGGAGTACTAATGGCCAATTGGCATGTCCCATATGTATGAAACAGCAAAAGGCTTTCAAATTATGAAATGGAGGTAAATTCTCATGGTTTGACTGTCATCGGTATTTTTTGCTAAGGAATCATGCATTCAGAAGAAATAGAACCGCATTTAGGAAAGGCAGAAATGTTATAGGGGGTCCTCCTCGCCGATTGTTCGGGGAAGAACTTTATGCCGAGGTGGAAGATTACCCAATGGTAACCACAAATGGTGACTTTGTCATACCAGGATTTAAGGAGAATGAGCACAACTAGACGAAGAAGAGCATACTTTGGGAGTTTCCTTATTGGCAACACCAACTGCTCCACCATAATTTGGATGTGATGCACATTGAGAAGAACTTCTTCAAGAACATTATCAACACTGTTATGGATGCTCATGAGAAAACAAAGGACAATGCCAAATCAAGAATGGATGCTGCAGAAATATGTGATAGACCAGAATTACATTTACATTCAGGCCCAAGTGGTAAGTCGGTTAAACCAAAAGCGAAGTTCATGCTTCCTGTGGATAAACGAAGAGAGTTGTGTGAATGGGTGAATGAGCTTCAAATGCCTGATGGAAATTACTCTAATTTGAGGAATATCATGGACCCTAATGAGGCTAAGTTCAGCAACATGAAAAGTCATGATTGTCATGTCTTCATGGAGACTTTTTTACCAATTGCATTTGGTTCGCTCCCGAATGATGTGTTGAAACCTCTTATTCAGATAAGCTAGTTCTTCAAGAACTTATGCTCAACAACATTGTGGGAGGATATGCTTGAGGAACTGCATCGCAACATTGTCACCACCTTGTATAAGTTGGAGACCATTTTCCTTCCTGAATTTTTCAATGTAATGGAGCACCTGCCGATGCATTTGGCAGAAGAGACTCAACTATGTGGTCCAGTACAATATCGATGGATGTATCCATATGAGAGGTGAATTATACTATAATCGATGAAACCTTCAATGAATTCTTATATGCGGAATCACTTAATAGTGATTGCAATTGTGAATTTGGTAGGTTCTTTGGCCGATTGAAGAAAAAGATAAAGCAGCAAGCGTGTCCTGAAGGTTCAATCACAGAAGCATACCTAGAGGTAGAGAGGACATTCTTCGCCTCTTATTACTTCGGCTCTAATGTGCCCTCCATGCGCACTAGATGCAAGAGAAATGAGGATGCCAAAGAACATATTAATCATTTTCTAACTCTGTCCGTGTTTGCACCGCAAAGGACCGCAATTGGTAGAGAAAGATCAAAGTATCTCACATATGCCGAATATGTTGCTGCCCATCTTCACGTGCTATTAAATTGTGACGCAGTTAAACCTTATATAGGGTGAGTGGTATTTTCACTTCCAATTGAGTTTATCATTTATAGCGCAAGTATATTAATAGGTTCCGTAAAATGTGATAGAATTTTCACAGAACATGTGAGAATTGCACGTCCTAATATCAGCGACGAAGATGTTGATACCATCATCGAAACTCATTTCGCAGATTGGTTTAGTAAGAATGTAAGTATTATAACTCATTTATTCATAATTTTAACATAATAGTTAATTAGGTGCATTGTATTAATTAAAATCACATGTTATGTCACCTTAGGTGCATTATATTCAACTATTCGAGACCGACAAACATTGCTACCTAAGCCAATTGGCTATGAAGCCAAAGCGGTATGTGTCGACATGGACGACATATAGAGTAAATGGATTCAAATTCCACACAAAAGCTCGAAGCGTCGAGAAGAGAACATATAATTGTGGTGTTGGTGTTTGTGGCACTGGGGAAGGTGATATTGAGAATGATTATTATGGTGTACTGAAGGATATTGTCCAAATTGAGTACGTAGGCGAACCACTTAAACGATGTGTGCTCTTCAGTTGTGAGTGGTTCGACCCCACATTGAATCGTGGGACACGATCTCATAAACTAAGCAACCTTATTGAGGTCCACCGTACAAGAAGGTACTGAAAGTACGACCCATTTATCTTTCCAAACACTGCATCACAAGTATACTTCATGCCACATGCAGATCACTCAAGGGATAGGGCCAATTGGCTTATTGTCATACTAATCAAACCAAGGGCAAGAGTGGATCAGCAGTACACTCTACCTACTGCGTACCAACAAATGGACATGATGACTATCGTCGAACCTATGAATGACGCCATCCCTGCATCATTAGTGGATGAAAGTGCACCACCAGAAGAGGTTAATGATGAAATAGGGTTTTCACTCAATCAGGGTAACAATGAGATAAATGAGGTGGAGAATGATGAGGATGATGAAAAGGGGGAGTGGGATGACGGTAATGAAACAGATGAAGCTGAAGAAAATTTGCATTTGTATGATGATGATGACGATGACATTGATGATGATGAGGATGCAGATGATTGAGTGGTTATGAATTCTTATGTATTTGAGTACGTTGCATGTCAAACAATTGGTTGTGACTTTACTTATATTGTATGAATGAGCTTTGCAAAATATGTGTAACCTACATACCTATTATGATGCATGAGGAAAACGGTTTATATGTGCAATCATTATATATTTGTACTTGGCTTTGTTGTCACCTATTTCAAGTATGGATTCAAGTTCTCGTCGAGGTAAGTCCTCCCCTCGAGGTAGAGGACGAAGGCGTAGGAGCTCCGCCGTAGATCCGACCGCAATGAACATTGATCCATCTTCCCACCAGGTATCTCATATACCAATTTAGCCAAGAGCCATAATGGCTACTTACATACCAGGTATTTCAGGACAACTATCATCCCCATTTGGGGCTTTCCATCATCAGACCTCAGACCTTCCCAACTGAAGCACCATCTACGGCCAATTTGCCTACAACATTCCTCCAAACCCCCATGTTTTTCACACTGTGCAGTCCATTCCCCAACCTGCTCACCCTAACACAAACCAGTCCCAAGAGAACATTGGAAGTGGTGAAAGTGAAGCACAATCCAGTCATGGGAGCACTCGAGTTAAGACTTGGATAGAGCCATATGGTAACGGGTAAGTCTTCATTTATTATATCTTATGAAGTAATACATGAATTTTGCATAACAAGTAATCAATTTGAGGTGTTATGTTCAATTAGGTTTCTCCCCAATGATGGTGTTGTTGGTAGGATTTCACTCATATTTCAAAGTAAATTTGACGGAGCTTGGACTACTTGGAGCAAAGTGCTTAAACCAGTACGAGATTTGTGGTTTAGAGAGTTCAAGGTAACCACAGTGACTTCGTATTAACAGTTTCTGTAAACGTGATACATTACTATTGAATTATTTGATGTGTTTTTTGTTTTCATGATTGTAGAAGTGGTTTACTTGGGATCCGATCCATGAGGACCGTATAAGAAGGAATTTTGAAAACCGAGGCATTGCACGCTTGAGAGACTTCTTTGGCAAAGTAAGGAAGCATAACAAGAAGCCTGTTTGGCTCGATGATGCTTAATGGGAGGGACTCCAACAGCACTAGGCAAATGAACATTATAAGAAATTGCGTAAAACAGCCCAGAAGAACCGACTAGGAACTCCAGAAAGCGGTGGCCCATCTCTCCACACCTGTGGCTCGATTGCTATGCATGAGCATAGGGGGCGTCTGGTAAACGAATTAATGTTTACTATGTATTCGTTTAAGTTTAATACTGTATTTTGTGTTGTGCTTGACATCATTCTTTCTGGTACGTAGACAGAGGGAACAACTTGGGACGGAGCCTACTATTGTTGAATTATTTAGTCGCACTCACAAACTCTAGGGCAAAGAAGATCCCCCTTGGGTTGACAAGAAATCACAACAAACATATGTAAGCAATTAGTTATTCTCAATCTTCATTGGTAGTTCAACATGAACTTGTATACTTTAATTAATTGTAGTATGCATGATTTCGTGCGCATGTTGCGGTATTGTAGGAATCCTTTGAATGTTATTTTCAAAATGTTATCAACTCTCAAGGGATCGGGGATGACACTTCTTAAGATCCAAACCAGCCATTTCCAAACCCAAATGAGTTGTGGGTGAAGACGTTTAAAAACAAGAAGGGTCGTATTTATGGCATTGGTGACGAGGCTATCAACATGAGGGAATCCAGTTACTTCAGTCCCAGTCAAAGATCCGATACATTTTTCATATTAAAGTTTCAACGACCATAATTATACATTGAATTTACTTAATTGCAATACTAATGCACACTTCACTGAAATGCCTGTCAACAAGTATCGGTTCTATGTCATCGCAACAAGAGCTCAATGACTTAAGGGGTGTACTAACCAACTTGGGGGGTGAGATAACCTCACAAGCTAAAAGCCACCTGTTGGTCATGGAGAAATGTAAGCAACCGGAGGAATCCAACAGATTGCTCACCCAAAGCAACCAACAACTTAGCCAACAAATGATGAGCATCGATTAGCGCCTCCAAGCTTTCTTTCAAATGCAACAGGCGTCTGGCTTGGGATCTCAACCACCATTTACTCATCACTCGCAACATAATGAGGAACATGGTGAGGCAGAGAAAGAGGAACATGAAGACCTTGGTGATTGAGTTCGTTGCAGATTTCCTTCAGCTGTAGCTCTTCTGCTTGATTCTTCACGAAGTACATCTCTTGCTGCTTGCTTCCCCTCCCTTTTCTGCTTATTTCACTCTCCTCCCCCTGGTGCTTATTTCATTCCCTTCTCATTTGGCGCTTGCTTCTCTCTCTTCTGCAAACATATACATAACTTCATTCTCAATTACTGGCAACTTTTGGTTTGTTTGGATTTGTGGTTTGTGGTATGTAAAAACTTTGTTTGTAACTTGTTGTTTGTGATATGTAGAGAGTTTGTTTGGAAGTTGTGGTTTGTAAATTGAAAACCCTTGGTTAGAAGTGTTGCATTGGATGTGAAATTCCACCTTTGTGTAGCTTGAAATTATTGAGAACGCTTTGAATGAAGCCATATTCGAAGCCATTGGATGTTGATTGAGTGTGAAGATCTAATAAATTTCTTGCAGGGATTGATTTGTATGTACGGATATGATAAAAAACAGGCGATTTTATTTTTAAAAAAAAAAGAGAAACCTAGCGACGGAATAGCAACGAATTGGGAGGGATTTTTTTTTTGGCAGGGGGGCGACGGAATTTCCATCACTGATGGTGACGGATGATTAATTCCGTCACCCCCTGCCCCACCAGTTTCCCCCGCCAAAAAAGTATATCGCAATTTCTGTTGCTAAATCCATCGCCACTGACGACGAAATTTTGAAATTCCGATGCCAGGTACTCAGCGACAAGCAAAAATCCGACAACCGTATTCCGCTGCTGATGTCAAAATTCCGTCGCTGATTAACCGCTTTCCGTCACTTATTCCGTCTTTATTTGGTCTTTTTCTTGTAGTGCCCCTTATTTAAAGGAACAAAGCTTTATTATTGGAAAAATGTTATGCAGATTTTTATTGAATCTACTGATATGGAATTATGGGAACTTGTGAACAATGGACCTTATTCTATTCCTAAGGTTAAAAATGACAAGGGAGAATACATTGACAAACCAAAAGATCAATATACAAGTGCTGACTGGAATAAACTTACCAAGAATTCAAGAGCTAAGAATATTCTTTATTGTGGTTTAGATGCTAACAAATATAATCGTATTTCCGCATGTGATACAGCTCAACAGCTCTGGAACAAGCCGATAGTTACATATGAAGGGACAAGCCAAGTCCGCGAAACCAAAGTAAATATGTTCGTGCATCAATATGAACTATTCAAAATGCTGTCAAACGAATCAATAAAAGATATATTTACTCGATCAACTGACATCACCAATAACCTAAAATTGCTTAGTAAGACTTACACAAATGAAGAAATGGTGCGAAAGATTCTTCAATGCCTTCCAAAGAATAAATGGGGACCGAAAGTTACAGCAATTGAAGAAGCTCAATATCTTAAAAAGTTAGAATTGGACGATCTTCTGGGGAAACTCTTGACACATGAGATTCATCTCAAAGAAGACGAAGGAGATAGCTCAAAGAAAGGAATAACACTAAAAGCCATACAAGAAGATTGCACTTCTGAGGAAGAAGAATCTAACGACAATGATGAAGAGGCATCCTCATTGATCGTTCAAGGCCTTAACAAAATGTGGCTAAAGAAAAAATTCAATCAATGAGGATTTAACTCAAAAGGATCCACGTTAAAAAGAAATGAAAAATCGTCCTAAGGTAAGTTTTTTCATGAAGACAATACTAATGTTAGTTCTTGTTATAGATGTGGTATGCTAGGACTGTCCACTAATCCAAAAGATGGGAGAATCACGAAGAATTAAAAAGAAACATAACAAGAGAGCAACGATCGCAACTTGGAGCGATAGCCACACAAGTCACACTGAAAGTGATGAAGAACACAATGCCAACATTTGTCTCATGGCTAAGGAAGTACAAGACAATCAAAGATCTGAGTATGAAAGTACTGATGAGGTAGATATATCAGGTCTCTACGAATGCTCTAAAAAAGAATTAATTAATGCCTTAGTCAATTTCGCTAAACTAGAACAAAGATATCTATCAAAATATAAAGGTATTAAGAAAAATCTTCGAGAATTAAATCAAACAAATGTAGCTCTTGAAAAACTGAACAATGATCTTCATGATAAAGTTAAGAGCTTAGAAAATAAAAATATGGAATTGCAAGCCAAGCGTGATAAAGATCACAAAAGAATCTTAAAATTCACACAAGGACAAGGAAATTTGGACAAACTACTTTGTACCCAAGTGCATCCTTTAACAAAGAGGGAATTGGACATAAACACTCCAACAAAAAGAACACCCATAAGAATTTCTTTGTTAAATCTACTCTATATAAAAAGGATGTTAGAATGTGTAATATTGTTCTAAAATGGATCATATTGCATACTCATGTCCACTTAGAAAACGATCTTCAAAGATGATTCAGATTTGGATTCCAAAGGGAACAAGACCACTTACTATGGTAGACACTAATGGACCCAAATTTTTCAAAAGTGTTTTGAGAAATGCTTAAGTTTTTTTGTAAGAGTACTTGATGGCTGAGCAACCAAAAAAATAAAAAAAAATAATAGTTAAAAAAAATGAAGCTCTAACATTTGTATATAGACATAATATTTTTTCATACTGTAGACCTTAACTCTATTATCCACGCTTGGACAAACTGATATGATTCTTTTTATATGGGATTCACATGCTCTTTGTGTCTTCCTGAATAATTATTTTAAGAAAGGGAAAATATAATTTATCCTAGATTGTTTGGAGTTTTACATGTCTTATAACCCCATGGTTTTGTCTTAAATTAATGTACGAAGGGGGAGATAAATAATTTGAATTATGGTATCTTTTCATATCCTCTATATTTGAGTTGTCCCATGTCCCCAAGATTGATATTATATGCTTAAATTATTCTGCAAGGGGGAAAATATGCCAATGGTATATAAATTGCATTACAATGATATTGGCATGAATTAAGGGAGAGATATAATCGTCAACGGTACTTATCCCTTATTCTATCCTCGTTTTTTATGTTCTAGTTATTGCATTGAAGGGAGGAGAAAATAGTTTGATTACATGCGATAAAGTTATCACATGGTTCAATCATTTTTGAAAGGGGGAGATGCAAAGAGTTTTGAAATATGACATTCTAATATATTAATGTCTCCAAAGAATTATTGACATATAACTCCATTTTGATATTTATGAGTGTTATACTAATGGGAAGTTGTGCTATTAATCTACAATGACATTTTACAACCTTTTTTATATTGATGACAAAGGGAGAAGTATTTTACAAGGATCAAGGTATGTGTCTCCATGTTCTTCCATGCTAGCATTATTTTTTTTTCCTTCTCCTTCTAATAACTTTTTGATGAAATACAAAACAGGGGAGAGAGATGAAATGGTAAGATCACTATAAGCATTTTAATTGTTCAAGTTAGATTTTGTCTTTCATCAAAAAGGGAGAGATTGTTGAGTTACTCCTAAACTTAGAATAAGTTGAATGATATTTTGATGACAGACAAAAAGGATTGAATTAATTATAAACCAAATGAATCCAAGTAATGATGTTTAAATGGCTAGCAAATTCGAAATAAGCATGAAAGAAGTAGCTCTTTTGTACTGGTGAAGCATGTGTATGATTATGGAGAAAATATGTGGGCATCATACAATATCAAAATGGTTTTATTATATTTGATTGATAAATTGGGGAGTTAACCAAGGAAATTATCTAGCCCATTCAAAATTTGAGTTTCAAATTTTGAAGAATCAAATCTCTTGATAATACCTTGCTATGATTTTATCTTCCCAAAATAAGCATGCTTCTAATACATTATACTTGCCATATAATCTGATCTTGCAAATTTAAAATGTTATGTTGACAATATTATCACTTTACTAATTTGCAAAGAAATATCATGATTGAAAGAATAATAACATCTTTATCAAGGATCAAAATCTCTTGTTATTATTTTGGATTCTAAGAATAATATCAACAATATTTTCAAGAGCAAGGAAAAGATATTATGCAGCTTCATTTCAACACAAATCGTGGCAAAGATTACAAGAAAATCAAATCAGAATCTGCTGACCAGATTTCAAGGGCCTAAAATGCAATTTCAAGATATTCTGGGCAGAATTTCCTTTCTTAGCATAATTGATGCATGACTACTAAAGCCTATAAATAGTGGCCAAATGAGGAAGAGCAAGATCCAAGAAAGTTGAAAAGCAAGTTGTAAGAACATTGAGTTATACATTTGTGAATTTATTCTGAGCATTACGTTGTGATTAAAAGTTGTGAGTGCATTAAGGAATTCTTTATTAAGGAGTGAACTTAGGAGTTGGTGTGAGGTCACAACTCCCCCACACTTAAATCAAGAGATTGATTTAAGTACTTGGGATCTCTAGAGTGAGGTAACTCTGAGAGATTGTGAGAGTTCATCTTAATAAGAGAAGTAGAGTGTTGAATCCTAGAGTTGGATAACTCTAGGCGGGGACCTATGCATAGTTGAGGCTCAACCTCGTTAAAATATCATTGTGCATTGTCTCGATTTAATTTCTGTATTTGTTTTCGATTCTTAAATTCAGGTTTTTGTAATCACTCTATTCACCCCCCCTCTAGGGTGATCTGAGTCTTCAATTACTGCCTATCACTTAAGTACTCACGTCAACTATTAATTTGAGTGTTCATAATACATAGATGATTGGTATGTATAAAGCTTTAAGTTGAAACTTTATATACATTTATCTTAACAAATTACAGTCAGATACCTTGCATTGTGTGAAAATCATAATTAGGGGATCATGTTATCTGGTATATGTAAAAGACTCAATATTTTGTGAAAACCATTTTAAGGGAACAGTTTACTATTTTTATTTTCATCTTTCGCCCTACACTTTTCATATTTGCATATTTTACTTCAATACTTAAAATGTTACTTTCGAAAATTTTATTTTTGTGTATGTGATGTTCTGCTTTCTAGTACTACTCGAATCCCTCTTTCATCTAGTATCAGGGCCACATGATCAAAAATAATTAAGATAATTAAGTTAAATAACAATTAGTTAAGAGAATTAACTGCATTTAATGCTTGAACCATCACCTACGTGTGCTGCTCCTAATTATTCATATATTGTACACTCACCAGAACGAACGAATTCAGTAACACTATAACTAAATTATATTATTAATATAGTTTAAGAATTAAAGACATAATTAGCCAAAATCATGACTGACGGTAAGGAGATAAAAAAACAATTGTCTCATCCATCTTTCTATGATCAAGATTAGACATTGTGAAAATCTTATTTAAGTATGAGTACTCCATTTCAGCGTAATATCATTTCCAAAGCCTAGAAAACAAAAATTCATTTCCTTTGCATAATATTAAAAATAAAAAAGAAGTAGGAGAAAAATCCACTGAAAAATCATCTGAAAGGTAGAGAAAGAAAAAGAGGATGGAGTATAAGCTATATATGAATTACAAAACATATTTAATAAAGAACAAAGCCTAGAAGAACTAAACAAAAGCACGGGTGCAATAGTTGAAAAACAAGACATATTATATGAGGATAATGAAAAGACAAATTATATCGAATTAGAAGAAGAAATATATCAGCAGATGAATATGATCAAACTAAAGGATCTTAATATTGTTCCGAAGAAATTAGTATAAAACTAGATAAAAGATTTGGTAAAATGGTATTTGGCAAAGAAATCAATGACATTGGATAAGAACTGAACATAGATGAAATCGAGTCCAATCTAGTTAATAACATAATATCGAAACCTGAAAATTTTGGCGAATCTTCCAAAAGAAATACCTATTATATGAGACCTGCATACGTTCAAGCACAACAAATTTTTCTTTTGGGGTTCATCTCTAGGAAAACTACGTCCTTTGAAGAGATTGGCCTTACCCCCATTAGTCAAATTAGATACATTTTAAACATCGATGAAGCTTGCAATAGAGAACAAATATTGAGCATTGGAAATGAAGTAAGAATAGTGTCCTTAACTTGAATACCACATGGTTTGCTGGAAATTCCTTGAACTATATCGAACATAGTTTTTTCAGCACTATAGCTGATTGGTATGACTCATTAGATAAGGAAGGTAAAACTATATTAAGAATGATAGAAACACTAGCTACTAAGTTCAAAAAATTATGTAAGAAAATCAAAACTAGATTTATCAGAGCTAAACTTAATTCTAAAGAAAAAGCTAGATAATGGCAAAGAAAGATTAATAACATACAGCTTTGGGACATGAGATATTTGAAAAATTATATTGCTAAATTTAGTTAATATTATTACAAAATTAGACATAATGAAACCAATCTTGGTATGTTCTATGATGAATTATCATATTCGATAAATTCATAACAATGAAAAGTGCATTGCGTGGCTTGAAAAAGCAGATGTCATTGGTACCTTTGGTAGAAGAATCACTTATTTAAGAAAATGGGTCAATGGTCAATGTCTTGATCTCCAAAAGCAAAAAACAAATGAAGAAACAATTTTTAATCTGTTGGGATTCTCCTCACTAATAGGGAAATGACATAAGAAGAGAAGAAAAGAAAAAGTCTATAAGAAAAAGAGCTTTAGCAAGAAAATGGAGAGCAACACAAAAGAAAATATTATAACAAAGATTTTTTTAGAAAAATTACTTATTATCCTGCAGGGAAAAACAATTGCAACTGTTAGAGACGCGGAGAAGTAGGGCATTATGCGAACGAGTGGAAAAATAGGAAGAATAACAAGCTTATAGAAACTTTGGGTAGTCTAGATAATTTTGAGCTTAGTGAAGAAGAAGTACTAGATCTACTCCTGAAAAATAACAAGAGAATTGTTGAGATTGTACTCGAAGATGAATATGAAGAGAGTGACTATGAAGAAACTAGTCAAATGATGGGGAGTAGTTAGATTTGTCTTGGCAATCTTCAAGGGGAAGACGTCAAAGGAGAGTAGTTAAGTTTATTTAATGTAGATAATCAGAATGAAGATGTCAAAGGAAATTAGGTCCTTCCTATAATTTAGAAAGATATGATCTATAAAAAATTCATCCTTCAATTAAAGAGTAAGTACATATACAAAATGATGGAAGGAGATTTAGAGATAAAAGACTGTGAGTATGATCTGGGAGAAGTTAATCTTATTAATTGAAAAAATATCCTTAAGCATAACAAAGATAGAAAGTACAGGTATAACCATGTTGGAAGTGTCAAAGTTCGAATTATTCTATTACAATATTATGGCAAAGTTATTGATCTTTATGCTCTACTTTGTGATATCAGGCATACCAAATTCAATAGTCATATCGTCACAGGTATTAAGACAATTTATATAATGGATCAATAGGATTTAATTGTCGACTTGGATGTTGTGTACGTCTAAAAGATGAATTTACTAAAAAAAATTTATCCATTAAAATAAAAATAGTTCGGATGGATATGAAAAGAGGATATCATCCACTCAGGATATTTTGAAAAATAATATACAAATTAGATAATACCTTAGACCCAAAGACTAAGATAATAGTGATAGAGACAGAAAATTTGAGTCTTGCACCCGTGCAAAAAAATTCAAAGGATAAAGTCCAACCTACAGAAGATAAAAATTGATAGGTCATGGATATCTAGCTTTGCCAATCCTACAAAAATCAATAAGAAAAACGTAATAAAAATTGATGAAAATGGTAAAATTACCATTAGCCCAAATTACTACGGTAAAATTACCATTAGACCTGAATTACTACAAAGCATGAGTGCATGGAAGAAGAATCTTCGACAGCTGAAGAAGAGCTTAAAGAAGATGATACAATTAGCATGGTAAGTAAAACGAGTGGAATGAGTTTTGAACTTGCAAGATACAGTGTTGATCGAAGTATGAATTTAGATAGAAAAATCATTGGGTACAAAACAAGAACTGTTAATGAGTCAATCTATGAGGATGGATTAGTCAAAAATATGACTGGGTAGATATGCTATGAAGTCACCAATACAAACTCTAATAGCATTTATACCCAATAAATGTATGTTTAGAGGATATAATAAATATGAATTGTGTGTTTACATAGATAGTAGTTGTTCTGTTTGTTTTGAAAAAAAAAATCTTTATTTTTAGAATTTATGTGAAAGAAAGTTAAGAATCCCCTACAAGTAAAGATAGCTAATAATAGCATAATGAGCCACAATGAGGTCATAGAAAGGTTATTAATAGAAATAGGATGAATCAAACGCATTACACCATTTCTATGGGCTACAGATCAACCCTCCTATGATATGATTATTAAAAATAATTTTAGATGTCATATTCTCTATGTACACATACCATAAACCAAATAATAATTACAATAAATGGACACTCAGTTCCTCTTGAAAAATTAAACAAGACTTACACACATCTGAATATTGAGTTTACTCGCATCTAGCATAATGAGAAGGTAATACTTGCACAACATAAAATAACACTAACAATCTCACCACTTGAGTTATCTATTAAAGAGCAGAATGCTGAACAATAAGAACAATTATGCAAAGAACTCTACTCTAATAATCCTTTAAAATTTTGGAATAAAGATATGACATTTGCAAAAATTACTTTGTTAAATCCTAACACTGTTAGTCTAGTCAAACAATCGGTGTATGTATACCAGGATATCTAAGAATTTGATAAACAAACAAAGAACTTTTGGATAAAGGATTAATCAATTGCAAGAGTCTCACACCTATCCTACTCTAATGGTAAGAAATCATGCTAAGAGGAAAAACAAGAATGGTAATCAATTACAAAAAGTTTAATGATAACACTATCTTTGATGATTGTTATATTCCTAACAAAGCAATCCTTTTCAATAGAATTCAATGAGTCTCTTGGCTCATGAAAATGGATTGCAAAAGCAGATACTATAATAAAAATGGATGAAGAAAGCATTCATTTAACTGCTTTTAGTACCCCTCAAGGACATTATGAGTGGATAGTAATGTCATTTGGTCTAAAAAAAATACACCTCAAATATTGCAAAGAAGAATAGATAACATTTTCAAATATCTTAATCATTATTGTCTAGTTTACATTAATGAAATCCTTGTCTTTTTCAAGACCATAAAACAACACAAAGATGATGTTCTAGATGTCAACCAAATATGCATCGATCATGACATTATTCTTGGTAAGAACAAGTGCATTTATGTTGAACAAGAAATCAAGTTTTTAGGTCTGGAAATAAAAGTTGAATAAATCATTTTATAAAAGCATATTCTAGAAAAAGTAGAAATTTTTTCTCAAAAGATTGAAGATAGGAAGCAATTAGAAAGGTTTCTTGAATGTCTTACCTATACTTCAAATTTCATTAAAGATCTAGCTAAATTGAGAAAACTATTGCAATAAAAACTAAATAAAGAAATAAGTTAGACACAAACCCCTAGTGATTCGAAGATTGTTCAAAACTTCAAAAAAATGTGCAAAAATCTTTGTATTCTTAATTTGGCTAAGGAAGGAAATGATTTAATTCTTAAGACACATGCCAACAACGAGCACTAGAGTGCAACATTAAAAATTAAAGAAGGGAAAAAAACTCTACAAATAGTGTAGTGAAAATATTAACAAAGTAGAATGCAACTATCCGATAATAGGGAAAAAAAATCCTTACAGTCATAAGGGAAATTGAAAAGTTCTTAATCTTTTTAGCCCCAAAACCTATTCTTATTCGAACTAATTGCAAATGGATACATGGTTTTGAGAAAAGTAATTTATCCAATATGCAAGTGTAAGGACGACTCCTGCGTTGGCAATTATGACTTAAGTTTTCCTTATCTATTGAACACATATAAGGATCGAAGAATTCTCTAGCAAATAGTTTAACTCATGAACTTGCTAATAGTAATCATCAGATCATAACTACTACTAGAAAAGGAGAAAATCTAAAATAAAATGGTAGAACGGGTTTCTCCTTATAGTAGAGTCCTTATGGATGTTTTGGAATTTCATACTAAAGTAAATCATGCTTTGGTCTGCTATCTTTTGTTTATCTAATAGTAGAAAGATTCAGCTTTTTAGAGTTACAAATGAATTACCTAAGGTGTTTTTATGATATTTGGGAGTCATGTAGTATTACGATCTTCTTTCCTGATAGATCTGGAGTTGATGGTGTAAGATTTCTAGCAAATTCAATCTCTCCAAATGACTTCATCATGATTCATCATGAAAGCTTGAGAATATGGAATAGTAGCTTACCTCATGAAAATCCCAAATCCAGAGTACCCATTCTTCTTAAGGCTAACTAAGTTTCAACAATGCATATTTAAAAGGATCTATTGGATTCTTACTTCCCCTTATAGACCAACCAAAATTTTATACTATAGCAGTCTGTATGTCGAGGTACATTATGTAGTAATTGAGTCAAGAAGTAGTTAGTAATGTTAAGTCAATAAAATAATGCATTCTACTGTAACAATGTGAGAACAACTATAGTCATGTGAAAATATTAGTATATGTACTGTATCCATTAGAGTATCATTTGTAGTTCATCTCCTTTATAAAAAGAGAGGCTGAGCACTGAGAATTGATACAGTCATTTAAGCATACTTAAGCAAAAGAAAATTCGGATATCTCCATTTCTCTATGAGCAAGCATCTATGATGATTTCAATAGCTTAAATCCCTATTTAATCATTCCATTGTAATATTTCTACTTTCAAGTTTTCAATAAAATAATTTTCCTAGCTAGTACAAGACGTTATTCAATCGAACCTTATGTCCTAAATACTATGATTTCTTTATTAAAGTCTCACTATCCTTCAAAATATAAGAAACTTAATTAATGACTATGGCCTGAGGTAGGAAGAGAAATAGATTTATGTTATACCTAATCTAAGAAAGATAGGATTAAGATTAGCAATATCTGTAAACTAGAAGTTAGAGAAACATTAGACTCCAACGCTGACTAAGTTCAGGTAATAGTCGAATTCTCTAATTAAACTTTAATTATTTTGTTAAGCATAGTGGGCATCTAATTACAAAAAGTATAATATTTATGATATAAGTATTAGATTGTAATAACTAGTACCAGTGAAGTCATTATAAGAAGTCCAGATATTAATATAAGCTTATTTTTCTAAGAAAGCCCAAAAGTTTGAGTATTCATACTTTCAACCCCATTTGGATCAAAAATAAAATTTCAGAAAGTTGTGGGTCATATTTGAAATAAAAAAACTCCTAAAGATCCATGTTTGTGGAATATTGACTCTTGCAAATAGTTTACCTAAAATAATAGGTACATGAAAATATATTCTCAAAAAGTTGTCCCTTAAAATTATGTCTATAAAATATTGAGTATCCAAGAGTTGCAAATTACATTTATCTTTGTACCTACTTTTTGTTTTTTTAATCCACTAACAAATACCACCATAACAATAGGGGTGTTAAGGATAAAAATTATTGGTGTGTTTTGTTCAACTTATCATAAGTGATTATTATTAACATTCAACAGTACCTAGCACGGTTAAGCACCATTTAGCATTGTTCGATAATTTTTAGCAATTTTCTACAACTTTTAGCACGACTAACTACTAGCTGGGAAAAAATACTAGTTATATTTTCTTTAGCAAGTTAGCAATTTTAAGTAACTTTCAATAACTTTCAATAATTTTAAATAACGTTCAAAAATAAGTATTAATAAGTACTTCTCATAAGTAAAAAAAAAAAATCCCAAACAAACCAATGGACCTAAGATGCTATCAATTGTATTTAAGATGCCCTAAATAAACCAGTGTACTCTTGACAAGTCAAAAAGTACTTCGGATGTAAATGTATCTAATTCAATATTTGGTTAAATATAAAGTAATGTAATAAACCTTGTAAAGCAATCACAATTACACAGTTTATGGTAATTACAATTCTAAGTTAGTTTTTATTCGAGTATTCTCTTATAACTACGCAAGATAATTAAAATAGTACAAACTTGTTTACAGTACAAAATTATTTGCATTTCACCAACTATTTCCTAAGATTACAGTACAAGATTAAAGATTTACACATGATAGTATCTTAGACCCGTTGATATCATCCAGGGTACTTTTATTGTACTATTCCCCCAATTAATTTCTTAGTAAAATGGGATTTATCGAACTTGGTATCATTATAGCACATGTACATGATTTTTTAATTGAAACATAAACTCCGTTTAAATCTTGAAAATTTTGGTGGAAAGAAAAAAACTGTAGGAAAGTTACTTTTTTTCTTGTATTTGGTTTAAAGAAAATCATAAAGAAAAAAAATATGGAGGAAAGTTAGGTGAAAAAATTATTAGAAATAAGTGATAAAGTTTTTTTTATAAAATTATGAGGAAAGTTTGAGTAAAATTCTCAATCTCCTCTAATCTCATATTGCTTAAATGACATCAATATGATTCAAGTAACTCATCAACATTTAAATTTCTGATTCAAATTCTTATATTTTTTTCTCCATCCAAACAAAAGGAAAAAATTTATTTTATCTCTATCTTTTTTCTTTAATATTTTTTTTATTTTTTTTTTCACTAAATTTTTCAAAAACAAAACGAAGCCATAAATTTTGTCCTTTACCATGCATGGTTTAACTGAAATATTAAGTACTTTTACACCGACGCATGTGACACGAAATATTAAACAGTGAACTGGACAATAATTTATACAAACTTCAATGAAATGGAGACTAAGTAGAAATCCTGTCTACATCTAGCTGTTGTGTCACTGCAATCCCAGAAAAGGACACATAGGAGTACTGCTAATATTCAGCCATCAATCAACCATCCACCCCCACCCGTGTTGAAACTGGTCTAAAATGCTAATTACAGCTATTTCTCAATTAGTGCAGGGATGGTTCACCGAAACACAAATCTAAGACCCCTGTTATTTTTGTGAGTCGATTTTTTAAAATATTAATTTTAATTTATTTTAATCCATTTTATTTATTTTAACTGATTTTAATCTGTTTTATTTTACTTTAATGTATTTGAAGTCATTTTTACTATTTTAATCAAGTTTAATTTATTACATAAAAAAAATTCAACTCTCCTCAACTTACTTCAATCTACTTCAACTTATTTCAACATATTTCAATCTTTTACTCACCCCAATTTACCTACGAAAAGAATAGGTCCTAAATCTAACATTCAACCTTTAAATGAGTAGAAAGCCTTCATCTAATCATGAAATGATCATAGGGGGGGGGGGAATGGTAATAACAACACAATCATGTATTTCAAAAGTTTTTGGATTTGTTCTTAAAACTACTTACTTCTATAACTAATAGCTGGTTGTTTAAATGTTTGAAGACCTTTCTACTAACTAAAATAGTTATTATAAAATAATTATTTAATTGATTGAAGATAACGGGTAAAATTAGCTATTAAGCCAACTGTATCATACAAATTGATTTTAAAAAACGATTGCTAATAGAATATCTTAAATTGGCAGATGATCCATTGAACAAAATATAGAATGTTACTCTTGAATAATTTAAAAGATAATTTCACTCAATTTTAAAAACTACCACTTGGATGTTACTAGATAAAAAAAAAGTTACTCATACACTTATTTATGGACTTAATGATACATTTTCATTCTTATTTGTTTAGAGTGACAATAAATAATATTGTAAGACACACCTCTTTATATTATTATTAATTATGAGGAAATATGGCACATGGATTTCCACAAGAGTGGAATTCACTCAATTATATCATATATTTACAAAAATATTGAAATCAAAAGGTTATTAAAACAAAAAGTGGCCTAATACCTAACATATAAACACCCAAAAAAGACTCCTCAAAATCAAAAGGAGATGTCAAGATGCTAAAATAAAAAAGAAAAAAAAAGGCAAAAAAAGGCAACCTCGTGGAATTTAACATATAAGTATCAAGCTGACATGACCTTGAATAAATACCGAATGCGGGATCCACACACCCTGAACCCACTCACACGGAGGCGGGGCCCACAGACTGCCAATCACGATAAACACCAACATGCGCCGGTGGCCCTTTCTCTCTCCGCCGCCAGATCGGGCTTCGATCCATCGGCTCAGCTTTCACCTCTATCTCACCGGCCCAAGCGTCCGATCTCCGCCCTGACGCGAACCGGTTGATTGCTCCCAACCCGGGCGGCTCATCCGGAGTCGACTCGCTCGAACCGCCACCGCCTTTCCACCTCGAATTGGAACCCCTCCTTGGTCTAGGCACTACCGGTTCACCATCCGGTTCGATACCTTTACAGCCGATTTTATCCCCTTTGAACTGGAACATAGACCGCAAGTTATTCCAGAACCCGGTTTTCGTCTTCTTAACTCTCTTTGTCCCCACCGAACCTTGATTCGGTTCGGTCTGTTTCTTCCGGTCCCTCCTCGACCGTACTCGGCCCATACAAGAAACTTTAGGAGAGGACGGTTCAGACAGAGCCGGGGCCGGTTTACGACCTATCGACTCTGACCGCTTCGGAAAAAGCCGAATGCTGGCCGGTCTAATTGCTCGCCGGTTCTTAGCTTCGGTGTAGTTGGGTTTCTGGGGCTTCGGAAGGCCGAGTATGGAGGCCTTTGATTTTAAGTGACGCTGTGACCCGTAAATCGAGCTCGGATTCGAATTCGAATTCGAATTCGCATTTGTGGAGGTCGGTCCTTTGCCAGAGTTTTTGCGCTCTATGTAGGCGTTCTGATCGAGCCACTCAAGCTCGGCGTCCTTTGACAGGAAGAATGACTCCGGCGCGTAGTCGATCGGCGGCGGTGGTGGCTGTGATTCGTAGGTGTCGGAGGCGGAGGCGGTGGTCTCGCATGCGACTTTCCGATCGGGAGTAATGCCGCTGGCGCCGGCGCAGACGGAGGAGAGATCGACCTGCGGCATGAGAAAAAGGGGGAGGGGGGGGGGGGTTTGAAAATTTTCGGGAGGGCAGATGGAAGTAGATTTGTTTGTATGATATGTGAAGAAAGGAAAGAATAATCTAATAATAAAGGAGATTTGGGGAGGGCCGAGGAGAGAGAAAGAGGAGAGTTGATTGAGCTTTCAAGATTTTATTTTGTAGTTTTTTGTTTAGTTTTGATTTGGCTTGATTGATGTAAAACTTGGGGGGAATTTTATCTTAGCCCATTGACTGTCTTTCTGGCTTTTTTTTTTTTTGGTTTTGACACCAACTACCAAGGGTTGTTATATTTTGTATTTTAGATAGATAGATAGATGTAGAGAGATATAAGGAGTTATAAAGAGATGTAAGGAGTTAAAAGGAGATGTAAAGAGTTGTAAGAAGCTGTAAGGATAGATGTAAAAAGTTGTTGAATTGTTGAAGAGTTGTATAGAATAATTTGTTTTACAATGAATGTTTAGGATGAAAAATAATAATGTTAAAATAATATACTTATTGAAAATAAACAATTAATTAAGTTAATTACACAATAATAAAATATATTAGTCCCTATAAATTGGGTGAATAAAATTTCTTCCACTTGAAGTGATTTTTGATATGAACATTAGTTTGATCAAATAAGTAAAGTATAACAAAAAAAAATAAATTTTCTTGACAAAATTGAGTACAACTCTTCAAATAAATTCCTATTTCAAGTAAATAATTTTAAATATAAATAAATGTATGGTCACCTATAATAATATATATTTCCTGTCAAAACTCAAATATAATTTACGTTGTTATATTATGTTTTTATGTTTATGTAAATGTTGTGTTCATAAGATATTTATAAATTTTATATATTTGTAGTATCATTAAAAAAATTTATATATATGTAACTAAAATAAATGAATGTTATAGAAAATCTATGAGGTGTAAGAAGATGTATGAAGATATAAGGAGATGTAAGTAGATGTAAGAAGATATACAGAGATGTAAGGCGATGTAAGGGTTATGTTAAAGATGTAAGAAGCTGTAAGGAGATGTAAACTCTTAGCTAAATTCTAAAAAACGCGAAATAGAACAAGACCCAAATCAATTCTTATGTATTACAATTTCGAAAGTATCAAGCATGGCACAAATTACAATGCTCAAGGTTCACATATAAGGCCATCTCTAATGTGAGGCTCGAGAGGGAAATTAGAGGGGAGAGAGAGGGGTGAGGGAGGGGGGGGGGAGAGAAGTACTCCAATGGTTGGCTCATGTTAGGTGCCTCGCGGGGAGGCTCACTGGGGATAGCTGGCACACGGGTGAAAGTTGGTTGCTTTTTGATTTTTTTAAATATTTTTTTGATTAGTTTTTCTTTTCTTTTTTAATTCTAAAAATAAAGTTGTGTTTATAGAGTGAGTTTATTGGTATTATTTTATTTGCTGAACCAAAGTGGTAAGTATTTGATTGGAGAGATGGAAGATTGTGAGCCAAAAAATTAGATCACAAGCTGATATAGCAGAGGTAGGTCCCCATCGGTGAAATAAAAAAATGGCTCACTACTAGAAATACTCTGAGGCCCTTATTAGGCTTGCAACACCCAAAAAAAGTTATTCGATTATCGGGTACCGAATCACCATAACTTGCGAACCAAACAAGAACCAATAGATCAAAAAATGTATAATTCAGGTAGCCAATCCAAAAAACCTTGACATTTCGGCCCAAAAAGAAGGTTTGAGTAGTGAGTTCTTAATTTGGATTATTTGTGAACAGTCCTGATAGTAGCATTTAAGGATTAAAATATAAATTAGACCTTAAGATTTGTTAGTCATCAGTACAAACGAAAATAGTTACGGTCAAAATTCAATCTTAAGTCACCTCGTCATAATATAACTACATCACCACTACCGCAATAGGGGACGAAATCCAAAAACCACAACACTAAAAAAATGGGGCGCGGATGCTCATTCAGACATGAGGATTGAAGATTATTTGAGTATTAGATCACAAAACAATTGTAGAATTATCTCTCATAGGTAAGTGGACAATCTCATCCAAGATGCAACGAAAATTTTCCAATAATGTAATGTTAACGGATAACTCACAATTCAACATGCCTTTCGAGAAGTGAATGAAACAACCGATTGATTAGCCTATTTAGGGTAGAAACTTGTAGAACACCTTCAATGGTTTCATAATCAATGACACACACTCATGTATGTATGTGAGTGTGTGTGCATACAGGGGCGGAGCTACATTGGGGCAAGGGGGGTCAATAGCTTTTTGGGAAAAAAAAAATTAAATATGGAATATTTTTGTGATTTAAAAAAATATATATATATATATTATTTCATTCAGACTTATATCACAGTCTTGTGCTTGCCCATGTGGTTAGCTGCCTCCTCCTTGTTTCAAGCGGTCGTGGGTTTGATTCCTGTTAGTTGCTTCCAGCCCCCTTGTATGTTTGGTTTTTTTGAGTCTTGGAACTTTATTTGATTTTCCTGCCCGCTGCTTACTCGATTGCCAGATGCCCAGACCCTGTTCTCTGTTGCTTGCAGCTCACCTCAGCCAGCCCCTGCCCACTCTCTCTCTCTCACTCTCTGACTCTGAGGTTAGTTGCCGCCCGCCGTCCACTGACCGGCCGACCCCATCAGGCCCGCCTCCGCACCTTCTCAGCTCTCCTCCTAACTCCTAAATCTCAACCCCCAATTTGAGGTAATTCTCAAAAATACTCAATTTTTGTTTTTAATTTTGTTATTTTGTAAATAATTATGTTTATTTTACTGATTATAGTTAGATTTGTGTTAAATAATTGATTAATTTAGTGAATTACTCATGATTCATGAATTGAAAAATGAGGATTTTAATCTAATTGTCTTCTTGGTTGAA
>JACYFF010031952.1:24453498-24481494 GCA_017589665.1 Selenicereus undatus | reverse complement strand
TATATATATATATATATATATGTATATATATATATGTATACACATACACATACATATGCATATATATATATATGTATGTATATATGTCTCTGTGTGTGTGTGTGTGTGTGTGAATACACACACACACACGCATATATGTGTGCGTGTGTGTGTGTGCATTTATACCTTTCAATCACATAAAATACACGTTCCTAAAATCAATCACCATATTAGAGGTACCTTAATATTCTTTTAGTTCCAACTTGAAATTCGAATTTGTAACGTGTCAAATATTAGTCAAAGCAAGGTTCTTAATTTCTTGGAAAATCAACTCATGAACCATACAAAGAACCATCATACCATAAGAGTGGCAAACGTATCCTAGTGGACCATCTGTGGCTCATTCATATGATGTTGACGAGACACCCTCATTCTAGAGTATGTGAACTGCCTATGAAACATACACGGCAAGGTCACATTCACATCCTAGCGAGTTTGGATCTAAATCTTCCTTACTAGGAACCCTTATGGCTAACATAACATTAAAGGTCAGCCTTCATATCCCAAGGGTTTGATTAGAATGTTTGCCACCAGGCGACCTGAATATAACGACAGTCACTTCTATGACCGTAGCTTTAGAATGCAAGGTAATAGCCTCAGACAAGACATGAACCTCTTCCCTTATCAAAACATAATTTAATAAGATCATATAGTTAATATTGTCATAATACTACTTTCCAATCATACCTAATTTTACAATTTTAACAAAAAGATAGTCAAAACAATGTTTGAAGTCCCTCCAAACAATTGCTCCAAGTTTCCACAACATAACTCAGCTACAACTTTTGCAAAGAAATGTATATGCATAATCTATTCCGAAACATAAAAAAATCGAGACATTATCTAACCTGCAATGGTCTCCACAATTGTCATGAGTTTTTTCCACGACTTATAATTCCTAATGCTAAAATACAAACCACATGTATCCAATTCTTAGCTAATGTACAGTAGTAGTCCACCTGTGCACTAAAAATGATGGCTTCGCTCAAACTTTATAACTCCAGAAATAGACTTCCAACATTCAGCAAAAATTTACAAGAAATAGCCAAACATCATAAAGAAGTTATGATAAAATTCTCAGAATTTTTATCCAAGCTAATAATTCACAAAAATGAGAATAAGGTCAAAATTATGCACTAAACAAGGTAGTTTCGATCAAAATTTCATAACTCAAAAAATACACATCCAAAATTCATAAAATATTATGAGGAATTAACAAATAATATCATTTCATAATTTTTCATCAATTGAATAACTCCCTGAAAGTGAAACTACGACCAAAATTGTGCGCTAAAACAGGACAATTTCAATGAAAAATCCGTAACTCAGAAGCTACGCATCCGAAATATTAGAAACTTCACATAAAACTTTCAATTAATATGAAGAAACTACAGTAAATTTTTCAGAATTTTAGGCCAAACAAGAATTCCCAAATATCCAAATTGTAGGCGAAATTATGAAAAATCCAAAAATAAAATCCCTTTTTTCCTCAATTGAATTGTCTTAAACCACATACTCAAGCAAAGCATTCACAACGTAGTATATAGGAGATCAAATTACAATACAAGCTTCAAATTCATAATAATCTAACAATCATAAATAATCATGAAATTTCTAGTGGTGAGTTTCTAACAATTGAATTTAAACATATCCTTGGGGACTAGCCACAACTCATTTGTGTGGTACTACTAACTAGGTATACTTGTTCTAGAGGACGCGAACTACCTAAAAACATAAACTATAGAGTCACATTCACATCCCAGTAAGTTTGGATCGAAACCTCCCTCATGAGGGACCCACGTGGCTAGTATAATATACGAGGCCGACATTCATATCCCAGGATATTGGTTAGAACCTCTCCCACCTGGTGACCTGAGTATAACGACAGTCACTACTACGGTCATAACTTTATAATGCAATATGACAGCCTTAGCTAAGACATGAATCTCCTTCATCATAAAAACATAATTTAATGAGATCATATAATTCACATTATCATAATAATATTTTCCAATGGAACCCAATTTCAGAATTTTAACAAAAACATAATCAAAACAATGTATAATCTTAGCCCAAACAATTGCTCCACGTTTCCACCACATAACTTGATTATAACTTTTGTAAAGGAATGCATATGTACAATTTACTCCAAAACATAATCCAACTCCAAATTGTTTTAACAATTTTCATCAGTTTATTTCACTATCTTCTTAGTCCTAATCCTCAAAAATAGACCAATGTATCCAATGCTCAGCTAACGTGCACAAACACTCCACATACACAGTAAAAGTGATAGCTTCACTCAAAACATTATAACTCCACAAATACACATCCAACATTCATCAAAATTCACAATAATTGCCAATATCATGGAGAAAAAAAGCTATATCATGGAGAAGCTATAATAAATTCGTAGGATTTTTATCCAAGCGAATAATTCACTGAAATTAAAACAATGGCCGAAAGTAAGAACTAAATAGGGTAGTTTCAATCAAAATTTGATAACTCTGAAAAATACACAGCCAAAATTCACGAGCATTTATTAGGAGTTGACAAATATTATGAAGAATCTATAGTATAATTTTTGTAAATTTTCAACAATCCAA
Source organism: Selenicereus undatus (assembly GCA_017589665.1). NCBI lineage: Eukaryota > Viridiplantae > Streptophyta > Magnoliopsida > Caryophyllales > Cactaceae > Selenicereus > Selenicereus undatus. The sequence continues at coordinate 24,478,849 of JACYFF010031952.1, read as the reverse complement.
TAACTCTCATACATTAAAACAGTAGCTGAAATTTGCACTAAAACGGGTTGCTTTCAATCAATCATCCATAATTTTCAAAGTATAAATCCAAAATTTAAAAAAATTTACATAAAATCGCAAAATATTATGGAAAGGCTACAGTATTTAGAATTTTTTTCCGAGCAAATAATTCCCAAAAATTCAAATAGTGGGTGAAATTATGAAAAATCCTAAAATGAAATCCCTTTTTTCCCACACTTAAATTCTATTAAGCCGTATGATCAAGCAAAGGATTCACAACAGAGCACATATAAGGTCAAATTCACAACACAACCTTCAAATTCATAATATCCACATAATCTAACAAACAAATAATCATGAAATTTCCCCTGGTGGATTTCTAACAATTGAACTTAGGCTTTTTATCTATTAAACCCTAAAACCATAAAGTTCATAGCTTTAACCTTCAATTAATTTCTCAAATTTAAGTATAAACCATCAATGTAATCTTTCCCTAATCAATTTTAGATTTAGGTACAGAATGCAAGAACCACTCACTCCAATTTACTAGCCTCTCCTGTTTTCACATTATAAAAACCCTCTTTTATTTCTTTTTCTTTTTTGGGGTCACTTTACTCTATCTTTTTTTCCCCCCACCTCATTTCTTGTTCGTTTTTTTTATGGCGTTGTATTAATCTACTAAATGAGGCACACTTCTAATTATTCCCCCAAAATAAGAATACTCATACTAGCTCAAGCACATATGCGTATATAAAATAAATAACCTACAGTACGGGGCATAAAATATATATTAGCACATTAGTCAAAATAGCAACTAAAAACTTGAGGCGTTACATCATTCCCCCCTCAAAAAGATTTTATCCTTGAAACCTGAAGTACCTAATTATCAAACATTAGGACCCATCACAGACAAAGTCACCCAAAAAACATATTGTGCGTATATATAAACACGCATATATACATGTCATCAAATAGAAAGTCAATCACAGGCGTACATATGCCCTTCAGGACAGAAGTCACTAAATTTATGCTCTAATACCACTTTTCTAATGCCTCGGCCAAGGTGGCTCACTGCTACGGATGTCCAACTGGAAACACTCACAAGGCTAGGTTGTCTAAACTCATTAACCTTAATTAACTTGTTAGTAGGTGAACACGACAGAAGCTCATAGCGAAATCTAACTAAAGTTAGGAAGAGCAGTTCTAGAACGTGCATTTTTACATATATTAAAACCATATCCATAATGGTCTTACATGTTTGCAAAGAAAATACGTTCGTGCTAGTATTCACTAAACATAGGTTGTATCGTCGACATATAATAAGGCATATATTCCTAACTTGATTATCCAAAAGTACTAAACAGCTAGCTAGCCTTCTTAATGCTCATGTAGGCCCATTTTTCTTTAAAAAACCTGAAAAATGGTGAGGGATGAGTTCCCTGAGCCTAGTCAATAATTTTTACACTTTCCAAATTAACTGATTAACACATAATCAAAGGGTATACATTTCACATAGGATTGGAACATAGCATATAATACATGGAAGGTGATACAAGACCATCTTCCTGCTAAAAATAGAATTATACATTTCATATCTATTATGTAACTTATGCTCTCGAGACATCACATGCAAACACACCTATATGCCATAAGACGAGCGACTGTAGAAGCTCAGACATATCCCATACCAGGTATGGGTCAAAGACTCTTGTTTCCACTTAAGTCCCTAAAAAAAAATCTACTATTAGCTTATTAACTAAACTAACCACTATTCTCCAATACCAACCATGCCCCTTGGACTCCTAGTCCTCACTCGAGTCCAAGAGAATGTACAGTCCGCCAAGCGCGACTAATGGTCTAATTAAGATTATAACCACAATTTCCACATGCATAACCACTTATTTCTTACAATATTTTTTATAGTATCATAACCACATAATATATACATTCCTAAAATCAATCACCATACGAAAGATACCTTAATATTCTTTCATTTCCAACTTGAAACCAAATTTACAATGTATCATATATTCTTATTAGAACCAAAGTTCTTAATTTTTGGGAAAATCAACCCATGACCCACAAAGAACCATCACAACATAATGGTGGCAAAAATATTGCAGTAGATCAATAGCAGCTCATTCATACAGTATGAACAACGCAACCTTGGTCTAGAAGATCCAAACTGCCTGTAAAATATAAACTACTGAGTCACATTCACATCCTGGTGAGTTTGGATCAAAACCCTCCTCACTGGGGACCCACATGGCTAATATAACACATAAGGTTAACATTCATATCCTAACGAGCTGGTTAAAACTTTTCCCACTGACCAACTTGATGATAACGACAACCACTATGACCATAGCCTTAGAACACCATGTAACAGTGTCAAGCAAGGCATGAACCTCATTCCAAGTAAAAACATAATTTAATGGGATCATATATTTATAATATCATATAATATTTTCTAATGAAACGCAATGTCACAAGTATAAAGAAAAACTAGTTAAAACAATCCATAAAGTTACTTCGAACTATTGCTCCAAGTTTCCATCACATAACTCAACTACAACTTTTGTAAAGGAATGCATATGTACAATTTATTCCAAAACATAAACAAACTGAGACATAATCCAATTCCAAATGGTTTTCATAATTTTAATTTGTTTATTTGGATATCTTATTATTACTAATGCGCAAAAATAGGCCACACATATCCAATTCTTAGCTAATGTGCACAAACAGTCCACATACACACTAAAAATGATAGCTTCACTCAAAAATTTATGAATTTGTAAATACACATCTAAAATTCATCAAAATTTACAAGGGATGGTCAAATATCATGGAGAAGCTACAGTAAAATTCTCAGAATTTTAATCAAAGCTGATAATTCACAATAATTAAAACAATGGCCGAAACTATGCACTAAGTAGGGCTTTTCCAATCAAAATTTCATAACTTAGAAAATGCACATCCAAAATTGACAAACATTAACCAAAAATTGACAAATATTATGAGGAACCTCCAGTAAAATTTTCATAATTTTTCACCAATCCAAAGCTTCCACAAATTGAACAACAACTGAAATTGTGCTCTAAAATAGAGCAGTTTCAATCAAAAGTCCATTACTCAAAAGCTACACATCTAGAATTTACAAAACGTTACACAAAATTTCCAAATATTATTGAGAAGTTATAGTAAAAGTTTTAGAATTTTTTGGCCCAGCAAGTGATTCCCAAGAATTCAAACGGTAGGTGAAATTATGAAAAATACGAAAATAAAATCCCTTTTCCCCCAACCTCATTTCTCTTAAACCACATACTCGAGCAACGTATTCACAACCTAGCACATAAAATATCAAATTCACAACACAACATTCAAATTCATAATATCCACATAATCCAACAATCACAAATAGTCATGAAATTTTCTGGTGGTGGGTTTCTAATAAGCGTTTAATCTATTAAACCCTAAAAACATCAAGTTCATAGATTCAAACTTCAATTAATTTTCTCAAATTCAAGCATAAACCATTGAGATAATCCTTCCCGAATCAATTTTAGGTTAAGAGAAGGCAAGAATCACTCACCTCAATTTGTCTCCCTCTTCCTCCTCCTCCTCCTCTTCCTCTTTCTTCTTCTTCCTCTTTCTTCTTCTTCTTCTTCTTCTTCTTCTCCTCCTCCTCCGCCCCCCTCCCCCGCCTCCTCCTGTCTAATGGTGTGCATGTATACGTTAATTAAGGTGGGTGACAATTCCTTAAAGTGCGCTCTATTTTGAGGTCATTTTGCGCCATTTTTAGCGAGAATTATGTGCTTTATATTATAATTTATAATCTTTTTTCTATTTTACGCTTGGGTATGCTTCTTTTTTGCACTTTGTAGGTTTTTGGACCTTTTTGGAGTATTTAGACTCCCCACGAACACCCCTAAGTCGCCATGCCAATGGAAGGAAGGAAGAATAGTAGAATGTCGAGCCAATTGCCCATAGTCCGTGGTGTCCTCATTTCCCCTGAGGCTTTTTGTTTTCTCGCAGCGTTTCGACTTCCCAGCAGTTTTAATTCCATTAATTCGCATGGCTGTTCGGCTTCCAGTGGTTTTGCTATAAAAGGGGTTGTTTGCATCCCCAATCCACCACTACACATCCCGTCCATTCCATTTTCTCGTCTTCAAGTTTATCAATCATATTCGGATTTTAGAAAGAGAGAGAATTAAAGTGAAGATTTGCAAGGATTCCATGCCGGGTTTGCAATCGACGGATTCAAGCGCGTTAATTGGCTGAGCATTTCTTTTCTTTTCTCTTCTCTTCTCTTCTCTTTTCTAGATTCATATTGATGTTTTGTAATTTTGATTATGACTTTGTTCTGGTTTTGGACTTATGCAAATACTAGTTATGTTCTTGATTTACTGTTTATCTCTTTGAGTATTTTGGAATTATTGGATTGTTTTATTGAATCCTAGAAGTTTATTGTCTTGTGAGGAATTTGATCACTTTCTTGCATGTTTTGGGTATTGGATGAAGAACTGAAAGGTGAAATTTGATACGTGAACTGTAGGATTTGGCTTGATTGTGTGGAGTCTTGAGAGAGCACACCAATTGAAAAACCATGAATATAATAATTGTATGCTTAGCGAACCTAAACAAACCAAAAGCCCTTGAGAAATGGTAATTTGGTTAAATTTAGGTATTTCACTTCACATTGAAAGAGGGTTCTGATACTTTGATTGTCATTTTTAAAACAACCAATTAAGAAAGAAGTGCTTGATTGATGCGTAAATCGGGTGATTGCTTATTTTGCTTAATTACATTGATCATTTATCCATTAGAATAGATAATAGATTGGTTTAATTTCAATGTCAAGTATTGATTCGCTCAGCCTATCTTGACGGAATATAATCCAATAGATCAACCAAATCTTTGTGGGATCGACCTTGATTTGCTACAACGCCACCATGCGCTTGCGGTCCTATCAGTGGGGCAAAAGCAACGAAACCCCTGCACCTCAATTTGCTACTAAGACCTTAATCGCTTCCCTTCCTTCTTTTCCTTCCCCTTTGTCTTCTCGTCTCTAATGGGCTGTGCGTAGACCTGATCAATGGGTCGGGGACCCGCCTGACCCGCCCCTCCCCAACCCTCAAAAAAGAGGGTTAGGGTTGGCTTTCTTTGTCTTTGACCCGCCTTGACCCTCAAATTAAGGGTACCCGACTACGATGAGAACTGGGCTTGGGTAAAAGTTTTTACCCGCTGACCCGACCCGCTAACCCTCACTTTTTAAAAAAATTAAAAATTAAAATAAAAAAGACACTTTCGGTTTCATTTGTTCAAAACTTTTTGGCTTTCACTTTCCCATATCCTCCGAGCATATTTCCCCCATTCACCTCATCAAATCTCACTAGTTCGTAACCTTCTAACGCTCCCTCTCTTATGTTTGGAGTAGTTATTTTAGTGAACTAATCTGTCTATTGGTTTAATGACTAAATCACATATTAGAGTGTTTGTAATTGCGATACGCTTATTGGAGCTTTATATTATCATTTGACCTTTTATTTTGTAAGATGTTTAATGTTGACCTTTATAATAAAAAGAAAACTTAGTGAAAAATCTCATTTTCTATATCTGGAGGTTTGAAGGTCAGGTTTAAAGATATGCCAACACGCATGAAGGTCGGGTAGGGTTAGGGTCGAGAAAATCCTGTCTGCCGACCCTCATGACCCTACCTAACCCTCAATTTGATCAGGTCTAGGTGTGCGTTTATATGAATTGAAGTGGGAAAAAATGTCACTTGCCGAGTTTTCGAAGACTTCTCAAATGATTCGGGATGTTCCAGAATTTTTTAAACCCTCAAAAATACACTAGAACATTTTAGAACATGCTCAAACCTTTTAGAAAGTAGTAGAGTCTTCCATATTGTTGTAGAACCATCCAGAGTGTCTATGTTCTTGTGGAGTACTTTAGAACTTTCTAGGCCATACTAAAATATTCTAGAATAATCTCTAGAATGTTCCACATGATTCTGGACTTGTAAATACCTAGGACATTTATAAGGAGAATTCTAGATGCGTAATATTAAGCATCCGATTAAATTGATTTTCATCGTCCACGGAGAAGGTGGAGGCTTATATATACCCTTAAGGGGCCTCATTTGTAATGCAAGCCTTGAGGTAGTAAAAGGCATTCTCCTAAACTATCTCTCTTGTGTGTGATTGCTTTTCTCTCAACTTACTTGGTCTCCTTGAGTCTAAGTCAAGCATTCTTGGGAAGGCTTACTAGCAAACTTAGTAAGGTTAGGGAAAGATTGCTAGTGTTGTACAGGATTCGAGGTTGTGTAAGAATCATCCCGTGACAGTTGGTATCAGAGTACAGTTTAGGAGATCATCATCGCTTTAAGAGCGACCAATGTCGGCGACCCTCAACAAAGTGGCAAGAATGGCAAGGATAAAAGCAAGGACATGGTAGCCCTTGTCGAGGAAAGGCTTGTGGAGATCAGCAACACCATTTCAGCCTTTATAGGTAGGATAGACGACATGGACAAATGCATCGAGGAGCTCGAGGTTGAGGGGGACATGGAAGAAAGTGGTGTTGAACTCCTGGTAGCTGATTTTAACAAGGAGATCCAAGCCCTTTGAGCATTAGATGGCAGCAACGATGATGAACTCCTAGCTTGTATTGCCAAGGTGGAGGCTAACAAAATGAGAGACGAGGCTTTGGAGACTCAAATCAAAGTGTGCATGGCTGCGGAATGGCGGATCCATCCAAGTATCTAGCACTCCAAAGGGGAATCCATCAAGACCTCTTGCCTTCCATGGGCTAGGAATGCCAGGGAGATTGATAAGTTCCGTTGGGGACTCGAGGCCTACGTTAAAGCAATAAGCATTGAGGATAATGCCTAAAAAGTGAGTAATGTTGCTTTCTCCCTTAAGGATGTTGTGTTAGTTTTGTGGCGTCACAGGTGTGATGACGTCCGGAGAGGATCCGATCCCATCAACACATGGGATGAGTCCAAGAAGGATCTCAAAAAGCAATTTTATCGTGAGGATGTTGAACACGAGGTTAGGGTCAAGCTTCGATGCCTTCAACACAAAGATGATTAAATTCAGGAGTATGTTAAGGAGTTCGAGGAGATAATCTTAGAGATTTCAAGTATAGGGCTCATGGCATGTTCTTCTATTTCCTCGATGGCCTTCAGGAATATGCCAAGATGGAGTTAAAGAAGCATGAGGTGCAAACAAACGTCATAGTTAGCATATTTACTAAACTAAGCATGGTTGTCCCATACCAACTATACCCTTGGACTCATGGTTCTCACTCAAGTCTAAAGAAAAGTAGAGTATGCCAAGCTCTACCAACGGTCTTATTAAGATTATAATCATAATTCCTACACACAACAACATATTTCATACAACTTTCTTTATAGTCTCATCATCACATAATATGTACCTTCCTAAAATTAATCACCACACCAAAGATACCTTAACATCCTTTCATTTCTAACTCGAAATCCAAATTCATACTATATCATATATTCTTAGTCAAACAAAAGCTCTTAATCACAACCCACACAAAGAACCATCACCACAGGGCCATAAACATATCCTAGTGGATCAGCTGCAATTCATTCATATAGTACCAACTAGACATCCTCATCCCGGAGGTCGCGAACCGCCCACAAAACATAAACCACAGAGTCACATCCACATCCTAGTAAGTTTGGATGGAAACATTCGACACTGGCGAGCTACGTGGCTAGAATAACACATAAGACCGACACTCATATCCTAGGGTCTACTAGGTGACCTAAACATAATAGTAGTTACAACTATGGCCATAGCCTTAGAGCGTCATGTAATAGCCTCATGCAAGACATGAACCTCTTCCCCAATAAAAACATAACATAACAAGATCACATAGTTCATATTATCATAATAATATTTTCTAGTGAAACCCAATTTTAGAAATTTAACAAAAACAAAGTCAAATCAATGCATAAACTTACTCTAAACAATTGCCCCAAGTTTCCACCACATAACTTAACTACAAGATTTGCGAACGATCGTATATATACAATTTATTCCAAAACATAAATGAATTGAGATATAATCCAACTCCAAATGGTTTGTATAATTTTTATCAGTTTTTTCCGCTATATTATTATTCCTAATGCATAAAAATAAACAATATGTATCCAATTCTCTGCCAATGTACACAAACAGTCCACACACACACTTAAAACAACAGCTTCACTCAAAAAATTATAACTCTGGAAATTCACATCTGACATTCATCAAAATTTGCAAGAATATGACAAATATCATGGAGATGTGATAGAAAAATTTTCATAATTTTTATCCGAGTGAATAACTCACGGAAGTTAAAACAATGGCCAAAACTATGCACTAAATTGGTAATTTTGAGAAAAATTTTATAACTCAAAAAATCACATCCAAAATTCATGAAAATTCACCAAGAGTTGAAAAATGTTATGAAAAATCTACAATACAATTTTCATAATTTTTGCTTAATTTAACAACTCTAAGAAATTAGAATAATAGCCAAAACTGTGCACTAAAACAGGGCAGTTTAAACAAAAAAAAAACCCACAACTCAAAAGCTACAACTCTAAAATTCATAAACTTTGCATAAAATTTTAAAATATTATAGCGAAGCCACAATAGATCTTTTAGATTTTTTGGCCAAGCAAGTAGTTCCCAAAAATTCAAATGGTGGGCAAAATTAAGAAAAATCTGAAAATAAAATCCCTTTTTTTCCCCGGCTTGAACTCCCTTAAACCACATGCTCAAGAAAACTATTCATAATCTAGTACATACAATACCAAATTCGTAGCACGACCTTCAAATTTATAATATCCACATAATCCGATAATCCCAAATAATCATGAAATTCCTAGTGGTGAGTTTCTAACATTTGAACTTAAGCTCTTAATCTATTAAATCGTAAAAAAGTCAAGTTCGTCACTTCAACCTTCAATTAATTTCTCAAATTCAAGTACAAACCATCAAAATAATCTCTCTAATCAATTTTAGGTTCAAGAAATGCAAGAATCACTTACCTTAATTCTCCTCCTCTTCCTCCGTCTTCTTCCTCCTTCCCCTCCTCCTTCTCCGTCTTTTTCTTCTTCTTTTGCTTCTCTCTAATAGGATGTGTGTCTATGAAAACCAGGCTGAGGCAAACGCAAAGAACCCCCCTTGTCCCTCAATTTGCTAACAAGACCGTAATCCCTATTCTTCTTTCTTTTCTTCCTCATCCCTTTCCTTCTTCCTCTTCTTCTTCTCCTCCTCCTCTCTAATGTGTGTGCGTACACATGGACTAGTGTGAGAAAAGCAAAGAACCCCTCTTTTTCGCATGATAAAACCTCCCTTTTATTTCTTTTTCTTTTTTTGGTCAATTCATGCTCTATTTTTTTCTTCTACCTCATTTCTTTTTCTTTTTTTTGTGGCTAGGTTGTAGTAAACTGCTAAATGAGGCATATTTCTAATTATTCCCCAAAAATAATAACACAAACACCAATTCCAGCACATATGCATATTAAAAATGAATAACCCAAAGTATGCACATCAAAATATATATTAGCATATAAGTCAAAATTAGTAATTAAAATTCATGTTGTTACATCATTCCCCGCTTAAAAAGAATTTCATCCTCTTAACTTGAAGTGACTAATTGTCCAACATTATGACCCATAATAAACAAGGTTACAAAATAGATTGCGGACATAAACACACATATATACACATTGTTAAGAAAAAAGTCAATCATAGGTGCACATATTACTAGGCAAGCATGACAGAAGCTTATAACGAAATCTATCCAAAGTTGAGCAAAGTAGTTATAAAACATGCATTTAATACATATTTAAACCATATTTATAACAGTTTTACATGTTTGCATACAAAATACATCCTTACTTGTATTCACTAAGCACAGTCTATATCATCAACATATAATGAGACCTACATTCCTAACATAGTTATCCTAAAGCATTTAATAGCTAGCTACCCTTCTTAATGATCCTGTGGTCCGCTTTTTCTTCCAAAAACCTTAAAAATAGTGAGGTAATGAGTTCCCTGAGCCTAGCAAATATCCCTTTCCTTCCTTGTGTTAGACTTTGCACATTAATCGTTTTAACACATAATCACAAAATACACATATCGCGTGGGAACATAACATAGCATATAACACATGGAAAGTGATATAAGAATATAATCGGGCTAAAAGATGCAATCATACATTTTATATCTATTATGCAAATTATGCTCTTGAAACTTCACAAGCACATACGCCTATATGCCATAAGATGGGCGATTAGACTAACTCAACAATACATGTCCGATACAAGGTATGATTCAAGGACCCACATTTCCACTTAAGTCCCTAAACAAAGTCCATTGTTAGCTTATTCACTAAACTAACCATGGTTGTTCGATAATAACTGTGGCCCTTGGGCTCCTAGTCCTTACTCGAGTCCAGGAGAAAGTAGAGTCTATCAAGCTCGACTAATGGTCTAATTAAGATTATAACCACAACTCTCACATTTACACCTGCATAATTCTTGCAAACTTTTTCATAGTCTCATAATCACATAATATACATGTTCCTAAAATCAATCACCATATCAAAGATACTTAACATTAAGTCATTTTAAACTTGAAAACCGAATTCATAACATACCACATATTCTTAGCCAAATGAAAGTTCTTAATTTTTGTGAAAATCAACTCATGACCCACACAAGAAACCATCACAGTCTGAAGGTGGCAAACATATCCTATTGGACAAGCCACAATTCATTCATATGGAATCAACCATCCATCATCACTCCAAAGAACGCGATCGGCCTAAAAAACATAAACCACATACTCACATTCATATCCTACTAAGTTTGGCTTAAAACCTTCCTCAATAGGGACCAACATGGCTAACATAGCATATAAGGCCGACATTCATATCCTAGGGGATTGGTTAGAATTTCTCTCACTAGGCGACCTGAACATAACGACAATCGCTACTATGGTTATACCTCTAAAGTGCAACACAATAGCCTCAAGCAAGACATGAACCTCTTTCCCCATAAAAACTTAACTTAAGGAGATCTTATAGTTCATATTTATGTAATTATATTTCCCGATGAAATCCAACTTCACAATTTTAACAAAAATATAGTCTAAACAATGCATAAAGTTACTTCAAACAATTGCTCCAAGCTTCCACCACATAACTCAGCTACAACTTTTGTAAAGGAACATGCTTGTAAAATTTATTCAAAAACATAAGCAAATCGAGACATAATCCAACTCCAAATAGCTTCCACAATTTTCATCAATTCATTCCAGTATTTTAATATGCCTAATGCTAAAAAACAGACCACATGCATTCAATTCTCAGCTAATGTACACAAACACTCCAGGTACACACTAAAAATGATAGCTTCACTCAAAATTTATAAGTTTGAAAATACACATCCAACATTCATCAAAATTTATAGGAAATTTCCAAATATCATGTAGAAGCTAAAAAATAATTTTCAAAATCTTCATCATAGCCAATAATTTATAGATATTAGAACAATGGCTAAAATTCATACAAAATTTCCCGCGAATTACAAAATATTATTAAGAATCTACAGTGAAATTTTATAATTTTTCACCAATCTAGTAACTCTCAGAAATTAAAGCAATAGCTAAAATTATGCACTAAAACAGGGTAGTTTCAATAAAAATCCATAACTTTGAACCTACATGTCCATAATTTACAAAACTTTACATAAAATTTCCAAATATTATGGAGAAGTTACAGTAAATATTTCAAAATTTTTGGCCAAGCAAGTAATTCCTAGAAATTCAAACAGTGAGTGAAATTATGGAAAATTCAAATATACAACCCCTTTTTTTCCCCCACTTCAATTCTCTTAAAGTACCTGCTCAAGCAAACTATTCACAACCTAGTACATATAAGATCAAATTTGCAACACCAACTTTATAATATGCACATAATCCAACAATCACAAATAATCATGAAATTCCTAGTTGTGGGTTTCTAACAATTGAACTTAGGCTTTTAATCCATAAGCCCTAAAACATAAAGTTCATTTCTTCAACCTTTAATTAATTTCTTAAATTTACGCAAAGTCGATCAAACTAATCTTTCCCAAATCAATTTTGGGTGTAGGGAATGCAAGAATCACTCATCTCAATTTGCTACCAAGACCCTAGTCCCTCTTCTTCTTCTTCTCCTCATCCTCCTCTCTAAAGGGGGATATGTGTGTACATGAATTAGATTGGGACAAAAGCAAGGAACGCCCTATTTCACATGATAAAATCCCCTTTTTATTTCTTTTTCTTTTTTTGGGTCAATTCACTCTCTCTCTCTTTTCTACCTCATTTCTTTTTCTTTTTTCTGGCTCGGTTGTAGTAATAAACTAAATGAGGCATGCTTCTAATATTCCTTAAAATTAACAATGCTGATACTAGCCCAAGCACATATACATAAATCAAAATTAGCAAATAAAAATTCAGAGTGTTAAATCATTCCCCCTCCCCCTTAAAAAAAGTTTCGCTCTCAAAACTTGAAATACCTAATTGTCCAACATTCGGACCAATCACAAATAAGGTCACCCAAGAAATATATTGTGCCCATAAACACGCATATATGCATGTTGTCAAGCAGAAAGTGAATCATACGTGCATATATGCCCTTCAGGTCAGAAGTCATAGTATTTTCGCTCAAGTACCACTTATGTAATGCCCCAACCAAAGGAGGTACGCATGTCACTGCTGTGGATGTCCAACTGGAAATACTCGCAAGGCTTTCTAAACTCCTTAACCTTTATTAACCTATTAGAATGCAAGCATGTTAGAAGCTCATAACGAAATCTAACTAAAGTTAGGTTGAATAGCTCTAAAATATGCATTTTTATATATATATGCAAACAATATCCATAACAGTCTTACATGTTTACATACAAAGTACATCCTTAAACTAAACATAATCTATCTCATCAACATATAATGACGCGTACATTTGCAACTTGGTTATCTAAAAGCATTTAACCACTAGCTACCCTTCTTAATGCTCATGTGGTCTCCTTATTCTTCTAGAAACCTAAAAAATAGGGAGGCCTTGAGCTCCCCGAGCTCAGTGAATAACCCTTAGCTTTCCTGTTGTTATACTTTGGCATGTTAATTTGTTAACGCCTAATCATATAGTATGTATATCACATAGAATGATCATAATGTAGCATATAACACATGGAAGGTGATACAAGAACATGATCATGCTAAAAGATACAATCATATATTGCATATTCATTGTGGAAATTATGCTCTTGAAACATTACAAGCAAACACACCTATATACCATAAGATGGGTGACTAGACTAACTCAAGCATACTTATCCATTAGCACATACTACTCAAAGACCCTTGTTTCCACTTAAGACCCTTCTCTAATAATATTCGTGCACCTTAGGCTCCTAGTCCTCACTCGAATCCAAGAGAAAGTAGAGTCTGTCAAGCTCGACTAAATGGTCCAATTAAGATTATACCCATAATTACCACATTCATAACTGTATAATTCTTACAACCTTTTTCATAGTCTCATAATAACATAATATACACCTTCCTAAATTCAATCACCACTCCAAAGATACCTTAATATTCTTTCATTTCCAACTTGAAATCCAAATTCATAACATACCATATATTCGTAGTCAAACCAAAGTCCTTATTTAGTGGAGAAATAAACCCACAACCCATAAAGAGAACCATCACCATGTAAGGGTCGCAAATATATGCTTGTGGACTAACTGCAACTCATTCATATGGTGCAAACTAGGTACCCTTATTCCAAAGGATGAGATCCACCCACAAAACATAAACTGCAGAGTTACATTTACATCCTAGTAAGTTTGGATCGAAACTTTCATCACTTAGGGACCCACATGGTATCATAACACATAAGATCAACATTCACATCCTAGGGGATTGGTTAGAACATTTCCCACCAGGTGACTTAAACAAAACAATAGTTACTAATATGGTCATAGGTTTAGAATGCAAGGTAACAGGCTCAGGCAAGACATGAATCACTTTCACCATAAAAACATAACTTATTGAGATTATATAGTTCACATTATCATAATAATATTTTCCAATGACACGCAATTTCAGAATTTTAACAAAAACTTAGTTAAACAATGCATCAACTTATTTCAAACAATTGCTCCAAGTTTCCAACTCAACTACAACTTTTGTAAAGGAACATATGTGTACAATTTACTCCAAAATATAAACAAACCCAGACATAATCGAACTCCAAATGATTTCCACAATTTTGACCTATTTATTCCACTATACTGTTAGCACTAATGCTAAAAAAAATAGACCACATGTATCCAATTCTCAGCTAATGTACACAAACAATCCACATGCGCACTAAAAATGATGGCTTCACTCAAAAAATTGTAACTCCATAAATACACATCCAACATGCATCAAAATTTACAAGAAATTGCCAAATATTATATAGAAGCTATAACAAAATTCTCAGGATTTTATCCAAGTGAATAATTCACAGAAACTAAAACAATGGCTAAAAGTATGCACTAAATAGGGCACTCTCGATCAAAATTTCATAATTTAGAAAATACATGTTGAAAATTCACGAACAGTTATCAGGAGTTGACAAATATTATGACGAATCTACAGTATAATTTTTGAAATTTTCACCAATCTAATAACTCTCAGAAATTAAAACAAGGACCAAAATTGTGCACTAAAATAGGTCAATTTCAATCCAAAATCCATAACTAAGAATGTACATATCCAAAATTTACAAAACATCACATAAACTTTCCAAATATTATAGAAATGCTACAGTAAATGTTTCAAAAAAATTGGCCAAGCAGTAATTCCCAAAAATTCAAACAATTGGTAAAATTATGAAAAATCCAAAAATAACATTCCTTTTTTTCCCCCCACTTCAATTCTCTTAAACCCATACTCAAGCAAAGTGCTCACAACCTAGTGCATGCAAGATCAAGTTTGCAATACAACCTTCAAATTCATAATATTCACATAATCCAATAGTCACAAACAATCATGAAATTTCTAATGGTGGGTTCTAACAACTGAACTTAAGCATCTAATATGTGAAACCCTACAAGTATCACATTCATAGTTTCAATCTTCAATTAATTTCTCAAATTCAAGCATAAACCATCAAGATAATCTTTCTCTAATCAATTTGGTTTAGGGAATGCAAGAATCAACCACGTTAATTTGCAACCAAGATCCTAATCCCTTTTCTTCTTCCTCCTCATCCTCCTCCTCCTCCTCCTTCTTCTCTCTAATGGGGTGTGTGTGTGTGTGTAGACCTGGCAAAATTGACCCGAGACCCGAAACCCGAACCGAATGACCCGGACCCATACCCGACCCGACACCCAAAATATGCTCACCCGAGAGTGGACCCGAAACCCGAATTGACCCTACCCAAAATTTTCAACAAAGTTGCTTGTTTTGACATGACGAGCGTATTTCACCAAAAATTGGTTAACCCGAAATCGACCCGACCCGAACCATACCCGACCCAAACCGAAACGACCCGAAATGTCACTTAACTCGAACATGACCCGACCCGAACTTGACTCAACCCGTACCCGAACCGAATGACCCATTTGCCAGGTCTATGTGTGTGTACATGAAAAGGTGCGCCAAAAGCCAAAAACTCCCCTCCACCTAAATTTTCCACTGACACCCTAATCCCTCTTCTTCTTCCTCCTCCTCCTCCTCTCTAATGGGGGGAGGGGTGTACATGAATAGGGTGGGGAAAAAGTAAAGAATCCCTTCTACTTTCACGTGATAACCCCCCCTATTTTTCTTTTCTTGGGTCAATTCACTCTCTATTTTTCTTCTAGTTCGTTTCCTTTTCTTTTTTCTTTGGCTTGATTGTAGTAATCTACTAAATGTGGCAAGCTCTAACTATTCCCCAAAACTTATAATATAGATATTTGATCATGAACATATACATATCAAAAATAAATAACATAAAGTATGCACATAAAATATACATTAGCACATAAGCCAGAATTAGAAACTAAATATTCGGAGTTTTACATCATTCCCCCCTTAAAAAAAGTTTTGTTCTGAAAACTTGAAGTACCTAATTGTCCAAGATCAGGACCAATCACAAACAAGGTCACCCAAGAAATACATTGAGCACAAAAACATGCATTTGTATATGACCTCAAGCAGAAAATCAACCTCATGCATACATATGTCCTTTAGGTCAAAAGCCACAGGATTTTGGCTCAAATACCACTTCTGTAATACCCGCCTAAAGGACGCAAGCGTGTCACCGCCATGGATGTCCAACTTGAAATACCCACAAGGCTTTCTAAATTCCTTAACCTTAGTTAACCTATTAGTATGAGAGCACGGCGGACGCCTACAATAAAATCTAACTAGACTTGGTTAGGGTAGCTCTAAAACATGCAGTTTTATATATATTTAAAGCACATCCATAACAGTCTTACATGTTTGAATACAAAATACATCCTTACTTCTATTCACTAAACATAATCTATATCATCGACATATAATAAGACCTACACTCCCAACTTGGTTATCGAAAAGCATTTAGCAACTAGCTACCCTTATTAATGCTCATGTGGTCTCTTTTTCTTCCAAAAACCAAAAAAATGGTGAAATCATAAGTTTTCGGAGCCCAGTGAATAACCTTACCTTTTTCATTCTTGCACTTTGCACATTAACCGGCTAAAATATAATCACATAGTATACATATCACATAGAATCATAACGTAGCATATAATATGTGGAAGGTGATATAAGAACATGATCGTACTAAAAGAAACAACCATACATTTCATATCTATTATGTAATTTATGCTCTTGAAACCTCATAAGCAAAGACACCTATATGATGCGCAACTGGACTACCTCAACCACACTTATCCCATAGCAGGTACTACCCAAAGACCCCTCGTTTCCACTTAAGTCCCTAAACAAAGTCTACTGTTAGCTTATTCACTAAACCAACAACAGTTGTCACATACCAACCACTTGCACTCCTAGTCCTCACTCGAGTTAAAAAGAAAGTAGAGTCCGCCATGCTTAACTAATGGTCCGATTAAGATTATAATCATAATTCCTACATACACAACCACATATTTCTTACAATCTTTTTTATAGGCTCATAATCACATAATATACACATTCTTAAAATCAATCACTATATCAAACATACCTTAATCTGTGAAATCCAAATGCATAACTTATCATATATTGTTAGTCAAACCATAGTTCTTGATTTTTGGGGAAATCAACCCACAACCCACACAAAGAACCATCACCACATAAGGGTGACAAACATATCCTTTTGGATCTAACTTATTCACATGGTACTGACTAGCCATAACTTATTCATATGGTACCGACCAGGTACCTTTGTTCCAGAGGACACGAACTACCCATGAAATATAAACTATAGAGTCAAATTCACATCTTAGTAAGTTTGAATCAAAACCTTCCTTACTAAAGACCCACATGGTTAGCATAACACATACGGTTGACATTTACATCCCAAGGGATTGGTTACAACCTCTACCACCAGGCGACTTGTAATAGCTTGAAGCTAACCCATGGTAGTTATTTTAGTTAATTTCAATTTAGCAAAGTTGAGCGCCGCATTTCAATTCATCATTTGAAATGTTTATGTGATTCCAGGATCAGCAAAGTGGCCCCAAAATAAATTCTGGCAATGCTTTGTGTAAAATCGTTCAATACACATAAATAAATATAGATTAGCATATTTATAAAAGCAATTGAAGGTTATAGCTTTTCATGGAAGATATTTTCCTCTTGCATAATTTGTGCACCCAAGTTATGTAAATAAGACAATAATGTGGATAGCAAATAAAAATGACTATAAGTTGCATATTAATCAATATGGGTGAGATTCATAATTTTTCTAGTTAAATTATGAAACTACTAAAAACGGAATGAGCAAAACATGAATGTGAAATTGATGGATGCTACTACTTGAAGTAAAGAGTGACCGAAATATTAGTCAAACTATTAGCATGTTAGAAAAGGAAATGTCAAAAAAAAAGAAAAAAGATAAATAATAAAAAGGGGAGATAAAAATCTACAGTCGAGGAGTTAAATACAAAATTTGGTTCCTAAGTTTTGTTCTACCCAAAATGCATGCACACATTCCCCCCCCCCACCCCCCCAATTCTATCCAGCGCCTCCCTCCTCTATCCCAGCCAGCCCACCATGCACTCACGCCTCTGCTGTTCTAGCTAACCGTCTTCGCCGTCGCTACCACCGCCAACAACTCTACCCCCCTTCTCCTCCTTGCTATCTTTACTTGGTGTAAGAAGGTGATACCCAAATTCATCCTAATTTGTTTTCATCATCTAACTTCTTAATTTAGTTCGTAAATGTGTTTGTTTTACTAAGATTGGTATTCATTTGTGTGAGTTTACGGTTGTTATGATAATTTTGTGGGCTAGAATAGCTAGTTACTTGTGTGTATTCATAAAAGAGTGAGTTTGAGCATGGGTGGTGGAATCAATCCCATATGAGTTAATTGTGTTGAAGTTTAAGGGGCTTTGTCTTATTTTGAAAGAAATTAGAGATTGATTATGGATATGTTGAGTACTTGCCAGTGAAGAGATGAAAGATGTGAATAAAAGCTTGCAATTGAAGATGAGAAGGAGGAAAATGGTAATTATGGGGAGATTTTCAAATAAAATGAAGTCATAATAAGTTCGGAGTTAATTTTGGAAGTTAGATTGTATTGTTATGAGTGATTGAATAGAGTTAGTAATTGGGGAGCAACACTAAACCTTGTTCCTTTGTAATCTAATGAAAGTGGTGAGGATGATGGATCATATATAGGGAGTGTTAATGATGCTTAGAGAAAATAATTGAAGGTTGAATTATGTTTACGTAGATTAAAATCAACATATTTCGTTGTAAACAAAACAAATAAGTGGTAATTAAAGTTCTCGTAGGCTTTTCCTTAAAAAAAGGACCAAAGAATGTTCTATCAACTTGGTTCCGAAAACGTATATATGCATTTAAAGTAAACTAAACCACAAATTGACTCTATTTAACTTAACACACTTTCCATTAAGAAATTACTAATTTATGAAAGCTGGTTATCTAAATGAAAGTAGTGATAATAATGATGATGATGATGATGATGATGACGACGACGATGAGAACAACCAAGATAATAATGCAAAGTAGAGGGCACAATATAACTAACTAAATAAATCAATGAAAAATAAAAATGAAGATTCAATTGTTGAGTAAGCAGATTGATGATGCGATATAGACAATAAAGAAAATGCCCAGATTGTAGAATATTTACAAAATTTTAATGTGAGAGTTGTTTAAACTTCATTAATAATATCAAAATCTATGTTGAGCAAAAACAAGGCCACTTTTATCGTCATCGAGCCTAAAATGAACTTTTTACAAAAGGGAGAGAGAACGTTTAAAAGATTCGGGTTTGTTTATTGCCTATACCTTTTGAAAATTCATGTCTTTTACAAATACCAAAATCTCATAATATATAAGCATTTAAGGAATCAATTTCAAGTATTGTTTTGCCACATAAGCAAGTGGACCCACCAGTTACCAATTATACCCACACGGATTCAACTCAAGCTTCTCGATTGGCTTCCTGATTGGCCTGGGAGATGTGCACCTACTCAGTGGTCGTACTATTCATATGAGCTCATCAATTTGGACTCCACTTTAAGATAATAACCAGCAAAGCAGCTATACCTATATTCTCTCATATTTTCGAACTAAAATGAATTAAAATGCGGCCGCTCATTGAAAAATGAATTTCTCTTCTTTACAATATAGCAGTAAACGTATTGAATTTTGGCTAATTGTTCGAATGTTTTCGTATTTTGTGTTTTAGGTGGAGTATCAGGGGGGTTTAGGTGCTTAGGAATAGAAATAATGCAGCAAGACAATCAGTGGACCTAGACAAGCTCACAGTTATGTTCCCTAAAGTGATGGGGGTCATGGACAAGTATATCTTGCGATATTGGACTTTCATTGAAGTTGAGCATGTAAGAATTGTACATTATTTTGTTATCTTGTAACACAACACTCATTAAAATACTTATGTAACCAGCTAACAAAGCCTTATCCTCCTGAGGATGGCAGTAATGCCTTAACTCAGAGGTTACTATAGGATTAGATACAACAATTGACCAATTAAAGTTAATTCGGTAATTTGAGAGTTGAGACGTTACACAAACCTGGAAAAAAAACGTTAGTCACTACTATGGTCATAACTTTAGAATTCAACGTAATAGCCTCAGGCAAGACATTAAGCTCTTTCACCATAAAAATATAGCTTAATGAGATTGTATAGCTCACATTATCACAATAATATTTTCCATTGAAACCAAATTCATATTTTTAATAGCAGCATTATCAAAACAATGTATAAACTTACTCCAAACAATTACTCCAAGTTTCCACCTCATAACTCAACTACAACTTTTGTAAAGGAACGTATATGTACAATTTACTCCAGAACATAAATAAATCATCCCAATGGTTTCCACAATTTTCATCAGTATATTCCACTATATTGTTATCACTAATGTTGAAAAACATACCACTTGTATCCAATTCTCAGCTAATATACACAAACAGTCCACATACACACTAAAAATGACAACTTCACTCAAAAAATTATAACTTCATAAATACACATCCAACATCCATCAAATTTGCAAGAAATTGCCAAATATTATGGAGAAGCTACTATAAAATTCCCAAGATTTTTATCCAAACGAATAATTTACAAAAATTAAAACAATGACCAAAAGTATGCATTAAATATGGCAGTTTTGATCAAAATTTTATAACTCAAAAAATACACGTCCGAAATTAACGAACATTTATTAGGAGTTGACAAATATTATGACGAATTTTTAGTACAATTTTTGTAATTTTCACCAATCTAATAACTCTCAAAAATTAAAACAAGGGCCGAAATTGTGCACTAAAACAATTCAATTTCAATCCAAAATCCATAACTAAGAACCACATCAAAAATTCACAAAACTTTACATAAAATTGCCAATATTATGAAGAAACTGCAGTAAATGTTAAGAATTTTTGGCCAAGCAAGTAATTCTCATATACTCAAATGGTGGGTGAAATTATGAAAAATTAGAAAATAAAATTCCTCGCTTTCCCCACTTCAATTCTCTTAATCCATATATTCAAGCAAAGTATTTGCAACCTAGTTTGTATAAGATTAGATTCACAACACGACCTTCAAATGCATAATATCCGCATAATCCAACAATCACAAATAATCATGAAATTTCTAGTTGTGGGTTTCTAACAATTGAACTTAGGCTTTTAATCTATTAAACCATAAAAATATAAAGATCATAACTTCCACCTTCAATTAATTTCTCAAATTCAAGCATGAACCATCAAAATAATCTTTGCCTAATCAACTTTAAGTTTAAGGAATGCAAAAATCACTCACCTCAATTTGCTACCAAGACCCTAATCCCTCCTCTTCTTCCTCCTCATCCTCCTCCTCCTCGTTCTTCTTCTTCTCCTCCTCCTCGTCCTCCTTCTCAGTGATGTGTGTGTGCATGATTTAGGGTGGGGAAAACCCCCCTGAAGCTCATTTGCTACCAAGGCCCTCATCCCTCTTCTGCTTCCTCTTCCGCCTCGTCCACCTCCTCCTCCTTTTCCTTCTTCTTCTCCTCCTCCTCCTCCTCCTCTCTAAATGCGGGGGGGTGTACGTGAAATAGGGTGGGGCAAAAGCAAAGAACCCCCCTGTTTTCACATGATAAAAATCCTCCTTTTATTTATTTATTTATTTATTTGTTCAATTCACCCTCTCTATTTTGTTCTTCCACCTCATTTCTTTTTCTTTTTTTTGACTAGATTGTAATAATCTACTAAATGTAGCATGCTTCTAATTATTCCCCAAAATTAATAAAATCAATACTTACTCTAACACGCGCGCGCGCGCGCGCGCACACACACACACACACATACACACATACACATAAATTATCAAAAATAAATAACCTAAAGCATGTATGAAAAATATACATTAGCACATAAGTCAAATTTAACAACTAAAAATTCGGAGTATTACATCATTCCCACCTTAAAAAAAGTTTCGTTCTCGAAACTTGAAGCACCTAATTGTCGAACACCAGATCAACCATAAACAAGGTTCACCTAAGAAACATATTGTGCACATAAACAAGCACATATACATGCATCAAGAAAACAGTCAATCACATGCGCACATATGCCCTTTAGGTAAAAAGTCGCATGATTTTTGCTGTAATACCTCTTTTATAATGCCCCGCCCAAATATGCAGGCGCTTCACCACTGTCTTCACTGAACAGAATCTATATCATTGACATATAATAAGGCCTACATTCCCAACTTAGTTATCCAAAAGCATTCAACAACTAGCTACCCTTCTTAATGCTCTTGTGGTCCCTTTTTTTCTTCTAAATACTTAAAAATGGCGCGGTCATGAGTTCCACCAGGCTGGTGAACAAACTTTAGCTTCCTCATTGTTACACTTTGCCCATTAATTGGTTAACACATAATAATCACATAGTATGCACATCACATAGGATTAAAACGTAGTATATAACACATGGAAGGTGATATAAGAATGTGGTCGTGCTAAAAGATACAATTATACATTTTATATCTATTATGCAAATTATACTCTTGAAGTATCACAAGCAAACACACCTATATGCCATAAGGCAGGTGCCCAGACGAGCTTAGCCATACTTTACCCTTAGCATTTACGATTCAAAGACCCACATTTCTACTTAAGTCCCTAAACAAAGTCTACTGTTAGCTTATTCACAAACTAACAATAATTGTGTCATACCAACCATGCCCCATTAGACTCCTAGTCCTCTCTCGAGGCCAAAAGAAAGTAGAGACTGCTAAGCTCGACTAATGGTCCGATTAAGATTATAACTGTAATTCCAACATGCACAACCACATATTTCTTACAACCTTTTTCATAGTCTCATAATCACATAATATACACTCTCCTAAAATCGATCACAAAACCAAAGACACCTTAATATTCTTTCGTTTCCAACTTGAAATCTGAATTCATAACATGTCATACATTCTTAGTCAAACCAAACTTCTTAATTTTAGGGGAAATCAGCCCAAAACCCACGCAAAGAACCATCACGACATAAGGGTGGCAAACATATCTTGGTGGACCACCCACAGCTTATTCATATGGTACCGACTAGGAATATACTCTCATTCTGAAGGATGCAATATGCCTATAAAACATAAACTACATAGCCACATTCACATCCTAGTAAATTTGGATCGAAGCCTTCCTCATTAGGGCCCACATGACCAGCATAACACATAAGGCTAACATTCATATCCCTGGGGAATGGTTGAAGCCTCTCCCACCAGCTGAACTAAACAAAATGATAGTCACTGCTATGGTCATAACCCTAGAATGCAACATAATAGCATGAGGCAAGACATGAACCTCTTTCCCCATAAAAACATAACTTATATAGTGAGATCATATAGTTCATATTACCGTAGTAATATTTTCCAATGAAACCCAATTTCAGAATTTTAACAAAAACATAGTCAAAACATTGCATAAACTTCAAACAATTGCCGCAATTTTTCACCATATAGTTGAACTACAACTTTTGCAAAGGAACGTACATGCACAATTTACTCAAAAACATACACAAACTGAGATATAATCAAACTCCAAATGGTTTCCACAACTTTAAACAATTTATTCCACTATCTTATTATTGTTAATGCTGAAAAATAGACTACTTGTGTCCAATTCTCAGCTAATATACACAAACAGCACACATATACACTAAAAATGACAGCGTCACTCAAAAATTTATAACATCATAAATGCACATCCAACAATCATACATAGAAAATTTCTAAATATCATGGATAAGCTATAATAAAATTCTCAGGATTTTATCCAAGCAAATAATTCACATAAATTCTAACAATGGTAAAAATTATGCCGTAAATGATGCAATTTCGATCAAAATTTCATAACTTAGAAAGTATTCATCCAACATTGAAGAACATTTATCAGGAGTTGAAAAATATTATGAAGAATATACAATACAATTTTCATATTTTTCACCAATCCAATAACCCCCAGAAATTAAAACACCAACCAAAATTGTGCACTAAGATAGGTCAATTTCAATCAAAAATCCACAACTGAGAAGCTACACATCCAAAATTTAGAAAACTTTACATAAAATTACCAAGTATTATGGAAAAGCTATTGTAATGTTTCAGAATTTTTGGCAGAGCAAATAATTCCCAGAAATTCAAACAATGGGCAAATTATGAAAAATTCGAAAATAACATCCCCCCCCCCCCATTTCAATGCTCTTATAACCACATACTCAAGCAAAGCATTCATAACCTAGAACATACATGATCAAATTTGCAATACAACCTTTGAATTCTTAATATCTACATAATATATCCAACAATCACAAATAATCATGAAATTTCTAGTAGTGAGTTTCTAACAATTGAACTTAAGCCTCTAATCTACGAAACACTAAAAATATCAAGTTCATAGTTTCAATCTTCAATAAATTTCCCAATTCAAGCATGAACCATCAACATAATCCTTCCTTAATCAATTTTAGGTTTAGCAAATGCAAGAAACAGTGACGTCAATTTGCTACCAAGACCATAATCACTCTTCTTCCTCCTCCTTCCTCCTTCTCCTCCTTCTTTCTAATTTTGTGTGTGTGTGAGCCAGGCTGGGGCAAAAGCAACCCCCCCTCCCGGAGACATGAAAAATAGATAGAAGATCTATGCCAATTATAGGCACCATGTGCATGGCAACACAATAGATTGACTTTAATGATTTCGGCAGGTGCTATGTTCAAACCCGGTGCTTGACCTTTTTCCTCTCCTTATTTGGCATTTGCTGGGGGTTGTTGCCATCAGTTGGCCTTTTCTTTTCTTTTTTTCCGCATTCCCTATCCATGTTCTCTCCCTATTTTCTTTTATTTGGTAGTCTACCATTTTTGTTAGTTTTCATACCCATTATTTTCAATTTTTTTATAGATTATTATTTTTTATTTTATCATATATTAATTTTTAGGTAGGAATTAATATTTTAGTTACATACCACAATCTTTTATAATAGATTTTACTACAAAGTTTAATTCAACTATATATATATATATATATATATATATATATATATATATATATATAT
>JACYFF010031952.1:24409448-24453488 GCA_017589665.1 Selenicereus undatus | reverse complement strand
TATATATATATATATATATATATATATATATATATATATATATATATATATATCATTCTGTAAGATATTGCAATTTTTCCCCCGGCTATTAGTATGATGGAATTTCCTTACTTCGACAGTGGGATCCATATTTTTGGACTAAAAATTCTATATGTGTCTCTTTTAAAAAAAATTGCCGACCAAAGAGGCTAATGACAATTGAGTGTATCTGCCCTTAACCTCGGTCGTCCTTGACATGAAAGTCTAGCTTCGCCCTTGGCTCCCTTATTTTCACGTGATAAAACCCCCTTTTTTATTTCTTTTTCTTTTTTGGTTCAATTCACATTATCTCTCTCCTTTCTTTTCTTCTACCTCATTTCTTCTTCTTTTTTTGGGTTAGGCTGTAATAATCTACTAAATGAGCCATGCTTCTAATTGTTCCCCAAAAATAATAATACTAATACTAGCTCAAGAACATATACATATCAAAAATAAATAATCTAAAGTGTGCACATAAAATATGCACTAGCACTGAGTAAAAATTAGCACCTAAAAATTTAGGGTGTTACACATTATAAGTGCCTCTAATACAGAAATTGGACACATGCACAATGAATTGACCTAGCTACTAAGCTTTTTAGTTTGTCTATTTCAGTCAAAATAGAATTGTAAAATTCCAAACACTAGGCCCAAGTTTCCGACGACCCTCTCCTAGCTTTCTGACTCTCTCATTCTCTTCCCTCTACTCTTAATCGAAGCTGGAAAAAGAAACAATCAAGAAGCGAAGTGAACTATCTCTCTCTCGCTCTCAAGCAAGCTGAAGGTGCCTTCTCTAGCACTAACTTTTCAAGGTTAGTGCTGGAGAAGGTATCTATAAACCTAAAAATATTGCAAATTGTTCAGATTGCTTCTTAGTTGGTCATTTGCAATTATAGTTATTGCTGCTAGACCTTGCCTTTTTTTCCGTCTCTCCTTGCCGTGTAAACAGAAGCATAAAATTGTTTTAGGTGGATAAAGTTATCATAATAACATTTATCTATACACCTAACAAAAATTGGACATTGTTCAGATTGCCTCTAATTAGTTGATCATTTGTAGTTATTGTTGCTAGACCCTACCTTTTTTTATTTTTTGGGTTGATCAAGCTAAAGTTTCTTCTCCATTTCCTGAAAACTTTTTTAGTTCCCTCATAATAAATGAGCCCTCGGCCACTAAACCTCACATGTCATCGAAGCCCCTCTTCAACTCAAAGTGTGTTCATCCCATGCAAATTCAGCCTAATTCAGGGGTCTCCTATGAATCATGTTTCTTCATACTACTGTCACTAAAACTAAACCTCCTTTTTCAAAGAAGCTATTAAAGATCTTAACAAGCAAGGGGCTATGATTAATGAGTTTTATGCTTTGATTGCTAATGACATTTGGAAACTTGTTCCTGAACATGCATCAAGAAATCTGGTGGCTAGTAAGTGGGTTTATAAGATCAAGAACTAGTCCGATGGAACTAGTTGCTACACATAATCATTAGCAAGGTGTGGTGGATCAAGACATTTGGATAAAGGGTGCAATGTCAACATCTAACATCCTATTCCTAGTACCCCCTATTTGGTCCATTGCCTCCACTTTTGCTAGGAATACTAGATTCACCCTCATTTAAGTTCCCCAACTATTTAACACTCATTAATATTAAAACCGACTTCATTACTACTTACATTATTTTCTTGTTTCTATTAGGAAACAAATAGATTATACACTTAGTTTAGGAAACAAAGTCTTTGGCGGCAAGATAGCATGATTAGCCGTGAAGCATAGCATGTATAAATAGCCATGTAATTTGGGATCATTAAGAATCAAAAGCATACAATACAAAAGTCTTCATCACTCTTCACCCATAATTTTTCATCCAAATTTCTTTATGGTATCAGAGTTGTAAGATCCAAAACATTAAAATTTTTTAGTCATGGGTGGAGACACAAAAAACTTCGTTATCGAAGCTCATTCACCATACTTCCTACATCCTTCAGAAGGCCCATGAATATTAATAACTATAGTAGTTTTTGATGGGCAAAACTAAGATCTGTGGCAAAGGGTAGTTAGAACTGTACTAAGATCAAAGAACAAATTAGGGTTCATTGAGGGAACCCTAATGCGACCCGAGAAGTCTACAGAACTACAGTTCTCCGAAGTAGATGCATGGGATTTAGTAAACTCTATGCTCTGCTTATGGCTGCTCAATGTAATTGATCCCAAGCTACGACTCAATGTGACTTACATAGACACAACTTATGAAATATGGGAGGATTTAAAGAAGAGATACTCAGTAACAAGTTTACCAAAAATTCATCAACTTAAATCGGCTATTGCCAATTGTAAACAAGAAAATCTTGATGTGGGAGATTTCTACAACAACTAGAGTACTTGATGGAATGAGCTAAATAATCATGTAAAGGTACCAATTTGCACCTGCAAAGTGTGTGAATGTGTAGTAGGCAAGAAACTTCTTCGAATGTGCGAAGAGGATATAGGCACATAAGTTCCTTATGGGGCTAAATGATGATGAATTTTCATCAATATGAAGTCAATTACTTGCTCAAGACTCATTACCTCAACTTGATAAAATTTTTAATGTAGTAATGCAAGAGGAGAACCACCGAAAAATCATGATGCAACGAGACAACAATGTCGAGACCCAAGCTGCTTTGACTGTCAATGAACGCATCTACCTCACATCAACCAACATGTCGACATTGCGGCAAAACAGGACATGATGAGCAGAGCCATTTTGAGATTTTTAGCTACCCCACTGAATAGGTACTGCGAGGAGGAGGACGTACTCGAGGAAGAGGATGAGGAACTCGAAGAGGCCAAGGAAACGCTGGACGAGGGCATGGACCAGGAGGCGCATATGCGACCCATACAGCAGATGAGGCTACCCAGAATCAAGCAGCACCCAAGGCAGCTGAGAACACAGTAAGTTCACCTCTAGTGCCCGGGGTAAGTGCTGACCAGATTCAACGCCTACTTAGCCTCATTAAGGCAACCAAAACAAGCTGCGATAAATTATCAGGTAACATCGATTGGTTACTTGATAGTAGGGCAACATGTTATATGACAGGTGACCTTAAAAAGTTAAGCAAACTTCATGAAATTCATCCAATTTTGGTGAGAATGTCGAATGTGCAAAATTGTGTTGCACGTAAACAAGAGGTGGTGGAGTTAAATCCAACTATAATCCTTTATGATGTGTTATTCATTCCTAGATTAACTTGCAATTTGATTTCAATTGCACAACTTATCAATGATTTGGTATGTGCAGTGACATTTACCCCACAACTATGTGTGATACATGACCTTTCTTTGAAGAGGTTGATTGGAGTGGGTAAATAATGAAGAGGGGTCTATTTGTTCAGCTCAGCAGCACCTGAAGAAGTCAAGACAAATCAAGTCAAGGTTTGTGATGTATGGAATCAAAGATTAGGACATCCTTCAAAGGGAGCCATGTTATTACTTTCCAGCAAAGTTGGATTTTTTTAAAATAAAGGTAACAATAAACCTTGTGATGTGTGTTTTAGGGCAAAACAAACTCGCTTGCCTTTCCCTCTAAGTGATAATAAAGTCGAAAGTTGTTTTGATTTGATCCACTGTTATATTTGGGGTACATACAAGGTTGAGTCTTTACGTGGAGCACATTATTTCTTAACTATAGCTGACGATGCTAGTAAAGGGACTTGGGTTTATCTAATGAAGGACAAAAGCGAGGCATCTAAGTTAGTCATAAATTTCTGTGTAATGGTGCAAACTCAGTTTAACATGAATGTTAGAACAATAAGGAGCAACAATGGAAAAGAATTCACCTCTAGTCCCATGAAGAAATTTTATAATGACCATGGTATAGTACATGAAACGAGTTGTACTGATACACCCCAACAAAATGATAGGGTTGAAAGGAAATATCATTACATATTAAATGTAGCATGGGCCCTTTCTTTTCCAAGCAAATCTACAATTGGAATTCTGGGGAGAATGTGCCTTAGCAGAAGCATACCTAATAAATAGGACACCTTCTCCTATTTTGAAAGGCAAGACACCTTATGAGATTCTATTTGATGCGCAACCCACATATGATCATATAAAAGTTTTTGGATGCCTATACTATGCTCATAAATACCAAAGGCAAAAAGATAAATTAGCTTCCCGGAGTACAAAAGGCATTTTTGTGGGGTATCCTTTGGAAAGAAAAGTTGGAAAGTTAACAACTTGGATTCTGGGGAATTATTTGTTAGTAGAGACGTACTATTTTATGAGGAAATGTTTCCCTATATGAATCCAAACAAGTCATGTGAGGATAGTATGCATGATATGAGAATTTTTGACCTTGAATATTTTGCCCAAGGAAAAGAAATGCATGCCCATGACAACACAAATACAACCTTTGACACTTCTCAATCAAGTGGGCCAGACGAAACAATGTAGTCTGTTGATGGTCCTCACAATCATAAAGCTCAAACCAGAACTGGACATGAATTTTAGTCCAGCTCTAGGCCGAAAATCAGGCCTAGACATGAAATATAGTCCAGTCCTGGGCCATCTGCGCCTAGACCCAAGACTATTGTGATTACTGACAGTAAATCTGGAACAGAGACTGCCGTAACTAGTGGCAATAGATCTGGGCTTGATGCAACAAGCCCAGAACGCCATGTGGCCTTCCCTGGTCCGCCAGCAACTAAGTCCAATAGCAATGCGTTGAACTCTACCACCGAGAACTCAGCAGATAGGGGGAGTTCCGGTGAAGAGCCCACAACAGAAAATTTGGGACAAGCAAGACGAGAACGAAAGGTGTCAAGTCATTTGCAAGACTATGTGTGCTACCATGCTAGAACAAAAGACCCCACTTCATCTAACCCGCTCCAAAAGGTCTCATCAGGTAAGCCTTATCCTATAGTTAACTATGTCACTTGTGAAACGTTTTCTACTGCACATCAACAATATCTTGTTGCTATTACCAAAATTGTGGAGCCAAGGTATTTTTAGGAGGCCGTTTATGATGCAAATTGGAGAGAAGCTATGGGAAAAGAAATTGAGGCACTCAAAACAAATAAAACTTGGACAAGTAAGGACTTGCTGCCAGGTAAAAAGCCAATCAATTGTAAATGGGTATATAGAGTCAAGTACAATTCAGATGGATCTATCAACGATACAAGGCAAGACTTGTTATTCGAGGAGAACAACAGATAGAAGGATTTGGTTTCAATGAAACATTTGCCCCGGTAGCAAAAATGGCAAGTGTACGATGTTTTCTATCAGTAGTTGTTACTTAGGATGGGAACTACATCAATTGGATGTTAACAAGGCCTTCCTACATGGGATCTACAAGAGGAAGTCTACATGAAATTACCTCCTGGCTTTGCTTCACTGGACCAAACAAGGTTTGCAAACTACAAAAATCTCTTTATGGACTAAAACAAGCGCTTTATTCAATCATATGCAGATTACTCTTTATTTACCTATAAGAAAGGAGATATTTATATGGCCTTATTGGTATATGTTGATGATTTGGTACTTACTGGCAATAATTTTGATGTTTGTCATAAGTTCAAGCAATACTTGAACAATTTCTTTAAGATTAAGGACTTAGGTCCTTTAAAGTATTTTCTGGCTATTGAAATAGCACAAGGGCTACAAGGATTATTTCTATGTTAAAGAAAATATGCCCTAGAAATTGTTGAAGACTGTGGACTTCTCGGTCCCAAACCTACAGATTTCCAAATAGAGACAAATCATAAACTTGCTCTAGCTACAGGAACCAAACAGGATGATGCAACTCATTACGGACGTCTTATCAGGCGACTTATCTATTTAACAATCCCACGGCCTGAGCTATCTTATGTAGTACATATATTATCACAATTCATGCATGAACCAAAGGAGGAACACATGGAGGCTGCCAAGCGGGTGCTGTGGTACCTAAAAGGGGTACCAGGACAATGTTTGTTATTAAAAAGTGATTATAATCTTTGACTTTATACTTATTGTGATGCAGATTGGGGAATTTGTCCTCTTACGAGGCATTCTCTTAGCAGTTATTATGTTACCATTGGAGGTTCTCCTGTATCTCGGAAAACAAAGAAGCAAAGTATTGTTTCTAGATTATCAATAAAAGCAGAATATTGTGCTATGGTCGACGCCACTAGTGAACTAATTTGGATAAAGTCTTTCCTTGCATCAGTCTGGGTCTTTCCTAACAAGCCCATGAAACTCTATTGCGACAATCAAGTAGCATTACACATTGCTAAGAATCTCATATTTCATGAGCGCACAAAATGCATTGAAATGGATTGTCACCTTGTCAGAGAACGAATCATGTCTGGAGATCTCACAATTGATTATGTGCCTTTGAAGTATCAAATAGGTGACATTTTTAGTAAACCTCTCGGGAAGCAACAGATGCAGTTTCTCAAAGGCAAGTTGGGCATCGTCAATCCCCATGCTCCAACTTGAGGGGGAGTATTGGGAAACAAATAGATTTACACTTAGTTTGGGAAACAAAGTCCTAGATTGCATCCACTTTGTTTTAGGAAACAAAGTCTTTGGCGACAAGAAAGCATGATTAGCCGTGAAGCATAGCATGTATAAATAGCCATGTAATTTGGGATTGTATGATCATCATGAATCGAAAGCATATAATACAAAAGTCTTGATCACTCGTCACCCATAAGTTTTCATCCAAATTTCTTTAGTTTCCTAAATGGAATTGAATCAATCCATATTAAACTGAAAAAAATAGAAAAACTTAGCTAAGAAATCAAGAAACAATGGAGGTCAAGCAGTAAGTCATATGTTACTATTTCGTAATTAGAACATCAAATTCTTAAGCTCTTAGCTATTCACTTAATTGTCATTTTAAAGTGAACAAAATTCAAGCTTATGAATGTTAGAATAATGGCAACAAGATAAACTTTTCTTCCCCCTCTCTCTCTTTCACACTTGTCCCACATGGAACTTTTAGGTGGTAATTTGAGGGGTTCATATATCTCATTCTCCTTACCCATGTTGAATAACTTGAGACTAGGCTCTATAGGGTTGAGGGCGTCTGAGGCCAACACACGCGCGTCGCCGCCGCCCGCCCGCCCGTCCGGTCCGGGCTGGGCTGGGCGCGGCGCAGGTCGCGGGTTGTGGGCCTAATCTATCTTTTTAGGAGGAATTTGCTTAGAATTTTTCGTAACAGACTGCGCTAAATCCTCCATGAATCACTCTCAACCGTTATGACTTCCTGATTTTCTTCCCCGCCTTGAATGCTGCCAGATCTTCTGCATCATTCTTGCTCTTAATGCCCAGATCTTTTGCCTCAACTCACGCCATTTTAATGGCTGTGTAACAGCCTCTTTTCCCCTATAAATAGAGGCTTCATCAGCAGGGCTAAGTTACACCAGCTCTCTCATTTTTCTCCTCTCTTCTTCTTCTTCTCTGCATTCTGGGTTTTTCGTGTGCTGCATACTCCAAACTCTTGCCCGCGAAGTGCACGCGTTCAAGAGTATGCTGAGTTAACCTTGAGGAGCAACCGGCTGAATCGATTTGCACCGTAGTCGAGCCGTAATTGCTTTCAAGGCAGTGGTTTATCCACGACTCAGTTTATTCTGTTTGTCTTCCAGCCATTGTTCTTCTTATTTTTACTAACAAGTTGAAAGCAATTATTTACAATGGTTGCATCATTCCATAAAAATCTCCCTGACCTCTATAAAAATGAGCCCCTCGATGGAACTAACTACAAACGTTGGTCCCTGAAATTACTTTTATGTTTTGAACAACTCGAGATTGATTATGTTCTATTCTCAAAACATCTTGACGAAGATAACACATCTCAGTTTACTGATACCGAGATCTCCACTCCTACTGCCCCAAAGACGCCTGTCATTCCACTAGATGAGACTGCTAAAAAGAAGCTGGAAAAAGACAATAAACTGGCTCGAAGCTACTTGCTGAACAACATGTCGAACCCTCTATTTGATCTATTTGTCAACTCCAAATCTGCAAAGATCATATGGACCAAACTGGAGGCGAAATATGGTTCAGACGATGCTGGAAAAAGGAAATACGTCGTTGGCAAATGGCTGCAGTTCCAAATCACAGATGACA
This sequence comes from Selenicereus undatus, assembly GCA_017589665.1. Lineage (NCBI taxonomy): Eukaryota > Viridiplantae > Streptophyta > Magnoliopsida > Caryophyllales > Cactaceae > Selenicereus > Selenicereus undatus. The sequence continues at coordinate 24,445,377 of JACYFF010031952.1, read as the reverse complement.
AACCGATTATGGAACAAGTTCATGCGTACGAGAACCTGTGTACTGAGGTGCTGAACGAAGGCATGAAGACGTGCGACATCTTACAAGCAAATGTACTGATCAAAAAATTTCCCCCTTCTTGGAGCGACTACAGAAATCACCTGAAGCACAAAAAGAAAGACCTAACCCTGCAAGAACTGATCAGCCTTATGAGGACTGAAGAGGTGAATCGGCTAAAAGATAAGATGTCTTTCCTGCCCCTGAATTCATCTAAAGCTAACCTTGTTGAATCTTTTGTGCCTTTAAACAGAAACAGGTTCAAAGGGAAAAATAAGAGGGATCAGAAGCAATCAAAACCCCAAAGTTAGTTGAAAAGAACAAACAGCAAGATCCAGAAGCAGAAGGTTGTTTGTTATGTTTGTGGCAAACCAGGCCACAAGGCATATCAGTGCAACTTTCGCAAAGGAGGATCCAGTCATACAAACCAGAAGCCTACCGGACAGATTGCTGCACAAGCAAATCTAACCGAAGACACTGAGATCTTCTGTGCAGTAACACTGGAGGTCAACTTGGTGTCAAATTCCACGGAGTGGATTTTGGATACTGGAGCAACAAGACATTTTTGCGCCAACAAGGATCTGATGCATGACTTCGAAGATACTCCTTATGGCGAACATGTCTACATGGGCAATGCTGCCACCGCTGGAGTCATAAGTAAAGGGAAAGTACTCCTTAAATTTACTTCTGGAAAATCTATATACTTGAACAATGTGCTATATGTACTTTCCCTTCGTAGAAACTTAGTTTCTAGTAGTCTTCTTTATATTGCTGGTTTTGAGGTGAACCAGAAAGCTGGGAAAATTGTTATTCTTCGCAATGGGGTTTTTGTTGGGAAGGGATATCGTAGTGGGGGGCTTTTTGTTCTGAATGTTGCTTCTAATGCTGTTAATGGAAATGCTTCTTCTTCTGCTTATATTGCTAAGTCTGTGGACCTGTGGCATGGTAGACTTGGTCATGTTAACTATGCTTCGATAAATAAGCTAAAGAACTTGAGGTTAATTCCTAACATCATCACAAAAAAATGTCAAAAATGTGACATTTGTGTTGAAGCAAAATTTGTTAAAAAACCATTCAAGTCCATAACAACTAGAAAGACTGAGTTGCTTGAACTTGTGTATTCGAACTTAGCAGACTTTAAGAACACAGTCAGTAAAGGAGGAAAGAAATGGTATATTACTTTTGGAGATGACTACTCTAGATGTACCAAAGTTTACCTCCTCAAGTCTAAAGATGAGGCTGAGGAAATGTTTCTGAAATACAAGGCTGAAGTGGAAAATCAATTAGACCGAAAAATAAAGAGACTTAGGTCTGATAGAGGAGGGGAATATGATACCAACTCTCTAGCCAATTTTTGTAAGAAAAATGGCATTATACATGAGACTAGTGCCCCTTATACCCTTCAACAAAATGGTATAGCAGAACGGGAAAATCGTACCCTAAAAGAAATGATGAATGCTATGCTTATTAGCTCTGGATTGCCTGATAATATGTGGGGGGAAGCTGTACTAACTGCTTGCTTTATCCTCAATAGAGTTCCTCACAAAACACTAGATCAGATCCCATATGAACTGTGGAAAGGGTATGCTCCTAATCTGAATTATTTGAAAGTGTGGGGGTGTCTGGCGAAGGTTGCCTTACCTAGTCATAAACGTACCAACATAGGCCCTAAGACCTTTGATGTTGTTTTTATTGGCTATGCTCAAAATAGTGCTGCTTATAGATTCCTGTCATTGAGTGACTATTCTATTTCTGAATATAGAGATGCAGAATTCTTTGAGCATGTTTTTCCTTTGAAAAAGAAAGCGTCTAATGTGGTACCTGATGTTATGCCTGAAAATGTGAACTTGCCTACTTCTAGTTTTGATGCTACAGTCGTAGTGACTGAACCTAGAAGGAGCAAGAGACTCAGAACTGAAACAAACTTTGGACCCGACTTTGTCACTACATTCCTAGTAGAAACCTTTGATAACTTGGACATAGATGCCATAACTGAAGAATTGGTGTCCATTTTCCTGATTGAGGAAGATCCCAAAACCTATCAAGAGGTTGTAAGGTCCATAGATGCCGCCTTCTGGAGAGAAACTATTAAAAGTGAACTAGATTCTCTCGAGTCAAACAAAACATGGGAATTGACTGACCTACCTAAGGGTTGTAAACCCATTAGCAGTAAGTGGATCTTCAAAAAGAAGTTGAGGTCTGATGGGTCAATTGACAAATATAAGGCCAGATTGGTTATTAGGGGCTTTGACCAGAGAAAGGGCATAGATTATTTTGACACCTACTCGCCTGTGACCAAGATAGCCACCATTAGATCTCTAATTGCTTTAGCTGCAATTTTTGATCTTGTTGTACATCAAATGGATGTCAAAACAGCGTTTCTTAATGGTGACTTAGAGGAAGAAATTTACATGACCCAACCTGAGGGTTGTGAGGTACCTGGTCAGGAGGACAAAGTGTGTAGACTGAAAAAGTCTCTTTATGGTCTAAAGCAGGCTACCAAACAATGGTATGAAAAGTTTGATAGCTCTTTAGTGCAAAATGGCTTTGTTGTGAATTTGTCTGATTCATGTGTGTATTCAAAATTGATTGGATCAGATTGTGTACTTATATGTCTCTACGTTGATGATATGCTGATTTTTGGTACGAATCTGCACGTTGTTAAGGAGACTAAGAAGCTACTGTCTTCCCTTTTTGAAATGAAAGACATGGGAGAAGCATATGTGATCTTAGGGGTTAAGATACGAAAAACCAACACTGGCTTTTCATTATGTCAGTCACATTACATTGAAAAAGTGTTAAAGAAATTTGACTGTTTTGATGTAACACCCGTGAGAACTCCTTATGATCCTAGCATACATCTGAAAAAGAACAAAGGACCTAGTGTGTGTCAAACTGAGTATGCCAAAATCATAGGAAGTGTAATGTTTCTCATGAACTTTACTCGTCCTGACATTGCCTATGCCGTCAGTAGGTTAAGTCACTATACACATAACCCTAGCCAAGAACACTGGGTTGCACTTCTTCGTTTGCTTAAGTATCTTAGAGGTACTATTGATTGGTGTTTGCACTTTAACAAAGTTCTTGCTGTATTGGAAGGATATTGTGATGCAAACTGGGTTTCCGATAACGATGAAGTTAGTTCTACTAGCGGTTATGTATTTACTCTAGATGGAGGGGCTATTTCGTGGAAGTCTGCCAAACAGATGTGTATAGCCCGCTCTACCATGGAATCTGAATTCATTGCTCTTGAGTTGGCAGGTCAGGAAGCAGAATGGCTTAAAGGTCTATTAGCAGACGTGCCACTCTGGGGAAAACAGAAAACCCCTATTTCCCTACATTGTGACTCGCAGGCAGTAATAGGAGTGGCACACAATAGTGTCTATAATGGAAAGAGGAGACACATCCGTATTAGACACAGTGCGGTGAAACAATTGCTGAAACATGGTGTCATATCCCTACAATATGTGAGATCCGAGAAAAATCTGGCGGATCCTCTTACTAAAGGGTTGACAAGGCGAGTGGTGCTGGAAACGTCGAGGGGGATGGGACTTAAGCCTATCGCTTGAAGTGGTATGGTGCATACCCATTAGTGGTCAAACGAAACCATACTAATCTTCAAGGTGCACTACATTCCTATCCCTATGGCGTGTGGTAGTGCGTAGAGGATGAGCTTGCGCTCTTAATGGATTCATACCCATCGTGGGGGTGCTAGTGAGAAGCACTTGATGAATTCACCGATTGATGACTGTAAGGTTGAGCTATATTATGCTCTTAATAAACCCATAGCCATAGTTATGGTGGTCTATGCTGAGATAGACTTGATAGGATTACCTACGTAAGTGTGAAGGTTTGGTCGCCTTCTATGAGAGACCTAGCTGTCTCTCTAGAGCACTTATGAGACCTAAGGTGTGCGGATGGCCATAAAAACACCAGTATGTCTATCACGGAGTATGCAGTATCTTAAGGGTTGATATGTGTTGTGGGGGTCTCAATCAAAGTCTTTCTAGTTCAAGACTTAGTTCACTAGTCAAACTATTGGTTGTTGCCTCACACCACTAATGTGTCAATTCAAATCGAAATATATTGTCGCTTAAGTATTTGACCCGCTTTTGCCCAGAATGCCTTTCTTAAATCATCTTGGCTTGTATGTCATTAGTGGGGGACTATTAGAATCATGGCAACAAGATAAACTTTTCTTCCCCCTCTCTCTCTTTCACACTTGTCCCACATGGAACTTTTGGGTGGTAATTTGAGGGGTTCATATATCTCTTTCTCCTTGCCCATGTTGAATAACTTGAGACTAGGCTCTATACGGTTGAGGGCGTCTGAGGCCAACACACGCGTGCGCCGCCGCCGCCCTCCCGCTCGTCCGGTCCGGGCTGGGCGCGGCGTGGGCCGCGGGTTGTGGGTTGTGGGTTGTGGGTTGTGGGCCTAATCTATCTTTTTGGGATGAATTTGCTTAGACTTTTTTGTAACAGACTGCGCTAAATCCTCCATGAATCACTCTCAACCGTTATAGACTTCCTGATTTTCCTCCCCGCCTTGAATGCTGCCAGATCTTCTGCATCATTCTTGCTCTTAATGCCCAGATCTTTTGCCTCAACTCACGCCATTTTAATGGCTGTGTAACAGCCACTTTTCCCCTATAAATAAAGGCTTCATCAGCAGGGCTAAGATACACCAGCTCTCTCATTTCTCTCCTCTCTTCTTCTTTTTCTCTGCATTCTGGGTTTTTCGTGTGCTGCATACTCCGAACTCTTGCCCGCGAAGTACATGCGTTCAAGAGTGTGCTGAGTTAACCTTGGGAAGCAACCGGCTGAATCGATTTGCACCGTAGTCGAGCCGTAATTGCTTTCAAGGCAGTGGTTTATCCACGACTCAGTTTATTCTGTTTGTCTTCCAGCCATTGTTCTTCTTATTTTTACTAACAATGAATTCAGCAAAGTTGGTTTTGGAGAATGATATTCATAGGGATTTGAAGATTAGATCATTGACAACATCGCAAAACCAAGGGATGCTATGATTTGCTTGTGAGTGATGTTCAAGGCTATAATTCAACTGGATGAGATATTTGCTGAACCAATCCTTGCCATTTCTCTAACTTGCTTGCTTGTGCTTCTATCCAGATAGCATAGATCTTACATCATATCCTAAAAATATTAAGCTAATGCACAAACGTTGAAAAGTTAGTGCTACAGAAGGCATCTTCAGCTCGCTTGAGAGCGAGCGAGAGAGAGCGGGAGGGAGGGAGAGAGAGTTTGATTTGCTTCTTGGTTATTTCTTTTTCAAGCTTCGATTAAGAGCAGAGGGAAGAGATTGAGAGAATCAGAGAGCCAGGAGAGGGTCGTTGGAAACTTAGGCTTAGTGCTTGGACTTTTAGGCTCTGTTTGGACCTTGAAAAATTTGGTGGAAAGAAAAAAATTTAGAAAAGTTATTTTTTTTTCTTATGTTTGGTTTAGAAAAAACAGTTAGGAAAAAAATATGGAGGAAAGTTAGGTGGAAAAATTATTAGAAACAAATGATAAAATTCTCCTCATAAAATTGTGAGGAAAGTTTGAGTAAAATTTCCAACCTCCTCTAACCTCACATTACTTAGATGAATCAATATGATTCAAGCAGTTCAACAACATTTAAATTTCTCATCTAAATTCTCGTATTTTTTCCTCAATCCGAACAAGAGAAAAAAACTTATTTTCTTCCTACTTTTTTTCCAAAAACATTTTTTTTCCTTCAACTTTTATTTCCATCGAATTTTCTAAGGACCAAACGAGCCTTATAGCTATATTTTGATTAAAACAGAAAAACTAAAAAGGTTAGTAGTTGGGTCAGTTCATTGCGCAGGTGCCTAATATTTTTGGACCCTTTTTTATGCTATCTTCACAGCCGCCGCCCCCCCCCCCCCACCAAAAAAAATAGCTTATTTGAATAATTTTTGGGTTGGGGGTGTCTAGGGCGCCCCTAATGCACTATGATCCACAGTTGCAAGCAGGTAATAAATAGAAGACTTTTTCTACTGATGTTCGTTCTGTTATTATTAGACTCTTTTTATCCCTTTCTATTTCTCAAAAGTGACCTATTTGGTACCTTGCGAAAAATACATTTTTTTCAGACTTTATCAAGCGATTTTACATATGCCAACAGGCTAGTTTTATTGATTGCTGCTTTGCTACTCATGCATGTCACTTGAAAAATATAATTGGTCTTCACGAAGCTCCGCGTCCTTGGTTCCCGGATCCAGTAGTGTCTTGCCTCTCATGGTTTCTCTCGTTGTGATTCATATCCATCTACATTTGTGCTTCACCGAGGTTCTTACACCCTTCTTCTTTTGTATGTCAATGACATTAGTCTAACTGGGAGTTGTTCCACTATTATGGATTCTTTCATTGATCTCCTTTTAACAATACGCTATGAACAATCTAGTATCTCGGTAATTTGCATTATTTTCTAAAAGTGCATGTTTCTTGTTCATTTATAGTTTTTTTTTTTTTCCCTCCAAACCAACTACATTACATACTCATCTTCTTTGTCATCTTCAGACCTACAAAGCGGTTTGCACTCCTACTACTAGGATTCCTTTACCCCTTTTTGATGGTGAATCACTTGTTGATCCTTTCGAGTGCAGAAGTATAGTAGGAGCATTACAAATTCTAACTATGACTCGACCTAATATTGCATATGTAGTAGTTTATGTAGTTTTCTAATTTATGCGTGCTCCCCATACCACTCATATGTTTGCTATCAAACATATTTTGAGGTACTTGTAGGATACACTTTATCATGGGATTTTATTACGAGTTGCAATGGTGCCTTTTCTTGTTGTAGCTTATTCTGATGCCGATGGGGTTAGGTGTACAGACACTTATCGTTTCCATGATGAGCTACACAGAGCTTTCTAGCTCAAATCTCACTACTTGGCATTCTAAGAAGCAATCCATAGTTTCTAAGTCCTCTACTGAATATGAGTATCATGTCGTCGGTTACACCATTCTTGAAAGAATTTAGATTTGTGAATTACTGCATCATGATCACAGTTTGTATATCTTGTTATCGTTTTCCATGAGAATGTGTTGCTCAATGCCCTTTCTTGTGCATCATGTACCTACTAGGTTTAAGTTACAGATATTTTTGCACAAGAGTTGTCATCCGATCCGAGCAATTCTCTTTACTCCATTCCATTCTATCCATGCACTCTCCATACAAAATGAAGGGGTGTATGATAGGAAATCGGATTTATATATTTTTGCTACCATAAATACAAAGTTTTAGGGCTCCCAATTTGACAAATCACTCAACCCACACCATGTCAAAGTATCTGTTTTGTGAATTATTATTAAAAATGTCATTTATCTAAAATGATTGATGGAGTAGAATTTCAAGCCCTGAATCTATATAAAATTTTGCTAAATGAATTAGCTAATACCATTGATATCATGCCGGGAAAAGAGTTACTAATGGTTTGGCTCCAAACTATATGGTAATCTTGTTCTTGAGATTCAATGAAAAAGGCGGGGATCGGAGGGCCTGCAAACTAAAATGACTGTGTTGGGCTTGATATTTGACATGGGCCCTTGATAAGGATCTCAACGTCCAAATGTAGGAACCACATGCCCTGTCTTATGATTGTGACCCATGTCTACAAGTAAACATCACGAAATAGTTTTTTGTTTTTTGGGGGGCCCCGCAGGAGTCATGAGTTTTTTCGCCCCTTTTGATGTTTTATTATTTGGAAGTTAAGCTAAATTCGGTTTATAATGATAGAGTTCTCCAAATATAGATTTTTTTTTTATCGTAAGATTCAACACAAAATTTCATTTGGGACAAAAAAAAAAAAAAAACAAAGTCAAATAGCTTAAACCAATATGTAATAGCTAAAGTGATGGCTACTGACACTGAAAATTATATTATTCTTTTCTGACTGAGATAGAAAGCACTGCCCATTTTATCACGTAATGTTCCTCCCAAAAAAAAAAGAATCTTATTAGCTAAATTTGAATTGGGATAAGCCCTCTTCCTAACAAGCTGTAAAATATTATCTGGATTCAAATACCAACAACAACACGAAGTCACGAACAACGTAATTATACACTATACACAATAATATAGGTAACTATTATACCCAATATAAACAATGTACATGCATATTTTAAATTGTCAGTACATAATTGGAAATTTAACTAGGGGATAATATATGTCTTGCTGCAAGACGCTCTTAAATGTCTTGTCGTAACTCAAATTAATATGTTTTATGATCTAAAAGCACCAAATTTTTATTAATTACAGCTTATTATTAGTTATAAAGCTTTAATATTCGTTAGTTATGCCAACATCTACAAACTAACACCCTAATCGGATTACCTCTATCCGCAAGGTATATCACATGTGTAATTTTGTAAATGTGAAAGATTATATATAAAAGGATGATTTTACACAATTTATAAGTTTTGACAACCTTCTACTATTCAACTATATCATTTTGTTCCAAGTTAATATGTGATAAGATATATTTTAAGTGAAAAAAAGACACTTAAAAAGTATCTTACTGCAAGACATTTATCATTTTGCATCTAACTAATATGCATGTCATTGTCTCTTGGCTGAAAACAGAGTTGAGGATTTTAACGACTCCCTTTATTATCTTATAAAAAATCTTACACTTAGGCTCTGTTTGAACCTTGGAAAATTTGGTGGAAAGAAAAAAAATTAGGAAAGTTACTTTTTTTCTTGTGTTTGGTTTAGAGAAAATCACAAAGAAAAAAAATATGGAGGAAAGTTTGGTGAAAAAATTGTTAGAAACAAGTGACAAAATTTTTCGCATAAAATTGTGAGGAAAGTTTGAGGAAAATTTTCAACCTTCTCCAACCTTGTATTGTTTAGATGGCATCAAAATGATTTAAGTAGTTCATCAACATTCAAATTTCTCATCTAAATTCTTGTATTTTTTCTTTGATCCAAACAAGAGAAAAAAACTCATTTTCTCCCTACTTTTTTTTCCTTCCCATTTTTTTTCCTTCAACTTTTCTTTCCACCAAATTTTCTAAGGACCAAACAGAGCCTTAAGGTTTTCTTTTGAGAACATTTAAAATTTTCCTTTGTTTTTTTAACTATTATCAATTTCAATTTTCGAAAGATACTAAGAAATGTCCTTTCAAAAAACTTCGTCAAATCAAAGTAATAATGCAATGTTTATTATGGGGACGATATTAAGATGGAAGACTCTATGCCTTCAAAATCTGATGCTAAGGATATATGCAATCACCAGAGGCAGATATAGATTTTTGGAATGATGTGTTGGGTAATTGTTAGGTCAATAAAATTTTTAGAAATTTGTGAAAGAAAAACTGTAAAATGTTTTGATTGGGAACATTCATATTTTTTTTTAAATTGCCACTAACAATCACAACTATATTTAAGTCGAATAACTGGAACTTATGATCATGGGTACTGTGACAAGTTACTTCATAGAGATCATCATTAAAACATAGTCATAAATCTGACATAACATAAATAAAAACCCAAAAAACAAAAAACAAAGAAAAGGCTTTCAAAAACGTGAAATCACCAACTTCACATGAGGAGGAGCCAGAGTCACTATTACTACAAAGAGGCTTCGGCAATTATGGTAGTTGGGACTTTTTTGTGCAGTGCAGTCTTCTTCTGCGTTTATTGGGTGCAAAATAGTAAATACCAACATTTGAATTAATTGGATTAAGTGTTTCAGATGTCAGTCAACAAGAATAATTAATTAATAAGTATTAGACAAGCTGATACATTTTTTTTTTTCTACTTAACAATTTAGGCTAGAATTTGATTCAATTAGCCTTTGTGCCTCTAGACTTTAGAGGAAAGATCCTATTAAATTTACTCTTTTTGCTTTCTACTGTGATTACTTCAAATGTGTCATCTTTTGCTGAGTTCTAGCATTGAAGTTGAAAAGATATGTGCATGTAAAATAGTAGCATCAAATGCTTATGTTAAGATTTTTAAGCACTCACATATTACAGAATATTATGTGCTTCCAGAAACACATGCTTTCGCATGGCACACAATTTTTTTTTTCAAGTGTGCTTATCATATATAACATTTTAATATGCTTTAAATTTGCATATGTAGCTTTTGATTGCATGTACCCTCAATTGCATAAAGTAGGCTTTGGTAACATGTATATAGTAATAGAAATTACAACTAGTTACATTGATAAAAGAACAAACTTTGCCTAAGGCTACCATCTCACAGAAGAGAATTTAAGACATACAAGATCCTATGTTTAGTGACACAAATAGCGCACCAAAAAAAAAACTATTAATTTATGATAAGCTTTCATGAGATCTACCTTTTCAATATTGTGCAACTATTTCATTTTTCAGTCATTAGTTTTACTCTAAAGACCGAATATACTTAAAGGCTCGAATACCAACAAGTACAAACCTCACAAAATCACAAAAAAGTGTGTATTATCTCCTACTCCACCTAAGAGCATTAATGGTAGAAATTGGATTTTGGACGATTATTATATAGACAATTTAGGTGTACATATTTAAGGTACGCCCAACCTCACATGACAAGCCACGTATTTTAAAATAAAACACAAGCACAAGATGATCTGGAATAAAAAGCAAAATGAAAAGCATCAAAAAGCAGTTTTTACGTAGACGAAAAATTAATTCAAACATTTTCTCCCTCATTCTATTCTCTATCTCTCCCTACAAACTATTGCTATGATGCCTAAGATTTCTTAAATTCGAACCCCATTGCTTACGAAATTTTATGAGATTCAAACGTACAAGTGAAGAAATTCAACAAAAACTCCTAGAATCAGCTAAAAACAGGAAGTTTGAACTAAAAAACTGAGCACTTGGAAGTTAGGTTTGCTTGCTACAATGTGGACGTTAGCATAGCAAATGACCAGAAAAAAAAAAAGAAAACTCTAGATTCAACAATAGATATATTTTTTTGAACAATAGTGTAATGTGAGTTTTATGAAACAATGATTGCAGCCAACCGAATTCATGAACAACAGATATAGCTTGTCTTTTTTGTGAGGCACTGTTATCTATTTTGTCGACAAACTGAGGTTTTACTAGTGAACATTAGTTATATGTTTGGTGAGCATTGCTTCTATGTTTTGCGAACAAGTGTTATCCTGTAGGAACAACTTATATCTGCTTTGTCAAAAACTTCTATGTTAAGTATTTATTCATGCTAATTTCATCAAATCAAGGATGAACACAAACATTATAAGTGTATCAATTACCATAGGCATAGGGCTTGTGTTTTTGTGAATAATTGTATTTTGTGAACTACTTTTATATGCTTGTGAATAATGCATATCTAGCTTGTGAACAACAGATAAATACTTTGTGAACATTGCTTGTCTAGCGTGTGAACAATTAATATGTGTTACGTGAATACTTGTTGTCTATTTCGCGATCAAGCAGTATACTAAGCATTTATTCATGTTAATCTAGTTTTTGAAATATTAATATGTGTTTCGTGAACATTAGTTATCTGTTTTTTGAACTACTATTGTCTGCCTTGTGACCAACCTGTATATATTAATGGAATGTTTGGTTAGATGTAATTAATCTTGTAATGTAAATAAATTTATAATTGTGTTTTCGTTATCTTGTTTGGTTGTATATGAGAGTATTGTAATAAAGGACTTTCTTGTAATTATAATTAACATAAACTAAGTAATAATGATTCCATTGCAAAGTTGATTGTATTACATTGTCATTACATTACATCTAACCAAGCATCACATAAGTGTTTACTCATGCTAATATGGCTTGTGAATCACTAATGTGTGTTTGGTGAACCTTACTTATTTGCTTTGTGAACAGTTGTTTAGATTTGTATTTGAACCTCCAAAACTACTTCAAAATCGAACTAGGTTGATTATGAAGCTAATGATCAACAGTACCAGTAGAATCCTCTATATTACTTGCCCCAATTCAAAATCTAAAACAATTTGAATGCGAAGAATGTAAAAATCGGCACAAAATTTGGGCAGCTTGGAGAGGAAGCTAGTCGAGCTTCTGTCCAACAAACAACGTACAAATTTCAGCAAATTATGAAATGTAGGGCAAAATAAACAACATAAAAAAGCAAAAAAAAAAGAAAAAAATGAACTAAATGGAATAACACACATGGCGCAAATTAATAGGATTGTACATGTAGTGAAAATGCGCATGGGTAAAAGGTTGTGTTTCAGAAAAAGGAGCATCAGTGACGATGTTTGGACTTGCGAATTTTGGGTGCCAAAAGCATATATAATAATTTGCCTTTTTCTGCTAATCAAATAATTTATTCTAATAGAAAGGAAAATTTTATGTATCTAATGAATTCACTATCTATTTATAGGGTATTTAAGATCATTCTATTAGACATTTAGGGGTTACCAACTGGATAAGAATGATGAATACAATAATTAAATTCAAGTCCCAAAGGCTTGGTAACTACTTCCTTTTCTTTTCTTTTTTCCCTAAGCAAAGAAACTATAGGTCGCCCAGATTCAACTCTAGTAATGTTGATAAATAGGTGGTAATTGTGTCCATTGGCCTTTCGGATGCATTTACTTAATTGTCAATTGTAGGTTCGCCTTAACATTTATTTATTTTTTTTATTCTCATGCATGCATGCGCACACAGGGAGTTTACACCAATATTAGTTGATTGAGGTTGAAATAATTTAACAATTCCTTCTTTTTTTGGTATGTTTGGTTTTAGCAAAGTCAGATGGAAAGAATTTTTTTTAGGAAAATGGTTTTATTCCCTTTGTCTGGATTTTTAAAAAATGGAAAGACAAAAAATTGGTGGAAAAAATCATGGAAAATTTGATTGATTTGGTTCAAAATATTTTTCACCCAAAAATGAAAGGAAAGTGAATGGAAAATCTGGAGCACTCATATCCCGATTCTCTCTCTCTCTCTTTCCCTCCCTCCCTCTCGCTCCCTTCTCTAAAAGATTGTTGAACAGAACCACCAGCAACCATAACCGCCACCACCACTCACTGAAGCTAGTCAGCGTCGATGGCAAAATCTACCGCCGAGATTGTGCTTAGCCCCCTGAACCGTCCATCGTCGTCGCTTGCACCACCACCAACAAGTTGGAACATTCTCCAATTCACAAACCAGATAGAATGGATGAAGTGTGCCGATTAAGCACATTCATGGATCTTGAGATTGAGAAAGAAGAATTTGAGCACAATATCACAATTTGGGTTAAGGCTATGTTCGACAACAGCGTTTTGAGTAGCATTGTTTAGTATTTTGACCAAGTCAGTACACCATTCAATCAATTTTTAGTGTTCAATAATCTAATATTTAGACTAGCATTTCAAGTAGCATTTGACGTTTTAAGCAGTGTTTTTTGAAAAGTTAACGTTATTAGCTTTTGACATTCAGAAGTAGAGTTTTATATTTTTTGACTAAAAATATCATTTGAAAATTTTATATTTGGAAATCATCTATATCATTTCATGTCAATTTACATTAATCAACTAACCCAACAATTAAATTTACCGAACACATTTGTTTCAACCGCTCATCTAAACAACTATCCGCTAACAGCTAAATTAGAAACGATATCAGCTACCTAAACAGTTGTCCGCTATGTGAACCGCTATCCGCTATGAAAACAGCTAATTTTGTCGAACATGCCTAAATTGATAAAAATAGTTAAATCAATTCGGAAAAATTAGACTAAATTACAAAAAAAATGGGATTAATTATGCAGAAAATTTTCAGATTTGGGTTCTATATTGGAAGGTTTAGAGTGAGAGGGATGAGAATGCAAACAATTCCCTAGAGTTCGTGCAAAAGAGCATAAATATCCTCCTTTTTTCTTCTCTTTCTTATTTTTCGTTCATATTTTTCTTAAGATCAAACAAGGGAAAAAAGTTAGTTTTACCCAGTTTTCTTCCCTTCTATTTTTTTTCCCTTCTAATTTTCTTTCATACTTATTTTCTTAAAGCCAAATACAATCTTAAGGAATATCTCATAATCAAATCTTATAAATGAAGAAAAAACCAATAGAAGAAAAATGTACATGGAGTTCATTCAAATACTTTTAATTTTGATTAAAGAAGGGGGTAGAGGGAAAAAAAGGGCAGAAATACTTAGCCTTCGACCGAGGGAGCGAAACGGCTAGTGCTACAGTGCACAACAATTCCAATCTGCAACTCACATGGGGTAAACCCAATAAATACACAAAAACACAGGGACGTCCTTGCAAATTCCCCACCAATTTGTTCGAATTCTTTTACTTTCGGACCGTTGGGGGGCCCGTTGTGACAGTGAGATAACGGTTAAAAAACCCCATTCAAAAACGGAAAAACAATTCTTCTTCTTCCTTCACTTCCCACCATCCAACACACATACTCAGAACACTTTTTCTCTCTCCAAAAAAAACACCTTTGTGCATCCAAACTGAAGAAAACAGCTTCGCAAAACTAGAGAAAAACAAGGGGGATACAGTTGTGCTCTTTTCCATTCCCATGGGTTGTGTTTCATCCAAATTACTCAAGAAAAATCTACAGCAGGAACTGTTGTATGGCAATGGGGAACTACCCAACCATGTTGTTTCTCTCACTTCTAGCACTTATGGTGTTCTGAAACTCGAGCAAGACCAAAAACAGCTTCCAATTAAGAAGATTAATGAACTTGCTGGGCAAAAACGAGAAGAAGATGCACCCAAAGTTCAAGCTTTGAGATCGAAAAGATCGCCACAGAAAGAAGATTTAGAGGTGATTAATGCTTGGGAACTTATGGGGGATCTTGAGGAGGAAATACCCATTTCAAATCAGCAAAAGAAGAGCCCTAAACTGATGGGCTTTCGACGTGGGTATTTGGAGAAAGTTGAGAAGAGTCCTTTTAAGAGTTTAAATCAAGTGTGTTCACCGAAAACCGTGAAGAAATTGGGTGGAAAAGAGAATAAGTCAGGGAATGATTTTGGGGGAGATGGCAAAGTGGGCAGATTGGATTGTTATACTACTCCAAAAGGGGTGTTGAAATCATGGAATTTATTGACAAATTCGAGCAATAAACATCAGAAGGCGACTTCTTTTGACAGTCCAAGGAGGAGCAATTCTGGGGCTTTGCCTTCAAGGAGGAAGAGTCTAAGCCCTCTGTTTGATCCAGACCTCATTGACTCAATTGACAAGGAGTTGTCTCAAGAGGCAGAGCAAATCAAGAAGATGGTGTCCCCTCAAAAACCCAAATCTCAATCCCCAAGACCAAGGTACCCAATCAATTCTTCAATGTCCATTCTTGAGAAATTTGAGGAAAAATGCCCACCTAGGGGTGAAAACTCTGTTGTGATCTACACTACCACATTGAGGGGTATTAGGAAGACTTTTGAGGATTGCAATGTCGTTCGATCCATCATTGAATCGTACTGCATTCGAATGATCGAACGAGACATTTCCATGGACTCCGGGTTCAAGGAAGAGCTAAGGAAGTTGATGGGCACAAAGGAAGTGAAGGTGCCACTTGTTTTTATCAAGGGCAGACTCATCGGAGGGGCTGATGAGGTTGTGAAGTTGGAAGAGGAAGGTACGTTGGAGGGCTTGTTCGGTGGGATCCCAAAAGCTAGGGCTGTTTGTGAAGGGTGTGGTGGAATTAGGTTCATAATGTGCATGGATTGTAATGGGAGTTGCAAGGTTTTGGATGAGAGTCAAAACAAGATGGTGAGGTGTGGAGAATGCAATGAAAACGGGCTTGTTCAGTGCCCAATTTGCTGCTGAAAAGAGTACATCCTTTTCTAACTTAGCATATTAGGGTTTGTTGTTTGTTTGATGATGATTTGTTCGGGATTCTGTTAAAGGATCTTCTTGATAGGGTTGCTTACCATTTGTTATTGGTTAATGTAGGATTAATCATATTGCTTAATGAATGATTGATCACACTATTTGACTACATTGTACTTCTTTTCTTTCTGTCCATAGGGTTATGAAGTGTGGTTTTTTTGGGGGGTTACCAAATTGTCGATATCTATTGTCATGGCTCAATTTGACCTTTAATTGTAGCAAGATTTCTTCTGATCCCATCTTTTTGTTGATTAGATGTCACATTGTCAATGACAACAATGATTAATGGTAAATGCTAAAAGAGAATATTTTGACGTGACTTAATGAATGTCAACAACCAAAGAAAGAATATGTGCAAGTGTGTAATCCATTTTCCATTATGGATTTTGAACAATTTAAGTCTTATTGAAGGTGCAAAAGAAATCTCACCATCATTTTCCATGTGGGCCCCCCCCCCCCCCACCCCCAAAAAAAAAAAAAAAAAAACTATAATAGGAACCTAGGGAGATCAAAGGATAGTAATCTAACACATTTTTGGCCAAGAAAACTTATGTAAAAATCCACTTTATCATTGAGCATGGTTCTTGAAAACTGTATAGAATTTTTACTTTAAATTTTGGTTTTGTGTATATCATTAAAAAATTTGATAAATTCGCTTTGTTATCGGCATTGTTAAAACTTTTCAGTTAGTGTGACTTTTCAAATATGAATATAAAACGTGTTTTTCCCCCAAAATATTGTCTAAAATTCAAGATGTAAAAATTTGAACATTTCAAAGAAGACTATAACACTTTTCAAGGGGTCCCTCTAAAAAAGAAGGAGACTATAAGTTAAATTCTTATCCCAAAAAAAAAAAAAGGGGCAACTTTAGCATAAGTTAAATTCTTATAATATGCAACCGGAGATTAACCTTTTTTTAATGCACCTAACATTATAAATAGATAAATTAAATTTGATTACTTCCAAATTAAGCCACTTCTACAAATCTTCAGGTTATATTCAAGTCCAAGATGACCTGCTAAGCCTAGGTCAACCCATGACTAATTTTGTTCACCATTTAGCAAAAACCTTAGTTCACTATGGTCCCCCTGTTTGGGAAGGTCAAATAGAAATAAGAACTCATTCCCACTGTGGAGTGTGGACCTTGCCTCATTCCATGCAGAGACACTTGGACACAAGTCACAAGAACATTTGCAACTCTACCAGTTACAAAAGGACTAGGGTCAGCTAGGAGTCAACCAATTTTTGTAAGCCGTAACTGAACCAAGTCCCATAAATAATCCCTTCAAGGAGGTCAGTTGGTTCAACAGCTTCGAACTGGCACCTAGTTTTAAAACATACATTATATTAATGTAGTAGTACAAGACCAACCTGCACTTTCGAAGTTGTCATAGAATCGCTTACTTCGATCACATATAATTGAAAAATCTTAGATCCACATGATTAAAGTCTTGGATCACGTATCATTGGGACAACCTCTAAAGAAAATTCATTGATTCATCTCTGAAATTGATTCATCTGCTCCCACCAATTGTTTAGCCCCCTAACAACCCCAACACCTACCCAACCCCGCCCCCCCCGCCCCCCCCGGGCCAAAAAAAAGGACAAAAAGCAACGTAACCTACATGGTTGACTCTCAGAAAATCTCAGAAAATTTATCAGAGAAAGGACAAAAATCTACACTCGCATAAGATCAAAATAAATAGTTCAAAATAAATGGATCAAAACTTTGGGATGGTACAGGAAGATGGTTCAAGTACAGGATTCCCCTACACCTACGTTACAACAGTAATCACAACAATATTGACTCAAAGCAAAGCCTTCTGGATTCACAGCTTAATCTCTTTAATAGGGATTGTATCTGTTTCGCCCACGGCCACTGTCATTATTACCACGCCTTCCTCCACTGGAAGAACCGCTCCTCCCACCACTGGAGGAGCCGCCCCTCCCACCACTTCCCCTGCCACCTCTATGCTGCGGTGGAGGGGTATGTGGTTGCATTCCAGGTTGTTGCCTGAAGCAAGAGAACCAAGCAATTAACATGTTAAACAACACAAAACTTAGCTGTATCAGAAAAAGCAGGAAGGTCAGTGAGGGCAAAGGACTGAATAATAGAGTGTCTATAGATTCCAGGGTAAATTTTGATGTTCAAAAACTATCCGTTTCAGTTTGGTGGCGCAACATGTCCTTAAACATCAAGGCTGAACTAAATTGTAAACTCATCTATGAACCTGAATTCACACAGCACCCCCAACCCTTGCCCCAAAACAACAAAACCTGGCCAACCACCCGCCCCAGTGACTTCCACACATAAATGGCACACATTTCGTTTCAAAGTAATTGCTCTCTTTGTCGAACACAATTTTCAATCTAGGACCTTGAGTGCCAACTTAGTGTTACACCTGAAGCGCCCACTATCAACCAGAGTCAGTGTTCACTGCTGCCTGTGGGGTAGGCAGCATCAGTATGCACTTTACATTCATTGGCAAAATCTATCGTAGTACAACCATTGTGCAGTGAGGAAAGACAATTCATACAGTATGGGAAGTTGGGTGCAGAACAGACAAATTATGCAGTTGTCCCGGATCTACATACCCAATTGCCATAGATGGTAATTTTTTAAAAGAAATCTCTGAAGTCCACCCCTATTCATATGGTCCACTTCAAGAAAAAATAGAAGTTTCCCTCACCCAAAACGCTCCGACCTGGGTCCACAATAAAAGTGCAGCAGAACAGGACACCAATCCCAGAACACCACGACTGTATTTTATGACTTCTGATTTTATGAACTTACCCTGTGAGAAACCTCAGGCTGGTTCTTGCCCATTTTTCGTATATATGTACCAGTGCAAAGTTGATCCATATGTACAAGTTCTTATGCTTTAAAGACAAGTGACCAATTTTGTAGATTGACCAGGTTTCAGTTCACAGGTCCCTGAGGTCCAGACCGTGAGAAACAGCCAGGAAGTGCAAAACAAGGAAATATTACTAGAAATGGGATACTGAATCGTTTTTTTTTTCATTCTGTTTCCTCCCCATTTTCACTGGACATGATTTAACAGAGCATATGAAAATGCAGAAAAGGATAGAGGATTGACAGGAGAAACTAGCTTCATTTATTATCCACCGTTCGCTATTAAAACCCCAAAAAAAAAATAAAAAATGACATGGAAAGGAGAGGATGGAAAAAGAAAAGAGCTTGGGGGGGGGGGGGGGGAGAAGACAACCAGCAGGGTAATAACTTACAATATGTATCCAATTCTTCCATCTGGTAAAAGCATTGGCATCATCGCCACACCTGCAGGAGCAGGACCTCTGGCGCCATAGAGTAGTGGCTGTAATAAACAAGTACACATGAGAACTGAACATAGAACAAATTCGAAAAGGAACAAATAAGTGGAAGGATCCTTCAAAAATCAAAACTACTTAAATACAGTACATTCCAATCAATGCTGATCGATTATTACCATTCACAGCAACCACCCCATGCACACCTACCAAGGCAAGGAACAGGGAGATACAGATGTACACTGCTGCACCCCCAATAAGCGGAGAGACTGTCCCCAAGAAGTTCACTGCTTCTTTTAAATTTAAAGTAAAAAATACAGCACTACGGATGCAACCATCTTGCACACAATATTGGTCATTCAATTCCGAGAATCATAGTTAGGATGATCATGAAATCTACGTGTGTATCAATATATCAATTCCCATACTAAATGGATTCTCTTTATCCATATGACTAAGACATAAGTAGCAGTAGAGCATAGTCAGGGGAAGTAAGACCAAGCTAATACAAACAAGGAAGTGCCAGGAAAATAACATTTAACCTCTTTTTGAATTTCTTTTTTAAAAAAATGTTACAGACTGATACGGAACATTAGGCCCTCCCTGAACATGCACTCAAATGAATATCATTTGCATCTCATTCATCTCAAACTCAGCAGTCAGCACCAATTGTAATCATCGACTGGTATAACGTCAATATATCAAGCTGACCAAATTTAACAGTCAAATTGACACACACAGAGATAAAAGGCTGTTACATGCTAAGGCCAGATTACCACTTCCAATTGTTAACACTACAACAACTGCAATGAGCTCAAGACTTTATAGCAAGGATAATTGGAGATTGATCCTCCCCTACATGTACAAGAAGAAATTGGTTACCTGTGCTAAGCCTGGAGCTCCAACTGCCCCAAATCCTGGCCCAATGGCTCCAACTGCACCACCAACCATACCATAGCCAACACGAGGAGGATAACCAGGAAGCAAAGCTGATTTCTGTGAATTAGATCCTCCAGATGACTTTTGGTCAGCCTGTGGCTTTGCAAGAGAGCAATCCAAAACTTGACCTGCAGATCACAAAAATAAACCAAAGCCTCAGAAACTAGCAGTGTGAATCAGAAGAAATAGGAACTAGAAAAATGCAAAGGCTAAGGTAACTATAAGGCATCATTACCATCAAGTTCATATCTCTCAGTGTTCTTCAAAGCCTTCATGGCACTTGGCCTTTCTGCAAAATGTATGAAGCCGAACCTGCTGTTCTCCTGGCCAGGTTTAGCAGGAGGCAAAACAACTTTCGTAATTTTTCCATGATGCCCAAAGAGCTCCTTTAACTGGTCTTGAGTCACATCTCTAGGCAGGTTCTTAACATACACGGCCTTAACCTGTCCAGAAACTCCAGATATAAGAATCAGTTCACTAGAAAGGCCAAAATATCTGCAAGTGATTATAAACATGTTCACCTATCACATAAAACAAGCTGATACAAAATTATATGATTGATGTCATTACACCAAACTGCTCATAAAAAATGCTGAACCATGTCTTCTGTTTACAACATTAAATTGCAGTTCCAAGTACTTGCACCAAGTACATTCTCCAAACCACAACACAAGAATTACTGTCTACCAGGGCCACAACTTGCAGCAAACAAACAAACAAACTAGAAAACAGCAATTGAAGAAAGAAAAACAAGCTTCCAAGCCAACTGGTACGAAAGATCACTGCATCCTCAAGCTAAATGATTTCACGAGAACTCTATGATTATCTCAAATCAGCGATCAAAATGTTTTGTGGTCACAAAGCACACTCAGATTATCAGCTAAAGTTATACACATTAACATGCTCACTATACAAGACGAACCGTTATTTTGCTACCAGCACAATTCACCTACTCTACAACAGCAAGATCTCAGAAACAAAGAAAAAAAAATTCTAAAGCAATTGAAAATATCAACTCTCCCTTTTGCTCCAGCTGGAAAACTGTAATATGGATGCTCCATTCATTTTACGCCAAAAAAAAAGGGAGTGTACTGTACCTGAGATCCAGCAGAAGACTCTGCATTCTTTGGATCAGCCCAGCTCACCGTTGGAGAATTATCATCAAGCTTGAAATCTGGATTGGACATCTTCTGTCTTGCATACTCTGCACATGCATGATTGTAATACTCAATGAATGCAAACCCACGGTTGCGACTGGAATTTTGTGGATCCTGAAATGGTGGAACAGGTACACAAATTAGCAAAACTAAAAAGATAGAGATAATGGTCTACCTTTGAAATGTACATGTGAATTTTGCAGTTTCACTACCAGAAAGCAAACTCAAATCATCCCCCCCCCCAAAAAAAGTAAATCAATATATGAAAAACAAAGAGGCAACAACAAATAAGAACCTTCAAGAGTTCAATTGCAGTCACACCAGGCCCAACCTCTGCCACGACTGTTCTCAAGTCCTCCTCTCCCCAATTCTTGGGAAGATTACCAATGAAGAGCTTATGTTTGGCTTGTGATGAGGAGCATTTTACTTTCTTACCCTGATAATAGATAGATAATAAACTCAATTATCAATACAAAGTAATGGGTGGGGGGTTTTACCCATAAAACAAGGGGGTAAAATCCTTCCCTTCCACAGGCAGTAAAAGAGCAAAAACTGCTTAAGAAAACGACGACCAAAACCCGCAAAAAAAAAAAATTCCTTTTCAAATACACCACCGCATTATTCCCAAATCCCAATTTGGCTACCACGAACTACCATGTGGATATCAATTTCTTACACATAATGAGCAGAAATCATAACTTAGCAATAAAAAAAGGGGCAACAAGGATTTGCAGGATACCTTAAATTCTACATTATTCAACTCCTCCATCGCTTTCGAGGCTAATTCCTTTGTCCTAAACATCACAAAAGCATAACCCTTGTTTTCACCTGGTCCTTTGCCTTTCATTACTCTGACCTGTGCTTAACAAATGCACATGTAACCACTAATGAAGTTAGCAAATGCAGATGTAGTCATGTAACTATCCCGCATCCCACATGACAGGAATATACAACAAACTAACAGAAACATACCTCTGTGACCTCTCCCACAGATTCACAAAAGCCTCTTACATCCTCTTCAGTAGCATCATGTGGTATGCCACCAAGGAATACCTCTGACCCATGAGGAGGAAGAGCAAGGAGCTCAGCATGTTTTTTCTTCTCATCCTCTTCACTTGAATCTTTCATCGCAACATCAGCACCTTTCAGGCTGCCAGCCTCTTCTTCCTCCTCTTCCTCTTCTTCTTCTTCCTCCTCCTCCTCTACTTCTACTTCTTCTTCTACTTCTTCCTCCTCTTCCACCTCTTCCTCCACCTCCTCTTCCACTTCTTCATACTCAACCTCCTCCTCTATAGTTTCTTCAGGATCATTTTCTACATCCAGATCCACCTTCTCTTCAGATTCGATTGGCTTTGTGGCCTCAGGAGGTGCTATCTCCGGCTTTGAAGTTGCTGCTGCGGCAGATCTTGTTCTTGGCATCTCTTATGTCTAATCTTTTAAGCTTGAATGATAACTGTGGAAGAAGTACAAAGGCCGGGTGCATACCAAAAAGAAAGAATAGAAAGATGGAAAGGAGCAAAAAGACAGGCCAAAAGGAATCGCACATTAAGAGTCTCGAATGAATCTGTGCCATGACTGATGGCACAAGGAGGTTGCAAGCTGAATGAACAATAGACAACCAAGAGACAGGCAAGAGACAAACTTGAATGATGACAACAAGGATGACAAGCTGATAAACAGGTGCAAAAAATGAAGCAATGAAATTTTTGGTCTTATCTACATATCATTGCTAAGGATGCAGATACAAGAGACAGAGAAGAAATTATATAAAAAGAAATGAGAAATTGATATCAAAGACAGCTAAACGGTAAAGCACATTTCAATGTGGCAACAATAATTCAAGGCAGGAGCACAAAAGAGATCAACTGCCCGAATTTCATAAACCTGAAATGACCACAAAAAATAATATGAAATGTTATTTATTACGCTTATATATATGGTTTGCTTAATTTCATTCAAAAGAAAATAGCTCAAATCCAATAATTGCGACAACACACGTGCTACCCTAGGCTTGCCAACCTTTCAAATGAAATAAGAACGCTGATACACAATAGCCAACTTCTTGTCACAAATTGAGAACATGGCCCCCGATGGGGACAGCTAACATATCCATATAGGCCATAATTTAGTCATAATAAATGATTTATGAATTAATACCCACACATCTTCAACTTCCAGGACACATGGAAAAGTAACTTTTGGGAAGCTTGGATTGTAATGGACTAAAAGTAGAATGCCTCAATAAATGGTCCAAAACAGCCACTTCTGGGAATATTTTTTCACCTTAGATTATAATAGACTATGGACAAATGTCTCACTAAATTGTCCTACTCCTACTGTAAATTACTACACAATTAATGGTTTTTCTAATCTAGCATTCAAAAAAAACAGCCTTTTTGCACTTAAAGGGTAAGGTTGCTATATGTAACCCTCCTTATCCCCTCCATAGGCAAGACCTAGGGTACAGATTTGGACATCCGTTCATATTTGCTGAAGTATACTTTTTTTTCCTTTTTGCCCTGGACTTCCAAGATCAGCCACAGTCAAACAATTGCATAATGGCTGCCATGACAGAAATGCATTGTGTAATAGCTATCACGGAAACCCCAAAAATAATGCATTGAAGGCCCCTATCTTTTTAGGTGTGATTGAGCAACCCAAAATGCCCAGTGGAGGATCTGCCAGTTCAAATCCTGTAATAAAACAACTGTTACATAACTTAATGCCTCAAATTGGTTCCTAGGATGACCTCCTAACAGACACTGAATCTATAAATGCCTCATGGGCAGAAGAATGCAGCCATTCATCTCTAAGCAGGAGCATGAAAAGGCTAGAAAAACTTCATTACATAACACCTTCAGCTGCTTTATTCAAACAGACCTGCAAGTGACCCATACAAGTTTCTGCACAAATCCAAACACTACCCAACAGCCCAAACCTAATAAGATCCTCTTCAACATGCATTGAACAAATACCCAATATCGAAGTAGGTGCATGAAAATTTATGCAACTTAAACATAGTACACACACATCTTTAAAAATGGTACGTGATGTCTCCCATTGTTTACTTAAAAGCCTGTCCTAGGATCCCTAGAGTTGGGCTTGCTTAAGATTGTGAACCATAAAAGGCTCCCACCTTGGAAAGTACCTCAGATTCCACAATAAACGCAGAGAAAGACAGAGGAGAAATGGTGTAGGTCCGACTGCAAATGGTCAAGGAAACACATATTACAACAAAGAGCAACAGAGTCAGCTGGCCAAAATATTGTGTCACCGTTTCAGGAAACTGGGTAGTGTCCGGAACATAACAGATACCAGACACACAAATTTCCACAGCACCCACTTAGCCTTTGCAACTCTACTCTTTATTTTCGTGGGTTCATTGCAGCTATTTTGTACTCATACATGAAACAGATGAAACCAACCTCCACACTTTGAAAAAAATTAAAACAGCCTCTATACTTACAGAGTTACAGAACATCTTCACACGGACCCCTCACACTGAAAACTTTCACAAACAAACGAAGCCTTAAGCAAATGAAAAAGCCTCCTTCCCTGACCCCCACAAAACCAAAAACATCAACAAAAGACAATGAAAGCACGCAATACTCCATCAGAAATTGCAATCAGCTCAATCGTAAACAAAGATTTAAGATCTTCGTGTAGCTATCTCATACTACAATTTTTCCCACAGCCAACAAGACAAAAAAGGGCGAAAATACATAGCTTCCATGAAAAGCTTCCGACAACGTTGATTAATAAGCAAAAGACAGATTCGACAATACGAATTTAGCACCAATCATGAAAATAAGAGAGAGTGTATAACTTACTGTTGAAGAACGAGGAAAAGGAGGTCGGAGTATTAGAGGATTTGAAAGAGGGAGGCGTAAAAGCGAGACGGAATTGGCGAAATGTTTGAGATTATCCCCCTTTCTTTCGATGTGCTTGTCAAAGAAACCCTAGCAGACTAGTAGTCGAACTTTCTCTCGTGCGCGCTGCAATTTTTCTCCCTGCAGGATTTTTATTTTAGTTGATTTGATTTTAAAAAGAAAAATAGAAAAATTCCGATTGGACGTATACACCGAATATTATATAGTGTAATTGGGTGTACACAAGCCATATTGTCCTGCATAACACCTTATTGGTTTAGGTTGCATGTTGCGCTAGTAAAAAGTTATCCGACATGAATATTCAAATTTGTTTGATCTGAAAAAGATTGGGTGCAGTCATAAATTTTTTAATCGAATTTAAATCTGGACAAAATATTTCTCATGTTTCTATTATCCGAATTTAATTTTGATCCAAATTTAGTCTAATCCGAATTATCTGACCCAGAAAAAACCAAATATTAGACTTCAACTTCTTATCTGAATTTTGATATTGTTCAATCCGAATTTGACCGTTAACCGAATTTTTCTCAACGCTAATGGCACACATATTGCGCCGTGTAGATGTAAATATGACTTTGTTGAGACTTATGTAGTTCATAAATGGAAGTGTAGCAGCAATACTTTTTAGGCCGTGTTCGATAACAGCTCTTTGAATAGTGTTTAGTATTTTAATCAGCTCAATACACTAATTAGTTAATTTTTAGTGTTTGGTAAATTAGTGTTTTGACTAACTTTTCAAACAGCATTTAGAGTTTAAACAGTATTTTTGAAAAACTGATAGTATTTTAACGTTTGACATTTAAAGTAGCATTTCATATTTTTTAGTCAAAAATATCCTTTAAAAATTTCATCTTTGGAAATTATCTATATCATGTTATGTCAATTTATATTAATCAGCTAGCACAACAGCTAAATTTACTGAACACAATAGTTTCAACCACTAATCTAATCATCTATCCGCTACCTAAATAATTAATTTTGCCGAACAGGGTCTTAATGTTTAGATGCTTGGTTAGACGGTACAAAACTCCTGCAATAAATATTTTGTTTTTAATAATCATTTTCTACATGTGCTTGTTCTTTTTAATGATTTACTTGAGAATTGAGATTTTTAATGATTTCAAGAATGACCTTTTGGCTATTTGGGCAGCCCATGGTAAGTAGCACATATTTGCTTAGTAATGCATATTTTAATTTTTAAGTGTACATGTTGTCAAATATAATACCGTTAATAGCTGTGTTAGAGTGTAATTTGGTGTTGGATCATCGTGGATCATTGAGGTTGAGGAATGATGACCATAAGTTGGTGTTAAATAAATTGTTTTGCCAATGAAATAAGATACAAAATACCCGCACTGAAGTTTGGATTTTATAAGTTTACAATTTTCCCTGCTCCCAATTTGTGAGCAATTATAAACTTTTGTCCTTTTTTAATAGGGTTTGAGATGAACGTGGAATAGAGATGGGAGAAATTAAGTACAACCCTACTAAAATACTGATGGAGAGAGGAAGAGCTGACGGTTACATATCATCAGGGGCGGAGCCACTATGATGCAAGGGGCATCAATTGACACCACAACTTTTTTGGAAAAAAAAATTTTTATATGTGAGCAATTCTGGAAAAAAATAAAACCATAAATATATATATGTGTGTGTGTATACATATATATATATATGTATGTATGTATATATATATATAAATATATATATATATATATGGATATGTATATATATATATAAATATATATATATAATATATATATATGTATGTATATATATATATATATATATATATATGGATATGTATATATATATACATATACATATATATATCATTTAGTTATAGTATGCAACATAGTGTGCTCCATAGCCTAGTGGTCTCCGTGCTTCACTGCTCTCTTTCTCAATCCTTGGAGGTTATGTGTTTGAGTCACGTTCATGCTTTGCTTTTTTTTAATATTTTGGCCGCTTAAATTTGAATTTTGCCCAGTTTAATTATTTTTCAATCTTTGCATTTTTTAAAAAATTTTGGCAACTTAAATAATAAAGTAATATAAAATGATCTCTAACCCTCTTATATGATATTCAATCAATTGGATATTCATCTTTTTGTTTTATTCATTGGGCATCCTTTAACTCTTGTTTTAGACCGATTTTTGTAATCCATTTAATAGAGAGTTACCCAAATGACTGGAAAAGGTTTTGGTAATAACAAATTGATGGAGCAGTCAAGTTGAAATTTAAGCGATTTCGTTTTAGCTATTTCTTATTTTGGTTGATCTAATTTATTCCAATTAGTCACCACTAATTAGGAAGGCATATTGTAACCTAAAATAATTGAACTTTTCATAAGTTGAGGCTTCCAGACAATAGTTGAAAGGATATTCTCTACGATGTCAATACCACACTGTACAACAAAATATTATATGAGTTTTAAATAACACTGTTTTTACTTATTTTAAGATTGATATTTTCAAAAATTTAGAACGACGATATTATGTTTTACTTTCAAAACATGAGATCTCTTCAAAGACAACTTTCTTAAATATATAGCTATATACTTTATTTTTAGAACTTATGTTAAAGTTTATATTATGTGTATTATTAATCTTGGCACCCCTTACTTTTAATCCTGGCTACGCCACTACATATACTGAGCAATAAAGTAAAGCGAAAATTACAAGTTGGTCAATCATTAATTGTGATACAAAAAAGACATTTTTTTTTACAACAATTGAGTATTGCTTTTGCATGGAAAAATAAGCGGGTTATATTTCAATGGGGAGATGAATTACCAAACTATCCTTAGCAAAATTATTAGACGAAAGGGAAGAAGGTGTGAGAAAGAAGTCATTGGAAGCATTTGGGGCTTTCATGTTTGCTCTGTTTCTCTCCATTCAACCTTAACAAGGTCATCACCTTTGTACTCTTTCTTCATACAACTGCTGCTCCACCACCTCTCTCAACTTCTCCACTACTTATGCGAAGGGGAAGTAACTTCGGGGTGAATTCGATAATTTTCAACATGAATTTACAAATGGGTGAGAATAATGGGATAAGGCAAGGACCATGGTGGTCCACCTTCAACTTCAGTAATTCCATCAAGCATTTTTGTACATCTGTAATGTTCATTATGAATGTCGAGAGATTATGATGAGGGTGACCATTCGGGTGAATCGGAAAGACTAGAAAGTTCGCATATGGATAAACGACTATAAGTAGTTGGGTAAACAACAGGTATGCCATACTTGGTGGTAAATGACAGTTATATGTCAGTAAAATGCGCTTGTTACTGTTGTTATAGATGGTAATTGACTGAGTATATATGTATGCTATGATTTTGTTGATTGCTTACCATGGTAGTAGGGGTGTCATTGTTATGTAATCCAAAATGCATGGAAATTTAGTGAGGCTAGTGTACCATAAATGTGTGACAGAAGACTGATATTCTTAAAAAAACAACAAATAGTGGCATGACTAGGTATATAAAAGCTTATATGATAATGCAAGTGTGGGTGAATAAGATGTGGGATAGGCAATAGTATACTCGGAGAGACAAATCAAGATGTTATAAAAAAAGGGATCATGCATGAAATGGTGATAATGCTAGTGGAAGGTCATCATAGGGGTACTTGCAAACCAGCGCAACCTTAATTGTATTCCATGGTAGACATAGTTTAGTAATTAGGCAAACTAATGGCTATAGAGGTGGGGACAATGTGAGTCACTTGTGGCAAGTAAATAATGCACTAGTGTTTGATCTGACAAAATGTTATCATCATACTACATGTAGAACAAATACAAAGGTATTAGAGATGTTAATGGGAGAGGTTGTTGTCACGATCATGTAAAATAAATATAGATGGTGTCGTTATAGGAGTCGGGGGAGGGGAAAGGGGGAGGGAATTAGTTGTGTATGTGTTATGGGAGAGTGTTGGAGGAAGATGGAGATGGAAAAGTAACCAGTGAGGGAGGGTCAAGGAAATGTATGCTAGTGAATGAGGGAATGGGGGTAAATGAGGTTTGAAGAATGGTGATGGAGATAGGTAGTGATTTATCGAAGCACAAAGTATGGTACAATTTAAAGTATGACAGACAAATGTTAATGTGCCAGTTAAGGTGAAAATGGATGTGATGAAAATTTTCAATGGAAATGATGAACATGGGTGTTTATATATGGGCGACAATGATAGTCCGAGGAAGACCTGTCATAAGCCCCAAGTTAGTTTTGACGCAAATTGACGGCAATGACATAGTTCAAGTTGAAGACTTGATGGATGGTTCATATGTGGCAAGCACAATTCAGATGTGATTTCAGGGTGAAAACCTAATGACTTTATTGTATTTTTAGTATTTTCAAACACTTGTAAGCCTAATATGATAAGAGTGTACGAATTCTATGTCATTGTGGTATTTGTTATTGTAACAATTGAGGTTGATGAATATGTCACTCTAGAGCCATAATGTTTGGTTGTTATACGACTCGTATATGATGAGATCACATTCTTGCAGGTTTAGTGGTTGCAGATAGTATCATTATTTACCCAACTATAGTGTCATGTATACCGTGGTACTTAATGGCTACACCTCGTGTACGTATTGGCTATCCTGGAAGACATGCCAAGTGTGTGGAGATGTGCTTCTTGGACGAGGATCTATATCTTCATGCCTACTTCCATGTTGGCATTATGGAGGTTGAACATATAGGACATGGTTTGGAAGGGGCGGAAAAAAGAATGCGTGTACATGCTAGCAGCAAAACATGTGGGTTTAGTCCACATTTTAGTAATTGCACAAGCTCTTAACCCATTTGTGTATGGTATGTAGTAATTGTACACCATTATGGTATCGCTTGTTGGAGTTTATGAAATTAACATTTATATCACACTACAAACCAATATAAAAACTTTTTATACTGTTGGATTAAGGGAGAAGCGGTCATTTTTTACAGGTACAGTGGTTGCATCCATAATTGTTGTTCACGCACTACTTGTGTAATGTTTACCGTCGTAAGCTGTAACACCCCGCTCGAAGGGGGCGGGCGTGTCACCGTTGTGGATGCCCGATGGGGAACATCCACAAGGCAATTTAAACTTCTTAACCATAATTAACCTTTTGATAGGCAATAGCAGTGGAAGCTCTTATCAAAATCTAACTAAAGTTTGAGATAGTCAATCTAAAACATGCATTACATGCATACTTAAACCGTATCCATAATGTTCTTACATATATGTGAACCCAAAAATACATTCAAAACTGTATTTACTAAACATAATCATAGCATAAACATACAACGAGACCTATATTCCCAACTAGGTTCTTCAAAAGTGTTTCACAACTGGCTAGCTTTCTTAACACTCTTACGGTCTCTTTTTGCTTCCAAACTTGACAAATGGTGAAGTCATGAGCTCCTCGAGCCTAGTGAATAACCCTTACCTTCCCCGTTGTTACACTTTGCACATTAACCGGTTAACACATAATCACACAGTACACGTATCTTATGACATATAGACAAAATATATCATATAGCATATAGAAGGTGACATAAGAACATACTCATACTTGATAAATCAAATAAACTCATATCTTTAATATCTAACACATTCCCAAACTTCACAAACACACACACATTTTTGTTATGAGGTAGGCAATTAGACTAACTTAGCCATACTCGTCTCATACCAGGTATGTTTCAAGGACTTTCGTTTTCACTTAAGTCTCTGAACAAACTATGTTGTTAGTTTATTCACTATACTAACCATGGTTGTCGCATACCAACCATATCCTTTGGGCTCCTAATCCTCACTGAAATCCAAAAGAAAGCAAAGCCTACTAAATCATGTTAATGGTCCATTCGTAACCATAATTAACGCATACATAAAGCATATTCCATTCAAAAGTCCACATACGTGCTTTAAACACATTATATATTTCTGTAAACATATTTATCAATAACACATATGGTTCAAATCGATCACAATTTTAAAAATATCATGACTGATTCTGCAAATCCAAAACCAACTTCAAATCCAAACCAAAACCAATTTCATATCGTATCCAAAATCCAAATCCAATCTAAAACCAATTTCATAATATATCACATATTCTTAACTTAATGTAAACCTTTTTAGTTTAGGGGAAGTCAAATCATGACTCACACAAAGAACTATCACAAAACACAAGGGTCACAAACACATTCTAGCGGATCGGGCGATACCCACTCAACGTACCAACCAGGGACCCAACGCTCTAGAGTACGTAAAGGTCCTCAAATCACAAACTAATGAGTCACATTCACATCTTGGAGTACCAGGGACCCATACAGCTCCCAAATAAAACAAATTAAAGAGTCAATTGGTGGACCGGACAATGGCCACTCAAGGTACTAACTAACGACTCACACAACTCCAAACACAAAGACAATTACTTCTATGGCCATAGCTCTAGAACGCTCTATAATAGCCTCAGACAAGACATGAACCTCTTTCCCCAAAAACGTAACTTAATGAAATCATATAATCACATTTTTATTTTCAAAGAAATTTAATTCCGTAATTTTAACGAAAACATAATCAAAACAAAACATAATTCCACTCAAAATACTTTTAAGAAGTTTCCAATAAATCATAACCACATTTTACTGTTATAATGCGTGAAATCATCACAAACGTGATGATTATTTAATTCATGCATACGAATAACCCATAATTACACCAAAAATAACGTCTCACTCAAAAATTCATAACTCAAAGGATACACATCCAACATGAACAAAAATTGGCAAAATTACAAAATAATATCATGCATTCACTATAATATTTTCATAATTTTATGCTAAGCCAGTCCTCCATAATAATCAAAACAGTACCAAGAATTATGCTTTAAAACAGCACAATTTCAATCAAAAATCCACAACTCATGAAGTACATATCCAAAGTTCATAAAAATTTCCAGAAAACTTAAAAACATCATAGAGAACCTATGTTAAAATTTTCACAATTTTATGCCAAGCCAATAATTACCAGAAAATTCACACAGCAACTGAACTTTGGGCACTAAAACAGGGCAGTTCTATCAAAAATTCATAACTCACAAAGTACATATCCAAAATTTATGAAACTTCACAAGAAACTTCCAAATAACATAAGTATTCTACAGTAAAAATTGTATAGTTTTAATCTTACCCAATAGCTCACAATAATCAAAACACCAACTGAATTTCAGCACGAATTTACATAGAAAATTCAATCAAAAATCCATAACTTCCAAACCACATATCAAAACTTCACGAAAATTTACATGAAATTGCCCAATATCATGGGCAACTTATAGTAAACATTTCAGGAATTGTTGCCAACGCAATAATTCACAAAAAATCAAACAGTGCCTGGGTATATGCAAAATCCGAAAATTCAACCCCTATTTTTCTACTATCTTGTTCATCCAATACCAATAATCAATCCAAAATCCATAGTTTAACATGTATTTGGATGAATTCACAACTTATCCATCAATTCACAACACCCAATCAATCCAAAAATCACAATTAAACATACAACTCAAAGAAGTGGTTTCTAAAGGGGTGGAATTAAGATTCTAATCTACTAAACCCTAAAACATCAAATTTAAAACTTCAATTCTCAATTGATTTCTCCATTTCAAACATAAATAATCAAATTCATCTTACCCTAATTAATTTTAGGTTGAAAAAAATAAGAATTATTCACCTTAATCAACAATCAAAATCAAAACTCAAACTTTTTCTCTCCTCCTCCTCCTCCTCCTCCTCCTCTTCTTCTTCTTCTCCACCTCTCTTTCCCTCTTTGGCTGTGCGTGTGTTTGGGTGTGAGAAGGCAAGAGAAGCCCCCCATTTCCCCTTGGATGAATATCACGTGAGATTCAAAGAAAAATCATCTTTTTTTTTTCCTTTTTTTTTTTTTACAAATACTACTTAGTGAGACATATTTTCTAATCACTCCCAAAAACATAATACTAATAATAACGTAAAACACACACATGTGCCTAAAATAAAATGCATATAATATACACGTAATTTACATATTACACGTAATTCAAAATGTGTAACAAAAATTTCGGGGCGTTACATAAGCAGTGAATGATAGGTAGGTATACGAAGTTTATTTGAATGATTGGATGGCCAATGTGCAGATGTACACCATTTTGTGTATGTATGATTGATAAATAATCTTATACGGATAGTTCAAATGGCATATAGGATCTAGTATGCTTGGTAGACATATCATTAGTGAAGATAAGTTGTCTGTTTAATTGGTTATTGTTGTGCATACACATGTAGTAGTAAATATAAAGATGGTGACCTTTGTGACAACCTATCAAATATCATTAATTTCTAAAATGATCTCCTTTCATGAAACCTTTATGCAAGATATGCACGTACGTGTCATCACTCCAATGGTAAAATTCATGTGTCGGTATGGATTGAGATATTACAAATGTCCTAAGTGGGGTGATTGATTAGACCTGGCAAATGGGTCATTCAGTTCGGGTACGGGTCGGGTCAAGTTCGGGTTGGGTCATGTTCGGGTTAAGTGACATTTCAGGTCGTTTCGGTTTGGGTCGGGTATGGTTCGGGTCGGGTCGATTTCGGGTCAACCAATTTTTGGTCAAATACACTCGTCATGCTAAAACAAACAACTTTGTAGAAAATTTCAGGTCGGGTATGGTTCGGTTCGGGTCAATTCGGGTTTCGGGTCTACTTTCGGGTGAGCATATTTCGGGTGTCGGGTCGGGTATGGGTCTGGGTCGTTCGGTTCGGGTTTCGGGTCTCGGGTCAGTTTTGCCAAGTCTATGATTGATGATGCAGGGATGAGTTCTATGTCAAACATCTCAAGCATACCTTCTTCTGTACTAAGCTATTGAACTCGTAGCAGTAACCTACCATCAATCCATGCTGAATGTTGATGTCGTTGTTGTTGGGTCCAGTTAGAATTGAGCTCTCTTACAGTTGGAATTTGTGTTGGAACATGTACCAATGAGGGAAGCATGCATCTGGGTTTATGCAACCGTGGGCAAGTGACACCATCAAAGTTGCCCTATGATGGTACATGGAAGCCCATAAAAACCAGTAACGTTAGGTTGTCGATGGGGATTAAATTTGGACCGTCCATCCAAGCAATATTAGGCAAAAGGGCCGACGCTGTAGTTGCTTCTTGATGCGGAGCAAACCAACTTATCAACATCAAGGCTTGGATTTAACTTGGGCCCCTAATCACCTATGAGGGTCGCACCCAAGTACTTGGCTCTCCAAAGTCCTTGTTGGTTTGGGAGCCTTGAGGGGTTCCAAAGTAAGCTTAGGCAAGGTGACATGGCACTTAGTAGCCTAAATAAGGAGCCTAGCTATTTTATCGCCAAGTCACCATATTTTATTTTACTCCCTTATTCTGGGTAGAACATATAGCCTGACTTCTATCTCATTTTTGGCTAAGTAAATAGGCTTCGTTTTGGATTAATTTTGCATGGATAGATAGCCTTGGATGTCTATTTCCTAACAAGCCCAAGATCATCATCAAATTCCAAGAATCAAGCAAGTTATGGGGTTTTAACCGAGCCATGGTCAGTGTAGGACTCGAGGTGTACGTTTTTACTTAACGATTTATTTGGGCAGTCAAATGGGAGAATTAAAGGTCCAAATTTGGTGGGTAGCTGATAGACTCTTCTAGAAGGCTCCCGTTAAAATCCCAACCTTAATATTCTCCATTTCGATAGGTGAATGATATCACCAATGGGAAGGAATGTGCAGCCAAATTACAGCACACCATTATCCCCTAGTGGCCCCCCTTTAATTGTACAATTAGCTTGTATTTCATTGGACAAAATCGTTGTAATGCTATTGGCTAGTACTAAGTTTGGGGGAAACGGTATCTTACTATTTAATTCCTCATCTCTTGTATTACATTCAGGTTTTGATGATTATGAATGAATGAAAAGGCTAGAAGTCATTTTCTCTCTCAAAACCTCTTAATCTTTATCTCTTATTAGAGTGGTGATTTAGAGTCTTTCCATTATATTAATCCTTGGTGTTTAGGCTTTAGGGGATTAATTGATGGGTTGTTTAGAGTCTTCCCATTATATTAATCCTTGGTGCTTAGGCTTTGGATTTGGGTGTTCCTCCATTGAAGTGTTCTTGAGGTGTTCATCTTATTGGGTCTTCATTGGGATGATTATGCCTTAATTTGGCCAAATGAATTTCTTCTTCTAATCTAGATCTGGACCTGACAAATGGGCCATTTGGGTCGGGTACGGGTCGGGTCTTAGTTCAATTCGGGCTACTTTCAAGTCAACTATGTTCGGGTCGGGTTCGGGTGAAGTTCGGGTTTGGGTCATTTTCGGGTCAACCATGTTCGAGTCGGGTTCGGTTCGGTTCGGGTGAAGTTCGGGTTCGGATCACTTACAGGTTCCATGTTCGAGTCGGAGCGGGTTCAGTTCGGGTGGAGTTCAGGTCGGGTGTGTTTCGGATTGTCTACAATAGCCTGGTTCAAATCGAGTATGGGTCAAGTGTAATTTGGGTCGGGTGGAATTCAGTACAACGTTTAGATCAATATCGGGTCAGGTGTAAATAGAATCGGGTATAAATCAAGTTGGGTTAATTTCGAATCATTGTATGTTTTCAATGTAGCCATCTTTATTTTTTTACTCTTAACTTACATTTAAAAGATGAAAACCGTTTAATTAGACGAACTCATTTATTATATATTTCTCTTTTAATTCATATGTTAATGATTAATTGATTATACATACATATATATATATATATATATATATATATATATA
>JACYFF010031952.1:24359617-24409048 GCA_017589665.1 Selenicereus undatus | reverse complement strand
TATATATATATATATATATATATATATATATATATAATTAATGGAAATTATATGGGGTTAGTTCTAAACTTTCTAAGAAAGTTAGTAAATTACAAATACAAGTATACAACTCATCCTTAACCCTATATCAAATACGCTGTGTAATTATCCAAAGGATTATGTGTCATTAAGTCAAATTTTAATCATCTCAATTGAGTTCATGCGATGATAAAATAAGTGGACCAACCTAACGCAAATCATTTGTCAATGGTCTCATTTGTGAGCACCAAGACCAAAATATACCTTGAAAAATGAAAAGCAAAAAGAAAGAAAATGATGAAGTTTTTATTTAGAACCTAGTGTTGGTTTATAACTTTTTGTTTGTCATATTTGGAGTTGGTAAATAGAAACAGGTTGGTTCAAGTCGACAATTTTAGTAATCGAATCAATATTCTTTGATAGCTCGTTAAGTAATCAAGCGTCAACATTCAAAACTTTATCTTTGGGAGATTAATAACTTGATCTATATTTGCTTAATGAGTCAAAACTAAAAAGTAACGGCAATATATGAGTATGTGTCAATTAGCATTATATTTATGTGATTGTGAATGCTTGTTATCGAAACTTGAGACTTGGAATTTAATTGTCCAAAATTGAAATGAGTCACATTATTATGAGATAATATGCAACGCTACATTCTTGAATATGATTTTATGGAACTAAACATGCTATGAAGCTGATTTAAAATCGTAGATCAGTAGTGCAAAATTTTTGATAGTAGTCACAAAATAATATTATAAATTTATAATCATAGTGTGCATTACATTAAGTCATTAAGTGAATCAAATATTAAAATAGGACTGCTAGATCCTAATGAGTTTAATAGATTGTTAATTATACTTATCTTTTCTTAATTCCTATTGTGACAAAATATTTTTTCTCTCATATTTTTACGACATATCTATCAAATTAAAAATTTAAAATTATCAACTATTTTATTTTTTCCTTTTAAGTTTTTAATTGATTTCATTCGTAAAAATTCCCTCTTAAGTTGTTTTTCTTTTCCCACCTAAACTCAACTAATTGAGTTTGAAAAATTCAAAATCCCTCCCAAAAGAGAAAGGACTAAAACCCAAAAAACAAGTTACTACTTATTTGGGTAAAATTGAGTCAGGTAAAAATTGAATCGGTTCTAAATCGGGTACGGTTCGGTTCGGGTTCGGGTTGTCCATTTTCGATTCACTTCGGGTCGGGTCACTACAGATCGGGTTTGAACTGGGTTGGGTCATTTCGGGTCATGCTACAATTCGGGTTTCGATGGTTTTGGATCGGTTTACTTCGGGTATTCAAGTCCAAATCGGTTCATCCCATTTCAAGTGTTGGTTCGGGTATGGATCCAAGTCGTTCGATTCGGGTTTCGGGTCTCGGGTTAGTTTTGCCAGGTCAGTTGGTATCAGAGCACAAGGATCCTTTAGGGGTAAGTATCAAATCCTCACACTTTGTGATTGAAATTTGTTGTTTGAGTTCTTGCTTTGTTATTTTGAGATTTGGCTACTCTCTACTCCTCCTTCTTCTCGTATTCTCTCAAAGAGCCCAAACACTCTTCCATGTTTTCTTTTCAATCCAAAACCCTAAAAACCCACATTTGATTTCTCCACAAAATTCCTCTTTTAGTCCACAAAGAACCCCCAAATAGCCTAAACACAATCCCCAACCAAAACACAACCCAAAAACTCCACAAAAAAGCCAAAACACTCATCCGCACCAAACCAGAAATTTGGAATGGCCTGGTGGTCCCCCCTGGCGCAATCGTGCCACCCTGTTTCCCAAAAAAAAATTCTCCGGTGATCTGGCACTACCACCTCGTGTTGCATAGCACGACCGTGCCCCCCATTTTGGCCCATGCTTCCTCTGCCACGACCGCACCACCTTTTCTCAAGCGCTTAATATTCTTATTTCTCTTATCTACCTTCAACCATGTCCAAAGATGCGGAACCTTCTCAATCTAGGGGTGTCTCTCTAGAGTTAGCCTATGAAATGAGGAGAGATAAGGCCCTCGTTGACGTTCAAGAACAAGTAAGAAAGCACACTATGGAGCTAGAATGAGTTAAGGGATCTGAACGATGAGTTCCCTCACCTAAGGAGCTTGATGTCAACCCCATTGACATTGCCTACTCTTCTTCTCATGAGGACCATAAGGATCGAGGTAATTGGGGAAGAGTTCATCCTAGAGATTATCTTAGTGACCTCCAAGTCGAGGCACCGGAGTTTGATGGCAACCTCAAACCAGAAAACTACATTGATTGGGTGCAAGCTATTAAGAGGATCATTGAACTCAAGGAGCACAATGATGAAAAGGCCCTCAAGTTGGTCATTCTCAAGTTAAAGGGGTATGCCTCCTTGTGGTATGAGACCTTGAAGAAGAATAAAGCAAGGGAAATTAAGTCTAAGATCAAGACTTAGTTCAAGCTCAAGAAACATATGGAGAAGAGGTTCTTACCTCCCTCATATAAGCAAGAGCTTTATCTCAAGATTACTATCCTTAGCCAAGAGAATCTCCGGGTGGAGGAATGCATTGAAGAATTCAAGCAACTTCAAATGAAAGTTGGTTTGAATGAAGATAGTGAGCTTACTATTGCTAGGTTCATCAAAGGGCTTCCTCCTAGCATAGCTCACAAGTTGGAACTACAACCGTATTTATCTTCCAATGATGTTTGCCACCTCGCAATCAAGATCGAGAAACAACTCAAGGGTAGAAAGCCCTTTGCAACGCTTTCACCTCAATGCCCCCAAAGCACACCAAGGAGTTTCCTTTTCTACAACAAGGGTGGCACTACTCCTACACCCATCAAGGCCATTGATAACGACAAAGGAATTGATAGTGAACCTCCAAAGATGTTGGGGGGAGAGAAGTGCTTCAGATGCCATGGTCATGGACACTTCCATGCGGATTATCCAAATCGAAGAACCCTCTCTATAAGAAAAGTGGAAGAGATCCACGCTTTAGAGGAAGAAACTAGTGAAGAAGAGTTTAAAGAAGAAGATCACACTACAGTCACTCCGGAAGTTGGAGAGCTATTGGTGATCTGGAGGGTTCTCCATGCCAAAGAGGTTCCCCTTGAACCTACTCAAAGGGAGCAAATCTTCCACTCTTGATGTACCATTGGACGTAAAGTGTGTGAGCTTATTGTCGACGAAGGTAGTTGCACCAATGTGGCTTCTATGACTCTCATTAACAAGCTACGAGTTACCACCAAGGTGCACCCCACTCCTTACACTCTTCAATGGCTCAAGCAAGGAAGCGAGGTAACCATTTCTAAACAAGCTCTTATCTCTTTTTTCATTAGTCCATATTGTGGTGAGATCCTTTATGATGTTCTTCCTATGGATGCTTGTTATATATTGCTTGATCAACCTTGGTTATTTGACAATCATGTGATGCATGATGGCCATGCCAACACTTATGCCTTTAAGTTCAAAGGATGTAACCTCATTTTGACCCCCTTACCATATCCCCCAAACCTTTTA
Organism: Selenicereus undatus; assembly: GCA_017589665.1. NCBI lineage: Eukaryota > Viridiplantae > Streptophyta > Magnoliopsida > Caryophyllales > Cactaceae > Selenicereus > Selenicereus undatus. The sequence continues at coordinate 24,405,541 of JACYFF010031952.1, read as the reverse complement.
AAATTGAACCGGGGAAAGGAAGTGACAAAAGTCCTACATGAGTAAGACACGGATGGAGAGAGACATTAGTAAGAGCAAGCCTTTATTTACCTTACTTATGGTTGAATCAAACACTAGTGAGGAAGTGAAGCCCTTACACCCTTTTGCTCAATTACTCTTGAAAGAGTTTGAGGATGTTTTTCCCAATGATCTACCACTGGGGCTCCCTTCTATAAGAGGAATTGAGCACCAAATTGATCTCCTACTGGGTACTCTTTTGCCTAACAAGTCGGCTTATAGGTGTAATCCTAATTAACCGAAAGAGCTCCTAAGACAAGTTTAAGAGCTACTTGATCATGGGTATATTCGGGAGAGTTTGAGTCATTGCTTGGTTCCCGCTCTTTTGGAACCTAAAAAGGATGGTACATGGCGTATGTGTGTGGATTGTAGGGACACCATGGTAGTTGTTGATCAGTTCTCCAAGATTGTACATTTCATTGCTTGCCACAAGTGTGATGATGCTACATATACTGCGGATCTCTTCTTTCAAGAAATCGTGAGGCTTCATGGGATCCCAATGACCATTGTATCGGATAGAGATACCAAGTTCTTATGACACTTTTGGAGAAGTCTATGGAGGCTAGTAGGGACTAAATTACTTTGTAGTACCACTTCCCATCCGTAATCTGATGGACAAATGGAAGTGACTAACTACACACTCACTACCTTGTTGAGAGGTATGGTGAGTAGGAGCTTAAGAGATTGGGACACTAAGCTTCCCCATGCGGAATTTGCCTGCAATCGGGCTCCTTCCTATGCTACTTGTCATTCACCCTTTGAGGTATGCTATTGCCTCAACCCTCTCACCCCTCTTGATCTCATTCCCATTCCTCAAGAGTCCAAAGTGAGCTTTGAAGCCGAGGAAAGGGCTAAATCTATGAGAAACAACATGAGCAAGTGAAAGCTCAAATTGAGAAGGTAAATGAGCAATACAAGACCAAGGCCAACATGAATCGAACTCATCTTGAGTTTAAACTGGGAGATCTTGTATGGCTGCATTTGAGAAATGAGAGGTTCCCTTCAAGGAGGAAAAGCAAACTCATGGCAAGGGGAGATGGCCCCTACAAGATTGTGCAAAGAGTGGGAGATAATGCCTACAAGGTAGAGCTTTCGGATGACATGAACATCTCCACCACTTTTAATGTTGGAGACCTCACTCCCTACATCGAAGATGAAGATGAGGACATTGGAGGTTTGAGGGAAAATCCTCTTCAAGGAGGGGAGGTTGATGCAAAGCAAACCATAAGGCCTAACCTCCTTATCAATATCAAGGCTTGGATTCAACTTGGGCCCTTAATCACCTATGAGGGCACTCAAGTACCTGGCTCTCCAAAGTCCTTGTTAGTTTCGGAGCCGTGAGGGGTCCCAAAGTAAGCTGAGGTAAGGTGGCATGGCACTTAGTAGCCTAAATAATGAGCCTAGCTATTTTATCTCCAAGTCACCCTATTTTATTTTACTCCCTTGTTCTAGGCAAAACGTATGGCCTAACTTCTATCTCATTTTTTGCTGGGTAAATGTGCTCCATTTTGGATGAATTTTGCATGGATATATAGCCCCGAATGTATATTTTCCAAAAAGCCCAAGATCATCATCAAATTTCGAGAATCGAACAAGTTATGAGGTTTTAATCGAGCCATAGTTAGTGCAGGACTAAAGGTGCACTTTTTTACTTAACCATTTATTTGGGCAGTCAAGTGGGAGAATTAAGGGTCCAACTTTGGTGGGTAGCTGATACACTCTTCTAGAAGGCTCACATAAAAATCCCCACCTTAATATCCTCCATTTGGATAGGTGAATGACATCACCAATGGGAAAGAATGTACAACCAAATTCCAGTACACCATTATCCCATAGTGGTCCCCCTTTATTGTACAATTAGCTTGTATTTCATTGGATAAAATCCTTGTCATGCTATTAGCTAGTACTAAGCTTAGGGACGGGGGTATCTTGTTGTTTAATTCCTCATCTCTTGTATTACATTCAGGTTTTAGGTTTTAGGGGATTACTTGATGGGTTGTTTATCTTGGTATTCTTTCAAGAATCCAAAGAGTTTCCTTTGGATTTGGGTGTTCCTCCATTGAAGTGTTCTTGAGGTGTTCATCTTATTAGGTCTTCATTGGGATGATTATGCCTTTATTTGGATAAATGAATTTCTTCTTCTAATCTAGATCCACTTCACTTCCTCATTAACGAAGGTGATAGATGTCATTGGCATTGGGATGGAATACAGAAGGGAATGATAAATTCGGTTGCATTGACCTATGGCCTTCTTTGGAACATAATACCATATTCGAATGCAAAAATGAGTGCATATAGTGTATTGACACAATAGAGATTTTATATAATGAGTGCGATCTTCGTTGCTTGTTGGGAAAACACGTTGTCATTATTTGTTACAGTTGAATCTAACTACCAACTACATAATTACAATTTATATATACAATTATATTAAGTACAACATTTGTTGGAGCAAACCATTGAACACATACTTAAGTACTTAAGGTATGGAGTAATTGGCAGTGAATTTTTTAACTTCGTATAGATGAACTTGATCAAATTAGACTTATTCCAATGTCCCTTTTTGTATACAACAATAGCAATTGGGGTCTTCCATGTCATTGTATTTATGTTTAACATTTCATTCACACGATTTCAACTTGCTCCAACCTCTGAAATAATGTGTATTAACAATACATTGTGTCGCCTTTGAGGATGTAGGAGATAGGTATGGTCTTCATTAGGTTCATGTCATGTTCATCTTCAACGAGGTGAACATCTCTCGTTATTAACTTAAAATGCTCCTTACACACTTTGGAATAAACATGACTTGCACCCATTTAGTGTAGGTAGTGTTTGAACTGAGTTTCACTAGCGTAATCTATTTCAGATTATTAAGTGGACTTCATTATCATACGTACCCAATTATCCATTTGTTTAGAATGATTAATAGTGTCAAGGAATTTATCATATTTTAACACTAGCAAGTACACTCATTTTTCTGTCTGCCCCTTCCAAATCACATCCTACAGATTCAACCTCCACAATGACACCATGGCAGTAGGCATGAACATCACCATAGGGATAATGACATATCCTCGTCCAGAGAGCATATCTCCACACACTCGTCACGTTATCCAAGACAACCAATCCGTACATCAGGTGTAATCATTGCGTACTACGGTATACATGACACTGTAGTTCGATAACACAATGATGCTGTCTGCAACCACTAATTTGCAAGAATGTGACATCATCATATACGAGTTGTACATCAACCAAACATTATGGCTCTAGAGTGACATATTCATCACCCTCAACTACTACAACAACAAATACCATGATGACACATAATTAGTACACCAATATCATATTAGGGTTATAAGTGTTTGAAAATATGAAAAATATAATAAATCCATTTTCAGTCTGACTTGTGCCTGCCACATATGGACTATCCAGCAAGTCTTCAACTTGAACTATGTCATTGATGTCAATTTGCATCAAAATTAACTTGCAGATTACGGCAGGTCTTCTAGCAAGTCTTCAACAAGTGTTTGAAAATATCAAAATTAACTTGGGGATTACGGCAGGTCTTCCATCACACTTTTATGGTACACTGCCCTCACCACATTTCCATTCATTTTGGATTGCACAACAATGACACCCTTACTACCATGACAAATAATCAACAAAATCATGGCATACATATATGCCCAGTCAATTACCATCCATAACAACAACAACAATGACAACAAGTGTATTTTACTGACATATAATTGTCATTTACCACCAAGTATGACATATCTTTTGTTTACCCAACTATTTATAGTGTTTACCCATCAACAAACTTTCCAGTCCTTCCGATTCACGCAAATTGGTCACCCTCATCATAATATCTCCACCTTCATCATAAAACATTGCAGAAGTATAAAAATAATTGATAGAGTTGCTGAATTCGAAGGTGGACCACCATGGTCCTTGCTTTATTCCATTCTTCTCACCCATTTGTAGATTCATGTTAAAAATCACTGAATTCACCCCGAAATTACTTCCCCTTCTCATAAGCAGTGGAGAGGTTGAGAGAGGTGGTAGAGCAACAATTGTACGAAGAGGGGGTAGAGAGGTGATAGCCTTGTCGAAGTTGAATTGAGAGAAACAGAGCAAATATGAAAGCCACAAATACTTCCAGTGACTTCTTTCTCACACCTCATTCTCTTTTCTCTAATAATTTTACTAAGGGTAGGTTGGTAATTCATCTCTTTATTGAAATTTAATCCACTTATTTTTTTTCCCACCAAAGACAACACTCAATTGTTGTAAAAGAAATGACCTGGTTGCATCGCAATTGATGATTGACCTACTTGTAAATTTCTGTAAAGTAAACAAGGAGAATAGAGAGAGACTTCCAGTGGGAGGGAAAAAGGACTCATTATTGTACTTTTTATTTACAAAATAACATATGCGAATTCTAGTCCCTTGGATGAAATAGCATACACGTGTCTATTTATGGGCATTTTGACTGTTGATTTGCAGTTTTAGAAAGAAATACAAAGGAGTCAAATCTGAGATGCCCAAGGGGTGTCTGAGCAGGTCACGATTTAAGTACATCCATAACTTTTATTTTATGTATTACTGACGTCACTGCAAAAAAAAAAAAAAGAAAAGAGAGAGGGAGAAAAAGAACCTAATTCATGTAATGAAAATCAGGTAAAAAGGGCACAAATTTGCAACACTATTAAAAAAGTGAATGAACGTACACACTACCCTCTTTGACCAATTGTTTGTAATATAAAATGAAAATATAGATAAACTCCCTCATTCTTTCTTATATTTTGAGTGACTTTCAAGTTATAAAAAAATGTCATTTGGGTGGATGTAAACACTTCTTTCATTGTAATAACTTAGACAATGACACTATGTGATAGAATAAAAATGGCATCATTAAATAAGATTCCAAAGTATTCACGTCTAATGAGATTATTAATATGTAACAAATTCTGGATAATATGACAAGTTTATCACCTTATCAAAGACATTAGAAAATTTCATCACGTCAATAAAATCTTTCGAAAAACTAATAGGGCCACAAGTTTAACTTCTCTTTCACCACTAGACCGGATGCCCTAATACATACTATTTCTATTTCTATGTTTAATGATGATCTTATTGGCAAAACCTTTATTAAAATAACTTACTTTTAAGTCATTATATCTTACCTGTCTTTAGAAAATAAATTAACTTATAACAGTCATGTCATGATAGTACTAAAGACTTGTCAAATGAGTGAAAAGAAAATGATAACACCCAATCATCATAGCCATATTCAAATTTGTCCAATTTTTTTCTTATTTCAATTGAAATAGATGGGACACTAGACTAAAAAGAGAAACAAGCCTAGATACACTAATATTTAATTTGTAAGTCTTGTGCGAGATTATTTTACGTAAGACATATCATAAAACAAACACTTTTATAGTGATTTTTAATAATAATTAGAATGACAAATAGTGTATTTTGGAATGACTGTAATAGAAGTCACCCATAAATGGTATTGATCACCCAAAAATTAGAAGTCACTCTAAAACATAGTATTAGACATTAGCCATCTTAGTGCTCGTTAGAAAAATTACGTACTTTTATACCCTTAAAAATATATAAATTTTACTTGTCATAATAATTATTTTAGAATTTTTATTTGAATTTATTTCTTTTGCAAGAAAATAAAATATATAATTATGTTGGAGCTAAATTAGGAGCAAATAGAAATGGACTAGTTGTACAACCCAATAAAAGAAAAGGAAAAAGGCCCAACCCACGTTTATCATTCTAGCACATCACCTACATCTTACGTGCCCCCTCGCATTCTCTTATTTTCCCTCTTCCCATATACTCAGAAAACCAAACCCATTTTCATCGTCTTCCTTTTCTGCCATCGACCATTGAATCAGCTCCATCATCTCCATTATTAACAAACTTAACAACCCAGATTTTGTGGAGTAAATCTCTCATTCTCTCTCCAAGACGCAATCTCATAAAGAATCAGCCATGCCCAGATTTTGTGAGAATTGAAGATTGGATAAAGCTAGACAATTTTCAATATAAATAGAGTAGGGGGAAACTCATGGAGGGAAGTCAGATTTAGCATTAGTTTTCGCAGCCATAACCCAGTTGTAGTCCAGTATTCTAATTTTCCTTTTCTATTTCAGATTTTTGAATTTCCGAGTTCTCCTCCATTGTTGGTTCGTGAGCTTGGGAAGCCATTGTTGAACCTCTGAGTAGTGGAGCAATGTTTTTTTATTTGTTGTTTGAATTTCAACATTGGTTCAATTGGGGTCAGTTCCTAAATTTATTGGTTCATTCATGCCCTGGTTTAGAGCTTTCATTGGACAAAACCAATAATTCAAGTACTCTATGTCCTAGCTTTCTATTTGCAGTTCTTGCTTCAAGAGATTTATTTATTTATGTATTTTAAGCATCTTTATTGTTGGTTATGTTTTGCTTCTGGCATTGCCAACCTCCTGTCAATTTATCTCTTTTGTTTCTTTCTTGTTTTAATATAATTGTTGGTCATGAAATTTTCATTTTTTTTTTAATACAAAGGCACTACATGGAAAAGTTAGGTAAAGATTCACTTTATGTTACTCAATTAGAGTGGCGACAACTTAGAGTAACATTGGTTTAATCTTTGCTCATTAGTGATTGTGAATTTCTTTAAGTTTATTTTATTTCATTTTATTTTCGCTTCATTAGTGTTAAGTAATTATGAATCATATTTTTTAGTAGCTAATTTTCATTTAAAGTGAGGCAAATTGAGTGTAAAAATTGATACTATTATCTTCATGGGACGACCTGTACCCGCCGAATCTTACTACAAGTTAGGTACTATGCGCTTGCGACAATCTTTTTACATTAATAAGTTTTTGGTGTCGTTGCTAGGGATAGTACGTATTCAAATGGCCGCTTTTTGTTTGAGTATTTTTGTTTATATTTGAGTATTTTGTTAACTTTGTGATTCGTTTTATTTTTTTGAATAATTGTGTTTAGATCACTTTTTAGTTATTTATTTTATTTCTGGCCTGTCAAAACAAAAAACACGAAAAGTATGATTGTGGGTGTGGGATTTGTACGATTATTAGAGAGGCTAAAAGAAGAAAACTCACTAGGATCAAATGTGAACCTGAATTTGAATTTGGAAAAATGGTTGGACAAGATAAGAATGAAATGGCTTTGAATGAGATCTTTTACCCTATTCGTTCAACCTTACCTTCATGTTTTAATCTGCCCACTCTAGCTGCTAATGTGAACCTTAAATTGGAACCACATTACATTCAGATGCTTCCTAAATTCACTGGACTTGAGCATGCTTATTTATTTCTAAGTGAATTTGAAAAGTTATGCAATATGATACATTTCATAATGTGCAAATTAATGTGGTTAAATTGAGACTTGCTCCTTTTGCTTTAAAAGATAATGCCAAGAGATGGATGTATAGTCTGCCTGCTAGCTCTATTTCTAATTGGAATGATTTTGTTAAGGTCTTCTTGCAAAAATATTTTCCTAATGGCAAAATTGTTAAACTTAAGAATGAAATTAATCAGTTTATTCAGTTTGATAAGAAATCTTTTTGGAGGTACACGGAATGGTTTAAGAGCTTGGTGTCCCCATCACGATCTTGAACAATGGCACCTCTATCAAACTGTGTAAGAGGGTTTGTACAAACAGACTATGACTATGCTAGAGTCTATGTACCAAGGTGTATTCTTTTCCAAGAATCCTACCACAACTTGGGAATTCTTAGAAGACTTAGCTGAAAAAAACAATCCAGTGGGAAACCACTAGAGATAATAGCCTCAGTTCTAGAATCGCCAGTGCTAAGAGAGGTATGTATTCAGTGTCAGATTTGAGCCATATAGAGTCTAGATTTGTAGCTTTAGAGAACCAGTTAAAGGGGTTGACTATTTAGTAACCTCGGGTCTTTTGAAGCGCTTCCAGTATATGTTCTCACTGTCAATCCCTAAACTATACCTTGACTGCTTCCCCCTACTATGCTCACTACTTGTTAACCGGAACTGAGCAAGTAAACATAGCCTACCAAAGACCAATAAATGACCCTTTCGCACTAATCTACAATCTAGGGTGGCAGAATCACCCCAACTTTTTCTGGAGTCAAGGTTAGAACTTAGGAGGTCCTAGCACACAGACTAGAATATTATCTGGAAACACTTCTATTTAGCACTACCAAGTGCCTAGGTTGCCTTTTCCCTCTATTAACCACACACAATCACCTCTCGGCTATAATGATATTGATAAAAGATTTAACAATCTAGAGAGATCATAGAGTAGCCTAGAGAAGGTAATGAGGATGTTCGTCTTAAATTTATACCGCAAATGCACGATATAGCTGTAGTTAGCACACGGCAAATACGGGTCGTATTCCATAGGGAACTTGGTTCCAATTACTAGAACTAATTAGATTACTCAATCTAGGTGATCACAGTTGATGATTGAGAATTAAGCTAAGGGAAATTCTAACGACTAAGTGGTGAAATAAACAACAGAATGAGAAACACCAAGGTTGGAATTAACAGTTCCACTATGCCAGTGGATCAATTATTAACCCCGCCAAACAAACCCAAGTATGCATTACGAGTTGATAGATCGTCAGTTAGGCACATCTCCTCCTCCCTCCCTCAAGGGTCGAAGACTAATCCTACAACTATAGTCACCTATTCTCATGGGACTAAAAGTCGAAAGATTACAAGATTTACAATCTCGAATCCCAATTAGAATCTTTATTATTTTCATATTAAAACCCTAATTGTCTACTGAGTCACACTAAGTAAAGGGTTCGTCTCTCAACGTTCCCTTAAACTCTAGTAAAAATGGATGAATGCACTTTCAAGCAATTCATCGAGCATGGGGCGTGCATAGTAGAATTGCAAACAAACAAGGGGAAAGTAAGGGTTGGGGCTATTCCATAATTCAACAACACATAGTTGGCATTAATCTCAACCCAAGTTAGGAGAATTAGCTTAGAATCATCTTTTTAACAACAACCACAACATTCAATCCAATAACCGTAACAAACCCTAAGAAATTCAAGAACAAGATAGAAGAATTGAGAGAAAGAAGCCTGGAATTAATCGAATGAATTAAAGGTAGAACAAACTTCAATTCAATAGCATAATCCAAACGCATGAAATAATCTCTGAATGAAAACCTAAAAATCGCCTAAGAGCAAGTCCGAGGAAAGAAAAATGAATCATGTACAAAACAACCCCGAGGAAAATTTAAGTTGCGACGCAGGATAGGGGAGGCACGGTCGTGCCAGCAGGTGACACGTGGCACGGCCAGGCCGTGCCACATTGCTGGCCGAAGGGTCGTGCCACCTTCGTGTGGCATGGGCGTGCTACCGGCATGGGGGTCCCCGTGCTCGATCTTTGGAGCTTCCGTGCGATGTTGAGTGACCTTTATCACGACTTTAAATTCGCCTCTTCAGCACTCCTTTCTGCTAAATAACTTCCATATTTCCGTTCCTTCGACAAAGTCCCTGAAAGTACAGAAAGATGCTATATAAGTAAAATGTACGCTAGAGGAGACCGATTTAACCATTCCTTAACACGATCAAACATGAAAATGCGGGAGGACAGAAGTCAAATAAGGGATAAAATAGGGTCGAAATAGAGGTTTATCAGAGGACAACGGCAGAACAGTTGTCTTAGCTGACCACTGCTAAGAGAGAGAAGGGAACATTTCTCAGTCAAACAGAGCCCAACCTGAATGTAGAACCATCCTCGATGAGCCCACCAGTCCCAAATAATGTGAAAAGGGTTAATGCGATAACTTCACTTAAGTCGGGTTGTTTAATTGATCATAGTTTAGAAGACCTTGTGGATGTTTCTGTTCAGTTTTCTCCATCTCTGTCTCCATCATCTCTCCCTGAGAATGATTATACTTCTAGGGATGCTACTAATGGCACCTAAATTGACTCTTCCTCTTTCCGACCTACTGACTTAGTTGACCCTAAGGAGATTAAGCATGATGAGTCTAGGAAGGGAGACGACACATCTCAACCTTTGATTGTTGAGTGAATTCATAAACCTGCTACACCCTTTCTGAATAGGCTAAGGAACAAGAAGGACTACACCCATGTTGATAAGATTAGAGAGTTTTTCTCTCAAGTCGAAATCAACATTCCCCTTCTAGATGCTATTTAGCAGATGCCTTCCTATGCCAAATTCTTGAAAGAGTTGTGCACCACTAAGAGAACGACCAATGTCCCAAAAAAGGCTTTCTTAGCCTATAACATGAGCTACATCATCTCACACCAGATCCCAGCCAACTGTCCTATCATTTCCATAGTCATAGGGGACCAGACCATCCATAGAGCATTATTAGATTTAGAAGTTAGCGTAAATTTGCTTCCATACCTGGTATATAGGGGTATAACTTAGGATGTTTTGATTAAAGTGGATGAGCTCATATTTCCTATGGATTTCATTGTTCTGAAAACTAAGTTTGTTGCTAATCTTAAGGCATAAATACTTGTCATTCTTGGTTAACCATTCCTAACTACTTCCAATGCTTTAATTAATTGTAGGAATGATATGATGAAGTTGTCTTTTGAAAACATGATTGTTGATTGGAATATTTTCAAAATGTAAAGACAACCTGCTATTTTCGATGAGATTGACAGTATTAATTGGCTAGATGTGTATGTTTGTGAGGACTCATGTGATGATGGTTTGATTGAAAATAATCTTAGTGATGAGATTGGTTCCCTCTTCCTTGATTCTTCTAACTCCCCTTCTTTTGTTGCACATGTTTTTGATCCCACATTAGAGTTAAAACCTTTACCTAATTCCCTTAAGTGTCTTTTTGGGTCCTAATGAGGCTTTTCCCATGATTCTTGCATCTGACCTAAGTCAGAACCAAGAGAATAAATTGTTGAAAGTACTTAGGGAAAACAAAGAGGCTATAGGGTGGACTTTAGGTGACATAAAAGGTATTAGCCTCTTAATTGTGCAACACATAATTCATTTAAAGGATAAGGCTAAACCTTATAGAGACCACCAAAGATGGATAAACCCTATCCTACAAGAAGTTGTCAAAAAAGAGGTCATTAAGTGGTTAGATAATACGATAATCTACCCCATTTTTAATAGCGAGTGGGTCAACCCTATTCAAGTTGTTCTTGAAAATACCTGTATTATCGTGATTAGGATTGAGAAGAATGAGTTAGTCCTCACTAGAATCCAGTCTGGGTGGTGTGTTTGTATTGATTATAGGAAATTGAATGCAGCCACTAGGAAAGACCACTTCCTTTTGCCTTTTATGGACCAAATGCTTGAGAGGTTCACTACTACTTGTTGGGTGGGTATTCAAGCTACACCCAAATCTCCATAGCACGTGAGGGCCAAGACATGATGACTTTTACATGCCCATTTGGTACTTTTGCCTTTAGGAGAATGCCGTTTGGTCTTTGCAATGCTCCTGCCATTTTTCAGCTTTACATGATTTCTACATCTTCTGACATGATTGAGCAATGCATTGAGGTATTTATGGATGATTTTTCTATGTTTGGTTCCTGATTTAATGACTGTTTGGCCAATCTAACTAAAGTTTTGCAAAGATACAATGAGAGGAATTTGACTCTAAACTAAGAAAAATGTCATTTTATGGTAAACAAGGGAATTGTTTTAGGGTATGTAATTTTACATGATGGGATTGAAGTTGATAAAGTAAAAATTGATTTAATTGCTAATCTCCCCCTCCTACTTGTGTGAAGGATATTAGGTTATTTTTAGGGCATGCAGAATTTTATAGACGATTTATCCAAGATTTCAACAAAATTGCTAAGCCTTTTACCAACCTTTTAGCCAAGGATGTGCCTTTTCACTTCTCTGAGGAGTGTTTAAAGGCATTTAGCAGGCTAAAGGAAGCCCTGACTTCAGCATCTATCTTACACCCTCCTACTTAGGGGGAGTCCTTTGAGCTGATGTGTGATGGTTCTGACTATGCTGTAGGGGTTGTCTTAGGACAACATGTAGTTAGGAAATCTCATGTCATATATTATACAAATCATACCTTGAATGAGGCCCAGATGAACTATACTGTGACTGAAAAGAGTTTTTGACATTTGTGTTTGGTTTTGAAAAATTTCATCCCTACTTGATTAGATCTCATGTGATTGTTCATACTAATCATGCTGCACTTAAGCATCTCTTCTCCAAGATGGATGTAAAACCTAGATTGCTTAGGTGGATTTTGCTCTTGTAGGAGTTTGGTTGTGAGATTCGAGATAGAAAGGGTTCTGAGAACCTAGTTGCTGACCATTTTTCTTGGGTCATTGTGAAAAATGAGAGTGAGTCCCTCATATCTGAGTGTTTTCCTAACAAGCAGCTATTTATGGTTCAATCTGAACCATGGTATGCTAATATTGTCAATGACCTCGTGATTAATGAGATATCCCTAGGTTGGAGTAAGCATGATAAGGACCGATTCTTTTATCTAGTGAATTTTTTTCATTGGGATGACCCTCATTTGTTCAAAGATTGTTCTGATCAAATTTTAGGAGATATATCCCTAACAATGAGATTAAAAATGTCCTTTCTTTCTGTCACGACCAAGCTCGCGGGGGCATTTTGTGGTAAGAAAACAGTTGCCAAAGTTCTTCAGTGTGGTTTGTATTGACCTACCTTGTCCAAAGATGCCCATTTGTATTATGAAAGTTGCCCTAGGTGTCAACAGTTTGGAAAAATAAATAGGAGAGATATGATGCCCCTTAACCCGATTAATTTGTTGAGATCTTTGATATTTGGAGGATTGATTTTATGAGACCATTTCGATCTACTTTTGGGAATGAGTATATTCTCTTACCTGTAGACTATGTGCCTAAGTGAGTCAAGGTTGTGCCGACTAGGAGAACTGAGGCTAGAGTTATTGTCAAGTTTCTTAGGGAAAATATTTTCTCTAGGTGTGGCATGTCTAGAGCTATTGTCAGTGACCAGGGTACTCATTTTGACAATCGTTATTTTGATGCATTGTTGAAAAAGTATTTCATCATTTACCGTTTAGCCACCGCCTACCATCCCCAATCTAGTAGCCGGGTAGATGTTTCTAACAGGCAAATTAAACAAATTTTGGAAAGGACAGTGAGTAGAAAACATAAGAATTAGACAGACAAGCTTGTAGATGCTCTGTGGGCTTATAAGACAACTTTTAAGACCCCCTTGGGCATGTCTCCTTGTATGGTTGTCTTTGGTAAGCCTTGTTATCTTTCTGTAGAACTTGACCATCAGGCTATGTGGGCTATAAAGACTTTGAACCTTGACTTAGAGATGGCAGGGGGAAAGAGGAAGTTACAGCTGAGTGGGTTAGAGGAAATAAGAACTGAGGCATAGAGAACTCTAGGATGCATAAGGAGATAGCCAAATTGTTTCATGACATGCATATTCATAGGAAAGAGTTCTTCCTAGGTGAGAAGGTGTTGCTTTATGACTCCAGACTATACCTTTTCCATGTAAGTTAAGATCTCGTTGGACATGTCCTTTCATTATTTCTCATGTTTTTCCGCATGGTGCTATAGAGATACTGCACCCCACAAGAGGTACACATTTCAAGGTCAATAGACAAAGGTTAAAATCATTTCTAGAGCTACCTGCAAAAGAGAGAGAAGTTGAGTGTCTGATGCTCTATGAACCACAATACAGACAATGAGGTTGTGGAGATTAGCTTGGATGCATTCAGCATTGAACCTGGTACTATTGTTCCTTCATATAAAATCTTATTTTGTATATATATTTTCTGTTATTTTCTTTTCTTTACTTTTGATTTTGTGCTTTTCATTCTTACACTTCTGCATGCAATAGGGACATTGCAATGTTTAAGTGTGTGGTGAGGGCTTTTGCAGAGTTTTATTTAAAAAAAATGAAAGTTTTTTTTTCTCTTTTCTTTTCTTTCTTCTCTTTTGTTTCATTTGGTTTTGGGGGAACGTACACTATTTTGACTAGCTTGACCCCTTGTAATTTGGCATTAGGTTATATATAGATAGGATGTACACGATATAAAATTAGTCATAAGTATGATATTCTATGCCCAATTCTAACCTCATAGTTCCATCATAATTCTGATTCCAGTCTTTATCTTGTACATCACCATTGTCTTAGATTAGGCTTCCAGAGTTGATTCTCCCACTTGTCTTTGCATAGTTATTTTTTTTGCTTTCAATTCGAAAAGAAAAAGAGTTAAGGTTGGGAATGCCGAGTATTCTTTTGAGGCATCTGCTACCATTTGAGGCAATACTGCTACTAGAAAAACTTGATTCTCATATTATTGAGTCAATAAAGTAGTTTATGTTTCGTTAAGTGGGACTGTGTCAAATTCTAGTTCGCGTAACTCCTAGGATGGTGGTACACTTACACACTGTGCACTAGGATGGATACATTGTTATGTTAGACTGTGAGGTGAAAAGCTAAAGTGTGGATGTCACAAGTGAGGATCTAGAATCTTGAAGTGTACACCTCGTTTATATACAAGTTAATATATGAGCTATAAGGGTGATAGGTTTGGTTGGAATTTTATATTTTCTCCGCTAGTACATTTGTGTAAAGAAAAAGAAAACCCAAAAAGATTTTATGTTCTCTCTATTCTGTTTCCTTTTAAAGATTTTGCAGGTACATCTTCTACAAACTTTTACGAGACCTTACTTGTCCACTAGGAGAAACTCAGGGATTTAAAGGGCTTATTGCATAAACTAAATGCAATCGTGATGCCTACAAAAGTAAGTTAGGCTTTTTTTTTGTTTCTTTCTTTTTTCTCTTTCCTAGGATTTTTGTTTTGTTTTATTTAAGAATGAGCAAAATTTAGATATGAGGGTATTTGTTCGTTAGAAAAATTACATACTTTTATACCCATAAAATATCTAAATTTTTACTTTTAGTAATAATTATTTTAGAATTTTTATTTGAATTTATTTCTTTTGCAGGAGAATCATAAATATAATTATTTTGGAGCCAAATTGGGAGCAAATAGAAATGGGCTAGCTGTACAGCCCAATAAAAGACAAGGAAAAAGGCCAAACCCTCCTTATCACTCTAAGCACACCACCTACATTCTCACATGCCCATCCCATTCTCTTCTTTTCTCTGTCTTCTCACATACTCAGAAAACCAAACCCATTTTCATCTCCTTCCTTTTCGTGCAATCAACCACCAAATCAGCTCCATCATCTCCATTATCAACAACCTTAACAGCCCATATTTTGTGGAGTAAATCTCTCATTCTCACTCCAAGACTCAGTCTCCATGAAGAATTAGCCATGCCCAGATGTGGTGGGAATTGAAGATTGGATAGAGTTGGCAATTTTGAGTATAAATAGAGGAGTAGGGGGAAGCTCGTGGAGGGAAGTCAAAGCTAGCATCTGTTTTCGCAGTCTCAACCCAGTTGTAATATAGTTCTCTAATTTTCCTTTCCTGTTTCAGATTTTTGAATTTCCAAGTTCTCCTCCATTGTTGGTTTGAGAGCTTCAGAAGCTATTGTTGAACCTCTGAATAGTGGAGCACCGTTTTTTTTTAAATTTTTTTAATTATTTCTTGTTTCAATTTCATAATTAGTTCAATTGGGGTCAATTCTCTGAATCTACTGGTTCATTCATGCCCTGGTTTAGAGCTTTCGTTGGACAAAACCAGTAATTCGAGTACTCTATGTGCTAGCTTTCTGTTTTCAGTTCCTGCTTCAAGAGATTTGCTTATTTATTTATTTTAATCATCTTCATTGTTGGTTATGTTTTGCTTTTGGGCGTTGCCAACCTCCTGTCAATCTCAATCTATCTCTTTGTTTCTTTCTTTGTTCTAATGCAATTGTTGGTCATGGAAATTTCATTTTTTTTAAATACAAAGGCACTACATGAAAAAGTTAGGCAAAGATTCACTTTATGTTACTAAATTAGAGTGGCGACAACTTAGAGTAACATTGGTTTAATCTTTGCTCATTAGTGACAGTGAATTTCTTTAAGTTTATTTTATTTTATTTTAATTTCACTTCATTAGTGTTAGGTAATTATGAGTCATATTTTTTTAGTAGGCTAATTTCATCTAAAGTGAAGTAAATTGAGTGGGAAAATTGATACTATCATCTTTATGGGAGGATCCATATCCACCGAATCTTACTACAAGTTAAACACTAGGCGCTTACGGCATCTTTTTACATGAACACTTAGCCATTAAAGAGTTATCCTTATAAGGATACGTTTCATAATAGCTATTACGTGAGAATATCTCATTCAAGAATTTGTGTTCAAATATATCATAAGATAGAGACTTTTATAGTGACTTCTAATAATAATTAGGATGACTAGCAATACATTTAAGAATAACTGTAATAATGAATAAAAATCACCCATAGATGAATTATCAATCACCCAAAATTAAAAAGTCACTTTAAGACGTATTATTAATCTTATGACTTTTACAAACTCATCAAGGATTCATCTCACAATAATTTTTATATGAGTAAGCCTTTTCTAAAAAATTGTGTTATATTTGTCTGGTATAGGGTTAAATGTCATACATTGTAATATAATCAACAGAGGAAAACAAACTAAAATTATATCACTGAGTAAATTACAGTATTGTAATCGCCATGAAGGCGGTATACTTGGATTGGACCTACCATCCATACTCCATAGGAGAGCCACCCTTATCCTTCCCCCTTTTCCCTTACATCGCCCCCTCTCCCACCCGTATCTTCCCTCAACAGATTTCAGGGATTTTTTGACCTTTTTTGTTTTTTTTTGTGTTGTGGTTTTGGGGGGGGGGGGGACATAGCAGCACACCTTACCAAATATAAACTAATGATCAAGCAACCCCTGCTCAATAATGAAATATCACACTTGCGACTTGTGACCTTCCTAACATAAAACAAATATGCAGAGAGAGAGAGAGAGAGAGAGAGAGAGAGCGCTCAATCTACTAAAAGTAGGTAGGACTAACATTAGTTTTGCGAAAATGATAAAAACCGTATCATAACTACATCAACAACCAATTAACCAGGGGGGTTGATAACTAGAGCTCAAATGAACAAGTGCTTGTACTCCCCATTAGCAAGTTGGCAAAGCTGATTATAGTTATATGGATCTGCAAAAACCAAAACAAGGGGATTGCTTTCGTCAACATTAAGGGAATAGTAGAACATGTTTAGCCAATCTACATAACAAGCATACTAGGGTGTACCATGTGATGGTGACATAATGGTAACGAGCAATATGGTACTATGGCAGTCCAAGGATTGGAAACTGAAGCAAGAGAACAGGATATATTGGTCAGTCCAATGAGTCCATTATATCAGTGGTTGGTTTTTTGCATATCTTTAACATTCCTCCCAAACTCCAGGCTAAAACCCTTACAATTATCTTTCCTTTTTTGTGGTGGGTTGGTTCCAGCTCACAATTGTGTTAGTAGAAGGATAGTTGATGCCTTTCAAATCAAGGGTATGGTTGAAACAGCCCCTTCTATAATCGTAGGGTGAGGACATATACATTGAGTACCTCCATACAACATGCCAAATGAAGGGCAGTTGGAAATCGTGGCATGGCATGTTGCTCTCTAACTTACATTTGTAATCTATGCCACTACGTTTCAGCGTTCAACCAATATAACTTCGCAGCAAGAATTGAAAATATTTCTAGGACATGAAAACATGCAACTTAAATGAACCTAAACTTGAGAATTTGACTAATACTATAAATCATGATGCATTAAGGACAAAGGAGATGAATAGTACCAAAATTATCACCAAAGTTGGTCCATATGTCAGCACGAACAGATTGGTTGGTGTCAGCAATACCAATAACCTCAACATAGGTTGTAAGAGGATGAGTTGGAGGTGAACCCTTAATAGTTAGCTGAAGACCATCTGTTGATTTTGCAATTACTGATCCAGCAGCAGATTGAATGACCTCAACAACTACACGAACCTTACGGCCAACAAACATTTTGAGCAGCTCTCCATTAACCATAGCCGCAGGACTTGAAGTATCCATAGTCTGCAAACAAATAGTATAGGTCATACCTTAAGGCTTGGCATCTCAGATGATGAAAAAGATACCAATCCTACCAATCACATGAAAATTGCTCAAAGAAATGCATATAGCATGTCTGATATGTATATTCTAATACTGTAACAATTAGATTAAGCTCGAATCCAAGCTCAATTTCATATTCAAGGTCTATATTTCATCAATTAAACTCAAACTTAAATGCTCAATCATCATCTAACCAACAATTAGATTCGACTCACAAATTAAACTACTCTAAAATTGAAATTGGCAGATTGAACTCACAAATTAAACTACTAAAGCAAATTAATCTACAAATTAGAGTATTAAACAACAAACTGGAGTACTAAACATACAGTCATAGATCTGGCACTGGGGACGGATCGGCCGTCGGAGCTCAAGGTGGAGGCACGGTGGTGTTTCGGCGGTGAGAGCGAATGGAGAGACAAGGGGGGTTGGAGACTGGAGAGGGGCACAGGGTAGGGTTTTGGCTCACTTTCCGCTTCAGTTGAAAAAGGGCGCTCAACGCTGCTAAAAAAAACAAAATCGACGTCTAAAATTTTTATCTTACAAATGTTAGAATAGGTGAATGCCTAAAAATATTTCTCTTCCTCAATTCAAACTTTTCATTAATCCAAACTTTACAATCGTTGATCAAAATCTTAGGCAATCTCAACCCCTGAATTTATCTTGATAACCGTCAATCTCACCGTTTTTATTGGGTACATTAGGTCTCAGGTTCGATTCTCCCATTCTTTATTGTATTGTACTCTTTACTGGACATATTAGGCCTCAAGTTCTATTCGCCCCTCCCTCATTATATTGTATTACCTTTTGTAGCTCATACGGACCAAAACGTTTTTGATTTCCATCATTATTATTAATATTTTGTATTTTTCAATACAAATATAAATTTGAGCATGTATTAATTATTAGAGATAATAGAATAATAAATACAATTTTCATGATTATTTTCCTTATTACTATTGTTGTTGTCGTCATCATTGTCGATATCGGCAATGTTATCTTCCTCTTTGAATTTGATAACATAGTCAATATTAATTATGATCATCTAATTATCAAATAGATATTAGGAGATTATAATGGATATAAATTTTTTTATTATTTCATTATTATAGAATAAGTTCATATTTTAGGAGTTTTAACTTAAGAAAGCTAAATTATAATTACTGAACAAGCCGTAAAACCTTATGTGACACCTTATTATTAACACATAATATAATATACACATTTATATAGAAATAATAAACATTTTTGATTTCCATGATTATTATTATTATTTTGTCTTTTTTTGATGCAAATATACATAGAGCATATATTATTGGAGATAATAGAAATATAAATATGATTTCCATAATTATTTCCATTATCACTATTGTTGTTGTTGTCGTCATTGTCATTATTATCGTTGTTATCTTTCTCTTTGAATTTGATAACATAGTCAATATTAATTATGATCATATATATGTAAGGATTGTGCTAAAAAATTACATATTGTGAGCATAATATAGCATACTGTAAGGGTTGAACGTAAAATATAAAAAAACTTAAAAATAAAACACGATAATCATATTAGGCCGATGAAGCTGAATTTCCTTCACATTTAATATAATCTATTTAAGATAAGAAAATAAACGAAATATTTTTCGTTTTATTTCAAAGCATATATATCTTATAATTATATTTGATTCATATAAATCTTAAAAGTATAATTAATGTTTTAACGTTTCAAACAAATTGACCAAAATCTAATCTATTTAACGTATAAGAAAAAATGAAATAGTTTTTGTTTTCTTTTAAACCATACAAATTCAATAATCAAATTCTCTTCATAAAACACCTAAAATTATAATTAATCTTTTGTCGTTTAAAATAAAATGCCCCAAATCGTTATAATATTTCAAACTAAGAAATATCTCAACTCATAAATCTGAACCCAACCATTCTCTTGTAAGACAATATAAGGGCATTGGAAGTTTATATCAAAACCCATGAAACTATTACGTTGACCTAAAAACTAAATGTACAAACTATGAATACATGATTATATTAGCACCCCCTCATGAACCACTTTAAATAGCGAAAAAAGTTATATAATAGCATAAATATAATGTTCAAATTATTTTCGTTGAAAGACAAATTTTATTTGTGTTACATGCGAAACTAAAATTAACCGACTTTAAAATAGTTTCTACCTAACTTCACTAGAGAATTAACGACTTCATAAATTTTTACTCACCAACAAGAAGAGGATGTGGACTTTTTGTCATTGACGTCATAAATTGACTCATCATCACCCCATGCTTTGTAACAAATTCGCTATCTATTGTCTCCATCATACTTATATAGACTTTTTTCACAATTATATAGTTTTCAAATATTAATCTCATTAATTATGCACAAAGTGTTTGTATACTTAACTTTTTCATTGAGCTTTTCCATTATCTCCTCTAAATTATAATATTAATCATGTTTATCATAACTATTCGTTTATTATTTCGATAATATATCTACAAAATGTTTATTTGAACATACTCCATGCAAAGCACGGGTCCAGACTAGTACTTAAAATTCAAACGACTACACTTGGGAGTACCCACAACCTCTTGATTCCCTAGACATGAAATTCTTTTACATACATTGAGCATGTCAAATTTTATGTAACCTTTAACTTTTCCTCATTTTTTTCCTTCAACGATATTTTTTCTTGGGTTTTTGGGGGGGGGGGGGAAAGGAAGGAGTTAGTGGAGTAACGACTACACTTTAACTCGCAACCTTTTGATTCTTCAAACATGAAATTACCATGCTATGAAGAAACTTTTCATAGGTATTAGCCACATAAAATTTTATATGATCCTAACTTTTTTCCTTTTTTTCCTCAAACAATTTTTTCTTTGGGATGAGGAAGGGGGTAAACAATAAATCCCCCTGATCCTTGATCTCAAAAGATAGTGCAGTCAGCTTCAACTTATTGGCAAGAACATGAAGCTTATTATGAACCTAATGTAAATGGTTAACATACTTAACAATATCGGCCTTCTTGAGCTAATAAAGGAAGAAATTCTACAAGAATTACACATGACACCAAATGAAAATTTAAGTGCAATGAGCACCTAATAGATAGTAACTATATGGTCCACCCGGTTGTACATTTCCAAGTGTATAACCGACCCCACTATTGTCCACATGGCGCGGGCCACATAAGCAAATAAAAAAACCGCTCAAAAAAAGAAAAAAACAAAAGCAAAAAATGCTCACAAAACCGTCAATTCAAACGACTCACCACGCCACGAACTTCCCCTCATTCTCTTTCTAAAATTGCCCACATTTGTGCTCAATTTTGCGAAATTTTGCAGCGTTTGTTCACGGATTCTAGCAAAAAATCTTCAAAAAATCTTCCCTGAACTTGAAGGAAGCATTTCGATGTAAGTTTTACTAACAAACACAATTAATTTGCATGTACGAACAAACACAATGAATTCACTTGAAACGAAGTGGCTCCATAGGTTTTAAGAAAATCACGCTTTGATAATCGCACTTATGCAATGTTTGCAGATGGAAACTTACCATTTAGAAGTAGCGAAGAAGATATCTACAAGTGATGAATCAAAAACTCCTCAAAAAAGGTATGTTGAAAACCTTAAACCTAACACTAGTAAGCCAGAGTACATATTTAGTGAGCAGTAATTAGAAATTTCTGTTTCCATCAACACATACATAAGA
The DNA here is from genome assembly GCA_017589665.1 of Selenicereus undatus. Lineage (NCBI taxonomy): Eukaryota > Viridiplantae > Streptophyta > Magnoliopsida > Caryophyllales > Cactaceae > Selenicereus > Selenicereus undatus. Next base: position 24,383,706 of record JACYFF010031952.1, on the reverse strand, counting down.
AAACACTTAAAAACAATTTTATCTATGTTTCTAAAGAAAACCAAAAAAAATACAGATCTCATTACGTACAACATATGCATGTTAGTGACCTATATATGTTATTTTAGTGAGCTATGAAGCATGTGTAAGGAGCATGAATAACAGAATGCCTTGTTGCTAGCACAATGCCAATACCAAGCATCAGTCTGAATTTCCTCAGCGAACATGCTCCAGTGAGTTATACCTTATATTCTAGTGAACCATGACTTGAATGTAGTGAGCCATGACTTGAATTTAGTGAGTTGTGCCTTATGTTCGAATGGCTGTCAGCATATGCATGCTATAGTGAGTTATACCTTATATTCTAGTGAGTCATGACTTGAATTTAGTGAGCCATGAATTGAATTTAGTGAGCTATACCTTATATTCTTAGTGGCTATTAGCATATCCATCCTATCGTGAGTTGTACCTTACATTTTAGCGAGCCGTACTTTATATTCTAGTGAGCCATGACTTGAATTTAGAGAGTCGTACCATACATTCTAGTGTGCAGTATAGAATTCCAATATCTTTTGATATACTATTTCATATATCTAGTGAGTTATACCTTATATTCCCATAACACTCTTCTACATGCTATAGTGAATTGTAGCTTATATTCTAGTGTGCCATGACTTGACTTTAGTGAGTTGTACATTTTTTTCTAATGTTCTATCACATGTACTATAATATTAACATTACATGTAATACTATTGATAGGTCTAAGATAGAAGGTTCAAGCACAAACCCTCAAGATATAATTATGGAAGTTGTCAGAGACATTTCTTATGATCCAGTGAACTTTAGGTAATTACACTTCAAAGATATCCAAACACACACAATATAGTTCACTCCACTAAATTGCATTTTTCTTTTTTATTGAAGCCCAAAGGATCAAAATAAGATGAGTTATACGATTCAAGGAATGAAAGAGGATATTACTCATAGTGCCAGACATGGTATGTCTACATTATGTAGGTTTATATTTAATGATCTGAATTGCATATGTAGTGAACAGAAATTGTATTGAAAGGAGTTGTACCTTATATTCTAGGTTAACTGCTGCTAATTAGTGAGCTATACACTATGCTTTGGTGACCTATGACACATGTCTAGTGAGCAGTATAAAAATTCATCTTCTTTATTATGGGTTACCATGTGCAGTTAAGCATTCTAATATCTTTTGGTATACTAGTTCATATATCTAGTGAGTTTATCTCATATTTTAGTCAGCAAGTAAACTATACATCTACAATTATATTTAGTGAGCTGAACTGCATTTGTAGTGAGCAGACAGTTTATTGCAGTGAGCAGAAGGTGTACTAAACTGCAACTATATATAGAGAGCTCCAGATTAGATTAAATATTGCACATTATTAAATCAAACATCTTGTTCACTTTTACAAAGTACCATGTATAGCTACAAAAGAAACACACAAGGTAGCTCCACCAAATCAAGAACGGACTCCACAGCTTGAAAAGGAGCAGGAAAAATTGTCTACACCAAACGACAAAACCTCTGAAGGAAAAACTAGCTCATCAACTACTACTGCAAAGAAAACAAGGGTGAAATAAGAAGCAAGGAAGAATAAAAATATTTGGAGTAGTCCTATAAGTTCAGAAGATGAACATATGCAAGCTCTAACAATAGATGAGCATGAAAAACAAATTAGACATGCAGTGGAAGAATCACATGCTACTCAACAAGGAAAGGGAAACCAAGAATGGCAGAAAACAACAGAACGCCCTTAACAAAACACTCCCATAGCAAGACAAAAACAAAAGGTGGTGCAGGAAAAAGGAAAGAAAGAGTCAAATAAGGAAAAAAAGAGTCAAAGAAGAATGATGCACAAGAAAGGATTGGCAACAGAAAAGAACAATAGGGGCACGAAGAATGCAGAGCAAAGCAGCCCCAAAAGTTCCAAAAAACACTACTCAAGAAAGCTCAGAGAAAACAATCACCAACATTCATCGACAACTTTTAGAGGAAACAGATGACACCGTAGAGGACACCACTTACAAAATGCCTCCCCATCGGCATGAAGATGAATATGACTCTGAAGATGAAGTGTTGGTGAAAAGAATCAAGAAAATAAAAAAGCATCAAAATCTAGATCAAAACAAATCCAAATGGGTTCAAAAAAGTATGCTAGGGCACAGTTGAAAAAGAGAGGCAGGCTGTCCAGGAAAGTCCACAATGTCCTATAAAGCATGGACAACTCTCAATTTTGTAACATGATCAACAAAAGAAATCATGGAAACAACAAGCAAATACTATCATTCGTGTACAACGTCCCAGGTCTCTGCAATCTGTGCAAAAACCTGCAGAGGCAGACACAAAACCCAAAAAGATTTTCCAGACCAAAATGTCGCCAGCAGGGTTTGTTGAAATGATTGAGAACTTCAGTGAGCCAGAGAGACAGGCAATATGCGATATGGGGTTTAGAGGATTCCTTCATTTGCAAATAGTTGAATTGCCAGAGGATTTATATAAATGGCTTGTAGATAGTTTTGAACCCTATTCAGTTACATTGTATATATGTGCTCACAAGAGGATTGAGATTACACCAATGGATTTGCATCTCATATTGGCACTCCTAATTGGTGGAAGGAAGGTTGAAGAGTTTTATGGGAAAAAAACCAAAATACCTTAAATACAATGAAATCCTCTCAGCATGGAGAAAGGAGTGGAATCTGCAAGATGAGACCCCATAGCTCAGCCAAATGCCACAGTACATAATGAGCCAGGCTAATGTAGGGGAAAATTTCAAACTAAACTTTGTGTTGTACATGGTCTCTTATTTCTTCAATGGCTCGAAGAATATACATTGCGCACCCTATTTTGCAAAGAATGTTGTAAATGTTCAAGACATAACAACAATTGATTGGTGTCAGTACACCATTGATAGATTGTGTGGATCTGTCAAAAAAGGGCTTCAAACTTTGATGGACCTATTCTCTTTTTGATGGTAAGTTCCTTCTATTCTATCAGAAAACCATATTTTCAATAAGCAGCACGTCACTTTTAGTGAGCTGAACATATATTTTAGTGAGCAGAACAATATTTTTAGTGAGCAGAACATATATCTTAGTGAGCAGACTATTTATTTTAGTGAACAGAGCATATATTTTAGTGAGCAGAACATGTATTTTAGTGAGCAAAACTTTATTTTCAGTGAGCTATGAAGAACTTGTTCATAGTTAACAATTGTCTGTTACATTGATCTATAATGACCATTTTAGTGAGCCAAATAGGAATTATTCGTAGAGAACATTACTTTATGTAAGTGAGCTAGTGTACATTTTTAGTGAGCAGTATATATATTGTAGTGAGCAGAGAATCATTTTTAGTGAGATATAGAGAATTGATTACAATGAACATTTCCCTTGCAGATACTATATCTAGACAGAGTTCTCCTCACAAGGAGGACTATTAAGAGACAATTCCTAACAATCAAATGCTGGACTATAGAAAAGCCGAAGGAAAAGTGAAAGAAGAGAGAAAGGCTAATCAAGTTGGTAACAAAGAAGTGACAAAAGGCTTTGGAAAAGGCAGAGTGGAGCCTCCAATACAGATAAACAAAGAAGAGCATCCTGAACAAGCTAGAGAAACTCAACCACAAAAGGATGAACAACCAAGGATATTTTCACAAAATGATGAAACATTAGAGTTGGAGGTATCATTTAATTCTTTTATATCAATTAAGGAGAAGGAAAAAAATTAAAACAAATATCTATCTAACACCTTGCAATACTTGATTGATGTCAACATAGAGAAAGATATGGAAGAAATGGCTGAAGCAACGAAGGCTTTAGCGAGTGTATTCAAGAGGTAAAGAACCTTTATGGAATACTTGTCAAAAGGGTACCAAAACAATGAAGCACTCAAGAAAATAAGAGGTGCAGCCATAAGCATGTTCTGTTCATATTGTGAGGCTCAAATATCAAAATCACCACCAATGGGACATAAAGAACAAGGAGATAAAAGTTATGAAATACCACCATTTAGTCAGGACGATTAATGGTGGAGGAACTGTTGTACTGGAGGCAATAACTAAATTGTAGAATGCTTTTGTAAGGCACAAACAAATGACTAGTAGCCCTAAAGCCAAAAGTCCAAAAAGAAAAAGTATTGCATCCAGAAAAGGGGGCAATGACATGCCATGTTTCAAGTGCACCATTAGCAGCACTTCAGACATCATCACCTTCCCCCCACCCCAAACAAAAACAATTCAGCCACCACCACCCTCCCCTTGCCCTGCACAAACACGACAAACACCACCACCCTCCCTACTACCAGTTGAGACACAACAACCACCATAGCCATCACAAGCTCTTGAGACACAACCACCACTAAAAACATCTGAGACATCACCACCAATTCCAGAGACATACAACAACAACAACAACAACAACAACAACAACAAACTCCCAATGCGGGTCCCGCTTTCGCGGGGTCCGGGGGATCCAGTTGTAGGCAACCTTACCTCTACCAGTATTTCTACCCATAGAGAGGTTGATTCCATAAGACCCACAAAACCAGTTTTGAGAAAAGGTTTGAAGAGAAAAACGATTGCAAAACCAACGACCGACGTACGAGAAAAGGGAAGGGGGAAAGGGGAGAAAGCTTAGAAAGCTTAAGATAGAGAGCGGAGATATACCTCAACAAACCAGGGGCGCTTGGTGCCGTGTCATCCCGAGAAAGCACAACCTGCAGACAAGCAAACCAAAACCCTACCCACCCCACCTTACCCCACACCGCCTACGCTACTGCCCCCTACGGAGCCGGTCCCCTACAATCGGGGACCTTAATCTTGTCCCGTCACAAACTCCTATCCTGAGCCATGTCCTCCGTGAGACCGACAACCCTCAGGTCCTCTCTAACCACCTCTTCTAGGTTCTTCTTCGGCCTACCCCTCCCTCTCTTACCGTCGGGGTTGATACTCTCGCACCTTCGCACCGGGGTTGCCACGCTTCTCCTCTTCACGTGGACGAACCATCTGAGCCTCGATTCCCTCATCTTCTCCTCTATGGGGGCCACTCCAGCTAAGCCCCTAATTACCTCATTCGAGATCCTATCCAATCTCGTAAAACCACACATCCACCTGACCATCCTCATCTCAGCTACCATCAACCTTTGGACCTGCGCCTTTTTTAGATGCCAACACTCCGATCCATAGAGAACAGCCGGTCTAACTACCATCCGATAGACTTTGCCTTTGAGACCCATGGGCACTCTTTTGTCACACAGCACCCCTGACGCTGACTTCCACTTTTGCCAGCCCACTCTAATCCGCTGGCTAATATCCTCATCAATGTCCCCATTCTGATGGATGATCGAGCCCAGGTACTTGAATTTGGCGACCTTCGGTATTGCCCTCCCATCCAGAACGATTTCTCCCCCATCTTCTATCCTTTCGCTGAAACAGCAGTGAAGGTATTCCGTTTTCGATCTACTCAGCCGAAAGCCCCTAACCTCAAGAGTATGCCTCCAGCTCTCCAACCTGTCATTCACCCCCTGTCTGGTCACATCGATAAGGACGATGTCATCTGCAGATAGCATGCACCAAGGCACCTCGTCCTGGATTCCTCTAGTGAGTTCGTCCAAAACTAATGTGAAAAGGAAAGGGTTTAAAGCGGAGCCCTGATGCAGGCCCATATTAACAGCAAAGTCATTGGAGGCCCCTCCCGGAGTCCTAACCCTCGTCCGCCCTCCCTCGTACATATCCTTGATAACCCGAATGTACGCGGACGACACCCTTTTCTTTTCTAAACAATTCCACAATACCTCTCTTGGCACTCTATCATACGCTTTCTCCAAGTCAATAAACACCATATGGGGATCCACCTTTCTATCCCTGAACAAGCCCATGAGCCCTCTGAGGAGGTATATTGCCTCAATGGTTGCCCTGCTTGGCATGAAACCAAATTGGTTTTCTGAAATCTCTACTTCTTCTCGCAGCCTTCTCTCAATTACCCTCTCCCACAGCTTCATAGTGTGGCTGAGCAGCTTGATGCCCCTAAAGTTATTACAATCTTGGATATCCCCTTTGTTTTTGTACAATGGGATGACTGCGCTGGCCCTCCACTCTCTGGGCATCTTGGCGGTCCTGAAAATAACATTGAAAAGCTCCATGAGCCACTCTAGTCCCACTTCTCCCATAAACTTCCAAACTTCCGTTGGTATCTGGTCCGGACCCACTGCCTTTCCCTTCGCCATCTTCTTTAAGGCCTCCCTAATCTCATCCTTCGTTATCATGTCGCACGCACGCTGATCACTACACTCTCCGCTTCTACTACCGTCGACTCCCCCCTTCCCCATTGAGGAGTTTAGCAAAGAACCTCTGTCATCTCTCCTTAATTTCAGCATCTTCAGTCAGCACCTTGCCCTCTTTGTCCTTGATACACCTTACCACTCCCAAATCCCTAGTCTTTCTATCCCTCGCCCTAGCCAGTTTAAAAACCTCCTTCTCCCCTTCTTTCGTCCCCAATTTATGGTACAGTCTATCAAACGCCTGACTCTTTGCTACTGCCACCGCCCTTCTGGCTACCTTCTTGGCCACCTTGTATCCGATCTCCTTATGTGCCCTCTCGTCATTCGAACCGCTGCTGATGAACTCCGCGTAGGCCTCTTTTTTCGCCTTGACTTTCTCCTTTACCTCTTCGTTCCACCACCAGGCGCCCTCCATCCTGTTGCCGCCTCCCCTAGAAAGACCTAAAGTTTCCTTAGCCGACCTTAGGATGCAATCCGCCACAGCGTCCCACATCGAGTCGGCGTCTTCTGCCCTCCTCCAAACTCTCTCCTCAGCTAAACTCTCTGCTATTAACCCTGCCTTCTCCTTTGTGAGGGTCCACCACTTAATTCTGGGTTCTTCTTTTTTCCTCTTCGACCTCTTTGGATACTTTAACTCTGCATCTAAAACCAGCAACCTGTGTTGAGTTCCCAGCAACTCGCTGGGAATCACTTTGCAGTCCTTATACGCTCTCCGAGTCTCATTCCTTGTTAGGAAGTAGTTAATTTGGGTCTTGCAAAAAGTGCTCTTAAAGGTCACCAGGTGTTCCTCCTTCTTCTTGAAGCATGAGTTGACCACCAACAAATCAAAAGCCTCCACAAATTCCAACACAGAGACCCCTCCCGCATTCCTCTCTCCGAAACCGAGGCCCCTGTGGACCCCAACGTATCCTGCTGCCTCCGCGCCGATATGATCGTTAAAGTCTCCTCCTATGAACAGTTTCTCGCTCTGAGGTACCTCCTGGGTGACCTCATCTAGGTCCTCCCAGAAGAGCTTCTTAGTTTCTTCCGGCAGGCCTACCTGGGGCGCATACGCGCTCACCACGTTCACGAAAACTGAGCCCACTAGAACCTTAATGGCCATAATTCGGTCGCTCTTCGCCTCACCTCGACCACCTGTTCCGTCAAATCCTTCACGACTAGGATGCCAACTCCATTCTTCGCCTTGGCTGACCCCCAGTACCAAAGCTTGTACCCATCAATCTCTCTAGCTTTCGCCCCAACCCACTTCCTCTCCTGGACACACGCTATACTAACCTTACGCCTATGCAGAGACTTAACTAATTCTATCGAATTACCCGTGAGGGTCCCAATGTTCCAGGATGCTAGGCGTACCTTCCGCAACCCTGACCCTCTCCTAACCCCAGAACTCCCCGGAGGACAGGCTGAAACAGCTACATGGCCCGCCACAGACGCCAACGTCTACGAGGCCAACGAACACCCTAAACAGCTAATAAATCAAAACAATACTAATAGGAGATCCCAAGACCCTAGATACTAAAAACAAGAGTCCCAATACAATAATACTAATAAATCAATAGTACTACAGCCACTCAAAAAACCAGAATTGCGACAATTAGCAGGCAGCACCCCAAAAAAATAGCAACTTGCAGGCAATTGGCAAAAGAGAGCCACAATGAAATTGAGCCACTGAGGAAGATCAAATTAGCCCTAATAACATCACGGGGAAAATGGGGGAGGCAATTGGGTTGAAACAATTGAGCACAGAGAAGGGGGTGGTGGCACCCCTAAGGAAGAGGGTCACGGGGGAGGTGTGGAGGCACCACGAAGGAGGAAGATGGAGGTTGAGGGACTGTTGCTAGAGGGCGGTGAGGTTGGCCAGGCCATAGTTGGCGGTTTTCAGGCAGGGTAAATGTGTCAAAAAGGGTCGGAAAATACTCACCTCTAGCAACGTTGGTCGCCGCTTACCGATACCAACTCTGATGTTGCCGTCGATGGGGTTCACACTTCACCAGACTGGGCTTCACACATTCGTCGGAACAGTTCCAAGTCGGGGCAGGGCCTCCAGTAACGTGAGACGCAGAACCAGACTTCGAACCAGGCTCCACACCACCAGTTCTCTTCTCGCTGTGGCTAGAGGTGTAGCAGCGGGACTTGGGCTCGAATTCAATCTAACAAAGGCGAGAATGATTGAAAGCAGAGCTGAAAAATCTCAATAGTGTCGATGATTGTCGAGATACCCGAAGATGAGCACAGGGCAACAGAACAGAAGGAGAAGCGTAAGAGAATGGCGGTGGCCCCTTAACAAAAGTTCGACATGTTCCCACCAATTCCAGAGACATAATCAGCGCAAATTGATAAGGATATGACAAACCCAACACAATCATCAATTGGGCATGAAAAGATTGAAACAGAAGGGCAGAAAACAACAGGAAGAGAGCAAGCAAAGCAAAAATCTTCTGGGGGAGAAGATAACAAAAAGATAACAACACATAAAGTTGGTAAGAATGTTTAGTGAGCAAAACATAATTTTTAGTGAGTTGTGGGCAAGTTGTTGATGGATGACAATTGTATATCACAATGAGCTAGAATGACACATCTAGTGAGCACACATAAGTTTTAGATGACTCTAGAAATAAGCAAAGAGGTTGGTAGTGAACATTATTTGGTTTTTAGTGAGCTGATGTGCATTTTCAATGAGTAGAAGATATATTTTAGTGAGCAGAATGTATATTTTAGTGAGCAGAACATATATGTTAGTGAGCAAAACATATATTTTAGTGACCAAAACATATAGTTTAGTGAGCAGTGAGCCCTATTATATTTTTAGTGAGCAGAGCAAATATTTTAGTGAGTAAAACATATATTTTAGTTAGCAGTGAACCATATTATGTATTTAGTGAGCTATATTATCATCAACTCTGGTATAATGTTTTGTAGAAGAAAACATACCAAGAAGGCAAGACATCAACCATAGAGAGATAAAGGACCAATGACAGAACCCTACTGCTCTCCTTTTTTTGAAAAGAATCACAAAGCTTACAGGAAAATTGTCAACCCAAAAGAAGATGCTTGCTAATTATGTATTCCATTAATAAGAGAATCTTGATTCCAAGTAAGCACAAAACTACCAGATTTCAAGACTAATAATAGAAAACACTTACAAACACTTAAGATATACTAAATATAAACTTACATTTTTTTCTCCTTTTCATACTATATCAGTGAAGAATTGTTTGACATCGAAACACATGTTGCAAATCAGTATCACTTGTCAACCATGTGTCCAAGGAAATACATTGATGTACATATGATCAATATCTGGGCTATTATCCTCAACAACTTAGAGAGAAAACGAAGTGAAGGCTCTCCAAGAAGATTTTTTGAACCCATTGATGCAGTGGTAATTATATTCTTATTTTTGTTCACAAATTCAAATGCTCGAACACCTACTGATACTGCTGCAAAATTACAGTGAACTTTGGACCCCATGATAAATGCAACAAAATCAGAAGAGGCAAGGTACATTGATTTTGAAACAATGCTTGAGAAAGAATTTCAAAGATGTGATAAATGGATAGCGACCAAACAGTTGAACCTAGTAGGCATCAATCTAATACATTTTATTGTGTATTAGACTGCCACATTATATAATAATATTCATCTTCTAATTTGAAGGTATTCTTCCCGATATGTCACAAGAAGCACTTCTTCATCTTCTGCTTTTGATTTAAAGGAAGAAAGGCATGACATTATGGACAACATACACATAACAGCTTCATACAAAACCACATATGACGAAACCCATCTATTAGTGTATGTTCAAATGTTTACTAATTCATTTAATTTTGAATAAATCAAAGGTTGCATTCTATGAGGCACATAGTGAGCTGACATATTTGGTGAGCTAACACACATATTTAGGGAGCTGTTAAACAATTCTAGTGAGTTGAACACAATATTGGTCGTACACAGGCAAAAGCTTTTGGAAGATTTCTTCAGGATAGTGTTGGCCATCCCAAACATGAAATTGTCAATAAAATGAAAGTAGTGCGAATGAAAATACCATGGAGAACAACAAATAATGTCACAAACTGTGGAATATTCTGCATGAGGCACATGAAGTCATATTTCGGCCAAACAGATAAATGGGACTGTGGTTTCAAGAAGAATGGAGTAAGTCCACAAAAATATTTTCTTAACAAAAATATCTTGAAATAAGTATAACATATATTAATTAAAGAACCACAAATATTTTGTTTTCTTTTTTTTTGGTTTGCAGGACAAGAATCTGCTTGTTGTAATGAGACTATGAGAGTACAGTACTGTTATGAGATCGTCAACAACGAAGAAAATATATACAGGAATAGAGTAAAGAGGCTCGCAAAGGAGTTCTATGGTAAACAATAGGCAGAAATGAATGCAAATTCAAACCAACCTCAAGTACCAAAAGCATAAGTAATGAACCTTACTTTAGTTAGACTAACTTTTGGAACTAATGTACCCAATACTATCATATGAACACTATTACAATGCTTAGACTTATTGATGGTGAAGTACTATTATGCAGCATTTATTATTGAATATTTCATATCTTTTAGTATGCTTAATTCCAATGAGCTAGTAGGTATAACCAGTGAGCTCCAAGGATTCTATGATGAGCAATAGCGTAAACTAATCCAGACCACTAATATCATATAAACTTACAGCTATTATTAACAAAGTTATTCAAATATTGAAGTGTACACAATCTCAATTGTCATAGAATACTATTCTTTTATAATGTTAAATCATCAAAAAAGTTGTAAATAGTTTTGCAAATTATAGTAAGCTAACGGATAAAACTAGTGAACTATGATTCTTCAGCCTTCAGCAACATATTATAAGTTTCAAAAGTATTCAACATATTATAAACTCTAAAATTATTCAATATGAATTACTAAATTTTCAAATAAAAGAATAAATCTCATCATATCACATCATAAAAAAAATAATGAATAAAAATACAAGTTCGAAATTTATTAAACAAAGACAAATTTACATTTGAATTTTTGTTTACAAAAACTGTTGTATATGCCAGATGCAAAAATCTTCATTAATACTAGAAGCCAATGCCATGTCCTCAACCTTCCACAACACACATTACTTATAGCTAGCAAAATATAATTGTTAGAGAGCATGAAAGAAAATGATAAACACATGGAAAATCAAAAACATATAATCATACCAAAATTTCATGCTCGATTACCAGGTGACTTGTTTCACAAAATAAATTAGCATATACATATGTTTAGTGAGCCAACGTATAAATGTAGTGAGTGGAACCTGTATGACTAATAATGTGAGAAGTGAAAAATGTGGTGAGCCAATACACATTTGTAGTGAGCAAATACACTATATTAGTGAGTGTATTAACACTTTTAGTGAGGCAAAATACAGTATATTTTTACTGAGCTTATCAACAAACTCAATAAACTCCAGAAAGATATCAGTATAAGAAATATAACTTATTTACTAAGATTGTGAATAGAATTTTACCTGAGGCTATGATACATCTCCTCCATTCCTTGAAGAAAACCTTGCGTTCCTTGATCTTACAATGTTTGATATCTTCTCCGATGTACTCTTCCTCCTTACATTCCTTTGACCTTTCTTTCTAGAACCCTTAGGGTTATCAATGATTTTATTACCAGCACTAGACTGTTGATCATCTTCTATGTCAAAAACATAAACTGAACCTACAACAACACCAACATCAACCTTTAACTTGGCAAAAGGTTCTTCACATAGCTTTCTTGCTTAGGTATTAGATTCACTTGCAAAAAACAATGACTCAAACTGCCTATGCATCTGAATTCTCCATATGGAACCAGGAACACCTACAACATTAACACTTGGAACTTCTTCTATAACCCGGGGGGTCTAACTAGCCTAATCCATCGTTTCAAAATATATTGATCAAGGACTTTAGGCACACAATGAACGTTGAAAATATGCGAATAGTTGCAGCGAAGAATACCACTCAGTGTACTTTTTATAGTTGCAAACAATATTTTGATATGGAATATTAAACCTTACCACAAAGCCAAATTTCTTCGAAAAGCAATTCTCATACACAACATATGTATGCTCTGGATCGTAAGGGGTTTCACTTGAGCTAAGAAAATATTGACAACACCCTTCCCCTTTAATGTATTCATTCTCAAACACTTTGTACAAGTTGTTCGTATAAATTTCCGAAGCATGCTGCATAAGGCTAACATGTGGCAAATACATCTTGGGAACCCATCCTTATTTTTCATATTCTCATCCTTCTTGTTAATCCTCCACTCAATAACAACATTATAAAATATATTGTAAAAATCAAACAAACCATAAGTATCATTGACTCTCTTTGACAAAGAAGCATTTGTAGACTCACTGCTTTGTGACGATAAAATGCCACCAGAAAAAACATCATTGCAAAAAGTTGGACACTATTTTTCTTTCAATTGATACAATCCAATCAAACAAGCATTTTCAACACATTTATATTCTTCAACCAGCCTAACACAAAAAAACAGTGAGCAAAAAGTAATAAGTTAGTGAGCAAAAACATGTAACCTTGGTGAGCAGAAAATAATAAGTTAGTGAGCAGAAACATGTAACATTGGTGAGTAGAAAGCAATAAGTTAGTAAGCAGAACGTAATAAGCTGGTGAGCACATGATAAACAGTAATAGAAAGGGGCTCACCTGTACCAACTAAAATTGAACTCTACTTCTGTGTCACATCTTATCAAGACACGGTCAAACTTATCAACAAATCCACCGAAAATCCTAAGATGGCCAATATTCTTTTTTGAATTCTCCAAGATGTGCTAAGTACACAACCTATGCTTTGCCAAAGGGAAGACCTTTTCAATAGCATTTGCCATAGAAAATGCTTGGTTCATCGTCATAGTTTTTGGCTGCACATTATCCATAACTTCCAAAAATGTTTCGAACAACCAAACAAAGCTCTCAACCTAATCATTCATCAAAAATCCGCATCTGACCATAACATTCTTCGCATGATGGTTTATACAAACAAAAGGTGAGCATATAATCTCATAACAGTTGGTCCTATATGTCGTGTCAAATACAAGGAGATCATCAAACAACAAATAGTTAGATTTCTTTTGTGAATCTCTCCAAAAGAAGCTCATCGAATAATCACCCTCATCCAATTTAAGCTTATAAAAAAAATTTTGCTTATTGACACGCCTAGTTTCTAAAACACACATCAAATGCTTGGCATCGCTCCCGTTTAAAGTCCTTTTGACTTCATTTGTAACACTATTGTAGGCATTCTTTTCGCTAAACCCGAGTAATTGCGAATCCCCAGCCTCATTTCTTAGAAGCCGATAAGCATGAGAAACCTTCATACAATTTCTTCTCATCTTTTGGAAAAATTCAACATGAACTTTCTCAACTTTTTTATGTGACCTCAACTTATGAACCTCATCTTCTAAAAGCAATTCATGATTATGAATCATATCATGCTTCTTACAAACCCATTACCCATTAGCTTCAATGTAAAAAACAGCCCTAGCTTTACAATTGCACCTATAGCTCCGTTTTGTAAATGTCTTATCTTTTTTCCCATGACACCTTTTAACACCTTGTTTGCTGCAACAAAACTCCCTCGAACGCACCTCTTGTGAACCCTCTCTCCTCAACTTGTCACATCTTATGGAAAACCCCTTACGAAAAGCATACTCATTGTATACCTCAAATGATACGTCTATAGAACTGACCCTTTTATCAATCAGTTATGATTCATCAGCTTCCCTCACTTTAATAATACATTCATCATTAACATCTACACATTTCTCCTTATCAATCACAACACAATTAGACACACTAACAACAATATTACCATTATCCGGCACAACATAATTGCACTCAGAAGCCACGTCTTTGCCTTTTGAAACACCAGCAGGATTACACAAAACTCTAACATAATCATCAACATCAACAACCTCAGCAAAAGAATGATCTAATGTAGATAGCAAAAATGAAGTGTCTTCTGCAAAAACGAGCATAATTTTTGTGGTGAGGTATAATGCATAATTGGTGAGCATAAACTAAATCCTAGTGAGTCAAACGTTTTTTTATCAGCAAAGAAGTGCTCGATAGTAGAAGGAAACATATTTTTTATAGTGAGCCATACTGATTATAGTGACCTATTGTTTTCCCTATTATAAACATAATTGATTATAGGGGTTATATTTAGTGAGCACATAACCGATTTATGATTTCTAAGTACAAGCTGAATCCTTGTGAGCTAAATGTATTTCTTTAGTGAGCTAACCACTAAATTTAATGAGCACATAACTGATTATGGTGAGCTATTGTTTCTCATATGTAGATAGCAAAATGAAGTATCATCTACAAAAACAAACATGATTTTGTGGCGAGCTATAATGCATAATTGGTGAGCACAAGCTAAATCCTAGTGAGCCAAACGTTTTTCTTAGTGAGCAAAGAAGTGCTATGTAGTAGAAGAAAATATATATTTTTTTATAGTGAGCTATACTGATTATAGTGAGTTATTGTTTTTTCCGTTAGGTGCATAATTGATTATAGTGACTACATTTAGTGAGTACATAACCGATTTATGATTGCTAAGTACAAACTAAATCCTCGTGAGTTAATGTATTTCTTTACTGAGCTAACTATATTGAATGAGCGCATAACTAGTTATGGTGAGCTATTATGTCTCATGTTACACAAACTAAAATTTGCGGAGAATGAAGTATATTCAGAAATTAAACGAAAAAACATTGTTCAAGTTGTATATTAATCGGTAATAAAACAATTACAAATACTATAGACAACTCAAAACAAAACCAAACATTCTAGCAAACATCCGGAACAACTAACCACAAAATCCAACTATATATTCAAACTACCAACTATATTATATTTCCAGAACACAGTATCATAACAATGAATGCAACATAATTGGAAAATCTCGTAATTTAGTCATCAGAGTGCAAAATTAAAACACACAAATTGCAAACCCGAACACAAAAACAAAGATGGAAAATCATGATCAAACCTAACGAAAAATTCACATCTGATGAATCTTCAACATCAATAGCGACATTAAGATCAAACCCCGCTATTGAATAATTGCTGAAAAACTAAAAGAATAGAAGCAGCACAGAGCATTTAGCAATGGAATGTTGCAGCGGGGCGAATGAAAATAGTGATTTCTCAATTGAGATTTTTTTCTTAAAGCACGAGATATATATAACCTGTTGGGTTGGCAACTACCTGGACCAAAAAACCGCTCATTGTGGGCCCGGACGGACAATTGAGATGTCCACGCGACTGTACATAATAAATTGCACCTAACAGAGCCATTAAGCAGGATGTCACCCTAAAAATGGCTATTATCAGTCTGATTTAGATAATGGAAGATGTCATTCAACACGTGTCTATAAGATTTGATTATCTAGCTAAAATCAATTTGAAATATAGGAAGTGGAGAGATTTGGTATGAATATCGGTCACAGAGCAGTTGTACAGATCCCTGGCCTTTGATCAGGGTATGGTTTTGGTTCGGTAATAAAATTTTCACCTTACTAGCCCCTAGCAAAAAAAAAAAAAAGAAAATCCAGATACCTACCTAGACTAGCAATGGCCATTTTACCAATTTTTGTCATTAACTTCCACAATAGATATGTGGAAAAAAAAACAAATAAAAAAGAGGGTGTAAGTCTTAGGGAAAATACAGAGAGATGGAAATTCATTTTAGTACCAATGCACATCAATCATTCAATCTGGTAGAGTTCACAGAAATGAAAATAAAGAAGAGTATGAAATCGTATGTCAACCTGTCATAGTTATATAAGATGCATAATTCTATCTGAAAGGAACATTGCCCAATAAAATAAAAACTCCATTCAGTTAACATTACCCTCAAACTAGCCAGCTCTAGAAGAAAATCACAACAAAGAACAAGAACAACGAAGGGAACACTAAACATTGGAATCTCTTACTGTAAGCCTGTGAATTGCAAACCATGACTAGCACTGAGTACTATAAACTCAATATTTGAAATAACTTATCATAAGTAGTCACATGTCTGAGTGGCCCCGGGCCTCCTAATAATCTTTGGTTTGGTTGTTGATATCAAAGTCCCCCCCTCAACATCCCACCTTAGAGGTGACCCTAAGGTAAAAGTTTGGTTTGGTTTGGTTTGGTAGTTGATCACAACCATCGTATGAAAACCGCATACCATTTTGAAGAGTTTAGACGACCAAATTGAAAATTTGGCTCCAAGTGGGTCATATCGGGTATTTTGTTTCCGCCAAATTGATTTAAACTAGCTGGTAGCCAGTGCTTTTGCTTTTTTTTTTTTTGAAAAGGTAAGTGCAAGGAATTTAGACAACCCTTCTTGCAAGGGTTCTGTCTAAATTATCATCTACGAGAATCGAAAGAAACTCCCTACATGAAGGGGAAGAAAAATAAAAAATGGACGATGAATGAATAATACAACCGTACGTACTTTGCTGTCCAAGCAGCTGCCATGTTACCTTCTCGATACGTATGTTGGAATAAACAATGCACATTAGGAGAGAGCATATTGTAGATGTCTTGTAACAAATTTTGAATCTGCTAAGGGATATGAGTATGACCTCGGAACGCTTGAATAATGACTCCACTATCGTCGTCAACAATAAGATGATGTTACCCCACTGCTAAAGCTACTCGAATCCCGTCACACATGCCTGTCACTTCTGCGACCAAGATTGGGGCACCCTCCAAGAACCGTGTCCCCGCTTGAATAAAATGCCCTGCCTAATCTCGAAGAACAAACACTGCTGTTGCACCAGAAGAAGAATGAGTACCATCAAAATTGAGTTTGATTTAACCCCCTGGTGGAGATTGCCACCCAATGAGTTGGGTGGGCTTGTGAAATTGTGGAGTAGATGGAGGATGTAAGGAAGGAAGATGGGAACTAGAAGTACGCAACCTCCATTCAGCCCAATTGCGTTTTGCCCTGACTAGGGAACCCATAGATTTTGGTACATCATCATTAAAAATCATAGCGTTACAACTCTTCCAGATACTCCATAGGAGGATCACTACCCGAGTAAGAGAAATATTTCGTGTAGTATACAAATCATGTAGTCCTTCCCAAATAGAAGTAGATAAATGTGGGAAGGGAATGATTGGATGATCTATATCCTCAATTTCTGCGAGGCAAGCTATTCAAACAGGATCAACTTGTGTACCTTTACGAAGGAGATTAGCCTTCGAACGGAATGCATTATGACAAAGCTACCATGGGAAGATCTTAATTTTGGGCATAACATCAAGTTTCCATATCCAACTAATCTTCCATGAATCTTGATAATGTGTGATGTTGTCATGAGCTCTCCAGGTAGCAAATTTGGTAGTGAGGTCTCCACTACTGGTGAACCCCCAACAGAAGGAATCCTTTGTATTCGTAAGAGGGATGGACATTGCTAAAACAAGACTAACTAGGTTTTGTGGTAAAACCTTAGATAATTTATCTGTGTCCCATAATTTTGCAGATGTGATAAATTCACTAACCTTGACTTGAGAAATATCATGAGGCGAAGGACGAGGAGCGAGAAGTTCGACCAAAGGTGACCCATGGCATCAGTTATCTAACCAAAAAGAAATGGTGTGGCCATTGCCTAATTTCCATTGTATACCGTGTTTTAACAAACTCTCTAGTACGAAGCATACATTTCCAAACCCATGAATCAACTTGTTTTTTCTTATACTGGAAGAACCTAGTAGGGGGACCATATTTAGCACGCATCTGTCGAACCCAATAATTATTCGATTGGGTGAGGAACTTCCATGCGAGTTTTTCCATAAAAGCAGTGTTAACAGCCCCTGTTTTACGTAAACCTAAGCCACCATATTTTATCCCAGGCAACCATAGGAAGCCCTTTCTCGGTATTAGATTTTTTCTGGAAAAAATCACGATTGATGCGATCCAAATATTGTGAGATAGTAGCAGGGATTTGAAAGCACTGCATAGTGTGACTTGGCAAAGATTCTAAATTTGAATGAATAAGAACTACTCGGGCAGCTTTAGATAGAGAATTAGCTTTCCAATTAGTAAGTCTAGAGGTCGCTCTATCAGGAAGATTCCTGAATAATTCTTGAGATGGGCGTCCCTAGAAAACGGAGCATCCTAGATACTTACCCAACGATGAGCTTGTGGGAATGTTTAAGACTCCCTTAACATATTGTTTGTCAAGAGAAGGAGTGTTCTTGGAGAAAACAATAAGTGACTTATGCAAATTAATCAACTGTCCTGATTGTTGGCAGAATGTGTCAAGTATAGCTTTCAAGTTGAAAGCAACTTGAGAAGTAGCTTTGCAAAATAATAAACTATCATCAGCAAATAGTAAACATGGGATTCGCGCTGCCCTAGGTGCTAGCTTAATTCCTATTCCAGATTTGGGATTCAACGATTGATGAGATAATCGTTGTGCCAGCACATCCATACAAAATAGAAAAAGATACGGTGACAAAGGATCACCTTGATGTAGCCCACGAGTGGGTTTGAGAAATCCACACGATTCATTATTTACAAGAACAGAATAGGAAGCTGTAGAAATGCATTCCTTCATCTAATTGATCCAAACAGGATGAAAGCCCAGCTGGGTCAAACATTTTAGAGGAAGTCCCATTCGATCCTATCATAGGCCTTTTCCATATCCAATTCAAGCGCAACATAGCCTTTTTTGCCTTTGAAATGATAAAATTTGTTCATCGCTTCATGGGCAAGTAAAATATTGTCATGAATGGATCGATGCAGCACAAAAACACTTTGAGTAGGATGAATGATACGTTCCAGAATCGGACGCAATCGGTTAACCAAAATCTTGGCCGGAATTTTATAGAAGGTGTTACAGAGACTGATAGGTCAAAACTGAGCAGCGGTTTCTAGGTTATCCACTTTTGGAATAAGAGCTAGAAGAGTGTGATTGAACTCTTTGAGAAGTTTTCCTGAACCAAAGAAGTCTTTGTTAGTAGCACAGAGCTGATCCTTGAGAATGGACCAGTGTTGCTGATAGAACGAAGCTCCAAACCCATATGATCCTGGAGCCTTATATGGATCCATATGGAAAATTGCAGTGTAGATTTCCTCATCAGACACAGGACGAATAAGTTCATGATTATCCTCCATGGTAATCAAAGGTGAGATGGAGAGGTCAAGAAGTGGCGAAGAGGAACATTGTTCCGTTTTAAATCGGTGAGAGAAATCTAGAATAAACTTGTTTTTGATGGCTTCAATCTCGCTAAGCCAAACACCTGTCTCATCCTTAGTATGAACAATGTTAAATCTTCTTTTCCTAGCAGAAGTAGATTGGTGCAAAAAGGTGAATTCCTATCCCCATCAACCAGCCATTGTTTGCGAGCATATTGACCCTAATAGCGTTGGTTAAAGAGCATTAATGTTTCTCTTTGTTTAATCAATCGAACATGCCAATTATTAAGACGATGGTTGTCTGGGGATTCCAAAAGCTTGTTTCAACATAATGCAATTTGGTCGTATTCTTTTTTATTTGAACATGTTAGTGGGCAAATTTAATAGAGCTCCATCGTTTGTGATCCTTTTTTAATAGCTTTAAGGCGTTGAGTAAGATGGAACATAGGAGATCCATTGACTCGCATTGACCATTTCTTTTTCACTATAGAGTGGACATCTCCATAATGGTTCCAGTTAGGCTGAAACCGAAAACGAGGCCTCTTAGTTGTAGGGGAAGGAGCCGATGTATGTAAATAGACATAACTGTGATCTGAACAGGTAAATGGGCCATATGCAATAAATGCATCTGGACAAATATTAATCCAATCTTGTCAACCAATGGCTCTGTCAAGGCATTCATAAATAAGATAACCATGCAATCGTTTCTTCCAAGTAAAAGACCTACCTTGTACTTGAATAGAAGAGCCACGGATAGCATCAAGGAATTGCGGTAAACGTCCACAATGTGACGGGGATAAGGAGGAGCCCCCTCGCTTCTCCGAAAATTCTTCTAACTCATTAAAATCACCAATGAGACACCAAGGGGTATCAATGACAGCATTTAAATGAATTAAGTGTCGCCAAAAAGGATCTTTTTACCCGAGTTGAGCTGGAGCATAAATTCTAGAAACAACACACTCAGTTTCTGAATATTTAAATCCATGACAAGCATATGAATAGCTCTATGTTCCTTGAGTAAAACATCTGCATGGATGTTGGTATTATTCCATAATACCCAAATACCACCCAAGTGATTTTGAGGGCTAACAAAGTCAAATTGTTCATAACCTAGTGTAGAAATAAGTTTTCTTGTTGTCTGATCATAAACCATAGTTTCAATCAAAAAGAGTAAATCAGGTTTATTGGCTTGGTTAATAACCCGAATTTCATCGCGAATTTGGAGCGTTTTTGCACCTTGAACATTCCATGTTATAACTTTCATAATAAACACTTAACAAAGGAACAAAACGTTGCTCCTACTTTTTCAGCATTATACCCGTGTGGAATTGAAACACCATGACTAAAAAATGATCCGCATATAAAAGAGTCCATACATATATGCCAAGCAAAACAACCCTCCAAAGGCACGCATAGCTGATACCAGGTTCTGTATCAGAGAAACGTTCAACAAAGACAAACATAGAAGAAAAGACATGTCCCAAAGATGGGATGGTTATCATGGATAGTCTTCGCAAACCCCCTGCCCGCACCCCTAATCTTCCAAAAAAGGTTCCTAGTACTGACGTATACAGGTTCAGAAAGAACCTGCATTTGGCCAGATGGAACACTATTTTTGGAACATGGGGAGTCTTAGAATTCAAAACTGTACAGGAAAAAAAAACTGGGTTTCTTAGAACCATATCATTCGTCATAGAAGAACTTGGCCAATACCCATTTAAGGATAAGTCAAGCATCCAAAGATGCGGTCAGCCATTGCTGCTGCTTATCTTGCCTTAATTGATGTATGGATTTAAACTAGCTATTAGTCATTGCTTTTACTTACCTCAAGCATAATCAACTTAGCTAATAAAAAGAAAATGAGTAATTAAATCACTACATCCGTTTTTTATTTTTAATTTCTAATGATTTGATTATAAAAAATGCAAACAATGATGCAAAAGTTAAGCGGAGTTCTTTTTTTTTTTCTTTTTCTTTTTTGGGATAGGAAAGGGGAGGGGAAGGATGTGCCGATATGAAAATAGCCAAAATATTACATATCTATATATAAAATATTCATGTATTACCTTTCTCAGCCTTCTGACTAAGTAAGATCAATGTACAAAACATTCCTGTATGATTTTTAAGTTTTAGTATTTTATATATACCCATCAACTTTTCTAATAAACAATTATTTTGGATGAGATTGTCATAAAATGCCAATACATTGAATAAAAGCTAAAAATTGAGTTATTCATAACAAGCTTAAGAAAAAGATTCAACCTCAATAAACAATCTATGACACTGTCTAATTGGATAATATTAGTTCATGACTTAATGAGAAACAACCCGACACAAGAACTACAATTTCGAAAGTCAAACTTTCTATCTTCTTTTACAAAGAATTTTATATTCTACCTTAGCTATTTGTTTTTTTACCAAAGGATTTTCAAGTGTTATCTGGTATTTGGTTGGAAGTAATACAATTAGTATTAATGAAATCAACAATGTAATGCAATTTTCAATGTAATGGAATGAGATATTAACTACATTACAACTTTGGTTACATAGTATTTATAAATATAATGGGATGAATTCATTTACAAACAATACTTCATTTTACACATGGCATGAAGTACTTATAATTCATTTGACCTTTTATTTTGCTCACTTTAATTATTTGCATCTTTATTGGCAATTATCATCCAATATATTATTATCATAATTGTGATACTTTACATGAGACTAACTTCACTGCATTTCCTCTAATTTACAATAATGTAATTATTGTTCAAATTTAGCAAGTAGAGAGAGAAGAAGAAGAAGAAGAAGATGATGATGATGATGAAGAGAGTGAGCGAGATAATGATGTTTAAAATATACAAAAATACAGTTACAATAATATGAACATGATCTAAGTTAAACTTTATCTAATGTGAAAAGGAGAGAGAATGGGATCAGGAGGCTTCAAACCTTTAAAAGCGTGGTGGTATACTACAATATGGGAAGCAAATGTGAGACAACGAAGAGAAGAAAGAGAAAATCCTCAAATATAATAGTTCATAGTGTGTAGACTTTAATTTAAAAGTATGCAATTACAATAGTTTAGAAAAAGTCAAGTAATTGTATTTACATAGGCTGAGGTAAATATGATTACAATACAATCTTAATTACATTCCTCAATAGTAACCAAACATGATAATGGAATCATTATCATTTTAATTGCGTTACCACTTTGATTGCATGGAACCAAACGAGTCATTAATGATTTCTCATACCTTTTTTTTGGATCTGTTGAAATCATCCTCTCTTTGAGTAATAATATCTGCAAAAGTAAGACCTCTTACATCTATATCTCTTCAAACCCTACGCAAGCAGGATCCACACTGGGAGGTTCTTCTTCTTCTTCTTGTAGACTTTCTACCTTCAATTTACAATACATAATAGGATGACTCTTTCTATCCGCGATCCCAGTGCTCTGGAAGCAGTATGAAACTTAGAGACTGTTAGCAACACATGACTGCCTATTCATCAATATACAATGTTATAGCCCACCTATTTTCAGGGCCTTACTGACCATTATTTCCTCAGCAGCATATTTTCACCTATGTAGAGAACATCACAAAATTTTCAAAAAAGCTGGCGGCCTAAAGGCTTTGACCCATGTTCGAAACTTGACGCTAAGATGGGTATGGTTGAATCTGAGCTTTCCTGTTCGAAATATGTCCTTACGCCATCAACAATTGGTGACACCAGCACTTCAAGAATTCTCTCACCAACAATCAACACGTTGATTAGCTTGTGAAACAATTGCAGCGGAGTATCGCCTATGATTGCGGTCCTCGGGGTATTCCAACTTGAGATCCACGTCATATAACAAGACCAGTGGATGATTGCAAGTCATGGCGACCATTAATTAATGCTGAACGGTCAATCTGTTGTAGCCTTCCATCATCGAGGAGGAGGACTCTCTCAGCCATTAGAACTGTGTCGAGCCGGTGAGCAATGACCAAGACCTGCAAACACAATCACTTAGGTTGCAGTTGCTGCGGTAGTGACATGAAATGAAAATAATTTTATAGATCTGTAAAATACTAAAGTAATGACAAAATTAATTGGAGTGTGGCAAAAATTAGCTAACTTTTTTGCGTTCTAAAGCCACAAGTTCATATAGTGGATAAGGAGGCGGAGCAGAACCAACGCCCCTTTTCACAGATGGGGTCTGGGTTCGAGTTCAGTTCTTGTACCTCACCTGTTGGTAGAGAAGCACACCCTATACTGATTAGTGTGGAACCCAAGAAGGGTCCCCATTTTGCATCCTTCGAGTTACGGCTGGGGATGAGACTTTCTTGGGCCTTTAATGCCTGCACCCTCTGAATGCTCTGATTGCTTAAATAGTAACTCTTTGTTTCATATTTCTACACCTTTTCTAGCTACTGTGCAATTGATGTCCCCAGCGCTTCAACCATGGAAACCGTATTCATCTCTCAAATCCAGTCTCTTTGCACTTTGCTTTTACAGTCATGCTGCCTCCATATGAATCTAACCAAATCCTACTAGAGCAAGATCTACACTGGGCGGTGGTGGTTGTCGTGCAAACTTGCCACCCA
>JACYFF010031952.1:24271197-24359607 GCA_017589665.1 Selenicereus undatus | reverse complement strand
AAGATCTACACTGGGCGGTGGTGGTTGTCGTGCAAACTTGCCACCCATATAAGGTAAGTACTGATAATTACCACAAAAGAGCAAGCCGCTATGTGCTGCACGGCATATTTAGCATAAGACCAAACACACTATATAGGCAAGCATGCCTGACATTCTGCTCTATCTAATTGCATGCTTCAGCGCTTGTGTACCTTGCTCGCAATATCCCCCTAACTGCATTTCAGCAAGAGGAAACACTAGGTCGGATGCACTTCTGTAACTCTCTCACATTATTCCCACAAATGGCAAAGCTACTTTGCATTACCGTGAACTCAGCAGGGTGGAGAATGTAAAAGAATTAAACAACCAACTTTTCTCATTCATAATACCAGTATTGCAGGAAAGACATAACTGATCATATCAGAGGCGGTAAAAAATCCAATCAGAAGCATAAGTTAGTTTGTTGCCAACTTACCAACGGCAATTGTAGATGAAAAATCCTAAAAAGCAGCAATTTCAGAACAATCCAGCTGCTTTCAACAAAAATGCATGTCTACAGCACCACCAGCTCTGGCTCTATAATCTATATTGAGCCTCCTTGTCCAAATGCGCATAATCTTACCCCTATCAGGAGCATATTGCTTCCCAATAAAATTGGGTACGGCAGAGTCAAATAACATATAACATACCGTGTTCTAATTGTCATTCCAAGTTTATGTTCTTCGTATAGGAAGTATCCAAACTGAGATTTTATTTCAGGAAATACGCTGATCAGGTTCTTGATTTCTCTTTCACAACAACCTACTTCAAAGATACTGCCAACTAGATCTGGCAAATGGATCATTCGGTTTGAGTTCGGGTCGGGTCATGTTTGGGTTAAGTGACATTTCGGGTCGCTTCGGTTTGGATCTAGTATGGTTCGGTTCTAGTCAATTTCAAGTCAACCAATTTTGGTCAAATACGCTCGTCATGCCAAATAAGCAACTTTGTAGAAAATTTCGGGTCGGGTATGATTTGGTTCAGGTGAACTCGGGTTTCGGATCCACTTTCGGGACATCATATTTCAGATGTCGGGTCAGGTATGGGTCCGGGTCGTTTAGTTCAGGTTTCGGGTCTCAGGTCAGTTTTGCCAGGTCTACTGCCAACTTTTCAATATAAACCTCAAACTGTAATGTGTGGTTGTTTGTTCATTTATCCATCTGAAAAGGGGGATGACTATGGGATGAAGGAGTATGTCAACGTTGACCAAAGATTTGCATGGAAGTTGTATGCAAAGCCAACCAACTTCATGGAGTGAACAGCCAAAACTTGTCCAGTAATAACTCTTTCAGCTGGATCCTATATTGTGCAACAGACAACAAGCAGCAGCATGTCCAGTTACCCTTAAGAGTGCAAAGAACAACCTCAAGAAAAAGGTCACGTTGCTTATTCATGAAGCATTATTGACAATCACTAGGACAAAGAATAGGCTACACAGGATGGTAAAGGAATCTACCAGATGTTTAGCAAGCAAAAATAGCTAGGATAAAATGGGCCATGGAAAGTAAGTAGCTGCCTTGCAGGGTGTATGCTTGGCATGTAACTATTATGGTGTCTTAAATATACCAATATGTCCTTACCAAGTTAACCGCTTCAGCCCCCCACCCCTCTCCACCGCCCAAAAACAAATGAGGATTGGGGGGGGGGGGGGGGAGGAGGAAGCACAAGTTGAGATGCAAAGTATGCAACTGTCTTAATCGACTGAGATTGGGCATAGATAATCAGCTGAAGGAATGTGCAGTTTATCCCAAAAACAATAGTATTAACTATTAAGCTGAGAGATGAATGCCACAGCCAAGGTCCTTACAGAATGATTTTCCATCACACGCTCCACTGCTTGTCTCACTAATAGCTCAGACCTGCTATCCAATGCAGAAGTTGCTTCATCCATTATCAAAATAGAGGAGTTTTGATAAAGTGCCCTGGCAATGGCAAGCCTGCAATTTGCAATAATAAAGGGAGGGACCCTCAGCGTCACTCAGACAGGAAGCTGAAAGACAACATATCTTATAAGCAACTAAGCAAGCTTTCTGTCTATTTCACCAATTCATTGCACCCTTCCAGGAAATACCTATAAGGGGATACAGAAGTTGAAAAAGTAAGGGACTAGTATTTTCCCACCTCAAGATAAGAGACGACCGTATTATGGGTCAGCCTGTTGTCCAAATCACCAATTTATCGAACCCTTCCGGTCACTATAAAGCAATATAGATATTGGACAAAGAAGGAACTAACATTTACTAACCTCACAATAATATGAATCTTTCAATTTGCCCCATAACAATGCTTATCGGAAGGGGGAACCTAACCCCCCCCCCCCCAAAAAAACAAAAAAAAAAGAACACACACACAAACTCACAGTTTTTGCTTCCTAAAATAGTGGAATTTGTTCAAGAAATCTTCATCATAGTCAATTCCTGCTTCTAATTAGTTCTAGTAGGCACATTTCTAATCAAGGGCCTAACGTCAACAACCTCTCCATGATTGTCATAGAGTAATCCTACTTACATCTAAAACCCCCCTAGAGCGCCCCCATGGTGGAGTCTCATCAAAAGCACTGAGGTAATGGTATAGTATGGCATGCTAGGTGAACATGTCCTGGGCCAGTGGCATCTGCTTAGGATGGAAGGGAAAGGTGAACATCTCCTGGGCCTGAGGCATTTGCATAGGATGGAAGGGATAGTAGAACACATCTACAAGAAGAATTGTGAGCATGCACTGAAGGTTTCTTCTTCTAGCACTAATCGCATCCAGTATAATAGGTGAAATGTATCCAAGCAGGCCAAGCGAGACTCATTTCAACAATGTTTTACTGAAGTAACTGAATATGATTGACATTTTTTCTTTTCCTCATAAAAAAAAAAGGGGAGATTTTCTTGTCTTTCATCAACAGAGAGTCAGAGACATTAGTGGCAGGGTCAAGCCACAGATTATATTTGATTTTTAGTCTCAGAATATGAT
Source organism: Selenicereus undatus (assembly GCA_017589665.1). Classification (NCBI taxonomy): domain Eukaryota; kingdom Viridiplantae; phylum Streptophyta; class Magnoliopsida; order Caryophyllales; family Cactaceae; genus Selenicereus; species Selenicereus undatus. The sequence goes on along the minus strand of JACYFF010031952.1, from coordinate 24,356,628 downwards.
AAAGTTACGCTTGTCCTGACCATAAAGAGAAAAATAAAATATTAATTTTCATTCTTGGTCATAGAGTAAATAGAAAACTTCAGCTACATTTCAAGGCCTGACCTTTGTCTCTGGCCGCCACTTAAAGTTGAACCTCTGGGTCCAATATAAGTTTCATATCCTTGAGGAAGTGAACTGATGAATTCATCTGCATTTGCTGTTTTTGCTGCAAGCCTAACTCTCTCCAGATCAACTTCCCTCACAAGATCTCTGTAGCCAATGTTCTCAGCAACTGTCCCTGAAAACAGTGTCTAGCGCATATCCATGCAGAAAATGAACAGCAAATCAATCAGAAAAAGAAAAGAAAAATGGAAAATCAATCAGAAAAGGGAATTCTAGCATCTCACCCAGATGCTAAATCACAAAAGACAAGAAATAAGGGTTTTGGCTGAAACAAACAGCAAAAGTCTATAGTATAGAGAACATGTACCTACTTCTTTTTCTCTTTCCAATGCATCTCAAAAGGATAACACACACCACTTGGTGTGGCACTGAACAGACTCAATTAATCTACATTGAGATTCAAAAAGGATAACTGGTGTTTCTGAGAGAAAGACAACATTTTAGGTGGTTTTTTGGGTAAAAAATCCTGTAGAAGATATGGGCGAGTCACATAAAACATGCTGCACACAATTGAGAGAAGTATTCTAGCTTGATCAAAAAGAGGCAAAGTTTACGAGCCATTGGTAACTGATGTACCGGTCATTACAGAGAATTAGAACCTAAGCCATGTTCTTTGCTTGTTAGCCAACTCTTTCTGATACTTATCATTAATGAACAGACAAATCACAGTATCATCAGTAGCTTTCAAACTTATTAGCAACTTGCTTGGGTCGCAGTAAACAAGAAAGAAAGAAGGCAGTGACTGGAAACTGGTTGCCTGCAACTCACAATGTCCTGGGAAACTAGAGCGACATTCCTCCGTAAACTTTCCAACCGCAAACTTCGAATATCATGTCCATCAACTAATATACAGCCTGCAAAATGGTGAAGCAAACAAATGATAAGTAAACAAATAAACCCATAAGCTTTCCAAGCCAAATGGTACAAATTGAACATATTTTGTGAGGAAATAGTAGTTCTTTTAGGGAAGGGTGGAGGACTTGTTAGAACTCACCACTCAAGGGATCATAAACGCGAAGAAGAAGTTTAACTAGCGTGGTCTTCCCTCCACCAGAGGGTCCAACCAGAGCGACTGTCTCTCCAGCTTTAATGTGGAGATCTACACCATTTAATACAAGTGGTAAATCATCCCTATATCGAAATGAGATATCACAAAACTTTACTTCTCCACTAACAGAATCTACATCAATTGCATCTGGTCTCTCAGTCACCTATACATGTACAATGTATATCAAGTAGTTAGTCCATTAATGATCCAACAGTTGAGGACAATATTAAATGATAAAATCTGTAAGGTATGTGACATCAGATCAGTAAAATAACATGAAAAAGATATGGATAGTCTATGACGAAAGGAGAAACCAAACACTAGAATGAGGCCGGGGGGGGGGGGGATAGAAGACTAATTTTTTTAAGGGGTAGTGTTGGCTGGGACAGAGAAGTAGAAGACAATTCTAGCTGAAACAAAAAGGGGTTTGGAAAAACATTTAAAACAGAATGGCCTAGTCAACAAATAAACCAAGCAAATCTTGGATTTTCATTCTGTTGTTGAAATAATAACTAAATATTAGCTAAGTCTGAAACACCACAAAGTGAAGGTGCTCTCAGGATAAAGGACAACTCCCAAGTAATATTCTGAATGGCAGCTCCCGAGTAATACTGGCTCCATCTAAAACGATTGTGACCTTTACAGCTAATATCAACTTTAAAAAACATGCTGCAACAAAAATTGATATAACTGAGGGGAAAAAAAGGAATGTCACCATCGCAAGAATGCAGTATATAGAAGGTGAATACTTTCAACAAATTAAGGAGAATGGCACAAGCTACACGCCAAACACACACACACACAATTGGATACAATCCAAAGTCTTCTATAAAACAAATGTTCATTTGAAGAACGAATTTATACTTCAATATGATTCGAATTAATTATTGTTCAGAAAGGATTAACATAGTTTGCCCTGAAAGAGGAGAAGGAGCAGACAGGGTACCGAAATCTGATAAATTTAATCAGAAGATACTTTCTATCTTCTTAGGGTTACAGGACCTACCCATATAGACACTTAAGGCATTTGAGCAAGAGAGCAAGTTACAGCAGAACACACACATAGACTTATAGATGGATGCTTAAATTTTCAGCAGAAAATAAATATTCTGAAAGCTTTACAAGCAAAAGACTTATTTTTGTTCTGAAAACAATGAAATTCATTTGCAAATCCTCCAGCATATACATGTGTATTTACACACACAATAAATAAAGAGAAGCCACCTATGCCATGAAATGTAGTCTTACAACTTAGCATGCTCAGGGCAAAAAGAATTATAGCATTCTGGGCTTGGGGCTATACGTACCTTAGGTCTGAATCTAGTAAGGTCAAATAAACGCTCAATAGCCGGCTCTCCCTGCTTCCATTCATTGTATGCTTTTCCAGCATCCTGCAAGATTGACAGCTTAAGAGAGCTCCTTCACATCTCAACAGTACTGGCTATAAAACACAATCACAGGCTAGCCAGGTTACGTGGAAGGCCAAAATAATACTACATAAAAACATAATTGAATCATGATCACATAAGATTCTAGGATGCATGTTTTAATTAAAGGAAAAAGAATTCACTAGAACATGCTAGTCTCGGAAGGGAAAGAATCATGATCTTCAATAACTGCAACTTTAAAGTCACATGCATATCTGTTGTGACTGATGATGTCTGAAAAGAAAAATGCAAGATCTTTATTGCTGATAATTTAATTGCAAACTCCTTCTGAAGGAATTTTTACACGAATACACGCACACGAATGCATGCACGTACAAAAAGAATTCACTAGAACATGCTAGACTCTCTTCCTCTCCCATCCATTCTCCCATTCCCCCTTTTCAAACCTAACCTTAACACTCCCCCTCCCCACCCAACCTTCCGAAATTATTTTTCCTTCTGATAAGGTGCTTTAATTAAATAAATGCACATCCAACGGAGGTTCTGAAAGTATCATTATTTGGAGAAAACACAATTCTATGAAATAAATTTTCAGGGCATCACTATTCTAAAAAGATATTCCACATCTAGCCTTCAAGATCTCTAGGTTACTAGTTGGAATTTGCTGACGCTGGTTTATTGATACTTTCCTGAATAGATGGGGCTTTTTCTCCAAGGTGCATAAACAATGCTAAGGCCATCAAACACAGGTGAAACATGTAGTTTTTACTCCTTTCTTTTCTTTTTCTTTGGTAAGGTTTTGCTGGGACATGCACAGACTGAAGGATTCAAAGAAATGGAAGGAAAAGAACCAGATTTATTACCTGCATCGGTTCAACCAAGAAAACCAAGGAAGTTATGAAAGAAATCAGGCTGCATGTATCAAAAGATCCCCTGGAAAGGATAATTGATCCAGCACAGAATATAAACAATGCTCCAAAATAAACAACTTGCACAATCTGAGGAATAAGAGCCTTCATTTTCTTCTTTTTCAATTGTCCGCTTAGGTCAGTATAAGCAAGCCTTTTGAATCTAACACTTTCAGACCACTCCATATTGCTTGCCTTCACAAAAAGGATCGACGGGAGAACCTGTGACAGCATGTCAGTCACACAATGATCCAAACCTGCAACTTAAATCATTGCTGCCTATTCACCTAGATATAGGCCAACCCTGACATGAGTCACATGACTACAAGTCCAGGTATCCAATTTGCTCATTACTAGAAAATACGCAAAATCTAGTATAAGTGAATTGTCAAGTTTATAAACTTGGAGTGTCAGTGTCCAACAAATGTGCCTGAGAAAAATGAAGAGTCCGAGTAAGATGCCTGAATGATATATCTCTTTGACAATTAATTTCTGGGGTACGTAAAGGCGTGTGTGTGCACGTGTGTGACCAACATCTAACCAGACCTGAGATCCGATCACCTCTGAAGGAAGTGTGTGGTCAGGTGCAGAAACACATCAGTCGACGAAGATGCAGCACAAAAAGGTATAAGGTTCAATTGGCATTTAATTATGCGTACCTCATTGAGGTAAGCAGAAAGAGCGGCAATACTCAAATGTGCCTTCCTTGATATCTTTCGAAGCCTTGCCCCAAGGAAGGTGATAGCAAGAGCCACAGAAGAAACAACCTTTAGTTAAACAAGACATATAGACATCTTAGGTGATCATAACGGATATTGTAAAAGAATCAGCTAGTTTGAAGTAATTTGTTTCTCACCAGGGCAGAAATTAATGACAAAATGGGGCTGATGATCAACATTTGGGCTCCCATAGCTGACAGCTGCAGCATGCTGGGAACTATAGTCTGCCATGAAGAACAATTTACCAATTAAAATAATATCAGAGTTGATGGTGAGATCCAACTTTGTCTCTCACCTGAGGTAGACAACAATGACAGCAAGGTTTTCCCCCTGGGGGGGGGGGGACTACTCTAAACTAAAAACATCACTGATCAATTCCCCTGTTTAAGTCTTCTTTTTTTCCCCCCCCCCCCCTTTAAAAGGTTGTTTCATTCTTTCCCCAAATAGTAGAAAAGAAATAAGGCACTCAACAAATTCAACACAAGTCTGAGACATGGGCAATGACTGAGAATGATGGCAGACAGCCATAATTTGGGCTACAGTAACTCTCAAAATCAGGCAACACCGAGAAGGCAAGAAGAGTATTCTGCTAAAACCTATTATGTTTGGTCAACATCTTAAAAGAAAGGTGTACCTAATCTATTGTTCTATGTCACGTACAACCATCTAGTCTTTGACATTTAAAAACTGCCAAAATTTTAACATTCAAAAATTACTCTCAATCTCTTTGGTATGGATGATGACGGTCACAACAATTACAACTTAAGACCTTGCTGAAAATAGGGTCTACGGAGATCAAGGTATAGAAAATCCTACCTCGGCAATCAAATACGCATCGCTTTTAGGGAAAGATTAAAAATAAAATATGGGAAGGTTTCATCAATTTCTCCAGCTAGCAACATGAACAAAACGATTTGTCTTCTTAACTTCATTTTCATAATCTTATGCCCCCTCCCCTTTTCTGGGGCATAGAAAATATCTTGTTGTGTTCTAAGAATTAGTAATGTAAATGCTATGTCCATTTTTTGGATATGTGAAAAAGCAGCTGAATCACAGTATACTGTAGTCAAATGCCTCACAAAACTAAACAACTTTTTTGCAAAGTGGCATTCTATCAAAAGACCTATAATTTAGAGTCCAATGGACATAGCCTCCTTATATACTCAGGGTAAGGCTACTACATCTGAACCAAACCTTTCATAGTTGAATCAAGGTATGGATTTGGACATTTTTCTTTTTTAAAAAAAAAAAGAAGTGCAAATGCTTTCTGCATGCTTCCATCAAAGGCACAAGCCATTTCATGTTTCAAATAGCCCTTCTCTTGTTGGTAACAAAACAAAATAATTTCTCACAAAGCCTTCAATTCCGTCCTGCCCCAACCATGAACAGGGAAGCAAAGCTCAATCACCTTGATTTACAGAAGAATTTATCCCTACCAAATGATAATTTGATTCTATGCACTCAATGATGAAATTTCCAGCATTGATTTTACAGCCTTTACATAAATTCTAACAGACATTAAGAGTTTACCATGAATGAACATAAGTGACCCATGATTATTGGCCAATTTTTAACTTAGACCATATAATAGACCAAGCCAAACTGCTTGAACTCTTGAATACTTTCATGATCAAGGGAGTTAACAACTCATTACCAGGTACCCACAAAAAAAGGAAAAACAGAAAAGAAGAGAGACAGAGAGGGAGAGAGAGCAGAAAGCATTCACACATTCAACTGACATTAAGAAGTGCGAAGATAGTATCAGCAACATCTGCAGCCTCAGTAGTGATCCGATGAGCAATATCACCAGCTGTGACTCCACCATCGCCACCTTCAAAAAACCCTAAATCTCTCTCCAAAACCCTCTCAAAAACATAAACCCTAATCTTACACGCCAAATTAAACGTAGCCTCCCACAAATACGCTTGCTGCAAGTAATTCGCAACCAATCGAGCCGAAAACAACGCTGCAAGCATCACCCCATCAGACTTAATCGCATTAACATCGCACAAAATCGAAGATAATCTCCCAGCCTTGGGAACGATTCTGGAGAGAGAGAACACGGAAATGGCGCCGAAAGCCCAACCCTTGAGGATCAACTTCCATTCGGATTGAAGGTAGGGTTTTATGGATTGGAGGGATGAAATTGAAGAGGAGACAGAATTAGGGTTTGAAAAGCATCTGATGACAATTGAGGGTTTTCTTGCTGAAATTGGGGTGAGATCATTACGTTTTCTAGGGTTGGATTGGAGGCAGAGGAGTGAGGCTGAAGAAGGAAGCTGGAGCAGAGTGAGACTCATCGTTGGTGTATTCTCTCCAGCAAAAATTGATTTTTAAAATGGGGTGTTCCATCTATATATATCTCGCGCCTCTTCTTTCCGTTTTTTTTTTTTCAATTTAAATAAGATGCAAATTAAAAATAAATCCAATACACATTCAAGAACTCATTCCTTAATAATTGAATTAAATATTTATCAAGGAACCCATTTTTATTACTTTTATTCTTTAAATTTTATATTTACATTTTATACTAATAACTTATAGATATTTTTTATTTTTCGAATAAAGAAATATTTATTTTTTCGTGATGGAGAAATATACAAAATATTTTTAAATTTTTGAAAAATATTTTTTGCTTGACCATGTCAACTACTTTTGAAGGCTATTTTTTTGGGGGCCCGGGAATGAAATAGAAAAATTTTTCGCCCAAAAAATATGCAATTTTTTTTTCAAAATAAAAATATGCAAATTTTCACCGAAAAAAATAGGAAAAATAAAAAGAGGGTAAATGCTTGAAGCCCAATGCCCACCGTTTGCCTAGTTCCCCATAATAGCTTTTTTCTTTTTTTGTTTGGGCCCAGCACCTCATCATTGTCATTCCTTGCGCTGGGAATATGCTGTGCGGGACACCGAGCCCACACCTAGCACGTGTTCCACCTGGCTATGAATGTTTTTTCTAATGTCGAGCCAAGTGTTTAATGGAGGAGTTTTGGGGGGAGGGGTTGTGGTGGGATACGGGACTATGTCAAATGGGGCAATTTGGGGGTTGGGGCGCTAAGGATTAAGTATTATATATTTTTGAATTATATTATCCTGATTCTTGAGTCAATATATATAAGATTATAGTATTAATTGCACTCACAAATTGACCTCTTTTGATCATACAAAACAAAAGTAATACACTCATTTAGTTTATTACAATTTTTATATTCTTATATGAGATTATGTCTGTTGAATTACATTTTACCGCAGACGCACAGTGTAGCCGTAGTTAATAACTGGCAAGTACAGATTGTATCCACAAGGAGTTGTGTTTTCAAGCACCAAAACCAACTCAAACGTATCAATCTAGACAAATCAAAAAAGTGATAGGAAGAGAAACTAAATTATTAAGGCAAATAAAAAGGACTTGGTTATAATTAAATATAACATTGACCAACTAATCGAGTTAAACCTTAACCTTTCCAAGTTCTGCTGGCATCCAGAGATAATTGATTACACCATCAAAGTTCACCCAATCTCTCTTTCAAGGATCAAGTGCTAGTTTAATTATTCTAACCATCTATTTTCATGGGATTAGCCCAATTGAATTACAAGAGAGCAATCCTAGACCTAGTTAGGATTCAAGCTATTTTCTTGTCCAAACACTAACTATACTCCATACCTACATTAAACAATCGATCTCACCTTTCAGCACAAATCGTCCCAAAACCCGGATGAAAACTCTTTCGAGCATTTCATCGAACACTTGGTGGGCCTAAGACAAAACTGCAAATCCAAGCATAAATAAGATGGGGTAAGGCTTAAACAACATCACTTACCCATCTCAATGGCTAACCATTACCAAGGAACACAATTTTAATTACAAATAATAAACATAAAAAAAACACACATAACAATGAACCATTGAAGTAGCAAACGAACAAAAAAGCATGAAATTAAAGAGAGAAAGAAAAGAGGAACTTAGTCTTGAATAGCAAAATCCACAATCTAGTACGTAGTACATAGTAATCTAGCCTAAGGTATTCTCTCACTGATGTGGCTTGGAAGTGGCTGATGTAAACCATAGCCAAGGCACCAAAGACCCCAGCAAAAAGTTCCCTCAATTAGTTCCATAATCTACTTAAATATCGTGAAAAAGGAAAAACGGATGGCTGCGCTTCGACACACTGCCACATATGCACTTTTGAAACTGGCAAATTGCAGGGTCGTGCACTTTTTCACTGTTGACCGTGCACAATTTCGGGAAACAGGATTGAAATCTACAAGTTTCTGCACGGTTGTGTCTCACTGCACGGCCAACCATGCACTTTCTTGAGCTGATTGATTTTGCTCTTTTTGCCCCCAAAATTTCATCGGACCTCTTTTCTTAAAAAGTATCGCCATGCTTTCCTTTGCATTAACACTTATGAATTTCTCTTTTTTTTTGGCAACACTTCCTAAAACTAAGAAAAACACTTATATAAGTACAATATGAACGGAATGAATCACATTTGATCCATTCTCATCAAGATCCAACTAGAAATAAGGGGAAAAGGGGTCAAATAAAGGGACAAAATAAGGTCAAAGTAGAGGCTTATCAATGTTGTTTTTATAACAATATGGTATTCTTTCTTTCAAGCCTCCGAACACCCTACATTTGTTCCTTAAACCTCGCCATTTTTTAGATAAATAGTTAGTCCAGACAAATGTAAGTTGATTTTGTGGAATGCTTGCTTTAGGTTTGTGTTGACTTTGTATTAAACTAAACTTCTATTGACAATACTAAAATCAAATACAAAGTGATATAACTACTTTATATATTAAAATTGTTGTCTTTTATATTTTTGTTTTCTTTTTTTATCCATATAGAGTTATTATTAGCTCACACAAAGTAGGTTTTCTTTATTTGAAAATTCCAATTCATAAAAAAATGTGTAAGCAAATTAAGCAATGAACCATTTTGAACCAATTTATATTTTATTCTTGTCAAATTTGAGTCAATTACACATATGTCATACTTTTTTGTGGGTAACAAATGTAAGTAAGATAACCTAAGAGGCCCTTCTGTTTAGAGTTCTTCCTAAATTATTCTCATAAAGGTTACAAAGAAAGTCCATGTAAGAGACCTCATTCCACACAACTATGGAATGTAAGGAAAGCCCAAAGTTTGCTATCCAATCAGCTGCATAGTTACCTTACCTAAAAATATGATTAATAAAAGTATGGTTACACAATTGAAGATGAATAGTGATACTATAAAGAGATTTTGGATTTTCTATGGCGTTTACAATGCAACCGTGAATTGGTTGAATGAGTATTTTGTTGTCTCGCTCTATATGAATATCAGTGAAACTTGCTCGTGTTGATTTCTTATAGTGTTGCTTGAACTACAGAGGTAGATATGTTGTTCCCATTTTTCATATTGTTGGCTAAATAAATCTTTATTCCCAATTATGAATTTATGAATCCTTTTGTTGCTCTTACGATGTCTTGGATCCATTGAAATTTATTTTGATAAATCCAAGTAGTGGTTTCCTCTACACTAACCAATGAGTCTTCTTGTGGTTGATGGCTGTTAAATTTTATATATATCAATTGAGCCTTAATAAAACGAGCCATGCATATAAGCTCAAATGAGGTTCCAATCCAAAACTAATTGGCAATATGTGGAGTAACTCACGAGCCTATATACATGCTCAAGTCCTTTAATTTTATCAATGTGGGATAATACTCACTTTTATATTTTTTTGCATTTTATCAATGTAGAATAATAGCAACTTTAATACTCCGCACGCCGCCTCACGTGTGGCTACTAACAAGGCCTTCAGCATGTGCACACAATTTTAATCAAACGGGGACGCTGGCGAATTAAGATCGAGCAGCCTTGCTTTGATACCATGTTAAACTTTATATATATCAATTGGGCCTTAATCAAATGAGTCATGCATATAAGCTCAAATGATGTTCTAACACAAAATCAATTGACAATGAGCGAAGTAACTCACAAGCTTATATACATGCTCAAACTCTTTAATTTTATCAATGTGGGGCAACACCTATATTCATATTCTTTGTACATTATCAATGTGGGATAATACTCACTTTCATACTCCAACACTGGCTGAGTGATTTAGTTTTGATGGCTAAATTGTATATGTAAGTTCGTGCCTTATGTGTCATTTGGCATGAGCTTTGTTGCTCTTATCAACAGATTCCTTAGAATATGAGTTTTGTTACGAACCATGATAGTATTTCTTCTTTTTAATATGTTCTAGTTCAGAGCGATTACTTGCCCAAGTTAACCTACTAGTAAGGGGGAATGGGGGATAATAACCCGTTGACCAAAATTTAATTATCCAAAAACTGGTGAATCGGAAATTTGGTTTAGAAAAATTGTGAACCAAAAATCAAACGAAAATTTTCAGTTAATAGGTTTTCAGTTCATTGATTTTTCTATTTAGAAAAAAACTGAACTGTAACCAAAACGAAAAATTTGGTTAACTAGTTTTTTCAGCTCAGTTAACTTGTTTTTGGTTCGATTACTATTTAACTATTAATCTAAGATGCCAGTTTTTAATTTCACTCCCTTTTCATTTAATTTAATTATTTAAGACACTAAATATTAATTTCTACAGCATTGTACACTTAGTCTTATTTTTATAATTCTAAATTCTACATTTGACTAATATATAACTTAGTATTTTTTACAAAAATATTGAAGTTTAGGTTTTTGCAGCTAATCATACGTTAATTGCATGGTTGATGAATTTCAAACAATCAATCTGAAACTGGAAAAAAATTTCGGTGTGGTTAATCGAACTTAATTTTTTCAACAAAATCAAACCAATTAATAGGTTTTCATTTTTGAATTTCTTTATTCACACCTAGTGTCTCGGTGACACCTCTAAAAGTGGAGAGTATCTATAAAATCTCATTTTGACAGTAAGATAGGGGATTGTTGTCAATCCACTTATGGTAACAAGTCAATCTCCAAATATTGTGTGTGACACAACACTAAAGGAACAAATGGTCATCATCCTGGATCTCCTCAAGACCAAAGGACGAAGGGGATCAATTTTTATACCACTCTTGAAAATAGTTCATCTAGTAGGAAGGGATGCAAGGCAAGGATGCCATAGAACAATTTTAAGCATATAAATTATGTCTGAGTTCCAGATAGAGTTGAACTCCCACTATATTGAGTTTGATTGACCCAATGTATGAGTCGCCCAAGTCATAGACTTACTAGAGTAGTCATTATCACCGGATAGTCCGCAACGTACAGAGTTGGTAATAGGATTATGCGATAATGGCATATAGTGTTTGGGGCAGCGGTGCAATGACAGTGGCTACTTAGAGAGAACCTCAGCGGAGTCGGGATTGACGTTAAGAGGCAAAGTTCATTCATGGCGTCATAGCTACAAGAAGAAGGAGCTTTGAGCTCCTTTTTTTTTTTTGAGGTCTCTAAAGAGGGCGTAGATAGGGTAAAAGTTAAAAGGGATGTTTTTGGAATTAAGGGTTAATATGCCAAGCCAGGGTCCCCCCATTGTTTTTGGACTGTGAACTTTCCTCTTTATTTATTTTATTTGGTCCTTCATGCTTTGATACTTCCTATTATGCTGCAATGTATGAGTATGTTCCAGTTGTTGATATGAATCTATTTCATGTTACTTTATGTAGCCATAATTGAGCCGCTTTGTTCGAATTCGTTTTGTGCGACTTAAACTTTGTGGGGGGTTCATATTATGCTAAGTTACATTTCATGAATTCGTTTCATAATATTTAAATTCGTAGTAATTATATGAATGTGTTTTATATAATTATTTGCAAGTGACACATAAATACATTTCATAAGTTATGTTTTATACAATATGGTGTTTAAAAATATTATGTGATTGTGTTTCATGTCAATTATTATCAAGTGACATTATATATATATATATATATATATATATAAAAAAATATATATATATAAACATATAATGATATATATATATGCAAATTACATGAGCTGTTGTGAAATTGTTAATTGTTTTAGCATTCTAACTTTGTCCAAGTTAATGAATATGAATTCGTTTCATGTTATCAGTATAAGTACAAATTTTGTGCCTAAAATAAATTAGACAAGAAATTGAGAAATAAATTCAATTTTTGAATTTATATCAAAGAAGGGGCACAATCTCTGTATAATTGTTACAAGAACAAGTGTTATAAATCCTCTACTTCAATCTCCTTCAATAATCTTGAATGAATTTGATCTTGAGAGGGGGCCTGAGATGCTTAATTTCAATCAAGATATGAGTTTGATCTTTGCAAGTAGATGACATGAATTTAGAGTACTTGTTATCTTCTTCTAGAGAAAATTCTTGAGCTTTTGTGAGTTCTTATGAAGCTTTGGAGTGAATGAGTTTTTCCACCCCTAGTAGGAGAGAGTAATTTTCTATTTATGGGGAAACACCCTCTCTCCCTCTAAGGTTTGCGACTTATTTGTCTTCTTGGACCACTATTTGGGCCTTTGATTTGAAAGTCTGTTTAATGGATGACTTAGTAGTCATGTTAATTGTTAGACTTGGTAGCCATTTGGGCTATGACTAGAAGTCGATTTGGCCCGATTATTTAAATTAATTAAATTAATTAAATGGGTCGACCCAAAATAATTAACGTAATTTATTTTATGATGTCGCACTATTTTATTTTTTTAGTGCCTACAAATTTCCTCCTCGAGACTAGATCATGTACTCAATTTGGGTGTTTAAGCGTGGCTGACGTCTCGATATTTTTTTCCTTTTAACTTGTTGATTGGCAAGTGATAATTCATATTTTATATACAGTTTTCTCCTTCATTTTATCTACTTTTATGTCTTCGAAATATATTTTTGAGTAAATAATGCAGATTTTATGAAACTTGCAGGAAAACTAAAATAGAAGAATTTGGATGAAGGTTGTGCAATTTTACTTGGATCGCCTACAAGTGCAAAGTCTAAAGTTCAAGCCCAAAGAAAAGAAAAGAAAAGAAAAACATAAAATGGTTTGTATGGCCCGAGCAAGTGGCCCACTCTTGACCATGCCTCTCACTCTATCTCATCCTCCCCTCTTCTATCAAGTGCTCCATTTTTCCCACATGGCTAATTCTTAACCTAGTCAAATGTCATTAATCAAAATTAATATTATACTTATGACTAGCCATGACCATGCATGTAACATCCCAAATTAATTGGAATTAATTTCCATTAATTTTGGGGGTATCCTAAGAGTTGGATTTCCACTATAAAAAGGGGCCAACGTTGAGGAAAAAAGTCACTCATATCCACTCATTCTTCCATCCACTCACTCAAGCATCTTCTTGTCCTTTCATCTTTCTTTTTTTTTTTTTAGAGAAAGTCTTGTAAGACAAGATCATTTGGGTTGAGGGGTTAAGAAGAAAATAAGCTTTGTTAGCTATTTTTCTCTTCTCATCTCATCTCATTTGTGAGTCAAATTTGAGAGTTTATACCAAGTTTCATAATTTTGTGTAATTAAGTATAAGGTTTGGACATAGGAAGTGAAATATACTAATTTCAATGGTGTTTTCTCTAACTATGGCCAGCTAAACTACTCATTTCTAGGACTAGGATGGATCCATGGTAATAATATTCTTTTGTTGATTTCTTCTGGGGTTATTTTTGTCTCTTTTGCATAATCTTGAGTTTATATTTGATCATCATCTACTTATGCATCTTAACACTAATGTTTAATCATGTTGATGACACTAGTTTAATTTGCTATCTCAAAGGAATATTAGACATTGTAGGCTAATATGATGATTATGCAATTTGGGCTTAAAATTATAATTGTTTAAATTGAATAATTTATGCTAGAAATTATATGAGTTATGTCTAAAAAGAATAATTCATGCTAAACCACTAGATAAACTACGTCACTTTATAATTATAATCATCTTTTTAATTCATGGCCTAATGCTTGTAGTTTAGGTTGAACAAGAGACAAATTGAATTCTCATTCGAATTAGTAAATCAATATTGGCATCAAAGGTGAAATCCAAAGTCCTAGAACTTTCTCCTATTTGATTTCTCTCTACTTTACTACTTATTTGCTCTTCATTTTGTTGGTCAATTTATATTGATAATCCAACTCTGAAATTAAATTATTCTTTATATTCGGAAAGGTAAATTTTCAAAATCGCTATTGTTGCTCGTGGGATCAACACCCTATACTCGCTAGTCTACAATTAACCTTGTGCAGTTGCAAGTAAAAAGGGTTTTAAAACTACATATAAAATCCACATCAAGTTTTTGGCGCCGTTGTTGGGAAAACGAATAGTAATTTTTGAATTTTCTTTCCTTTTATTCTTTTTATTTTTATTTTTATTTTTTCCCTTCCCCGCGAATCTAACAATTTTATTTATTTCTCCATCCCTTTCCCTTTTATCTTTATTGTCTCATTTCCTAATCCTTATTAATCTAACCATTTTATTTTTTTGTTCTTCCCTCTCCCATTTAATCGAACTATTTTCCCTCTCCCTTCTAATCTAATCCAATCTAATCTAACTTTTTTTTAAATTTTATTTATTGTACCTAATCTAACAATCCCCTTCCCTTTTATTGCTTTTGTTCTTTTTATTTCATTTCATTTTGTTTATTTTGTTTTTTTTATCCCCCTTCCCTTTTATCTTTTTTTTTTCCTTCTTATCTCTCTCTTCGCTATTCTTTTTATTTTTGTTTGGTGACTATTGTGGTGATTTCATTCTTTTCTCTTTATTGCTTGTTGGTATATGCTTGGTAAACGTTCTTTGTGATTCAATCCTGAACCATATAATACTGAAATTGAACGCTCTCTTTTCAAGATAAGAGCTAAGCAAAAAGAATCTAAGAAAAAGATGGCTGAAGAACAAACCCCACCACCTAAGCAACTTAAAGAATACTTCACTCCCGCCACATATGATTCACCAACTAGAACCCGTATGCCCATTGTTACAGTGCCATTTGAGATTAAACATTCTCTTATCCAAATGCTCCCGTCATTTTATGGGCTAGAGTTTGAAAATCCTTTCAAGTATGTTGATGCATTCTTAGAGATTTGCTCTACTGTGTTTTTAAATAATATCTCTGATGATGCTCTTCACTTGCGGCTTTTTCCTTCTTCTTTAAAAGATAAAGCTAAAGCTTGGTTGGACACTAAGACAAATATCACCACTTGGGATCAATTGCAAAACGAATTCTTGAAAAAGTTTTTCTCTATTGATAAACTGACTGCCTTAAAACGTGCTATAACCACTTTCTCACAGAATAAAAATGAGCAATTGCATGAAAGTTGGGAAAGGTTTAAAGAGTTGTTGCGATGTTGTCCTCATCATGAGGTACCTATGTGGCAACTTGTCCAGAGTTTTTACTCTGGTTTAGATAAGCACGATAGGCAGATGGTTGATGCGTCATATGGTGGTAGTTTCTTGTACAAAACTCCTGAAGAAGCTTGGGAATTGTTTGAACATTTGAGTGAGAATTCACACTTGCATGCTACTTCCTCACATTCTGATTTGCCTAGGCAATTAGGAAGTAAATGGGGGATTTATGAGGTTTCACATTCAATTGACCTTTTTAGTAAAGTTGATGCTTCAGCTAAGAAATTTGATCAATTGTTGTGCATGAACAAAGTGTCTAATGCCCCTTTTATGCAAGATGTGTGTTCGATTTGTGCTAGTCCCATGCATGCTTCTGTTGATTGTTCGTGTATTGGTAAGTCTGACTGTATGACTGAACAAGTGAATGCTGCCCAAGGTTTTCATCCATCCAACAATCCTTATTCTAATACCTATAATCATGGTTGGAGGAATCATCCTAATTTTTCATGGAGGTCTCAAAATGTTGCGAATCCTCCCGTGCAGTCTTACAAACCTACCCCTCCTGGTTTTCAACACCAGAGATATGCTCCTCCTTCTTCCTATCAAGCTCCATCTGGGAGCTCTGATATCGACAAGGTACTTTCTGCTCTTGATACCTTGACTTCTATTGTGCAAAATATGGATGCTAGGGTCCAAGGAATTGAGTCTAAAATGCATATTGTTGACTCTCACTCACACTCTATAGCTAAGTTAGAAACCCAACTTAGGCAACTAGCCATAGCTGTAGGTAAAAGAGAAGAAGGAAAACTTCCAAGTCACCTCATCCAGAACCCTAAAGGCCAACAATTTGAACAATTGAAAGCTGTAATGGTTCTTAGGAGTGGTAAAGAAGTAGACAACAAGGTGAGTGAGAAGAAACATGATAAAGATGAAAGACCTGAGACCATGAAGAGTGATATTGAGATTGAAAAAGAGAATGACCCATCCCCTTCTCCTGTTATGTCTGACTCCATTGTGACATATGAGCCAAAGGTTCCTTACCCTCAAGCTTTGTCTGCACCATTCCCTTCCAAGCAAGACAAGCAAAGAGATGACATCCTAGAGACCTTTAAGCAAGTTAAGGTCAATCTTCCCCTTTTAAAAGCAATTAGACAGATCCCGGCCTATGCTAAGTTCCTTAAAGACATGTGCACTTTTAAAAGAAAATCTAAAGATGACAAGTCTAAAAAGGTCATTCTAAGTGAACAAGTGAGTTCGATTATGAAATGTGATATTCCACCTAAGTTCAAGGATCCTGGTGTCCCTACCATTTCATGTTTTATTGGCAATCACAAAATTGAAATGACACTTTTGGATTTAGGTTCCAGTATCAATTTGATATCATATTCTGTTTACTTAGAGTTGGGATTAGGAGACCTGCAACCTTCCAACTGTACCCTTCAGCTTGCTGATAGGTCGGTTAGGACTCCTACGGGGCGAATTGATGATTTCTTGGTGCAAATTGATAAAGGATTTTTTCCTGTTGACTTTGTTGTGTTGGACATGGACCTTACTCATGCTTTTAAACAAATCCCTCTTATTTTAGGATGTCCCTTCCTAGCCACAGCTAATGTCACCATTAACTGTAGGTCAGGAGTGATGAATGTCTCGGTCATGAACACGAGAGTTAGGCTTAACATTTTCAAAGCCTCTGCTTGATATTGTCTTGCTGAATACATTAAACTTAGCGCTTATTGGGAGACAACCCAATCTTTTTAGGTGATTTTGAGTCTTGTATTTTTTCTATTTGTCTTTTTGATCAAGGTGTGCTTGTGTTTTTAGGTGTGATTCTTCACTTGGTTTTTGGCTTTTGAGGTTGGTGATGGTTGTGAAGGTACTTTGGGCGTTTGATTGTTGAGCTTACATAGAAATAACTTCCTCGCGCTATCAGGTTGTGTTGCTCTTTTCTCCATTTTCCTTTATCTTATTGTTTTCTACATTGAGGACAATGTGAGATCTAGGTGTGGGGCGAAGGCAAAATGAAAATATTGAGGAAGGAAAATTGAAAGATGAAAATTTGTGGGTGAATTTGATTTTGGGAAGAGATTGAGTGTCCTAATTGTGCATCTCTTATTCCTATTATGTGGATTGGATTCATGTGACCCATATTCACTAGAGATTATTTCTAGCTTTGACTAGTTGAAGGCCAAAACTTATGGTGTGCTAATGCCACTATGTAGTCGATTTTGAGTATGAGATGTAACCCAATTTACAATGTCGTGATGAGTATTCGATAAGCATTGAGTTCCCCTTTGACTTTTCAATTCCAAAAAAAAAATCAAATAAATGAAATTAATTGAGTTCTGATTTCGGTACCAATGTTTAGGTCCTATCTATATCCATATCTTTAATTGTCTGAATATGTACTAAGTGTTTCTCTGAGTGTTATCTTCATTCATATCTTTATCCACTCAAGAAAGCACATGAAATCAAGTAATTTTTGAAAATAAAAAGCTCAAAGTCTCAAAAAAAGAGAAAAAAAAAACAAAATAAAAAATTGATTTGGTATTGGGGACTCGATTTTAAAAGATGCTCTTGTGATTTTTGTTATGTGGGGTGAAACTTCGTGCTTATGGTTTGCTACTTGGTTTCGTTGTGTACTTAATTTGCTTGAATCTTAGCCTATTGACTTGGTTGGAATTGGAAATATTTGATAATGCGTTGTGGGTTGGCAGTGAATTGATATATGTAATTTGGAGTTGGCATTCATAGTTGGGTCACTTGATATTCATACCTAATCCTATTCTTTTCCTGCTTGATGGTTTGAACGAATTCATGCATTGTTGTTGTTCTTTGCTCGAGGACTAGCAAAGTTCTAGTGTGGGGGAGTTGATACTTCATATTTTATATACGATTTTCTCATTCATTTTACCTACTTTTATGTCTTTGAAATATATTTTTGAGTAAATAATGCAGATTTTATGAAACTTGCAGGAAAACTAAAATAAAAGAATTTGGATGAAGGTTGTGCAATTTTACTTGGATCGCCTACAAGTGCAAAGTCTAAAGTTCAAGCCCAAAGAAAAGAAAAGAAAAGAAAAACATTAAATGGTTTGTTTGGGCCCGAGCAAGCAGCCCACTCTTGACCATGCCTCTCACTCCATCTCATCCTCCCCTCTTCTCTCAAATGCTCCATTTTCCCAACATGGCTAATTCTTAACCTAGTCAAATGTCATTAATCAAAATTAATATTATACTTATGACTAGCCATGACCATGCATGTAACATCCCAAATTAATTGGAATTAATTTTCATTAATTTTGGGGGTATCCTAAGGGTTGGATTTCCACTATAAAAAGGGGCCAAGGTTGAGGGAAAAAGTAACTCATATCCACTCTCATTCTTCCATCCACTCACTCAAGCATCTTCTTGTCCTTTCATCTTTCATTTTTTTTTTAAGAAAGTCTTGTAAGACAAGATCATTTGGGTTGAGGGGTTAAGAAGAAAATAAGCTTTGTTAGCTATTTTTCTCTTCTCATCTCATCTCATTTGTGAGTCAAATTTGAGAGTTTATACTAAGTTTCATAATTTTGTGTAATTAAGTATAAGGTTTGGACATAGGAAGTGAAATATACCAATTTCAATGGTGTTTTCCCTAACTATGGCCAGCTAAACTATTTATTTCCAGGACTAGGATGGATCCATGGTAATAATATTCTTTTGCTAATTTCTTCTGGGGTTATTTTTGTCTCTTTTGCATAATCTTGAGTTTATATTTGATCATCATCTACTTATGCATCTTAACACTAATGTTTAATCATGTTGATGACACTAGTTTAATTTGCTATCTCAAATGAATATTAGACCTTATAGGCTAATATGATGATTATGCAATTTGGGCTTAAAATTATAATTGTTTAAATTGAATAATTTATGTTAGAAATTAGATGAAAAACAACAACAACAACAACAAACTCCCAATGTGGGTCCCGCTTTCGCGGGGTCTGGGGAGATCCAGCTGTAGGCAACCTTACCTCTACCGGTATTCCTACCCATAGAGAGGTTGATTCCATAAGACCCACAAAAACAGCTTTCAGGAAAAGGTTGAAGGAAAAGCGATAGCAAAACCATTGACCGACGAAAGAGAAAAAAGGGGGGGGGGTGAAAAGGGTTCGGGTAGGCGAAAAGATAAGGAGCGGAGACATACCTCAAACAAACCAGGGGCGCTTGGTGTTGTGACATCCCGAGAAAAGCATAACCTGCAGACCAGCAAGCACAAAAACCCTACCCCCCACCCCACCCCACACCGCCCAGGCTACTGCCACCTACGGAGCCAGACCCCTACAATCAGGGACCTTAATCCTATCCCGCCACAAACTCCTATCCTGAGCCATGTCCTCCGTGAGACCGACAATTCTCAGGTCCTCTCTAACCACCTCTTTTAGGCTCTTCTTCGGCCTACCCCTCCCTCTCTTACCATCGGGGGGGTTGATACTCTCGCACCTACGCACCGGGGCGGCCACGCCTCTCCTCTTCACGTGGCCGAACCATCTGAGCCTCGATTCCCTCATCTTTTCCTCTATGGGGGCCACTCCAGCTAAGCCCCTAATTGCCCCATTCGAGATCCTATCCACTCGCGTAAAACCACACATCCACCTGATCATCCTCATCTCAGCTACCATCAACCTCTGGACCTGCGCCTTTTTTAGAGGCCAGCACTCCGATCCATAGAGAACAGCCGGTCTAACTACCATCCGATAGACTTTGCCTTTCAAACCCAAGGGCACTCTTTTGTCACACAGCACCCCTGACGCTGCCTTCCACTTTTGCCAGCCCACTCTAATCCGCTGGCTAATATCCTCGTCAATGTCCCCATTCTGATGGATGATCGAGCCCAAATACTTGAATTTGTCAACCTTCGGTATTGCCCTTCCATCCAGTACGATTTCTCCCCCCTCTCCTATCCTTTCGCTGAAACAACAGTGAAGGTATTCCGTTTTCGATCTACTCAGCCGCAATCCCTTAGCCTCCAGGGTATGCCTCCAACTCTCCAACCTGTCATTCACCCCCTGCCTGGTCACATCGATAAGGACGATGTCATCTGCAAAAAGCATGCACCAAGGCACCTCGTCCTGAATACCTCTAGTGAGTTCGTCCAAAACTAATGAGAAAAGAAAAGGGCTTAAAGCGGAGCCCTGATGCAGACCCAAACTAACAGCAAAGTCATTAGAGACCCCTGCCGGAGTCCTAACCCTCGTCCGCCCTCCCTCGTACATATCCTTGATAACGCGAATGTACGCGGGCGACACCCTTTTCTCTTCCAAACACCTCCACAAAACCTCCCTTGGGACTCTATTATACGCTTTCTCCAAGTCAATGAATACCATATGGAGATCCACCTTTCTGTCCCTGAATAAACCCATGAGGCCTCTGAGGAGGTAGACTGCCTCAATGGCTGCCCTGCCCGGCATGAAACCAAATTGGTTCTCTGAAATCGCTACTTCCTCTCGCAACCTTCTCTCAATCACCCTCTCCCACAGCTTCATAGTGTGGCTGAACAGCTTGATGCCCCTAAAGTTATTACAATCTTGGATATCCCCTTTGTTCTTGTACAGTGGGATGACTGTGCTGGCCCTCCACTCTCTGGGCATCTTGGCGGTCATGAGAATAACATTAAAAAGCTTCGTGAGCCACTCTAGTCCCACTTCCCCCATAAACTTCCAAACTTCCACTGGTATCTGGTCCGGGCCCACTGCCTTTCCCTTAGCCATCTTCTTCAATGCCTCCCTAATCTCCTCCTTTGATATCATGGCGCACGCACGCTGATCACTACACTCTCCGTCCCTACTACAGTCGTCTCTCCGCCCTTCCCCATTGAGGAGTTTAGCAAAGAACCTTTGCCATCTCTCCTTAATTTCCGCCTCTTCAGTCAACACCTTACCCTCTTCGTCCTTGATACACCTTACCACTCCCAAATCCCTAGTCTTCCTCTCCCTCGCCCTAACCAGTTTAAAAACCTCCTTCTCCCCTTCTTTCGTCCCCAATTTGTGGTACAGTCTATCGAACGCCTGGCTCTTTGCTACTGCCACCGCCCTTCTGGCTACCTTCTTGGCCACCTTGTATCCGATCTTCTTACTTGCCCTCTCGTCCTCCGAATCGCTGCTCATGAACTCCGCGTAGGCCTCTTTTTTTCCCTTGACTTTCTCCTTTACCTCTTCGTTCCACCACCAGGCGCCCTCCATCCTGTTGCCGCCTCCCCTGGAAAGACCTAGGGTTTCCTTAGCCGACCTTCGGATGCCATCCGCCACCGCCTCCCACATCGAGTCGGCGTCTTCTGCCCTCCTCCAAACTCCCTCCTCAGCTAAACTCTCTGCTATTAACCCTGCCTTCTCTTTTGTGAGGGTCCACCACTTAATTCTGGGTTCTACGGCTCTCCTTTGCGACCTCTTAAGGTACTTGAACTCTGCATCTAAAACCAGCATCCTGTGTTGAGTTCCCAACAACTCACTGGGAATCACTTTGCAGTCCTTACACGAACGTCGAGTTTCCTTCCTCGTTAGGAAGTAGTCAATCTGGGTCTTGCAAGAATAGCTCTTAAAGGTCACCAGGTGGTCCTCCTTCTTCTTGAAGAAGGAGTTAACCACCAGCAAATCAAAGGCCACCGCAAAGTCCAGCACCGAGACCCCTCCTGCATTCCTCTCTCCGAAACCGAGGCCCCCGTGGACCCCAACGTAACCTGCTGCCTCCGCGCCGATATGACCGTTAAAATCTCCTCCTATGAACAGTTTCTCGCTCTGAGGTACCTCCTGGGTGACCTCATCTAGGTCCTCCCAAAAGAGTTTCTTAGTCTCTTCCGGCAGGCCTACCTGAGGCGCATACGAGCTCACCACGTTCACGGGAACTGAACCCACCAAAACCTTAATGGTCATAATCCGGTCGCTCTTACGCCTCACTTCATGCTAAACCACTAGATAAATTATGTCACTTTATAATTATAATCATCTTTTTAATTCATGGCCTAATGCTTGTAGCTTAGGTTGAACAAGAGACAATTGAATCCCCATTCGAATTAGTAAATCAATATTGGCATCAAAGGTGAAATCCAAAGTCCTAGAACTTTCTCCTATTTGATTTCTCTCTACTTTACTACTTATTTGCTCTTCATTTCGTTGGTCAATTTATATTGATAATCCAACTCTGAAATTAAATTATTCTTTATATTCGGAAAGGTAAATTTTAAAAATCGTTATTGTTCCTCGTGGGATCGACACCCTATACTCGCTAGTCTACAATTAACCTTGTGCAGTTGCAAGTAAAAAGGGTTTTAAAACTACATATAAAGCTATTGGCCTATTGCGTCATCAACCTAACTTATCATGCGGTAAACTTGACTCATCATAAGCATGTTGTGTTGACGTTTGACTTGTAAAGCCACAAGTTGATGTGTTAACACCCCCAAATTGTTTTATTATTGAAATTAGGCACATGTTGACTTGAGGAGGTTGATAAGCAAAAATAGAGTGCCAAAATTTTACTTCTTCGAACCCAGTCAACTATAATTTGGAAAAGCTATATGATTTGAGGAGATTTTTTTTTTCTTTGCAAAATTTAATTAAGGTGGCGGATGTACACACCCTAAATTTACGCATCCCAAAACTTATCTTTAAAAGGACAAACTAGGTTTATTTGGGATAGGAGCAATCTGAGCATTCACTATGTGTTGGTGACAAGCACGGTCAAAGGTAAAACATCTTCTCATTGTCTCTACGTCAAGTGATGTGTGCCTCATGAATTTTATTGAT
Source organism: Selenicereus undatus (assembly GCA_017589665.1). Lineage (NCBI taxonomy): Eukaryota > Viridiplantae > Streptophyta > Magnoliopsida > Caryophyllales > Cactaceae > Selenicereus > Selenicereus undatus. The sequence continues at coordinate 24,333,302 of JACYFF010031952.1, read as the reverse complement.
GTAATTGAAGTTTAATGTTGATCATGCCTTGGATCTTGGTATCACCACATTGATGCTTTTGTTTTCTTTCCTTCTATTATTTTTTGGTTTTTTTTATAGCAATTTGATAACCCTGTCTTTGGCTTCAATGGTGATGTAGCCATGGATTCTTCTCATTGCTTTTGGATTATTTAAGTGCAATTGCTCCACAATGTTGCTCTGAATCTCACTAACACCTCAACGTAATTTACTTTGCTTTTGACCAATGCCTTCTAACTGTTATTGAACGAATGGCTTGATTCTTCAAATCACTTGAATAATTGATTATGCCTTTTTTTTCTTAGCTAATATAAATGTGAGACATAATTTGCATCATTCTCACATAATTGCCTCAACCCCCGCCCCCCGTTTTGGGTATGGAGGTCATCTTGCAAATTTATACAACATTACTAGTTCTTTATTTCATATTAGAGCATGCAATAATTTGTTATGGTTAACTTTTGAATGTCACACCCAACGGGTTAATCTTGATTCTCTTAAGGTGATTTTGATTTAATTATTGGTTAATCTTTGAATGTCTAATCTTTTTGGGTACATCAATGAGTTAACCTTGAATTTTCCTAATGCAAACATTCTTAACTGCGAGAATTCTCCAAATGCGATTTTGATTTAATTATTGGTTAATCTTTGGAATTGGTTGCCTCTCTCTCTCTCTCTGTCTCTCTCTCTCTCTCTCTCTCCACGCTACATTGTAATTGCAGAACGGTCACTGAGCACGACCAGCCTATCCTAGTACCAGGCCATCGGCAGCTGAGCACGGCGAGGCGGCCCTTGCCGGCGGCGCCTCGGCTATTAACTCTCGGCAGCCGTCCAGCACCACCGCCGGCTACTGCTTCAGGGGCCCTCATCTGTTTCAGCAAGTTTGAAGGCAAGGGGGCTGTTCTACAGAATCCTATCTTGGTTCTCAGGTGGTCTGGCTCTGCGTAAGTGGGTAAATTCGAGGTCCTCAGGTACGTAGTGCTAGTTTGGACTCACTGTATTAACCCATTGTCCCCCACCTACTTGTCCATTCCCTTTCCAGCCGGTGTTTATTTCATTTGGGTTTGATTTTACTTCTAGTGTTCAGTCCCCCGCTAGTGTTAGATTTTCCTCATAGTGCCTTATTTGTTAGGCTGTATTGGCTGCTTTGTGATTTGCTTCGCCTTTTCTCTGCTATCTCATCTGGGCAGTGTTTTGATTTAGTGCCACCGGTTGACCACATTAAGGTGGTATTCTTGAGGCCATAATTTGTCTGGGATTTGGGTTTGTTGTCACTCACTCTCTCGCATACACACTTTATCCCTCACTTCGCAGCCTCGAGCCCAAGCTCTGCTGTTCTTTAGTCTCAGATTCGTTGAGGAATCGTGTTTTTGTGCTCAATTTTGTGTTGGAGCTTTTGTCTTGCTTTATTGCTTTGAAGTTCGAAAACTGTTACTAATTGTTGTTCATGTGGTTTTGTCTTGCTTCTGTGGGTTATTCTTAGTGACTTAGTGGGCTTGCTTGAGTTGTTTTTTGTTGATTGTGGTTTGACTTAATCGATCTGGGGAAATTTGCTTACTTTTGCCCATGGTGTTGCTTGATTTGTTTTGGTTAGGATTTCTAATCTGTTTAACTGATCGGCTGGTGTGACTCGTATTAGTTGGTAGCAACTGTTTTTATTATTATTATTATTATTATTATTATTATTGTTTTATTATTATTATTATTATTATTATTATTAGTGGTAGTAGTAGTATTACTTCTATCTATTTATAGTATTATTACTACTATTATTATTATTTTTTATAATTGTTTGTTATTAGTATCCTCTTGCTTAGTAGTCGTCTTCGTTCGTGGTGAGCTATGTAGAAACTTCAGCCGGTCCTCCGGGGGTTAATGGGGTTAGGAGGGGTGTAGGGCTGCGGAAGGTGCGCCTAGCATCTTGGAATATTGGGTCTCTTACGGGTAAGTTGATAGAATTAGTTAAGTCTTTGCGTAGGCGTAAGATTAGCATAGCGTGTAATCAAGAGACGAAGTGGGTGAGAGCTAAAGCTAGAGAGATTGATGGTTACAAGCTTTGGTACTCGGGGTCAATCAGGGGGAAGAATGGAGTTGGAATCTTAGTTGACAAGGAGTTGGCGGACTTCGTGGTCGAAGTGCGGCGTAAGAGCAACCGGATTATGGCCATTAAGGTTTTGGTGGGTTCAGTTTTTGTGAATGTAGTTTGTGTTTATGCGCCGCAAGTAGGCTTGTCGGAAGACATTAAGAAGTTTTTTTGGGAGGATTTGGATATGGTCATCCAAGATGTACCTCGGAGCGAGAAACTCTTCATAGGAGGCGACTTTAACGGCCATATTGGCGCGGAGTCAGTTGGGTACGATGCGGTTCACGGGGGTTTTGGTTTCGGAGAGAGAAACACGGGAGGGGTTTCTGTGCTGGACTTTGCGGTGGCTTTTGATTTGTTGGTGGTCAACTCATTTTTCAAGAAGAAGGAGGTTCACTTAGTGACCTTCAAGAGCGGCTCCTGCAAGACCCAAATCGATTACTTCCTAACGAGGACGGATAGTCGGAGATCGTGCAAGGACTGTAAGGTGATCCCCAGCGAGTATCTGGGAACGCAACATAGGTTGCTGGTTCTAGATCCAGAGTTCAAGTGTTCTAAGAGGATAAAGAGGAAAGTAGGAGACCCCAGAGTTAAGTGGTGGACCCTCACGAAGGAGAATACGGGATTAATAGCAGAGAGAATTACTGAGGAAGGAGCGTGGAGGAGGGCTGAAGATGCAGATTCAATGTGGGAGGCTATAGTAGATTATATTCGAAGGTCGGCTAAGGAAATCCTAGGTTTTTCCAGGAGTGGTGGAAACAAGATGGAGGGTGCCTGGTGGTGGAACGAGGATGTAAAAGAGAAAGTCAAAGAGAAAAAAGAGGCTTACGCGAAGGTCATGAACAGTGGTTCTGACGAAGAAAGGGAGGCTAAGAGTATTAGATATAAGGCGGCTAAGAAGGTAACCAAGAAAGCTGTGACGGTAGCAAAGAGCCTGGCTTTTGATAGACTGTATCATAGATTAGGGACCAAGGAGGGGGAGAAGGAAGTTTTTAAATTGGCAAGAGCTAGGGTAAGGAAGACTAGGGATTGAGGTGAGGTGAGGTGCATCAAGGACGAAGATGGTAAGGTGTTGTATGAGGATACTGAAATCAAAGAGAGATGGCAAATGTTCTTTGCTAAACTCCTTAATGGGGAGGGGATGGGAGAAGCCTATCGTAGGGGCGGAGAAAGCAGTGATAGGCTTTTTGATCCACGAGTGTATGACCATATAACAAAGGATGAGATTAAGGAGGCCTTGAAGAAGATGGCGAATGGGAGGGCAGAGGGTCCAGACCAGATTCCAGTAGAAGTTTGGAAGTGTTTGGGGGAAGCAGGTTTAGAGTGGCTATCGGAGCTTTTCAATGTCATTTTTAGGACCGCTAAGATGCCCAGAGAATGGAGGGCTAGTACAGTCATACCCCTGTACAAAAACAAAGGGGATATTCAAGACTGCAGTAATTTTAGGGGTATCAAGTTGCTCAGCCACACTATGAAGCTATGGGAGAGGGTGATTGAGAGAAGTCTGCGAAGAGATGTTGCAATTTCAGAGAATCAATTTGGTTTTATGCCAGACAGGTCGACCACAGAGGCGATTTACCTTCTCAGAAGGCTCATGGGTTTGTACAGGGATAGAAAGGTGGATCTCCATATGGTGTTCATTGACCTAGAGAAAGCATATGATAGAGTCCCACGAGAAGTGTTATGGAGCTGTTTGGAAAAGAAAGGGGCGTTGCCCATATATATTCGTGTGATTAAGGATATGTACGAGGGAGGGCGGTTGATTGTTAGGACACCGGGGGGGTTCTCAAATGACTTCGCTGTTAGCATGGGTCTGCATCAGGGCTCAGCCCTAAGCCCGTTCCTTTTCACCTTAGTTTTAGATGAACTTACTAGAGGGATTCAGGATGAGGTCCTTTGGTGTATTCTTTTTGCAGATGACATTATTCTTATCGATGAGACTAGGCAGGGGGTGAATGACAAGTTGGAGAGTTGGCGGCTTACGCTGGAAGCTAGAGGCTTCAGATTAAGTAGATTGAAAATGGAATACCTGCATTGTTGTTTCAGTGGAAGGATAGAAGAGGGGGGATGAGTCACCCTGGATAGGAGACAGATACCTAAGGTAGATAAGTTTAAGTACCTTGGCTCGATCATCCAGCAAAATGGGGACATTGACGAGGATATTAACCAGCGCATGAGAGTGAGCTGACAAAAATGGAAGTCTGTGTGACAAGAGAGTGCCCTTAGGATTGAAAGGCAAAGTCTATCGGATAGTAGTTCAACCGGCTGTCCTATATGGATCGGAGTGTTGGCCTCTAAAAAAGACGCAGGTTCAGAGGTTGATGGTAACAGAGATGAGGATGGTCAGGTGGATGTGTGGTTTTATGAGAATGGACAGAGTTAGGAATGATGTAATCAGGGGCTTAGTTAAAGTGGCCCCCATAGAAGAGAAGATGAGGGAATCAAGACTCCGATGGTTCGGCCACGTTAAAAGGAGAAGTATGGCCGCCCCAGTAAGGAGGTGTGAGTTGATCGAACTCCCCGGTGGTAAGATAGGAAGGGGTAGACCGAAGAAGAGTTTGGACGAGGTGATTAGAGAGGACTTGAAAGTAGTGGGTTTGACGGAGGACCTGGCTCAGGATAGAAGGCTGTGGCGGAATAGGATTAGAATCCTAGATGGCGGAGAAGTGACTCTGTAGTTGTCAGTAGTTGTAGTGGTTTAGTGCTGGTAGGGGTCTGTCGTGCTCGTATGCAGGTTGTGCTTTTTCCTGGAAGTGACGGCAGCTATCTAACGTGGATTGTTGAGGTATGTTCTTTCAGTTTTCTTTCAGTTTCAGCTTCTTTGGCACTGATTATCATCTTTAAATGCTTCGCAAACTTTTTCCCTATAAAACTTTTTCACAAAACCTTTTTCGTGTGTCTGTTGGAATCAACCTCTCTATGGGTAGGAATACCGGTAGAAGTAAGGTTGCCTACAGCTGGATCTCCCCAGACCCCGCGAAAGCGGGACCCACACTAGGAGGTGTTGTTGTTGTTGTTGTTGTATTGGTTAATCTTTGAATGTCTAATCCTTTTGGGTACATCAACGAGTTAATCTTGAATTTTCCTAAGGCGAACTTCATAAAGGCGAAAATTCACAAGGTAAATTTTGACTTAATATCAGTTAACATTTGAATGTCTAACCCTTTTGAGTACATCAACAGGTTAATCTTAAATTCTCCTAAGGCGAACTTTCCCAAAGGTGAAATACTTTCCAAAAGGCAAACTTTGACTTTGTATCAGTTAACCTTTGAATGTTTAACCATTTTGGGTATAATAACGGGTTAACACACTTGCTCAAGAGCCGTTGCTTGCATTTGCTCATGTCTCTTTTTTTTTTTTAATTTTGTTGTTGTTCTCCAATGCTTCTACGTCCAAGATTTTTTTAAGTACCCATTTGATTATTGAATTGCTATGACTGCCTAAGTAAAAACTCCTACAACTTAATTTTCCTTTTTGTTGCGATTGCTACAAAGTCTATTCAAAATGGTTACTTTTATGGACAAAATCTCTAGTGGTTGCCGCTATCTACACATCCAACTAAGGGAAAATAACATAGATGGAGAAGAGCTAAAGTTACCTATTTGCAGTTCTATAATGTCGTTATGCAAGTTCGACTGTGTGGAGGTCATCCAAGCCTTGGTAGTATAAGGAGAATTTGAAGGCAAATGAAACATTCTTGTTGTCTAGTTATCTAAGACTGAAGAGAATCTCCTTTCTTACCAATTGTCGCATCACGACGTGGAGTACGGGCTCGAGTCGTATATTAGGTTACCATTGCATGGGGAGTTTGCTTTCAAGTCATTTTATTACGAGTGTTTAGAAGATGTCCTTGTTTGTTGTAAAGAAATACTCACCACTCTTCATCTATTTGATGCTTTTTATGCCTCGATATTCCTTTATGATTAGTATCAGACCTTCTTCGAGCGATATGTGAGTACCGGTGTCCAGAAGCAAACACTTCGCAAGGTGTCCCTATCTATCTTTGATATCCATAGTTTCCTTGGGCTACCATTATCAAGGCATCTTTACGATAAAGTTGTTCCTAACCAACAGGAACTCACAAATAAGCTTCCCCCAAGTTGCACTTATCTATTCACTGCTTACCACAAACTTATGCTAGGTCGTATGGACAAGTCAACCATAGAATAATGGATTGCCTTCTGGTTTCGAAGTCCTAGTAAGTACCATGTGTCTAAGAAATCTGATCAATGAAACTGGAACCCTTACCCAGATACGGTCCTCTATCATCAATACAGGAGCCTGTGGGTGGGGTGATTGTCAGGTCGTTTTCTATAAGCTGGGAGTGGCTAAAAGCCAATGTACCGAGACCTTTATAGCCACATTTCTCTCCTGTTGGTTGTGCACGTTTATCCTGCCCGTTAGAGGTGCTAGTGGCATACGTTCTTGCACTTTCAATGTTGCATCATTTATGGCATCAGGTATAGGGTATTGCCTCGCCACGACCATTCTTACGAATACCTACAAGGGTCTTAGAGAGATCTCTTGTTCTTCTTATCTTGGTAGAAGTGGGGGCCATTTTTCTATCCATTTCATCTACGTATGGTTGGCAAAAAACTTTGATACATACAAGCTTGATGACGAGGCCTCATCTAGTCCAGGCGTGGTGAAATTTAGTGGCCTTGGTCGAGACAAGCCCTTTCAACTTAAAGAGGTTTAATAACTCATTAGTTTCTCAAAGTTGTTTCACTGGCAGTAGTCCATCATTAACCGTCTTAAGGAGACTCTTATAGATAACGACAAGCTATCACGAATTGACTTTGTTTATTTTGTGAGCATTTGTTTGAGTTTGATCTCTTACCATTGTGGAGTCAACCTTGTCATGGAACATTACTGCCTTAATCGATTCTGTAGGCAATTTGGTTTCCACCAAGATGTTCCTGCTGACCTGGACTTCAATAATATTCTTGATCCGAAAACAATGCTTCGTTGTCACCACGTGCTTGCATGTTATGGAATAGGGTCTTGAGTATTTCTTCCTCAGGGATACACTTCTCTTAAGATGAAAACCACTCATGCATTTCATGAGTGGTGGTCTATGACCTTTACGTCCTCAACCTGTAGTCAATCTTCTAGTGATTCGAAAAGGAAACAAAGCGACTTATTTGACAAGAACACTCCAAAGGACGAAGGCATACATGGATCTAAGCTTAAGCTAAAGATTGTTCAATATGGGAAGCCCTTAGAGCCTTTTGTTCCATCTACAGATGATGATTGTTCCCATGTTAAGATCCTAGGAACAGATGTTCCCATCCTAGCAACACCTTTCCCTGCAATCCTTATCCAAAGCATTGCTCAATTACCACAGGTGACAAATGAGATTAGGGAACATTTCAAATCTTCACTTGCTGAGATATGTAGACAAAAACTTAAGTCTATGATGAATCGCACTATTGATGGACAGGACAAACTGCCTCTCAAAGTTTGTGAGCTAAGTACCAAAAAGGTAATTGAGCTACCTCCAGAAGGTGCTAAGAATATCATGGATATCTTTGACGCTGAACCTAACCCTAGTAAGTGCATGGTAATTCATCCTTTTCCCTTTTTTCGTTTATGTTTTTTTTAAACATGCTTTATTTCCGTATACGTATCTCACTTTCATCGTCCCACCATTTTTTGTAATAGGGAGAAAGCGACATTGTGGACTTCAAGGAGGAATTGGCACACATTCCTCTACCATCGAGGAGTCAGCATTTTCTACCGACTGAATGAATACCGTCATTTGGTAAGGATTTATTTGACAGCGAATCGAGACTAGATGGTTCATGAGGTACCTGTTCCCCAAATAATGATGACGCTAAGTCTACTCCCAAAGCCAACGCCCCTTTACTGATGCCCCATCCTTTGAGAGTCACACAAAGAGTTATTTCCATTTTCAATGCTGAACGCTGTTATAAAAGAAGTGGATAATAATGTTGTTCGGGGTTTGGCCAAGCCATACTTGACAAGGTGTCCCGCATGCCCTTTGATGGAATTCCTTTTCTCAAAGGTGATTTTGACAGCCTTTATGCCATCATCTTTCAAAGTGGTGTAGATGCCACTCCTTTACAACATAGGGTTGAAGAGCTAATCAAACAGACATGGCACTTTGAAGACTTCTTAGAAAGCTACTCTGGTCGAATGACTGCTAAAGAGCAAGATAGTTGTTGCATAAAGGTGCAAGGTAAACTTGATCATGCCTCCCAACAGTTGAATGCAGAAGGCGTTCGTTACAAAGCACTGACGACTGAGCAGAAGCAAGTGGAATCAAGGTGTGAGGAGCTACTGAAAGAAATTCAACTCTTGGAAGATCAAAAGATATATCTTAGTTCTTAGATAGCCTGTAGGGATTTGCTTTAAGAGACTGAGCAGGAAGTTATTGATTTGTAGGGTCAGATTGATATAATTATTGCCATTAAAGTAATGGATGCAGCCAAGAGAGCTAGCTTGGAACAAAATGAAGCCTACATAAAGGAGTCTTTTGAAGATTTGAAGAATTTTTAATGGAATCCATAGCTAGCTGACCCCTCCCTTTTGTTTTTTTTAGATGGATTTGTTATGTACTTCCCACTTTGTGATGCAAGCTTGCTATCTATTGAATAAAGTTTAGATGAGAATTTTCTTTTACTCATTGTTGCTCATGTGTCTTGCTTCATTTTCTTTGTGATTGGATTTCACCATTATTGGCTTTACAACAACAGATAAATTTATACCAAGCTAAATCTCTATGTTTCTCTTGTAAACCTATAAGTTGTTCAAAACTTGCAATTGGATGCATCGATAACTAGATTAAACAACCTTTTTCACTTAGCATTAACAAAATTTATTATTATTATTTTTTTAGAGGCTTTACTCGAGTGTATGCCTAGGTTTCCTACATACCTATAGGGAATGCAAAATCCTAAAGGATCAAGCCATACGTAGTTCGAAGAACTAGATATTTTTTTTTGTTTAGTTTAGTCATTCACAGTTTATACTCCTGCGGGCTAGGACTAGTACAATGTAATTTGACTTGAAGGAATGAATAGTTTAGGCTCATGCTTAGGAGCTTACACATACCAATACATCAAGAATAGTTAAGTTTTAGAACTTGCCATTTATAGGCCCTACTCACACTCTATCAGTGCCAACCATGCTGTATGCACTGTTTGTGTAAACTTCCCAAATCATATAAGGACCATCCAACTTGGAAGTGAACTTGCTTCTAGTGTTGTGCTGCATAATGATTGGCCTCCTTACCACTAGTTCTTGATCTCTATTCTGAAATAAACACGGTAGTACCTTTTTGTTGAATGCTCGTGATAAGCAGGCTTGATAGCATTCCTATTTTTGTTGCGCTTAAAGTCTTTTTTCATCAAGATCCTTTAGCTTAGCCAAGCGAAGCTTGTGATTTTCATCTTTAGTCAAGCTTTCTTGTATAGCAATGTGGAGTGAGGGCATTTGAAGTTCAAAAGGCAATACTGCTTCAACTAGATACACCAAAGCAAAAGGAGTTGATTGAGTTGACATCTTGTACGTGGTCCTATATGCCCAAAGAGCCTCTCTTAGCCTTTCAGTCAAATCCGGTTTTGACTTCTCCACCACTTTACTTAATAAGTTGCAAAGCGTTTTATTGAAAGCTTCTCCCAGCCTATTTGCAGGTGTATTGTACATTAAAGATTTGTGCCAGGCAAACTTAAACTTTTCAAAGAGTTCAGTAATCATCTTGTTAACAAATGGTTTGCCATTGTCAATGGCAATATATCGAGGCACACTATACCGATAGATGATTTGCATCTAAATAAAATCAATGACATTTTCTTTTTTGACTTCTTTTAGCGGATTGCTTCTGCTCATTTAAAAAAGTAGTCAGTTACCACCAAAATGTACAAGTGGCTAGCGGAAGACTTTGGAGTAATAGGGCTCACAACATCAAGCCCCCAAGCTTCAAATAGTTAAGATGCCACAGTCGGATGGAGCGGTTTCTACTGTTAATGAAACAAATTGGCATGGAACTGGCAAGCCTCACACCTTTTTACATAATCAATGCAGTCTTGCACCATAGTAGGCCAATAGTAACCCATTCTTTTGATCCGACCATACAATTAAATCTTGCTTGATGTGCACCACATACTCATGAATGTGCTTCCTTTATTGTTTGTCTAACTTTTGTGTTATTGAAACATCACAACTAAAGGCTAAGGAAGGAGCGTCGATAAAGTGTCCCCTTGAAATAAAGGTAGCGGGGTGCTCTTCGCTAAATTTCTGTCTTATGCCTCAGATCATTATGGTGTTTTCTATGGTCCAAATAACAATGGGTGGCTGGCTCCAGTCTCCTTCCTCTACTTCTTATGCACTAAACTCATTAACCTTTTCCTCAAGCTCTTCATCAAGGGGTGCAGCAATCCACCGATTACAAACAGGGACACTCATGCCTTCTTTTGCCCCAAGTGCCAAAATGACTGTAATATTTATGAGTGCATTAGCCATCTTGTTAGCACTCCTATGAACACGTTCTAACTTGATAGTTTCAAGCTTATTAAGCAATCGTAAGTCACATTCATGGTATGAGACGAGGTGATCCCTTTTTACTTCATATTCCTCAAGAAGATGCTTGATGACCAATTGGGAACCACCATGGATGCCAAGGTCTTTGATTCCTATCTTGATAGCCATTTGAAGGCCCAAGATCAATGTTTGATATTCAACCACATTGTTTGAACGTAGTTGAGTTTGCACAAATGAATAAGTGAGGACATGTTTCTTAGGGGAGACAAAAAGTACTCCATCACCAGCCCCATCATGTCTTGCGGCTTCATCAAAGTACATTTCCCAAGGTGGGAGGGCATAAATGAAGAATACCTTTTCACCCGGTAAGTCATCATTTAGCTCCCAAGCATTAAGGATTGGGTGATATGCTAAGAAATCCGCAAATGATTGTCCTTTAACGGCCTTTTATGGCATGTAAACAAGGTCATATTACTTCAAGATTACATGCCACTTTGCAAGTTGCCCACTCAAAATTGGCCTTAAAAAGATATATTTGACGGGCTCAGCTTTAAAAACCACTTGCATTGTATAAACTTGCATGTAATGCCTTAATTTTTGAATGGTGAACATGACAGCCAAACACATCTTTTCAATCGGGGAGTAATTTAATTCAGTCCCAACCAAAGTGCGACTTAAGTAATATAGATCTCTTTCTTTGTCTTCATCATTTACTTGGGCGCATAATGCCCCTAATGACCTTTCTTGAGCTGCAATGTAGAGTACAAAAGGCTTTTCTAGGATTAGTACCCCCAGAACTAGTGGGTTTGATAAGTACTTCTTGATACTGTCGAAAGCTTTTTGGCATGATTGGTCCCATTCTAATTGTGCACCCTTCATTATGAGGTGGTGGAATGGGTGGCAATGACAGGATAGGTTGGATATGAACCTTTTAATATAAGCCAAATGACCTTAAAGACCTTGTAACTCTTTGCGGTTTTTCGGGTTAGACATATCTTAAATTGCCTTAATTTTGGCTTGATCAATCTCTACGTCTCTATGCTAACTATAAAGCCCAGGAACTTCCTTGAAGTGACACCAAATTCACATTTAAGTGGATTCATCTTTAGTGAACATCTCCTTAGCCCGTCAAAATTTTGATGAAGGTCTTGTAAGTGGTTTGATGTCCTGTTTTATTTCACCACAAGATCATCAACATAACACTCCACTGTTTTGTGCAACATATTGTCAAAGATAGTTTGTAGTGCTCTTTGGTTTGTCTCTCCATCGTTCTTCAAAGCAAGTGGCATTACCTTATAACAGAAGATACCTTTGGGTGGTAAAAAGTTGTGGCTTCTTGATCTTTTGGCACCATTTGGATTTGATTGTACCCTACAGTATAATCCATAAAGGACAGGGCTTTGTGCCCCATGGTTGAATCAATCATGACCTCAGTGACGAGCAACATGAAGCCATCTTTTGGGCAAGCATTATTGAGATCACAAAAGTCCATGCAGAATCGCAGATGGGAAGTTGCTTGTCCTTCTTTCTTACAGGGACAACATTTGCAATCCAAGTCGGGTACTTTACCTCACAAATGAATCCTGTCTCTATGAGTTTGTTAACCTCTTTTTCAATTTCAGGTACTAACTCTGGGCGAAGATGCCATTGAGGCTGCTTTTTGGGGGAAACCTCTTACTGAGGGATAAACGATGGACTACGACTTTGGGATGAAGTTCTGGCATTTCCTTGTAACTCCATGCAAGCATGTCCTTGTACTCCAAGAGCATATTGAAGTACTCCTTTTCTTCTTCGGGCGTACGCAATGAACTTACATAGATGGAGCCAGGTTCATCAGCAGTTCCGAGATTCAATTCCCTCAAATCATTAACGGTAGCTAGCCCCCCTCTTTAAGAGTTTCAGAAATCTCTGAAGTTCTATTTCTGAACCTAACTCTTCACATTCTTGGGATGTGATATGTTTAGAAGAAGTCACTTCTTCTTGTTGATCTACTTACTGGTGTCAAAATAACCTTGCTGGCTAGTAAAGACCACAATGCGCCTCTTCACCCTTAGTAAAGCATTTGTCTTCACATCAAGGGTTGAAAATCGCTTCATGCGAGAAAGGATAAAACTTTGTACTTCATTTCCATCACCAAGTCGGTTGAGCACTGAATCACATTGTTCTTGGGATGGTGGATTTGACGACTCCCTTCTTTTCATAATTCTGCTGAACACAGAAGGCTTTGGTTATGCATGGCTCTTTACTCTCCAAAATACAGAAGGCTTAGGATTTTGACTTTCCCCGATTCTAGTGAAGACGAATGGGTGTTTCCTTGAAGTGGATGGTTATAACCTATCAAATACAAAGGGCTCTGTGAGAGTTTGAGCATTTTCATCCTTACTCTCATCCACTTCTTCAGTGAAACTGTGTTCAACCACATATTGCTTGCCCTTACGTCGCCCTGATATCCTAATTGGTTGCGATGATGTATAACCAAGACCCACCTTTGAGACTTTTACTAGGCCTCCTAGTTCTTGAATCTTCTTTTGCGTTTTGTTGTGGCTGTAGGTCTTCATCTCCATCACTTTCCCCAATACAGCATGACTGTTAAAATGATAACATGCCTTCTCCATAAGCTTATATGCATTCGGGTTGAATCCTTCCTTCGTTCGTGCATTTGGCAAGTTCTCCTTTCGTCTAATAAGGTCTTGGAACAAGAGACAAATCCAGGTGGAGGGGGTCTGCTCACCTTTGATTGGTACATGTTTTGCATTGGCAATGTGACACTTTCTTTAAGGGTGCTCGGGCTAGCCACGATATCCTTTTTGATAGCCTGGCCTCCAGCATTTCCAATTGTGCACCTACTAAAGGGTGCTTCCTCCTTCTTGTGATGAGCTTTGGGAACATTTCTTAAGACCGATGGCAAGTGATTTGCGGAAACCACCACTTGCTTAGCAACTTGTTCAGGGAGTTGGGTTATAGTCTCTTGTTCAACATTTCCCTTACAGTACTGTTGTTGCTTCACGCTGTCATGCCTCCGTACCATGTGGGAATTCTTTACAACCTTCGGCTTGCTCTCCTTATGGAGGAATTATTAAAGGCACAGTCTCCTTAGGTGCAGTGCATTCTTCAAAGAATTTAGAATCGGGAAATGTGATTTTGCCATTGTAAATGGCTTGACATCACTGTTGATCTTCTTTTCACCACCAGGGTAATACTTAAGACATTTATGGAGGCTAGAAGCTAGTATTCCATGCTCATGGAGCCACGGGTGTCCTAGTAACAATTTGTAGGAAGTTTTTGAGTCAATTACATAAAAGATTGAAGAGTTGGTAGCTCTCCCATTGCTATCCCTAGGCGAATCTTGTCGATCGCATGCCGACTCTCCAGGTTAAACCCTTGAATTACTATTCAAATCTTAGAAAGCTCGTCCACCTTGATTCCCAGTTCATTCATGTTAGACTTAGGCATGATGTTAGCAGTTGAACATTTGTTTACCAAGATGTGCTTGACTTTTTGCTCCCTTATATAACCATTCACAAAAAAGGATGATTGTGAGGTTTGGAGCCTCCCAACAAGCCATCATAATTGAACGTGATAGCTGTGTTGCAAGTGGCATATTGGGCAAGGCCTTTTGAGGATTCTCCAACATCTTTGACCTTGTCAGTATAAAGCTCTGGTGGGGAAAGATAGTAGCCACACACTAACACATCTCTTGCGGTAAGCAAAAGATTTTCCTTCAACCCATACGTCCTGGTAAGGCCTCTAAGACAGTCAGAGTTTTGTCATCCCCTTTCGGAGATTGTTCTTTCTTTTCTTCTTCTCCATCTGCTTAGTCTTCCATCTCAGTAAATGAGGTCATGTTAACAGTCACTCTATCAAAAAAGCCCATTGGGAGGAACTCTTCAAGTGTGAGGGGAATAAGCCGCTCCTGCTCAAGCAAGTCTAAAGGTTGAATGTTCTACTTCTTGTTTGTTTTCGAGCTTCTTTTACCTTTTACACGCTGAGGTTTCTTCTTCCTCCATTGTCTCTTTCTACGACGCAGGAGCAGGTTGTTGGTCCTGTTTTTGGTTCTTGGGCCTTTGCTGAGTAAGATAGGTCCACCCCTATTCATCATCTACTGGGATATTGACAGTGGGTTTGATTTCTAAAGAAGGATCTTATACTATCAACGGCACAACAATTGGCTCTAAACTGCCAAACTGAATTGTGAATAACTCGACCCTTAGCGAAGGAGTCAAGTCATGTCTTCCCTCCTGCTAAAATTGTACATGACTTTCCCATCGTGGAGGCAATGACTCCAATTGTGTGCAAATACAATTGGCTTTAGCGATATCGTCCAAGTCTAGTATGATCCTTCTATCTTTTGCCAGTTGCATGATACGCTCTTTGAGATAATGCATTTTTCTAAAGAGCAGCTAATGACCCTATGATAACGATAGTACTTCAGGGTCATTTGTTGCTCCAACCTCATCTGGCCGCCTTAGTTCTGGGAGTTCGACGATCTTGTCTTCAAGCAATAAGAGAATAGGTACTTCTTCTCTTGAGGCTCCTTCAATGCGGGGTGCTTCTTTGCTGTCTCTTTAGAGAAAGAAGCCTTCTTCTTCTCTGGCTTGGACTTCCTTGAAATCCTCACGGGCTCTCCAGTGGAAACACTCATAGTTTCCTTTGTTGAGGCTTTTGGGGGCTTAGAATTCTTCTTGGAATCATTTTTGTCCTTCTTGAACTCATATGAAGAAGACGAATTATCGCGAGGGCTTGCTATTATGATTTCTATGTCATCTCCCTTCGTAGCCAGCTCTTGAAAGGACTTAGGCTTGCTCATCTGCAAAACATAAAGAAAATCCCACTCCATGGCTTGAGCGCACATTTTTAACAGTAGAGGCTTCAGACAAAAGATCTTTGCTCTCAAAGCTGAGGGATCTCTAGTAATTGATGTAATCAAGGGCTGGTTCATCCTTCCAATTTTTAGTATTTGTTAGTTCTGTCATACTAACAATGTAATGAGTACTATAGAACCTATTAAGGAATTTATGTTTCATTTGTTCCCAGCTATTAACGGGTTTGGGCTCCAACTCCATATACCAATCGAAAGCGATCCCTTTAAGAGATCAAACAAACTACTTCAAAGAATGCCTTTGTCAACATGACTAGTATAATGACAAAATCAGAGGGCTCGGTCTCTGATTGAGTGAATTACTCCATTGGAGATGCCGAAAAGGAGTCACTGCTAGTATAGCCATGATCTTCTGCACCAAAAGGTTGGAAGGCAAGGTTGGCGTGAGTTTGGGGCCCATCCATCCCCGAAGAAATTATTTATTGTATTTTGAAGCCACCATCAGATCTTTGCTTCAAAGAATGCGAAGTGATTTTGTTCACTTCTTCTTGCAAGTTCGAGCCCAGGCTTTGGATTTTACGAGACTGCAATTGTACAATCCCAACTGATTATTTTAAGGCAATCGTAGCAGCAACTTTTGACATAGTTCGAGTCATGACTTTGCTAGATGTAGCACTAGCAATTACTGATCCTAGAGAGATGGATCGGATAATTTTCCTTGAAGATTGAGGAATGACATTCTTAAGGACCATGTCATCTTTGAGGGAATGTATAGTTTGTGTTTTGGAGAAAGAGATGAGAGGCAACGAAGGTCCCATTGAGCGTGCCAAAAATTTGTAAGCACAGGTTTCGTGCCTAAAATAAATTAGACAAAAAATTGAGAAATAAATTTAATTTTTGTATTATATCAAAGAATGGGTACAATCTTTGTATAATTAGTACAAGAACAAATGTAATAAATCCTCTAATTCAATCTCCTTAAATAGTCTTGAATGCATTTGATCTCGAGAGAAGGCATAAGAGGCTTAATCTCAATCAAGATAGGAGTTTGATATCTGCGAGTAGGTGACACGTGTTTACAGTGCTTATAGTCTTCTTCTAGAGAAAATTCCTGAGCTCTTGTGAGGTCTTTCGAATGCTCTAGAGTGCATGAGTTTTTGCACCATTAGTAGGAGAGAGTAATGCTCTATTAATAGGGAAAGAACCCCGTCCCCTTCCTAGGGTTTGTAACTTATTTGTCTTCTTAGACCATTATCTAGGCCTTTGACTTGACAATGCATTTAATGGATGACTTTGTAGTCATGTTGACTGTTTGACTTGGTAGTCATTTGCGTTATGACTTAGAAGTCAATTTAGCTTGATTGATTTAAATAAATTAAATTAAGTAGGTCAACCCAAAATAATTAACTTAATTTATTTTTTGTTGTTGCACTGTTTTGATTTTTTTTAGTGCCTACAATCACGTAAATGTGTTTTATGCTAATTATGTAATTAAGAAATGTTTCATGAATTCATGTCATAAAATATTATATTGTGAATGTGCTTTATAATTTACGAGTGATATTTAAATATGTTTCTCATTGGCTATAATTGTCTATTTGTGGTCTGCATAATATCATGCTATTTACATCTTATTTTGGCTTTTATGAGCTTCGATTGTAACGTGTTTTATATACATGTGTGTGTGTGTGTGTGTGTGTGTGTGTGTGTTCAATTTATATTTTTTTGAATATGCTTTGTTGTACAATATAGTCTATGTTATTATACAAATATTTTTTATACAATAATAAATTTTTGGTTGGTTATATGTAATTGTGTATTATATGTCATTAAAGAGTTTTGAAAATGTCAGGTATGTAACATGTTACCATAGTTATATAAATTCATTTTATTCAATGATATAGCATCATATAAATTGGTTTTATGTGATTAAGTTGAATATATTTATGATATTTTTGAATGATTTAATTAGCTTGATCATGATGTGCTCCATAGGATTTTATGGAAGAATGTGGTATTTAAGTTATAAAATTCATAAATTCATGTATGTGAGTGATGATTATGAGTTTAGCAAAATTTTCGATCATGTGATGTGAATGATGAAGTTTTTAATATAGTTAAGTGAAATTATACCTAATATCCATCTTTTAACATGTACTTCCAAATATAGCACTACAATTATGATTGGTGATTTGTTCGTTGATGAAAATTAAAGTTGGATGCCACTAACTATGACATCTAGCGTTCGAATATTCAGTTTTTTTCTAAACGAGCGTGAAGTTTTAGAACACTTAATGGATTCTATGTCTACTCTGGCAGACAAAGATGAGAATGGAAAAGACGTTATTGTTGGTGTGTAGTATCAAGAGAACCTAAAAGCGCACCAAGAATGGTCCAAGAAGAATCGATCAACATGCTGTTATATTGCACGGGTAATGATCTGATAAGGAAATTTGATAGCTATCCTATTGCTGAGGACCTATGGGATTAGCTTAAGATTAGGTTTGGCTATAGTCATTCCTCTTCTTAGAGCTCTAGGCCTAAGGGTGGCATTGCCAAATGGTAAAAGGCCTAGGGCAACAGTGAGAAGAATATAGCATGTGTGAAGTGCTATACTTGTGGAAATAAACTTATGCTTGGGATTGTCCTGAGCTAGCTAAGGTGCCTCATTTCACAGTAATTCCTAAATGATATGTGTGCTCGTATGCGTTAGTTGCGAACTCTCTTCCTCAATGGATTGTAGACATGGGAGGAAACAAACACAGTTTAGGATCGAGCCAGATTTTTGCACTTCTATCACTATCTGGTGGGTGGACAGACTGTCATGCTAGGAACCAATAGTGAAGAAGATGTGCTTGACCTTGGAATATATGGGCTAGATTTGTGCACTTCCATCTACTATGAGAATTTTCTGCACTTGTCTGCCACTTAGGACTTTGGAGAATGAGGAACATAGAAAGGGGAGTGGGAAGAGTTATGGCATCACGACGATGCCGGCGATGGATTCAGCAAAGCCTGATGAGCCAGACGAAGGTGTTGCTGGAGGTAAGTACGTAAGGCTTTATCATGTCGAAGACGAAGAGTCGAGTTTAGTTGCATCATTGTGGTCGTGGGTTAGGTGGCAAGAGTGGGAAAGGAAGAGTTAGGAAAGGCTATATTTTTCCTAATCTTTATAGTTATTATTTACAATTTTTTAATTAAAATTTTAAATTATCTTATTAGTTTTATATTTTACATAAATTTTGTTACATTACACTACACACACACACACACACACATACATAGAGGTGGAGCTAGAAAATTTTATTGGTGGGGCCAATTGATATAATATGGTTGACAATATACTATAGTTATCTCCATCAATAAAACTATGTTTTTTAAAAACAGAATCTTCTCTAGTACGAAAAAAATCCCTCCTAAAAGGGGTTTTGTATAATGAAAAAAAAAACTTACAAAAGTAATGGAAGAAAAAGGGTGAAACGAAAGATAGGCTTTGCGATCCTCTAACCGTCTATCACCTTTCTCTCCAAGAAGGAACATAACACCGTTAAAGTCCCTGCATCACCTTATTCTTTTCTCGATATCAATATTCGGTAGGTTGTGAATGATCATCTTATGGTCGTTCCCGACCTTCTCTTCTTTCTTTTTACTATTTTATATGTTCTAATTAATTTTTTTCCTTTATCGGATTCATTTATCTCCCTAATTGTGAGATTTTAGATCTCAATATCAATCTAATCTTTGCAATTGCGTAGGAGTGTTTATGTTATGTTGTGTTCGTGTTGGTTTCTTATTGTTTTTTTGGTTGTTTTCACCTGAAAGTTGCAAGAAGGCTCTCCAATGGCGTTTAACAATTCAAATACAACCTCACTTATCATAGTGATATCTTCTTCACATATCCTACACTAGATCAATAGGTGTACAATCATTTGAAGAAAATGTCAGATTTGTGTATCTCTTTCCTCTAATAAATTATCGAAAAATAACCATTTGTGTTAAAACACAGGCGTTCAGTGAGTAGCAAGTTAGGTATCATGGATTTAGAATTTTATTATGACAGTAAAGATTATATCCATTTTTTTTGAATTTATATTGTAAAGATTCTATCTATTTTCGTAGAATTTATATTGTAGATGCCAAATGGCACATTTATGGTTAATGAAATTGTTTCTTTTTTTCTTGCAAAAAGAGTGAAATGAAAACAGGAAGTTTCTTAAAAAAAAAAGAAATTAATTTCAAGGGGGATTGGGCCTTGGGGACTTGTGTCATAGACTACCATCGAGAGGGAGAGTAAAGAGGGAAATGGCTACCACAGTAGAAGAACAAAGACAACGTTCTACTAGCTCACCTTTACCAAGAATTGAAGATGATGTGGGGTAGGGGCTTGGGAGGGCACAAGACGCCAAACCGAGTACAACCCCATTACTATTAAAACGCTATATTTAATATTTAGAAGAATATTTAGTACAGAATAATTAGAAGAATTTGTTCCCAATTGACCTCAACACTATATAGAAAATTGGAAACTAGATTGACAGGAAAGATAGACGGAGGCCAAACCTTAGGCTTGCACACAATGGCTACCAATAGTGGTAGATCGATTTAGCGGAAGAGAAGAAACATCTCTCCTTCAAGTCATTATTATCTCCCAAGAGAAACAATCATAAATATAATGTCTAACCTCCCCACCAAATTCATCCTCAAAGTTCAAAGTCGTATGCAAAGAGTGCCTTGGGATCACATAGATGATGATCTTAAACCATGTCTTTGCTGAAAGACACTATCATACTCAAAGCTCCAGATTAGGCCCCAGCCTGGTGTGTCCCGATCCCCTTAAGCCTTCCGAAGACACTTTTTATGTTCAAGAAATTGGGAACAAAACTCACGGCATCTTCATAATGGAGGGTCACAAGAAGATCAACAATGAGCGGAGTTAGTGTTATAAGCTTGAGCTATCTAAGCTCGATTCGAGTCACCCTCTTATGAATAGATGTTCTTTCGTGTCCTAAATTCTTGCTGAAGTTTTCTCCTCTTGGAAAGTGGCTTTTATGACATGATCTTTGGCAAGATGTATCAATTTGTAATAACCCCGTAATGAATGAGAATGTGTTTCTTGCGAGGGCTAACTTATACGACTCACCTAAAATATGGTGTTATGGGTTGGGATTCAGCCTTGCCACAAAACAGTACAAGGTTGTATTCTTTTGTCGTGGTCTTGATCTTCCAGGTGATTATGATATCCCAGGCATCTATGAGATACTAATATAGACGAATGACAATAAAATCGCCAATACAACCTTACCCTTGATAGGCATTAAGGCACTTTGGGAAGAGATCGATAATACTCGTAAATGCAGAACGTTGTTCCAGACAGGGTATCATCACATTCTTGACAATATATGGAAAGTGAGAAACTATTCCCCCATTGAGTTGACCGATGTTATGCATTGGCAAACTGCGCGGGGGGGTGGGGGGTGGGAAATGGTGTGCTTTGACATGGACAAGGGAAAATTCTGCTGAATGTCCCCACCTTGTATTGGAGACTTTGGGATGCTTGTGATGAGCATTGGGGTGTTTCGTGGGTCACTTTGTGATGGATTCATCAAGACTTATTTTAGGAAGAAATATAAGAATAATAATTAAAATATTTTATTATAGTTATAGTTTATTAGGGTTTCCTATTTTTATTAGGATTAGCATTATGGTGTTTAAGTCTTATTAGGAATATTACACTTTCCTATTTGTATTAGCAGTTGTATTAGTTCGTATTAGGAAGGTTATGCACCTATAAATAAGGGGTCTATGTACTTTGTTAATCATCTATCATACAGTATTGAATATTGAATGAATATTGATTTGAACGCATAGACGCTAATCCCTTTCTTTCCTCATCCTCTCTAGATTTCTCCCTTCTTCCCTTTTTCTCTACCCAATCTCTATCAACTTGGTATCAGAGCAAACTCTCAATTCTAAGCCAACCCACATCCCAAATTCCACTGCAAGCCAAACCAAAGGTTTAAATAGTGAAAAAACCCCCTAGAATTTGCTGTTTCAAACGTTCAAACCTGCAACCTACCTATTTTACACATCCATTAGCCTCGCCCCACCACGTGCTGTTTGCTAGAATTCCTACTGTGTTTAGGCTGTGTTGCCACTGCTCATTGGTTGCTAATGCTGTTGGGTGCTTCATGAAGAAGTTGCTGCAGTCATGGTTGTTGCCTCCTACGACTTTGAGGCCATAATCAAAGGGACATCTGTGGTATCTTACTGAGTAGGTTAGGCCAATATTGGTATTTGTTAAATCGCTTTAGGGCTTTAGATTATTAATGGGTTGTCAATTATTGGCTTGGAGCTAAAATTATTTTCTATTTTTTTAAAAAAATATTCAGGACGATTAGGATAGTAGCATAATTTCCTTAATTGACTTGCATGCTACGAGTGCTTTGGAAGTAGTTTATTCTTTGAGTCGCTTGTGTGTTTTGTGTTAATTTATTGGTGCCCCCCCAAAGAAGAGACCTTTTCTTGCATGCCAGTTACAAAAGCCATGGCATTAGAACAAAGAATTGATGGAATTGACGATAGAATTGATAAACTGGGCCAAAATTTCGAAGCTTTACAAAAACCACTAAGATGATATTTTAGAATTGGCTAAAAAATGGAACGCTAGGTGGGATGAACTTAGAGAGTAACTTCAAAATGGTAGCAAGGAAAATGAACGTATTCATGGGGTGGAGGATCAAGTGCAAGGTCCCAGAACTCTTTATGCGGTATTCATGGAAGTGTTATAAAATTAGAACGAAAACTAGAATCTCACTTGTCTCAATGTGTGGATAATATGGCTAGTTCTAGCAATGTCCAGAGTAGAGGACCCAAACTTGTTGACTCAGTTATTCATCTGAAAAACTCTACTTTTGAGAACTTTAATAGGACCCATATTTCGAGGAGGATGGAACCTGAAGATATTGGTCACATTCCTAATGATTATAGAGATGATGAGTACTAACATGACGAATCTGATCGACTACAACCTTAACATTGTAGAGGCAGGTACCAAGATTGACATTACATTCACCATTCACCTAGCTAGAAGAGACCAAGGCTATCCTAAGAACCAAATACATGACGATCCTTATGATGTCATGAGAAAATTCAAGGTTAACGTCCCTGACTTTGATGGTAACCATGATCCCAATGCTTTTGTTGATCGGTTAGACCTGCCTAGATGACTACTTTTAATTTTATAGAACAAATGAGATCTATAGAGTTCATTTTGTCAAAATGAATCTTGTTGAATCTGCTAAGAAATACTGTCAGAACATTCAAAGGGCGAGAGATCACTTAGGTGAGCCTCCCACAACTTTGTGGGATGAAATGAAACAAAAATTGAAAGAAAAGTATTTACGTTCATTCCATTAAAGACAAATGATGGATAATTGGTTGAACCTGAAATAATTTAATACTAATATGTCAATTATTATGCCTAATTCGAGGAAATTAAACTCATATGCACTGTAGAGAAGAACAATGTGTAACTGTGATTAGGTTCATTAATGGACTTTGAGATGACCTTAAGGGAGAGGTGAGCCTACACCATCTTGAGTCTCTAATGGAGGCTTACCAAAAGGCCCTAAAAATAGAAAAGTACAAATAGCCTTACTATTCTCGCAGTTTGGTTTCCCAAGTTGTGGAGTCTAAGCCCTCTAAATCTGTCACCTTTCATAAAACCTCTTACCCTAAAGGGCAATCACAGAATAGTCAATTTGGTAAGAGCAATGTCCAACTTAGCCAACCATTGAGCTCAACTAAGAGTATTTCCCTCACCTTACCCTCTGTCCTCCCTTCTCTATCATTATCTTCCATAGTTTGTCACAAGTTTCATGAGCAAGGGCATCTAGCATCTCATTATGCCAACTGCGTTCTTATTATATGAGTGGACGCTCTTGAAAATGATGACTAGATAGATGAGACCATCTATCTTGTTGTTGGTGACATTGCTAATGAGAGTGAGCATGAAGACGATGAGAGAGAGAAAGAGAGTCATCTTATTGTCATGAGTTGTTTTCTTCCTTCTACTGATTGTAACTCTTGGAAATGTACTGCTATCTTTGAGACTAAAATGCTTTGTTGGGGTAAAATTCTTCGTTTAGTCATTGATAACAGTAGTTCCATGAATGTGATTTCTAAGCTGTGAAACTTCTCAACCTTAAGATGATACCCTATTCCACCCCTATTAGGGTTGCTTGGGTTGATAAGGCATCTTTGACAATTTCTGAGAAGTGTGAAGTCCATCTTTAATTAGGTGCGTATTCTGAAAAGATTTGGTGGAATGCATTACCTATGGATGTTGCCCATATTTTGGTAGGTTGTCCTTGGCTATATGAAAAAAAAGCCACCATTTTTAGAAAAGATAATGCGTATCTGTTCATTCATAATGGAAAGAGGATTAAGTTAGCTCCTGCTCGACCCTCAAAACATAATAATCCCAAAGGAACTAACCCTAAATTGCCTCAGTCTAAGAAACATGTTAAAAAGTTACATTTTTTTATCTGGATATAAATGTGAAATAGAAGGAAAACAGTCTAGGATGTTGCTAGCGTTAGTAGCTAAAGCCCTGCCTGTGTTTCCCTTTACTACTACATGTGAGATATCCTTTGATCTTAGAGGATGTATCTCCTAATGATCTTTCTGTTGAACTACCTCTTTTGAGGGATATCTAACATGCTATAGACCTTGTCCCAGGATCGCCCTTACCTAACTTACCACACTATAGAATGAACCCTGGAGAACGTGAATAGCTTAATAGACAAATTGAGGGGCTTTTGCAAAAGGGTTTCATTCAGCTTAGTCTTAGTTCCTGTGTTGTTCTGGCCCTCTTGACCCCTAAGAAAGATGGTTCTTGGAGGATGTATATTGGCAGCAGAGCGATTAATAAAATCACTGTGAAATATAAGTTTCCTATACCTAGACTTGATGATATGTTAGACCAAAAGCTAGGATCTAAGTGGTTCTCTAAAATTAACCTTAGGGTAGGACACCATCAATTGAGGATTAGACCTGGGGATGAGTAGAAAACTGCCTTTAAGACTCTTGATGGACTCATTGAGTGGTTAGTTATGCTGTTTGGGTTAACCAACGCTCCTAGTACTTTTATGAGAGCCATGACTCATATTCTTCGCTATTTCCTTAGGAAGTTTTTAGTACTGTATTTTGATGACATTCTAATATGCAACCCTTCTAGGGAGGAACACCTTAAACACTTGTGGTTAGTCCTTGAGGTCTTTCGAGCAGAGAAGTTATACATTAATTTGGCTAAGTGGTCTTTCCTCCAATCTGAGGTTGTTTTCCTTGGGTTTGTCATGTCAGCAAAAGGAATTTTTGCTGATTCCAAAAAGGTTAAAGCTATAGTAGAGTAGCCCAAACCTAAAACCATTTTTGATGTAAGAAGTTTCCATGGGTTAGCCACTTTCTATAGGCGCTTTATTAAGAATTTTAGTTTCATTATGGTTCCTATCATTGACTGTTTGAGAAAGGGTGCGTTTACATGGACTAAACCTGCGAAAGAAGCTTTTAACCTAATTAAAAAGAAAATGATGGAGGCCCTATCTTACGCCATCCTGATTTTTCTAAAGTGTTCGAAGTTTCTTATGATGCTTCAGGGATTGGGATATGAGGTGTTTTGAGTCAAGAAGGACCTCCTATAGCTTACTTTTAGTGAGAAGCTTAATGATTCTAGGAAAGGTAAGTATACCACCTATGAGAAAGAGCTTCATGCTTTAGTGCATTAGATAGAACATTGGTGATACTATCTCCTTCCTAAGGAGTTTGTTCTTTAGAGTGATCATGATGCATTGAAATTCATTAAAGGCCAAAGAAAACTTAGAACACGCTTAGTGGGTTGGGTTTCTTCAAGATTATTCCTTTGTGCTTTAAACATCATTGAGGTGTTGAAAGTATTGTTGTTGATGCTTCGAGTGGAGTATGACTTCTATTGCATACATGGACTACATCAATTATTGGATTTGAAAAACTGAAAGATTACAACTCGTGCCCGAACTTTGCTAAGACTTATGATGAGGTTTTGCATAGTAACCATCATGACTTTGTTGATCATATGATCGTGGACAGCTATTTGTTTTATGGATCAAAGTTGTGTATTCCTAACACCTCGCTTCATGATTTTTTAATATGGGAATCGCATGATGGAGATCTTGCTAGTCAATTGGGTCGGGATAAGACCACCACTCTTAGTACTGACCGTTTTTTTGTTTTTTTCCTTGCTTACATAAGCATGTCGCCCGAGTTGTGTCTCAGTGTCGAAATTGCTAGCTTGCGAAAGTTAGGAAGCAAAACACTGGCTTATATACTCCTTTTCCTATTCCACACATTCCCTGGAAAGACCTTAGTATGGATTTTGTCTTAGGTATTCCCTGAACTGCTATAGGTCATATTGCATTCTCGTTGTTGTGGATATGTTTTCTAAGATGGCGCATTTCATTCCTTGTAGCAAAACTGTTGATGCATCCTACGCTGCAAGTATCTTCTTTAGGAAAATTGTTCGTTTGCATGATTTGCCATCATCTATTGTGTCTGATGGGGATGTTAAATTTGTGAGTTATTTTTAGAAGACATTGTGGAAACTGCTTGGCACTCTCTTAAAATATTATGCTACTTTCTACCCTCAAACTGATGGACAAACCAAGTTTGTTAATCAGAGCCTAGGTAACCTTCTTAGATGTCTTGTCGGTGAAAAATCTAATACTTGGGATTTGGTTTTACCTAATGCTGAATTTGCTTATAACAATGTTGTGAACAAGTCCACTGGAATGAGTCCATTTCAAAATTGTGCATGGTGTTGTTCCTCGTCTTCCTATTAATTTAGTGTCATTACTTATTGATTCTCGACCTGTTGAATTTGTTAAAACTTTTGCTAAATATATTCTTGATGTGCATGTCGATGTTTAACAAAAAATTGCACAGATTAACGAAAATTATAAACTTGCTGCTAGTGTGCATCGTAGAAAGCTAGAGTTTAATGAGGGTCATTATGTGATGGTCCGAATTCGTCCTGAAAGATTCCCAAAATATTCTTTTAACAAGCTTGAGCTTTTGGACCTTGTCGCATTTTGAAACATCTTGGCTCCAATGCATATTTAATTGATTTATCCTCTGATTTATCTATAAGTCCTATCTTCAATGTTGAGGATTTGACACTTTACAGAGGTGCCATCTTCTGTGAGTGTTACAGGTGGTGGCACGACTTCTTCAGTTTCGGTACCTAAGCTGCCTCCTGGTTTACATCAACGGTCTATGCCGTTAAAGCCATACTGGAAAATTAGATTGTTAGTACTGATACTAGAGGTTTTCAACAATTCTTAGTCCATTGGAAACGTCGTCCCTAATCCAACAATTCTTGGGTTCATGAGTAACATATGCGTTGCATCGCTCCTGATTAACTGGATGGGTATATTCAAGCCAACTCTCCAGAGGTGAGTTTTTCCAAGCCTGGTAGAGATGATGGATTCATCAAGACTTATTTTAGGAAGAAGTATGAGAATAATACTTAAGATATTTTATTATAGTTATAATTTATTATTGTTTCCTATTTATATTAGGATTAGCATTATGGTTTCCAAGTTTTATTAGAAATATTACATTTTTCTATTTCTATTAGGAGTTGTATTAGTTCATATTAGGAAAGTTATGCATCTATAAATAAGGGGCCTATGTACATTTGTTAATCATATATCATACACTATTGAATATTGAATGAATATTGATTTGAGTATAGAGATGTCAATCCCTTTCTTTCCTCCTTCTCTCTAAATTTCTCCCTTCTTCCTTTTGCTCTACCTAATCTCTATCACTTTGCCTTGGGATAAATGCATTGGCCAACTCCTAGGTGGAGATGTTGGTGGTGGAAGAGTATGGCATGACAAAGTCTTGGACACGACTCAAGGAGTTCTATGTTGAGAGGTGTTTAAGCCACCATCTAGAATTCAAGTTGCACCAACCTAAGTTAGTGGATATTCTTGAGAATGGGGAGATTATTTTTATGACCCAGTGCCCATCCTATTGCGTAGTTTCTTATGATCCTATCAAAGAATGCTTCCAAAAGTTGTTGGTCCCTAGCACATATCCAAACACGGCAACAGAACTCTATATTCTAAGCTTCATTTCTCTCAAACACTCGTAGGATTGGATTTGAAGTCGAACATTAAGAGCACGTGCTTGCTTACTAATTTGATTCTTTAGCTGGTGTTTTTGGGCATTAATTTAGTTTCCCCATACATGTTGCACGCTTGTATATCGCCAAAATTTAGTTATGGGAAAGGTTTAATGCTAGCATTTGATTTCTATTTTTCTTCCTATAACTATAAAACTTTGGTTGTACCAAGTGTCTCCTTGCTTTAGTATTGAACCGTATGAGGATTTCTTAAGTTTAATCCAAAATCTAATGAATTGCTGACACTTAGGTCCCTAAATTTAAGGGTAACTATTTTTAGGCCTTTACTTTTTCAAAACTAATTCTAGGATACCCTATGTTTTCTGAAAACTAATTTTTAGGTCTTTTTTTTACTATTTTGTCCTTGAACTTTTAGAAATTGCAGAATAGTCCATGGAATAGGAAAAACGTGTAAATAACCTATTTTTAGAGATTTTTTTAGAAAATATGCTTGTTATAACTGATTTTACTTCTTATAATGACTTTACTGGTACTAGTTATCACAATCTACTACATATATTTTATATATTATAATTTTTGTGGTTATAGGCCTACCATACTTAACAAAAATAATTAAAACTTAATTAGAGAGTTTTGACCATTACCTGAACTTAGTCAGCACTGGACTTTGGCGTTCCTCTAGCTTCCGGTTTACAGAGATTGTTAATCTCAACCCCACCTTCCTTAGATCAGGTACAACACAGATTCATTTCGTTTTCTACCTTGGACCGTAGTCTTTAATCAAGTTTTAAATATTTTTAAAGGATTGTGGAGCTTTAATCAAGAATTTATAATATTTAAGACATAAGGTTCAATTGGATAACGTTCCCTACTGGAAAACTTCTTTTATTAAAAGTTTGAAAATGGAAATATTACAATGAAAGGCTTTGAAAAGGGGCTTTAAGCTAAGATCATTAGAGATGCTCGCTCATAGAAAAATGGAGAATCCCAACTTCTCTTTTGCTCAAGAATGCTCAAATGACCATGTCCCTTTTCAGCACTTGACCTCTCTATTTATAGAGGGGATGTGGGTACTTAGGATGCCCTAGTGGCTACAGTACATAAATATTTTTCACATGGCTATAGTACATACTGACTCTATAGTACACACTTTATTTTACATACTTGACACTTGTCACAATAATACACTAATGGGACAGTTATTTTTCAAAACTTTTAATGATGATAAGACTAGTCATTATTATTGAGATTCTGCATGCCTTCATCTCCAATTATATCTTCCAGACTATCATTATCTGGGTAATCATCAAAATCTTCATCAATTTGCTTAAGATGCTCTGGGTTCCATTCTTCAAATAATTCAAGGAGATATTTCTTTCCATTTTCTAATAAGAATTTTCCCGCTCCAGCATCAAAGAGATAATCAAAGATATATTCTGACACAGCGCCTTCCACCTTCATGTAGTCTTTGAATTCATTATCATAGGCGAAAGTAGTGTTTCCACAATGCATTAATGTTTTTTCTCGTTCGATTAATTCCCAACACTGATGATAAATGTTGAAAAATCCAACAACCCCTGATAAAGCAGGATCAGTAACTAGATGTACCAGATTTCCATGAACCCAACGCTATCGTTGATCACTGAGATCGTCACAATCAACGATTTGGACAAGATAATGGGCCGGTTCGGCTTTTCTATTTTGATATTCAATTAGGGCGCTATAAACCTCTAAAGTTAGGTATCTGCGAGCTGGAATTTTTGTTGGACCTTCAGGAGATGTAAGAATCCAATGGATTTTTTTGAACATGCATTGCTGGAATTTAGTTAAGGTTGAGAAAATTAGAAATTTTGGATCTGGGATTTCTGTAAAGTAAAGTACCATCCCGTATTTTCAAGCTTTAAAAACAGTATCATTTGGAGATAGTGAATTTGCTGGAAAATAAATACCACCAACTCCAGATTTGTCGAGAAAAAAGATCGTTGTACTCCATGAGTCCCAAATATCATAGGAATAATGATGATAAAAGTTGATGCAGGCTGCATACCACTCATTGAACCATTTTTCTTAAACATGAGAACTTATTTTTTCTTGAATTTCATAAGGACACTGAAGATAACTAATTTGTAACTCTAGAAGGGAAAATCTTTGGGCTATTAGGTTGGCAGTAGATAGTAGACCAAAACGTGATCTA
The DNA here is from genome assembly GCA_017589665.1 of Selenicereus undatus. Lineage (NCBI taxonomy): Eukaryota > Viridiplantae > Streptophyta > Magnoliopsida > Caryophyllales > Cactaceae > Selenicereus > Selenicereus undatus. The sequence continues at coordinate 24,303,499 of JACYFF010031952.1, read as the reverse complement.
CTTTTAGTATAGAATTCTAAGTTATCGATAAGGACTTTACTAGAAGGTGTAACCCGTTCTAGTAGAAGTGGTATTTCGTTAAGAATTTTCTCCTTTTCTGGCAGGAGGTCGGCTTTGATGATCACCATTGGCAAGTTCTCGGGTTAGACTGTCTGCCAAAGAGTTCTTCGATCCCTTTATATGTTCAACAGAGAAGGACAGCTGGTTAAGCCATAATTGCCAACGCAGGAGTCTCCCTTGCGCTTGCATATTTGATAAATTCTTTTTCACAAAACCAAGTATTTCTTTGCAATCAGTTCGAATAAGAAAAGGTTTTGGGGCTAAAAAGATTAGGAATTTTTCAATTCCTCTTATGACTGCAAGGATCTCTTTTTCCATTGTAGGATAGTTGCATTTGCCTTATTAAAACTTTCATTGCAATATTTGCAGAGTTTTTCTCATTCTTTGATTTTGAGTACTGCACTCCAGTGTTTATTACCGGCATCTGTTTCAAGAACTAAATCATCTCCTTCATTAGGCAAATTAAGAACAGGAAGATTTTTACACATCTTTTTGAAGTTTTGAACAATCTTTGTGTCATTAGTGGTCCATGCCCAACTTATTTCTTTCTTCAGTTTCTGTAGCAATGGCTTTCTTAATTTGGCTAAATCTTTAATGAAATATGAAGCATAAGTAAGGCATCCGAGAAATCTTTCTAGCTGCTTTCTATCTTCAATTTTTTCAGGAAATTTTTCTATTTTTTCTAGAATATGTTTTGTATGATAATCCGTCCAGCTTTTATCTCTAGTCCCCAAAACTCAATTTCTTGCTCAGCATAAATGCATTTGTTCTTACCAAGTATAATGCCATGATCAATGCATCTTTGGGTGACAGTTAAGATATCATCTTTGTGCTGTTCTATGGTTTTGGAAAATACAAGGATATCATCAATGTAAACTAAACAATAATGATTAAGGTTTTTGAAGATGTTATCCATTCTTTTTTGGAATATTTGAGGTGCATTTTTAAGATCAAAGAGCATTACTATCCATTCATAATGTCCTTGTAGGGCACTAAAAGCAGTTAAGGGAATACTCTCCTCATCCATTTTTATTTGCCAATAACCACTTTTACAATCCATTTTTGAGAACCAAGATGCTCCTTGAATTCTGTTGAAAAGGACTGTTTTGTTAGGAATATAGTAACCGTCAAAGATAGTATTATCATTAATTTTTTTGTAATTGATTACCATTCTAGCTTTTCCTCTCTTTTCTTCAGCATGATTTCTTGCCATAAAAGCAAGACTAGTGTGAGGGCTCTTACTGGTTCTAATCAACCCTTTATCTAGAAGTTCTTTGATTTGTTTATTGAACTGTTGAATATCCTGGTGGGTATACACCATTTGTTTAACTCGGATGATAGTGTTGGGATTTAATAAAGTGATTTTAGAAAATGTTTTGTCTTTATCCCAAAATTTTAGAGGATTGTCATAGTAGAGTTTCTTGCATAATTTTTCTTGTTGTTCAACAATTTGCTCTTTAATATATAGATAACTCAAGTAATGAGATTGTTAGTGCTACTTCTCGTTGTGCAGACATTACCTTCTCACCACGCTGGCTGCGTGTGAATTTAATTTTTTAATGAATGTAAGCCTTACTTAATTTTTCAATAGGGACTGAGTGACCATTAATTGTAAATATTATTTGGTTTATGGTCTGAGTGCATAGAGAATATAATCTTTGAAAATTATTTTCAATAATCATATCATGAGAGGGTTGATCAGTAGTCCATGCATAACACTGGTATAATGCATTGGACTCCTCCTAATTCTATGGATAATCCTTCTATGGCTTCATTGTGGCTCATAACACTATTATCAGCTATCCTTACCTACAAAGGGTTTTTAGCTCTTTTTCACATAAATTCAGGAAACAACGATCTTTTTCCAAAGCATACAGAACAATCACTATCTATGTAAGCACACAATTCATATTTGTTATATCCTTCTAAACATACTTTTATTGCGATATAGATGCTATTAGGATTTGTATTGGTAGCTTCATAGCATATTTTCATGGTCATATTTTTGACTAATTCATCCTCATAGATTGGTTCACTAACAGTTCTAGTTTTGTATCCAATGAACTTCCTGTCTAGACTAGTCAATTGATCTATATTGGGTCTGACAGCTTCAAAACTCATTCTACTCATTTCACTGGCCAGGCTAATTGTATCATCTGATCTTTAAGTTCTTCTTTAGCCGATGAAGATCCTTCTCTCCAATCTAACCTTGTACTCACACTTCTTAATAATTGGGGTTTAATGGCAATTTTACCTTCTTCATCAATCTTTATTATATTTTTCTTATTGATTTTTGTAGGATTGACAAAGCTAGATATCCATGAGCGATCAATCTTTATCTGCTGGGGATTGGACTTAATCCTCTGGATCTTTTACATAGGGGTAGGGCTTTCGAATTTTTCTGCTTCTATCATAATCACATTCGTCTTTGGATCAATTGTATTATCTAATTTATAGATAATTTTCTAAAATATCCTTAAAGGATATCCTCCTCTTTTCATTTCCATCCCAACTGTTTTTATCTTAAGGGATAGGAAGTTTTTGGCAAATTCATCTTTTAGACTCACATAATATCAAGGTCGACAATTGAATCCTACTGACCCATTATATAAATTGGCTTTTATCCCTGTAATTATCTGATTATTAAATTTGGTGTACGTAATATCATAGAGTAGAGCGTAAAGATCAATATCTTTACCATAATATTGTAATGGAGTGATTTGAATTTGGATGCTTCTTACATGGATATACATATACTTTCTATCTTTGTTATGCTTAAGGATATTTTCCCAATTAATCAGATTAACTTCCCCAACGTCATACTCACAATCCTTAATCTCCATATCTCATTCCATCATTTCACATACGTATTTGCTTTTTAATTAAAAGACGGATTTTTTATATATCATGTCCTTTTGGATTATGAGAAGAACCCAATCTCCTTTGACTTCCTCATGATCATTGTCTACAACAAACTCTTCTCTTTGAAGATCACCAAGACTAACTTAGCTACTTTCCATCATATGACTTGTTTCGTCATAATCACTTTTTTCATATTCATTATCCAATATAATTTCAACAATTCATGTGTTGTTACTTAGGGCTAGGTCTAATGCCTCATCTTCACTAAGCTCAACATAATCTAGGCTTCCCAAAGTTTCAATAAGCTTGTTGTTCTTCCTATTTTTGCTTTCATTAGCATAATGCCCTATTTCTCCGCATGCCCAACATTTGCAGTTGTTTTTTCCTGCAGGGCAATGAGCAGTTTTCCTAAAAAATATTCGTTGTTTAGGACAAGGTTTGTTATAGTATTTTCTTCTATATTTTTCACCTCCCTGCTTGTTAAAGCTCTTTTTCTTATAGAATTTTCTTTTACGTCTTTTCTCAGGTTCCTTTCTCCATTAGTGAGGTGAATCCCAGCAAGTTAAGAACTGCTTCTTAATCTTCTTTTGTTTTTTAAGATCAAGGCATTATTCATTGACCCATTTTCATAAATAGAAAATTCTTGAACCAAGGGTATCAACAACATTTGTTCATTCATTCCATGCCATGTATTTTTCATTAATTATAGAGTTTATAGGATATGGCAATTTGTCATAGAACATACCAGGATTTGTTTCATTATGCCCAATTTTGTAGTAATATTGACTTAATTGAGCAATATAATTTTCTAAATATCTCATATCCCATAGTTCTATGTTGTTAATTTTTCTTTGCATTCTCTTGCTTTTTCTTCAGAATCAATTTTAGCTCCAATGAATTCAGTTTTAATTTCTTTGCACAAACTTCTGAACATAGCAGCTGGTGTTTCCATTGCTCTTAATGTATTTGTTGAGTTATTATATTTAAGTTTTGATGATAACAAATCCAAGTGTAAAAATTTGTCCAAGTAATGTTGCTCCAAACACGATCTCCAAACAGGCCTAACTGGTGTTTGTAATCCTTATTGTATTAACTGGTTTGCTGCATGTGAGAACAAGTCTTCAAAACAGGTTTTACTTGGTGATTCTATATTAAGTCAAGAACGTCATCTCGACAGTTGATTGTAAGGCATGTTCCTGAACTCTAGCAATGCAATGAACAACCCCAGCAAACAAGGTGGCCTTGGTGTTCACAGCAGCTCTACAAATCTTGAACAAGATGACTAGTTCAAAACAAGAAGTCTTGGGTATATAGGTTTTATTTATTCAGACTCTTATTAATATGCCAATATTGAAAACGCTTTTTAAACACCTCTTGAATCGGTATTTGCTCTAAGTGCTTAAGAACACCAGTTGCGAACAACCCTGCAAACAAGGTGCCTAGGGTGTTTCTGAACTGAAGTGGCCATACCCGGTTATCTTTGAAAATTCATTTCGGTTGGCCAAGATCTCCAGAATACTTTCTTTAAACTCCAAGATTGCTATTTTTCTGGAAAGGATATTTCTTGAAAATATTATGGAGATTTGCGAAAATAGGTTTTGGGAGATTTGCCAAAACTAAAAGATTCCCTTTGCCTATATTTTCAGATATGATAAAATTTCAAAAGTTGAAGATTTCTGGTTGCCATTTGAATCTTCTTCACGGCTATGGGAAGATAAGGGTTATCCCTTAAGATAACAAATCCCTTATACTTTGGGAAAAATTTATCACTAGCCGTTGGGGAGTATTTTTGCTTGAAAATCGTTTTTCATACTTAGCTGATTCTTTGGTCTTGACCGTTGGATTTTTGTGTATAAAATCTCAGTTTTTTTCACTCCCATTGAGCGAGAAAAAGAAATCAAGAGAGAAAAATGAGAAACACACAACATACGCAAAAAGGAAAATTTCAAAAGTGGTTTTTCTAGTGAGAAGAATTTTTCGAGCTACACTTGAGAAAAGAAAAACCGACACAAGTTGTGTTTAAACTGAGCTTTCAATATATTGGCATAATAGGATTTTCATTGTACCTTACATCTGCTTAGTAAGAAGCACCCCCAGTAAGGTGTTTGTTGACTTTGATCCCAGATCAGTCGAAAGTGAGTGAGTGTGTCCTAGTCGTGTGGACTTTGGACATGTCCAATCTGGTGAGATTTGGACGTGGTGTAACCTGTCTTAGGGAAGGAGGTTACGTGGTTGCAAGTTGTAACAAGGTGTGTTACATTTGTAACGAGTTAAACCCGGTTTAGTGAAGTGGTTAAATCCTACACGAGGTAGGTCGTGGTTTTTCACACCTCAGTTGGGCTAGAGGTGTTTTCCACGTAAAAATTATGTGTGCTTTATTTTCTGCATTTATCTTGGTGATTTTCGCATTTGCAATATTTGAGAACACCCTCTGCAAACAAGTCACAAGGGTGTTTGTTATTTACAACGCGAAAATCAGACACCACAATTCACCCCCCCTCTTGTGGTAGAATACTCACGAACTTAACAGTATTTTTACCATCTTCACTTAACGAATCATACGAGTCAGTTACAGTGTCAGAGAAACTATGCTCGATATAATTTAAGAAGTTTGCCGCAGTCCGTGTAGTATTTAGGTTTAAGACACTATTTATTCCTCTTTTTCAATGCTCAAATATTTCTTCTCTATTACGGACTCCATCAATATATAAGATATATCCAGTTTGGCTAATTGGGGTAAGACTAATTTCTTCATAGTTTGTGGTTTTTCTTGGGATAAACCTGAAGGAAAAATTACTTGTACGTCCCGTTGGGACATACCTAGGTCTTAGAAAATGAGTATTTCTTTTAGATGGTTCATCAAATTCTTCAAGTTTGGGAACGACATTGTTAATTAGATTACTTTCTGTTTCATATAGGTTGATTTCTTCTCCAAGTTCGTTAATTTCATCTTCAGTAGACATTTTTTCATATTTTTTATCAAGTTTTCTCCTAATTTCTTCTAATGGTAATACATTGAGATCCTCTAATTTAATCAGCTTCATCTGCTGATATATTTCTTCTTCTAATTGGACATTATTGGTCTCTTCATTATCATCAGACAACACGTCATGTTTATCACTAATTGCGTCCATAATTTTGTTTAATTCTTCTGGATTTTGCTGTTCTTCGAACAGTTTTTGTAGCTCTTCAAGAGTATATTGTTCATACTCCATCTTCTTTTTCTTTCTTTTCAGTTGATTTTTCACCAAATTGTTCTCCTACTTCTTTTTGAATTTTTATCTCATGCAAAGGAAATGGAATCTTGTTTTTTGGGTTTTGGAAATGATATTTATGCTGAAAAGGAGTACCAATACTAAGGGCAGCTTTTTCACTATGTTTAACTTCATTAATAAGATAAAGATGGACAACGGTTAACTGATTCTTGAGCTCCTTCAATTCAGTCTTAATTTTAGCTAATTCTATTTTTAATTCTAAAATAATATCAGTAATATAGCTTAATTGAGGTGCTGAAGAGATATTACCTTCAGGTGAGTGGATAATGTGTGAATAATTAGGACCAGGACAGGCAGGTGATGATTCAAGCATTAATCACCGTTAAACACGGTTAATTAGCTTAATTACTCATTAATTAGCTTAATAATCTTAATTATTTTTGTGCACATGGCTCTGATGCCAGTTTAAAGAGAACGTCAAGATTTATTAGTGAATAAAAAATCACAAACACAATTTTAAATTTTTCGAAAGTAAGTTTTTAAGGATTGAGGGTAGATTTGCAAATATGAAAAGTTTTTGGGCATGCCTTGTAAACTAGAATAGTGCCTGGGTCTAGAAAATAGCTCAGATAAAAATTTGACGGTCCTTTCTGCTAGTTACCTCAAAAGACAAGGTACCTTATATTTAGTTTTAAAAACCGATAGTCCATAAAATAGTTTATACAAAACTGATGGTACTTCAGCGTAATTTATTCAAATATAACACAACCATAAATTATGGCCTACTTCAATTCCCCACCAAAATATGTAAATGTGATCAACCTAGATAAGCACAACCTCATTATGTTCGATCTTGATTTGATAAGCATTTGATTGAGCCCAAACCAACCTAGCTCTATTGAATTTGAGCTCAACCCAAACTTGACCAAAAAGTACCCAAAGTTCATCGACACAACTCAACTTATTTACAGTTGTAGATGAAATATCCAATGTCAAGGTTGCTGTGAATCATGTCCTTTTTTCCCTTATAAATTTGGTTCTATGAAATTCACACATATCGACAATTTAGCGTTAATAAACTGTTGTCAAGCTAGAGATGCTTTTGAGCCAATCGAGCCAGAGTTTAGGCTTCATATGACTCAGGGCCTCAGGCCCTGCTCAAGATGCTTTTCATGGCTTAGAGCTCATAAACCAAAGGGCTTGAACTCGTTTGCTGTTGCTAATCCCTTGAATTGAAGCTTGGCTCGGCTCACATTCTTTTTTTTTTTTTAAAGAAAAGAATGCAAGGCATTAAGTGTACATAAGAAGGCAAAAAGCGAGATAACTGCTTGCATTCTACTTCATAAAGATCTCATCAAATGAGAAGTCGGCCTCTTCCTTTTAGTTTTTAGGCCCTTTCTGCCTAAATTCATGTTTGCTTTGACTTTCATGGGTTAGTGATCGTTACATATGTACTATATAGGTGTTTGGGAACACGAATATGAGTTTTTATATGTGTGGGACTTCACAAATGAGACTGAAATCTAAAGTCTATGGGAGTTGTTGGCAGAGACCTGGGTTCCAATTCCGCTTATATCAGTCTTTGCACCTCACTTTACATCAAAAAGCAAACAAATAAATGGGATTTTACGAGTGTGATTAAAAATATTCAATAGGGGACTTTATCAGTGTGATTGGAAAAAGTTTGATAGGGAGTGCGATTAAATTTTTATTTTTGAGACAGGAAATTTAAGCTAAGAATTGTTGTCCCCTTTTTTGGGAGGTGGGAGTTACAATCTATACGTACTAGCTTGGAAGTTTATGCAATGCATGCAAGGCTATACAATAAAATTGTGGCACATTATAAGTATCTAAGCTAAGAGCTTGTGAAGAATTTTTTTTTTAAATAAAATAGCGTGTAAAAGTACTAAATAATAACCAACATAAGTGAAAATTAGTTAAAAATACATAATACCTTTTTTTACTGTAGAAATTTAAAACAAAAACAACTATAGTACCACTGAAACTTAAAAGTATGATAAATTTGTCTTTTTGATTCTTTTAGTGTCCATGTGAAACGGCAGAAAGAGATCTACGGAATATTGTATGTTAAGGATGGCGAGCTTGCTTAAAGTTCCCAAGTGTTCATCGTACGTCATTTTATTGCCAACTAATGTAACAATAGGGTTATTTTTTGAATTATGGAATCTAAAAATTACCGTTAGAAACCTTCCAGGAAATTAAGAAATCATATAGTTTATGGTGAGAGAGAAATTAAGAAATAGCCATTAAAAATTAAGAACCCATATATTCCCAGTAATATATATAGTTACAAAGAAGAAAATTGGTTCTTTTGATCAAATTCATAAAGAAAAGGAAAAGATAAAGAGACATGCAAATCTTTTTTTTTAAAACAATTGAAGGGCACATTAGTTTTGAGTATTGAAAGAATCAATATACTAATTTACACACAAAAAAAGAATTAATATACCATTAGAAATACGTTTTCTAAACAAAATAAGAACACGACCTTGTGAAAATCATATCAAAATAGAAAATGAACATTAAAATTGAATATGATATAGACATGAAACATAATTACTATAATAAGACGATAAGATATAATATGAATTCAAAATGTATTTAGATTCAAAAGTTTGTATCCTAAATTGTTCCATTATGAAGAGAAAAATTGAAAGCATGTTTTACGTGGCACCGTTTGTGCCAAGCTCTTGGGCGGTCGAAAAAGGCTCTCATTGGCTTGTGGAAGACGGATGGGCTTTGAACATCTGAGCCTCTAAATGGGTGCCAGGACCTGACTCATTTAACGTCATGACCCCTATTAAACCTGAAGGGAGTCTTCTGCAGGTGGGCGATCTCATTGATCGGGATAACTGGGATGGAATGACAGCATGGTTCAATCTTTGTTTTTGCGCATGGATGGTGAGATTATTTTTAGTATCCATTTCTGCTCTTCATGGCCACAAGACAAGCCTACATGACATTTGTCATCTACAGGTGAGCTTACACTAAAAACTGCATACCACCTTATTATGCAAACCGAAGACCGGGGTGCCCCTGGTTGTAGCGACTCCGTTTCATGTTCTTTTTAGAAGAAACTATGGTTGATGGACATATCCCAAGAATGAGGATGTTCACTTGGAGGGGGCCCGTTCAAACGCCTTTCCCTCAAATGCTGTTCTGGCCTATAGGGTTCATTATTTTGATGCAAGATGTGGTCTATGCGGTTCCCTCCAGGAGTCTTCTGTCCATGCCTTGTTTGATTGTGATTGTGCAGCGGTTTGGAACTGCTCCCCCTTCTCCGATATGGTTCAGGATCTGAATCTCAGAAGCATTGAAGATGCCATCGATGTTGTTCTCGAAGCTGACCCTGCTATGGTTTGAGACTTTATCGCGGTTATGTGGTCGTGCTGGAACTTGAATAACAGGTATTTATTTACTAATGTTAATCTGTGTTGTAGGCGTGCTATCGCAAAGCCCTGGAATTTGTTAGAGAGTACAGAGAAGCAGCTCAACTCCACCAGACATCTGTTTCTGCTCCTTCCTCTAGCTGGAAAGCTCCATGCATGGGCCTAGTGAAGATCAACTTTCATGGAGCAAAGCTTGGTGATTGCGGACATGGTTGGGCTGCTGTTGGTCGAGATTTCAATGGAGTTATTCTCTTTGTTGTTGTTACACATGAATGACATGATATGGGTTTTGGTGGTCCTAAAACCGGGGAAGTGAAAGCTTTCTACTTTACTATGCAACATGCTTGGGCACTTGGGTACAAGAAGGTCATTGTTGAGGGTGATTGCTCTAATATCATCTCCAAACTTAAGAAGTATTTTATTCCTAATACTTCCACTTGATTTATATTTGCAGATATTTTGAACTTTGTTAGTCGTTTTGATTTTTGTAGTTTTTCCTATGTAAAGAGGGCGAGGGATGGGGTAGCTCATACCCTTACCCATCTCTAACAATACTCCTGTATGTTTCGGGAATGGTTAGGTGTTAGATTTAATTGCACAAGGACACAAGAAGGGTAGTGAATTGTGTCTACCAACTTTTTTCGATTGTTTTAGAACACTCGTGAAAACTGTTTGAACTGCATGTTTGGAGTGAAGCAAAAACAAAACTAATTGTGGAAATAATAAAGGAGACAGTATTTTTACGTGGAAAACCACCTCTGGCCCAACTGAGGTGTAAAAACCATGACCTATCACTGTAGGATTTCAACAATACTTTCACTAGATGGGCCGAACACATTACAACTGTAACACCACACGTGACTTAGTCACACATGTAACTTGGTCTACCCCTAGACCTTTGTTATAGACACCACGTAACTTAGTCTACCCCGAGACCCTCGTTACAAACACCACGTCCAACATCTCTCAAGACTTGGATACTCTCTTATTTCACTTATGGAAAAGAGATAACAACACCTTACTTGAATGCTTCTAAATAAGTTGAATGTAAGGTACAATACAATCCCTATTATGCCAATATTGAAGACTCGATTTAGCACTCCCTTTGAAGGTTTTTGTCACAAAAAATTCTAACTCACAAAGACAATTTTTAACCCTTGGAAAACCTTAAAAAACCTTGAGGAGAGAGGTGACTTAAATAGAGAGGCGTGGGTGGAAAAAGAGAACAATTCTTTACTGGTGCTCCGCAAGAATAGAAAAAAGAGAATACCACTTCCACTCAACAACTCTAATAGTCAAGCCCATAAAATCTTTCCACTTAATATTCTTCCCTCCCCTAAAATCTCTCCACTTGATAAATATTCTTCTCTTAAAAAATGTGATAAAATCTTTCATCATTATCTTTAAAGAGAGAAACCTTTTTAGACTCAACTTACATCAAAAAAATTATTCCTAATTATTTCATGAAATTCAATAGTCAAAAATCACTTTAAAACCTTGAAACTTATTTTTGTCCTTGATGTCAAAACACTGCAGATCTGACTTCTCAGAACTGTTCTGAGGCAATATTTTGAAGTACTTAAAAACCATTCAAAGCAAATGCTAAGTCAAAGACCTTCTAATTTGTATATTAACAAGAATCTAAGAGAATCAAGCACATACAAAACCAACGACTCTTGTTATTAGCTGGACTCCCTAACATGTATCGACTTTGATGTTCCACGCTCATTCGAACCGCTCCAAGTATTTTCCAGATCATGTCTCAACACACAACTCAAGCACAACATATTGACTAGTACATTTGGATTGTTATCATCAAAACCTTAGACGTTAATTGGTTCAACAATTTCTCCCTTTCTGATGATGACAAACCAAATGACCGTTAGTCGTCATAAATGACAGCGTAAAATACATTAGTGCGAAATACATTCATGCCAAAATAGTTTATTCAGTCCACACAAGAGAGAAAGCAAGAGTTAAGAGGACAACTTAAAACTAGGCAAATCAATCGAAACGAGATCATACTCATCTTCCCCCTTTTGACATCATCGAAAAGGGTGAGTAGGCCGGAAGTTGGAATCCTGTGTGGATGCAATCACCACCAGAGAGGTAATACGGGAAATAACAGTGATACACTCAAGGGTACCATACAGTAATGATATTGGTCATCCAAGTCACGCACAAACAAGTAACACATGCAACAAGCAAGGCGTAGCATAAATGCATAAACCATCTAAGAACATTCACAAACCACTACCAGTCACATACATAACCAAGTGTTGTAAAAATAGTGTTGGAAACAAGGGAAGGAACAGAGTCAGGTAGAGGAAGGTGGAGGAGGAAATTTGGCCGTGAGGGCAAGAAGGACACTCAGCAGATCCTCGTGGCATTTTGCATTAAGAGCCTTTTCCTTTGTAAGTGCCTGCTTTACTTCAGCTATCTTCCCCTTCAATGTGATATGGTCATGAAACAATGTGTCAATTGTAGGAGCGCTAGATGTGGAGGCTTCACTGGGAACAGGGCCAAGGGGTGGTTAGAGCCCCTGTTTTGAAGTTGCAATGCCGCCTTCTGTTACCTTGAAACCACACCCTATCAAGGTACTGTTGCCAATTTCATCATTGACCTGAAAGTCTACTTTCTTCTGCAATGGAATCCTAAGCTTTTTAAACACTGAAGTCAGCAAGAACCGATATCCCATATCATAATCCTTGGATGTGTTCACAATTCTTGCAATGTGGCTAATCATGATGGCAGGCAAGTTAACTCTCTCACCCCAATCCATCATGTCAGTGTAACACATATCCATGGGATCAGCAAGGTTGCGTCCCTGTCCTCGGGGAATTACATTTTTAATCACAAACCAAAACAATAGTCGATGCAAAGGTATCATTTTCCCCTTTCTCACATACTGAAACTTTGTCAAATGGGGTTTTTGGGCTAGCTTCTGGGTCAATTCCAACAACCGTTCATCACCTAGGACACTCTTGTCCTCACGCACATATACATCAAAACCCTCTGAGAACACTCCAAGCAACTCACCTAGCTCCATATCATCAAATCATACCTCATGATCATTAACTGTGCTCGTCACCACTCCATTGGTAATAACACAGTTCGCATAAAACTCATCCAAGTCGAAAACAGAACACCCTTTCTTAGTGTTCGTGAAAAGATCCAACCAACCCTGTGCTTCCAACTTCTCTAAGAACAGCCCCAACCCCTGTTCCTTAAAATATGACACCTTAACCACCTTCCCCCAAACCATAGATTTCTGGAGGAAGTGCTCATATCTCTCAGCAAGTGTCATGTTTTCCCTAACTTTCTTTTTCTTTGGTTCATCAGATTCTTCAACCAGTTCTGACACCTGCTCTGGGGGCACCCATTTTTGGGTAGGTTTCTTGGATGGAGCTAGTTTGGTGGGTGTTTTTGTGGGTTTTTTGGTGGATTTACGAGCCGGTTTCTTCTTCTTGACAGGGTTGTCAACTCTGTCTTCTGGCAAGGGCAACACAATGGGAGGACCTGAACTTCGAGTTCGAGGTCGTGATAAGGGTACAGCGAGAGGTATGTTGGGTGAGGTGGTAGTCTTTCTTTGGTGTTTAAGGGTCGGTTTAGTCGTTGTTCGGGACGTGGTTGGGACAATCCTTTTGAACCGCAAAATTGGTTCATCCTCATCACTATTTTCAGCATCTTTAATAACACAGTCATTAAACAAAATATTCTTAACAACATTCTAAACACCAAAATCCTTAGATTGCCCAACCGACTCAGTTTTATTTCCCCCTAATCTCGACTTGACCACAACCGGGTCATACACTACCATCTCCCATCCCGTAATTAGGTTTACTGATGGTATCATATCAGGATTCAAGCCCACTGAATGTAAGTCTAAAATTTTCAAGAACCCAAAAACAGAAGGAGTAATCGAAAAAGAAGGTGAATGAGTGTTTTCCATACCCATTAAAACCTCTTGTGGCGATGGAGGCGCCAGTGATGCTCCTTCAGCACCCATCCAGCTTCATCCCCTTTTTCTTGACAATTGGTCCCGTAGTGATCTCAAGTGTGAAGTCGATCTTGCGCTTGGACGATTCTTTGCCGCCACGAGTTCTTGACATTTTGAAGAATTGGGGAGATTTGAAGTTAGGGTTTAAGTGGGTTTAAGGAAGAATAAGGAGATCAGGTTCTTTGTGAAAGAGAGGGAGATGGATGGATGGGTTTATGGAGAAAAAATGGGAGGATTTAGTATTGACATGATTTGACCAAAAATTGTAGGGGTTTAGGAGAGTTTATTTCGGCCCCTTTTGAGGGGAGAGAATGTTTGCATGCAACACATCATTGCCCACTAGGTAGGTTATAAATCAAAGGTTAGGTGCAATGAAAAGGAAAATTCAATTTCTAACATTCCTTTAAAAACGCCACTTGGTCAGCACATGATACAAATAGTGGTCAGGTATGTTCCTAGAGCCTGTTCTTATTACTAAATGTTCGGTAGCAACGGACAACAAGGACAATATCATTAGAACTCAACGAGTGTCAGCATGTTATATTCCGCACATATGCCAATAATACCACAGGAATTGAATGCATCCATTGGATCAATTTATTTGGCCTAAAAACTCTTAACTAATCAATCATCGGGGGTTAAACAAGCATGCTCAAGTCCTTTTAATTATACCCAATTCAAGTCTATCCCTCTCAAACTGCTCTCTACTCAGTGCCTTGGTAAAGATGTTAGCAATTTGTTTACCAGTGGCATATGAATCCTTTTAATTATACCCAATTCAAGTCTATCCCTCTCAAACTGCTCTCTACTCAGTGCCTTGGTAAAGATGTCAGCAATTTGTTTACCAGTGGCACAAAAATTCATAGAAATTAAGCCCTTTTCAACATTGTCTCTTAAAAAGTGATGACGTATGTCAATATGCTTAATTCTTTTATGTTGACATGGGTTTTTGGCAATATTAATTACACTTGTGTTATCACAGAATATGGGAATGTAGCCCGTGTCAACAGAAAAGTCCTTTAGTTGCTGCCGTATCCACAATAGTTGAGCACAACAAAAAGCAACCACTACATACTCGGCTTCTGCTATGGACATGGCAACAGAGTGTTGTTTCTTGATTGCCCAAGAGACCAAACAGGGTCCGACAAAAAGAGTCATACCTGAGGTGCTTTTTCTATCAACCAAGAATCCAGTATGATCAGCATACCTCTTCCTTAAGGTATCCATTGAGGAATGCACTCTTAACGTCCATTTGATACAGCATGATTTCCATGTGGGCTGCGAAAGCCACCAATATGCGGATAGCCTCGATCCTTGTAACAGGTGCAAATGTTTCCTCATAATCGATCCCCTTTTCTTGGTTGTAGCCCTGAACCACCCGCCTGGCCTTGTTCCGAGTAATTGTTCTGAACTCATCCAATTTGTTCTTGAACACCCACTTGGTATCAATTATCGATATGTCCTTAGGCCGTGGTTCAAGGTGCCAAACCCAGTTCCTTTCAAACTGATAAAGCTCCTCTTACGTAGCCGCAACCCAGTCATAATCTGCAAGAGCTTCAGGAACATTCTCTAGCTCAATGTTAGACAAAAAGGCATAGAAAGCACAAAAAATTCTGAGTTTAAATATGGTTTGCACCTCTATGTTAATGTCAGACATAATCTGGTCAAGGGGGTGCGCACTCTGGTGCTTTCAGGGTTGTGGAGTAAATGGATTCATAGACACGTTTTCCAATCTCCTCTGGATACTTGATGAAATAGGTTATGGATCTGTTCTAGAGCCTGTTCCCACAACAGTTCAGGAAGGATCGGATTGAGTGAGCCGGTTTTGTTCCAAATCAGGTTCAACAATGCTTCCCCCTGACTAGTTTGCTCCTTGCCCACCTTCCACACTATCAGATCCAGGACTTGGTTCACCTTCAGGAGCCTTACCATTATCTATCATGGAGTTTTAAGTGAGCGAGAGGTCTTTTCTCACAACACCAAGTTCGAACTCTTCATCCTGTGTATCATGCTCAATCAAGGAGTTGGTCTCATTAAACAGTACATGCATACTCTCCTCAACACATAAAGTTCTTTTGTTAAACACTTTGTATGCCTTACTGTGTGAGGAGTACCCTAGGAATATAACTTCATCACTTCTAGGTTCGAACTTTTCCAAGGATTTCTTCCCATTATTGTGCACATAGCATTTTACACCCTCAAGTGCTTAATATTGGGTTTTCGACCTTTGAAAAGTTCATAAGGAGTTTTGTTAAGTGTGGGTCTGGTCATGCAACTATTAATAATATAACACGATGTATTCAACACCTCTGCCCAAAAGTTCCTAGGAAGATCAGTAGCGACAAGCTTAGTCCTAGTCATGCCCTCTAAAGTACAATTTTTCCGCTCTACCACCCCGTTGTTCTGGGGGCAGAAAAGTTGTGATCAACACCATATTCATTACAGTAATCAATAAAGCTCGAGTTTTCAAATTCTTTGCCACATCAGACCTCAGACTTACCATTGAGTGTCATACTCTCTTTTCAATTTTCTTAAGAAGCACAAGAAAATTTTCAAATGATTCATCATTCGATGCTAAAAATAGATTCCAAGTGAAACGAGAGTAATCATCCACTATAACAAACACATACCTCTTCCCACCTCTACTTGTGACCCTCATAGGACCACACAAATCAACATGTAGTAGCTCAAGAGGTTGGGAAGTGCTAACACAGCTCTTTGACTTGAAAGAAGTCCTAACTTGTTTTCCTCTAGCACAAGCATCGCATACCTTGTCATCATTGTACTTGATGGACAGTAGTTCGACTACTAGGCCCTTGGAAACAAGTTTATTCAAAAGTGAGAGGCTTGCATGACCTAGCCTCTTGTGCCAAAGCATCACCAAGTCATTATCAATAGAGTGAGAGAGTGATTTACCTATCTTACCTACATCGATAATTTTCCCAGACTTGCCGTTTCCAAATGCCACACTCCCTCCATCAAAGGCTATAAGTGAGAGGAAGTTTGATCTCTCTCCTGTCATGTGCCTCGAGCAACCACTATCCAAGAACCATAGTTGATTGCCTCCTCTCACTTTAGCCTATAAAACAACTAAGTGTTAGTCTTGGGAACTCAGATGTACTTGGGTCCCATTTTCTTTGACAAGGAGGTTAACTCACCTTTCCTAATCCACATTTGTTTAACATATAGTGAGTTTCTCTCCACGACCCTTTTTCTCAAGGGACAAGTATATCGATAATGACCAGTCTTTCCACAGTGAAAACAAATTATATTTTCTTGAAGTCTAACATAGTTTTTGTTTATTGGTTAATGACATGTCTATTTACAAATCCTAGTCCTTTTTTGTTTCAGCTATGGTGAGTGTTTAACCAATTAAACGCTTCTGAGAAACTGTTCTAGCGCCTGTTCTGAGCAAGATCAAATTCGGCCTTATAGGCCTTTTCATGCGACCGGTTGTTTTCGCTCATTAGGGATTCTAGCCTAAGTTTCAGGTCTAGGGACTCACTTTCCAGGCTTGAGAGATCAGTGTTAAACACTTTGTCTCTTGTATTCATGAGGTCCTTAAGCGTGTCAAGGTCTTCACATAAGGTAGGGGCATTTTCATCTGCCTTAAGCTTTTCACATTTTAAGATTTCATTCACATGTTTAAGTTCTTGTTTGTTCCTTTCAAGCATTCTAACATCATTTTTCAATTCGGAACAAACCTTTTTAAGCATGCAATTTTCAGCATTAATTACATCACATTCATCCATTAAAGTAAGCAATAATTTCTTAATTTTAGCTTTGCTAAGGCCACGTACCTTATCCTTGAGTTGGGACAAGCTTTCTATCGGTTCAAAGTCTGATTCGGACTCACTTCTGGCCATGAGGGCTACTACAGCTTCTTCTTCTTCTTCTTGAGAGCCCTCTTCCTCCAAAGTTTCACCCTAGGCTGCCATCATAGCCTTGGTGAAATGCTTTGCGGAGCTGCTTTGTTATAGCCTCGCCACGATTTCGGAACTGTTTTGACCCCTGTTCTTCCTTCTGCATGCGGCAATTCTTCACAATGTGATCATGTTTCCCACATTTGAAGTAACCCGAGAACTGATCACGATCACTGCTCCTTGGTTTGCTGGTACTTCCTTTCTTAAGGTTCCCTCTAGTCTTGAAGAATTTCTTGAGCTTCCGGGTTATCATGTCCATTTCTTCTTCATCCAAATCCGAATCATCACTTTGCACAACCTTTAGAGCAAGCCTCGATCTTTCTTTGTTTCTTCCTTCACCTGGGAGCTTCTACTCAATTCGTATGTTTGAAGGTTTCCAATGAGCTCATCCAAAGAGATCTCGTTCATCTTCGTTGCTTCCTGGATGGCTGTAACTTTCATTTCCCACGATTGAGGCAAAAACTGTAAGATCTTTCTTACCAATTCTTCAATGGTAAAGGATTTCCCCAACAATTTCAGCTCATTGGTGATGTAAGTAAAATGAGTGTACATATCCATCACCGTCTCTTTGTCGCTCATTTCGAACAGCTCGTATTTCCTCATTAATAGCTTGATCCTGGACTGTTTGACCTGGTTGGTTCCTTCATGAGCCACGCAGAGGGCATTCCATATCTCCTTCTCAGAGTCATATTCTGAAATACGAGTATACTCATCTGGTTCAAGGCCAAAGTACTGCAGCTTCTTGGACCTAGCGGTTTTCTCCATCTTTTTGAAATCATCCGAGTCGAACTCTTTTGACTTCTTAGGGATGGTCTTGGCATCTTCCGTGGTCTTTGTTGGAATGTAAGGACCATTCTCAATGATCATCCACAGCTCGTAGTCATCAACCTGAATGTAATTCTCCATACGATTCTTCCACCAGTTGTAATGTTGTCTATTGAAGTATGGTGGCCGAGTCACATATTAACCCTCCAAAATTCCTTGTGGTGCATTCATCTTTTCTGGATCTCTCAATGTGTTAACCTAGGTATGAGAACTCTTCTCTGATACCACTTGTTAGATTTAATTGCACAAGGACACAAGGGGGGTGAATTGTGTCTACCAACTTTTTTCAATTGTTTCAGAACACTCGTGAAAAGTGTTTGAACTACATGTTTGGAGTGAAGCAGAAACAAAGCTAATTGCGGAAATAATAAAGGAGACGCGGTATTTTTACGTAGAAAACCACCTCTGGCCCAACTGAGGTGTAAAAACCATGACCTACCACTGTAGGATTTCAACAATACTTTCACTAGACGAGCCGAACACGTTGCAATTGCAACAGCACACGTGACTTAGTCACACACGTAACTTGGTCTACCCCTAGACCTTCGTTACAAACACCACGTAACTTAGTTTACCACGAGACCCTAGTTACAAACACCACGTCCAACGTCTCCCTAGACTTGGACAATCTCTTATTTCACTGATGGAAAAGAGATACCAACACCTTACTTGAATGCTTCTAAACAAGCTGAATGTAAGGTACAATACAATCCCTATTATGCCAATATTGAAGACTTGATTTAGCACTCTTTTTGAAGGTTTTTCTCACAGAAAATTCTGACTCACAAA
This sequence comes from Selenicereus undatus, assembly GCA_017589665.1. Taxonomy (NCBI): domain Eukaryota; kingdom Viridiplantae; phylum Streptophyta; class Magnoliopsida; order Caryophyllales; family Cactaceae; genus Selenicereus; species Selenicereus undatus. The sequence goes on along the minus strand of JACYFF010031952.1, from coordinate 24,284,415 downwards.
GACAATTTTTAACCCTTGGAAAACCTTAAAAAACCTTGAGGAGAGAGGCAACTTAAATAGAGAGGCGTGGGTGGAAAAATAGAACAATTCTTCAATGGTGCTTGTGCCGCCAGAATAGGAAAAAGATAATACCTCTTCCACTCAACAACTCTAACAGTCAGGCCCATAAAATCTTTCCACTTAATATTCTTCCCTTAAAAATAGGATAAAATCGCTCAAGCCCCTAAAATCTTTCTACTTGATAAATATTCTTCTCTAAAAAAATAGGATAAAATCTATCATCATTATCTTTAAAGAGAGAAACCTTTTTAGACTCAACTTACATCAAAAAAATTATTCCTAATTCTTTCATGAAATTAGATAGTCAAAATTCATTTTAAAACCTTGAAACTCGTTTTTGTCTTTGACGTCAAAACACTGCAGATCTGACTTCTCAGAACTATTCTGAGGCAGTGTTCTAAAGTACTTAAAAACCATTCAAAGCAAACGCTAAGTCAAGGACCTTCTAATTGGCATATTAACAAGAATCTAAGAGAATCAAGCACTCACAAAACCTAAGACTCTTATTATCAGCTGAACTCTCTGCATATGTATCAACTTTGATGCTCCATGCTCATTCGAACCGCTCCAAGTATTTCCCGGATCATGTCTCAACACACAACTCAAGCACAACATATTCACTAGTACATTTGGATTGTTATCATTAAAACCTTACACATTAATTGGGTCAACATTAGGAGATGGCCATAGATCATATTTTGGATCTGGCTTTAGAAGATTTGTGTACTGTTTTCAAATTTCCGTAATATAAGTCCCCTTCTTTTTATTAAAAAAAGGAAAAATTGAAAAAAATTTATGTATAAAAAAAGGCTAAGAATTGATGTATTTTGGATAATTCATGAGTAGACAAAAAGAAAGAAAAGCTCAAAAAGACTAACAATACACTATAGATGGTGGAGGGGGTAAGGGTGTAGCATTATCTTAAGGATCATAATTTAATGTTGATGGAGTAAGTTGGTGCATGTTGCCTCTGTCAATTCAATTGAGCTTGGCTCCTCTAAAGCCCCGTAAGGAACAATTGTGTATATATCAGCTTCAAAATATCAGCAAGGTGAAACTTATGAAATTTATGAACATTTTTTTAACAAGGGTAAAAAAGGGGGGGGGTATTTGAACATGTTAGAAGCTTCTTCTTACAAGAGTACATTCAACTACATCATCTGTCAAAGCTTTGCTAAGATAAGGGGAAAAACAAACATTAGAGGAGAACGAAGTTGTAATGAAATGATCAAATTTTGATAGTCAATCTGCTGTCATGTTGGCTTCCCTAAAGATTTGACTTGAACATTATGCTCTAACCATTTGTGAACATCCTATATGATAGTTAATATTTGCCAAGGAATCTAATAATTTCCTTTTAATGCTTGAACCACAACTTGGTTGCCTCCTTCAATGATAATTTTGTTGAAGCCTGCATGAATAGGTGATTGAACTCCATCTCTTAGTGCTTTAGCCTCTGCCACTAGGATAGAAGCTTGACCATAGAATGCTGCTCCTACCTTGAGTAGTTTGCTTGTGCAGTCAACCAGAATGAAGTCGCCCACTGCTGAAAGATTGATGAGTAATTCATCAAAGTTGATTTTGACGAATACCAAAGGGGTGGATGGCACCTCACAAAGTGATTTGAGGTGGAGGGGGGAGAAGAAAGCTCCCTAGAAAAAAAACTCACCGGACATATAAGTTCGGATTCTCCATTTAGCATTTGCCTTTTTGGCTCATATTAAACATGCCAAAGGGTTGAAAATTTCATTTTTGAAAACTATTGCATTCCCGGATTTCCAAATATTCCAAAGAATGACTGACAACCTTTGCAATATCAATTGTTTATGTGGCATTGTAATGAAAAAAGGCTTTGGAATACATATTGATGGCCTATAGGAGAAACACCAATTGGTATCCACTTATGCTTATATGCTAACTCCCATTGTTTTTTGGTGATTTGACACTCCTTGAATAAATGATCTATTGATTTGATGTCCTTAAGACAAAGTGGGCAGACAGGGTCCATATTGTGGCCCTTTCTAAAAATGGTAGATCTAACCGAAAGTGTGTTATGACAAAGTTGTCATAAGAAAATTTTAATTTTTGACATGGAATTAATTTTTCAAACCCACTTAAATTGCCACGTAGCTGAGTTGTGAGCTTCGATATTGCACGCTGCCCATGCAGCCGACTTTGTGCTAAAATCTCCCAAACTATTTAGTCCCCAACAATATGATTCCTTTGCATTCTGAATAGGAATAAAATTTATGAACATGAGACATCTTGAACCCATCATTAGGAAAGAAATACAAAAAGGGATAAAAAATAAAAGGTAAAATAAATTAAAGAAGTTGTTAAAGCACTACGAATTATAGAAGCCAAAGTGAATTAGAACACTACTAATAATAGCAAACCTTTTAGTTTGGGAAAAAAGGGGGAAGTGAAAAACAAGATAGCAAACTTAAAGAAGATTAACTGATTAATTTTAGTCTTAGCACTATGTGCAATAGATGGATTGAGAAAGGATATGAGGAAATATAGGAACCGTTTCTAACACATTTACAACAATTGGTTTTGGTGTGGGTGGTATGGCAAAATTTGCCCATATTTTTATATATATTTTATTCATCTTGTATGGTATAAGTAGGGTATGAGACAACAGATTTAAAGGTGACAAAAAATTAGATATTAAAGTTGATGGAAAATTTAACAAAATTTTATAGCATCAAAGGGCCTTGGTTTTATATATCATATAGAATTTTTTAACGAATGATTTTCTATTTTTGTCATGATCAGAGGAAATGCATTTGAAAGTTTGGGTAAATGTGTCGAAATAAAAAGTTATATTTAACATAATATTATGTTGACTTTATGTTTTCATAGATAGATAGAAAGATTAGAAAACAATAGATATAGATATACAGATACCTGATATCTTAAGGGAAAAAGGGCAAAAGACAAGCTGTTATTCAACAAATTGTAATACATATTACATCTGAAAATTACTTTTTTACCAATAAGTTAAAAATTACTTGTAGGCACTAAAAATTTATGTGTACTATACCAAAGACTCACAAGTCAAGCCCAAAAGACTCACAAGTCAAGCCCAAGATGAAGCTCAAATAACTTCCAAATCCAGGCTCAGTCAAAATTCAAGTTAAAACCCAAACCGAGGCTCAAGACGACTACTAGTCAAAGTCAAAGTCAAATTTAAAGTCAAAGATCAAGACCTACATCGACTCACAAGTCAAACATCAAAAGGACTCTCAAGTCAACGTTCGGTCAAAGTTTGAGGCGACTTCCAAATCAATGCTCAGCCCAAGCCCAAGTGACTCCCAAGTCAAAGTCAAAGTCAAAACAAACGAAAGTCAAAGCAGTCCAGGGTAAAGCCTGATTGAAATGCCCAAGACCCAAGTGAAAGCCGAAAACCTAAGTCATGGCCCATCTTGACTTTCAAGGGTGAGGCTTTCCTATAAATTGGCCCGTACCCCCCTTGATCCAAAGGTTGAAAAATTCATCCAAAAGGAGAGAGAATGAGAGGATCATTGTGTTTATAAAGATTGTACCCATTCGTTCAAATGAATATATAAAAAATTCAATCTTTGTAATTTTGTGATTACAAACTTGGCACGCCCGGTGGGACGTCTCTACCTCTCATCTCTTTCTCCTAAAAGATCAAGACTTTTAAGTCACAAGAACATCTTCTTCAACGAAGACATGGCTACAAAAAACGTTGCCACGCAAGCTTCGAAGAAGAAGAGCACAGGATCTCTTTCGCACATATTCTTTAGAGCAAGCGTCACTTCTAGCCGGTGCGCGCACACAATGAAGATCGGGAGCATGGCGAAAGCTACTGCGCCGACCGCTGCTTGGCAAACTGCGCCGCCCCCATCCCAACTCCAAGACTCAAGGACGCAACAAAATGCACCCTCTAGGGTAGATGGAATTCAAAACCTTCAGTTTCAATCTCCAGTCTACGAGGTTGAAGACTACTACAGCAGTAACTCTTCTTCGTCGTCACCAAAGGGGAGGCGCATGTCAGAAATTGAAGTCGAGTCTTCCACAACTATTGCTATGCCATCCATGATGACAGGCATAACCACTATGGAAGAGGAGATGACTAACATGAATTCCATCCTAGAAAAACTCACCAAGGAGAACGAAGAAAAGGAAGCGCGCATTAAGCTTCAAGAAGAAAAGATTACTAAGCTGACCAGGAAATTACAAAAACGACAGCTCAATCTTTTACAAGGACTCAGAAAGTGAGGACTCACAAAAAGTGCCCATCCACACTGAAGCCTCTAATAACGAGAAGCAGTCAAAGAAAGGCGCTACCCCTAAACATGTCAAGTCTTCTGGATCAATGACCATTGAGCAAATCCAAGACTTGATAGCAAATGCTGTTAAGGCACAGCTAAGTGAAGGTTTGCACATAACTCACCTATACACTAAGCCTTACACTAAGAGGGTTTATGCTCTTCGCATGCCCCACGGTTACTAACCCCCCAAGTTCCAACAATTCGATGGGAAAGGCAATTCAAAACAGTATGTCGCGTACTTCATTGAGACATGCAACAATGCTGGGACTGACGGCGACCTTATGGTGAAACAGTTCGTCAGGACGTTAAAAGGTATTGCCTTCGACTGGTATACTAACTTAGACCCTAAGTCTATTAATAGCTGGGAGCAAATGGAGCAAGAGTTTCTCAATAGGTTCTACAACACTCAACGCGTTGTCAGCATGACTGAGCTGGCAAACACAAAACAATGGAAGGACGAGCCAGTTCTTGACTACATAAAACGTTGGCGTGCACTTAGCCTTGAGTCCAAGGATTGGCTGTCTAAAGCGTCCGCCGTCGAAATATGCACCCAAGGCATGCACTGAGACTTGTTGTACATCCTACAAATGAGCAAACTTAGGACTTTTCAAGAATTGGCGACCAAGACGCATGACATGGAGGTGACAATAGCTAGTCGTTGTGGCAACTCCTTCTATTCTACTGAATCAATGAAGGACAAAGTTGAATTCGAGAAGAATGTTAATTTTTCTAAGAGCACAACCAAAGGAGCGATGTCCACTTTTATAAGTCAGCCAATTCATATTATGGAAAAGCCAAAAGTAGTGGGCAAGAAGAGTCTGTCGTTCAAGGTTGCGACAAATAAGCGTCCCACACTAAAAGAGCTTTAGGAAAAGAAGTATCCATTTCCTGACTCACATTTGTCGGGCATGCTAGATGACTTACTCGAGAAGGGTGTCATCGAATTGTCCGAGCCAAAGTGCCCAGAAGAAGCTGGGAGGACCACCAACCCAAAATATTATCGGTAGCATAGAATCGTTAGCCACCCTCTTGAAAAGTGTGTTACACTCAAGGAGCACATCATGGGATTGGCTAAGGAAGGAAGAAACCATTCTAGATTTGGATGAAACAGCAAAAACTAGCCACGTCACTGTGCAAGAGGCTGATGAGTCAGATTTTGAAATGAATCATGCTGAAGCATTAGAAGGCTCAGGAGAATGCTTCACAAAAAGCTTTTTTGGTAGTGTAGCTGTCTACACAACCTCATGTTTTGAAATTGACGATAACGAAACAAAAGAAGAGTTGAATGTCTCTCCCGAAGAAAGTGGTGATGGCAGCATTCAGCCACAACAACAACGGAAAGAAAAGAATGGGAGGACAATTTCAGTCTCGTCCGTCAAGCAAGCAAATGTCGCAGCAAATCCAGCGGCACCAGTCTTCATGTACATTCCTAAGTCCCGTCACAAGGATAAAGAGTTACCACTTTGTGAATGTACAGATCCTAAAAGTGCAACCAAGGATGAACGCAAGTTCAATGAAGCAAGCTGGCGCATGCTCAAAGAAAAAGGTGTGCTTCCGGTTCATAGGCGAACCCAAGCAAATTGACCAAGACTTCTCTCCCTGATTTTGTTGCCTCTTCCAAAGGCTCGCTCCAAGAAGAAAGTGAGATGTCAAAGATGCGCATTAGCAATGGGTTTGATCCTAATGCGCACAAGTTAATGAAGAGGTCCAACTATGACTTCAACCAGCCAACATCTTTGGGGCATGTGATCGAAGCTAAGCCCTATGGACTTAACAGCACGCAAATGGTCTTACAAAGTCGAGGGGGCAGCGTTACAACGCCTAAAGTTGGCCTTGGTTGCATACCGTCCCAGCCTGTGAGGATTTCGGGATGAAGTAAGGACAAGCAAGCCCTCACGCAATATATCACAGCCAAGGAGGTTGATAATGATGAGGGTGGCAATGCTAAGACCTACCCAAAAACGTCGGTGTTCGACAGGTTGCAGCTGTCAACGTCGCATCAATGCCTTTTCGGCCCTTCTGTGTTTAGCAGGTTGGGAAAGGGTAAAACTCCAAAGCCTTCCGTCTTCCGTAGGTTGAACAAGGGTGAGCAACCTAAAACCTCGGTCTTCACCAAAATCAAAATAGGGGAGACGTGATCAAATTCACCGGCTTCCCAAAAGAAGGATTCAGTGTTCAGCCGCCCTGGCGAACTAAATGAAATCTAAAGTTCAATTCATTCACGCATAAAGCATGTTTCCACTTTGGATGTGAAGATGGATAACTCGTTGAAGGTAAAGAGATGCGTCCTAGTTCTCACTGGCCTTGGTGCTAGGGTTAGTCCAAAAGAAAGAACAAAGGAGCAAGCTTCTTTCAGCTGCACCGCAAGCCAAGACGTTAGCGACTTCTGTTGAAGAAATGCTGGATTAGCTCCTGGGCAAGAGTCTAAATTGTTCACCATCACAACAAAAAAAAGGACTTGATATGCTCTTGAACAAGAGCTTAAACTGTTCATCCAAAAAAAAAAAGACACTCAAAGTTCACATTAAAAAAAAGAAAACTCCTGAACAAGAGACTAAACTGTTCGCACATTTAAAAAGAATACTCCCGAACAAGAGACTAAAATGTTTGCACATTCAAAAAGAAGACTCCCGAACAAGAGGCTAAACTGTTCGCACATTAAAAAAAAAGACTCCCGAACAAGAGGCTAAACTGTTCACACACATCAAGAAAATGATAGCTCCCAAGTGAGAGTATAAACTGTTCACTCAAGCCAAACCTTTGTACTACTCCTAGCCTACAAAAGTATAAACTGTGAACGGTAAAACAAATGAAAAAAGGATGCTTAGTTGAACTACGTAACAACCTGATCTTATTAGGAATTGCAAATACCCATAAGTACGTAGACAGCTTCAGGAAATCACCAACTGCAGTCAAAAACATCACGCACAAAAAAGGGGGGGAATGAAAGAGAAGAGATCAAAGACATCACCTTTCTGCCGCCCAGCTGCTCCTCGCTACTCGTACCACTTTCATGTGTATCGGTGTCCGTTCAAAGCCCAAGGCCAAGTGGCAAACCGTGTCGCAAGTGATTCTTCAAGTATTCATACCACTTTCATGCGTATTAGTATCTGTTCAAGGCCCAAAGCCAAGCGGCAAACCGTGTCACAAGTGATTCTTCAAGTCTTCATACCACTTTCATGTGTGTCGGTATCCGTTCAAGGCCCATGGACAATCGGTGAACAGTGTCGCAAGTGGTTCTTTAAGTTTTCATACCACTTTCATGCATATCGGTATTCGTTCAAGGCCCAAGGTCAAGCAACGAACCATGTCGCAAATAGTTCTTCAAGTCTCCGTACCACTTTCATGCGTATCAGTATCCATTCAAGACCCAAGGCCAAGCGGCGAACCATGTCGCAAGTAGTTCTTCAAGTCTTCGTACCACTTTCATGAGTATCGGTATCCGTTCAAGGTCCAAGGCCTAACAGCGAACCGTGTCGACAGTGGTTGTTCAAGTAGCTTCTCAACCTACATAAGCTACAATACAAGCGCAAAAAAAAGGGGGTCTCGGCATTCAAAAATAATAATAATAAGCACAACCGACCAAAAAAAAGCGATCTTCCAGCAAGTGAGCACCATGTTGTGACAATACAAGTAAACATGAGAATCGTTCAACATGTGCGATTAATAAGAGCGTCAGCATGGCATAAGAAGACCGTTCAATGTGATAAAGTTGGTTCCTTTGGGCTTATTTGTGGCTAAAGTCACCACCTTTTGTCATCAATAATTGTTAAAAAAATGGGCCAACAATAGCCTCAATCATTTTTCTCTCCTCAGTCCACCCAACCATAACCAGAAAAGCATGATTTTCTAGTTGGAAATTGGACCAAAAAAAAGGGGGGCTAAAGTCAGCACCTTTGCCCCCTCAAAAGATTGGCCTTCTTCACAAATCACACCTGTTTCTCTTAAGAGATTCAAAAAATCTCCAAGCTTCTTTAACTAGCCCTCGATGGGTATAGGTGGATAACAAGCTTAAGTAAGTGATCCCATCAGCTGCAACTCCCGCAACCTGCATTTCCGCAAACAACTCTAAAGAGTCCTATACACGCCCATAGGTTGCAAGCCCTCCAATCATCATATTCCATAGCAACACATCAGTTCTTTCTTTTGGTATTGATTTAAACACAACCAAGGCCTCCTCTATTGCTCCATATTTAGCATACAAGCCTGCAAGGGATGTTAGCAATGCTATTGTTAACGGCAACTCATTTTCAGCCATATAACGATGCATTGATCTCCCTAGTTCAAGGATACCTAGATGGGCACAGGCACACAAAACACTCACCATAGTTACTTCATTAGCCTTAGGCCAGCTCGCAACCTTAATCTTCTCGAACACAGCGATCGCTTCTTGATACTTACCTCCCTTAACATAACCATCAATGAGGGAGCTCCAGGAAACGGTGTCCTTCTCCAGCATGGACTCAAAAACTTCTTGTGCTCTCTTCAAATCCCCACATTTAACATACCCATTCAGCATCGAGTTCCATGAAACCATAGTCCTATGAGGCATTTCATCGAACACCTTGCGGGCATACAAAATCTCTACACAGGAGCCATACATATAAATCAAAGAATTCTGAATGAACAAATCCAAGTGATGCCTAGTTTTTATGCACTGACATGTCATGTTCAATCGAAGAAAGGCAGGCCGAGGCCTGGACAAGAAAATGGTAAGTGAAATGATTAGGCCGCACACCAAATTGCAGCATTTCAACAAAAACCCTTATGGATTTGTTCGAAGTTCGGCTCCCAAAGTAACCCCTGATGATTGCATTCCAATTGATGACTGATGGGTTAGGGCAGTGCAGCAACAATCAGTGGGTGTAGTCCGCATGGTAGGAGTTTGCGAGGAGAGAGAAAAGTTTGGAGTTGAAAGGCGACTGGTGTGAAAGCCCATAAGTGATTAGTAAAGCATGGATATGCTTGAACTGTGAAATTTATCTGGATTGATCCAGAAGAGTTATCAAGGCCAAGCATCAAAGTATGGATCTTTCAAAAAAGAGATTTAAGGGGGGGGGGGGGGAGTAGGCGGCAAAGACTTGCAGAAGGAGGAGCAAATGGGAGGTCTTGGGTGGGCGTGGGGCACGAATGCTGGACTTCTGGTTGCCAAAGGCGTTAGGGACGTGGAGAATGAGGCTGAGAAAATGAGGGGAAGAAGATGAAGGTGGTGGGCTGATTTGGTCAGGGATTTAAGCGCATTATGGTGGTCGAAGCAAAGAAGAAGATGGAAAGGAGGTGAGCAGCAAGCGTTTGGCTGAGCAAAATCGGAAGGAGAACAAAATCACTTTGGTGGCTCTCATTTTTCGCTTTTGCAATTTGATGCCCTCCATATTTCGCTCAGGTTCTCTTTTGTAATTTGTTGCCTGTCATATTCTGCTCAAGTATTCCACTGCAATTCGGAAAATCATATAATTTGGGCGTCAATTGTCAAGCTAAAAAGTTGGTTGGATAAGGGCTAGACATAGTACGACGATGCTAACAGTTGGATCCTTGCAATTCAAATGGCGGTGTAGTGCGCCTAAAAAAAATGGGGAGCCTAAAATGGCATGATTCCAAAAAAAAAAAAAAAAATAGTCGAGACGTCGGTCACTCTCAAACGACGAGTCTTGCATGTGACCTTGTCTCGAATGGGCAATTTGTAGGTACTAAAAATTTATGCGTGTCATACCAAAGTTAAATTTAATTAATTAACTAGGTCAACCCTGTTAATTAATTTAATAAGACTCAAAGACTCACAACTTAAGCCCAAAAGACTCATAAATCAAGCCCAAGATGACTTTTAAGTCCAGACTCAGTCAAAATTCAAATCAAAGCCCGAACCGAGGCTCAAGACAACTATCAAATCAAGTCACGACCTAAAGCCCGAACGACGTCCAAGTCAAGGCGCAGTCAAAGTCAAAGTCAAAGGTCAAAGTCAAATGTCAAGACCTACATCGACTCACAAGTCAAACGTCAAAATGACTTTCAAGTCAACGTCCGGTCAAAACTCGAGGCAACTTCCAAGGCAACGCTCGGCGCCCGGGAAACTCCCAACAACAACAACACCTTTCAGTGTGGGTCCTGCTTTCGCAAGGTCTGGGGAGATCCAGCTGTAGGCAATCTTACCTCTACCGGTATTCCTACCCATAGAGAGGTTGATTCCAAGAGACCCACGAAAAAGAGACTCCCAAGTCAAAGTCAAAATCAAAGTCAAAACGAACGAAAGTCAAAGCAATTTAGCATAAAGCCTGATTGAAAGACCCAAGTCAAAGCCTAAAACCCAAGTAAAGACCCATCTTGACTTTTAAGGGGAAGACTTTCCTATGAATAAACCCCTACCCCCCTTGATCCAAAGGTTAGAAAATCCATCCAAAAGGAGAGAGAATCAAAGAATCATTATGTTCATAGAGATTGTAACCATTCATTCAAATGAATTTATAAAAAATTCAATCTTTGTAATTTTGCAATTACATTACGATGAAAAAATATTAAGCTAATTTCATATAATATATTATAAGAATAAGTGAAGAAATTATCTTGGATTGCAGAGACATGGATTGATGCACCAAAGTTAGCATATAACCTCTAATTAAATCATACCTAAATTTGGAAATTATTTTGCCATGCACAAATGTGGAGTACAAATATCAGCAAATGAATTGAATGCTATTGGAAAAATTGGGGATAGAAATATTTAACTATTGACCGGATTTAACAGTCACATTGATGGCCCACATTAAGTGAGTAGTTACGGAATGATTAATTATGTATTCATAATGCCTATTAACTCCTCATAGCAAGTTACAAGCTTTGTGCTAGGAGTTTTAAGGGGATGTGACAAAAACCAAAAGTGAGCATCCCTAAGTCTCTTTCCCCTCCTCTCGCGCTAGCCTCGCCGTCATTTGGGTTCGGGTTTAGGGCATGACAATTACGGTGACTCTAGTAGCCACCTTCAATTCTTATTCAACAATTCGTTGGTTATTCTCGAGCAATATGATCATTTGCTTCAGTATTGCTAAGGTATGTCCTAAATTTTCCAACGGTAACCTTTCCTTATGTGTAGAAGATCATTGTATTTCACTGACTAACACAATATTTGATAAATAAAAAACAATTTCTCTAATTGTCGCCCTTAGGGCGATGGTTAAGCATGCTAATTATAGATATTAGAAAATATAATTTGTCATTAATAAATTAAAATTTTAATTATTATTATTGTTATTATTTACATTGTCACTAAAATACCCTCAATCTATTTGCAGTTAATCAATTGTCCATCCCATCTAATTCCTGTCTCCGCTCGCTTTGTTGACTCCTCATGGAACTATCATTTGTCTACTATGCCCAACAAAGTTAGAGTTTCCAAAACTTATGCCAACTTTTAGAATGAACTAATTCATTGGAATTCATTGATTGTGGTGACTCATTGGAGTCGGGGTATCTTTATAATGACCAGCAATAATAATTCAAATTTCGGGCTAGAGCTTTTTAATATAGATTTTAATCATAAATGCTTGAAATAGAGTTCATTTTTACCCCGGGGGAAGAAGTATTGCCTGTGTAAAACAAGGTTTGCTGACAACATACAGACGTTCAATAGAGGGCCTAAGTGTGATTATTGTGGTTGTGGTTGAGAAGGATAGGATTTGAGGTTGGAATTTTCTTTCTTAATTTTGATAATTGTCTATTACAAAAGGGTAGTTTTGGAAACATATAATCACCATATTTAATTTCAATTTGTTAATGTTACTATATTTAATGTAATATAATTATTACTTGTAAATTTGTTACTTTGACCATTGCCTTAAGGGCGATAATTAGCAAAACCGAATAAATAAAGCATACACACAATGTACTTGAACATCCATTGATGCCTAGTAAACGGTCTTGATATGTCGTAAAGGAATGCACAGTTACAATCTTGGATAATGATAAACCTCTATTTTACCCCTTTTCGACATGGCTTTTATCCCTCATTTCGGCGATTTTCGGTAAAACTTCAAGAGTATAGATGTTGATTAGTCATGCTTTACCCCAAATCTGCCTAAATGTTGTATTTTTTGCGTTTTCAGGAGTTCAATTGAAAGAAACGAGGAAAACAAGCTAATGCCGCGCTAAATAGGAACCAAAAGATAGATTCCTAGCCAAGAAGAAGTGGCATGGGGGCACCATGCTAATCAGTGTGACCATGCCACCCTAGGGAAGCAAGAAAATGAGGGGCAGCAAAGTGGCAGGGTGGCACCGTGCCAAGTGGCACGACCATGCGACTTTAGTTTCTCCATTTAATTGTAATTTGGCGTTGTAATTAGGAGAGTTTTTCCTTCTCTCGTTCCTTCTCTCTCGAAAACTGTGACTCTAGGTTTTTAGCTTTCAGTTTTTGTTGTTCTTGATTTGAGAGCTTTGGATTGAAATTGATTGCTGAATCTGCTAGATTATCATTTCAGTTAATAGAAAGTACGTTCCTTTACCATGTTCCTTTTTGCGTTTTAATTCAAAGTTAGCACTTTTATTCATGTTCATATTCGTGATTGTAGTTGTGATTTTGATGATGATTAGGGGCTAAATTTATTGTCTTGGATTGGGCGTAGCCCCTATTGTGCGATTTGGATTTGTATTCTAGATTTATGTGAATGAATGCTCATGTTGTAATTGAATTCTCACTTAGCATGCCAGGTGTTCGATAAATTGTCTGAGAGGGTTGATTCATGGTTATAATTGGGGTTGAGGAGATTAACGAGAGTTAAATCCTCTACCTAGAGCTACTTAGTGAGCAATTGGATTTCTTAACATGAAAATAGTTAGGGTTTCAATTGGGAATTAAGGGTTACTCAATCTT
>JACYFF010031952.1:24232273-24255891 GCA_017589665.1 Selenicereus undatus | reverse complement strand
GATAGATAGATAGATAGATAGATGTGTGTGTGTGTGTGTGTGTGTGTATCTGTTTATATGTATATGTATATATATATATATATATATATATACATGCATTCAGACATATGTATATATACATATACATACTTAAATAAATAAATATATTCTCGGACCCACAAGGTGTTGGGCGAGGGGGAGCAAGGGGTGTTGAACCAATGTATTCCGATTCCAAGCAGTAGACTTACATCAGTATTATTAAAACACTATATTCCCTCCGCTTTGAATGACTTTCATTTTTAACTTTTTGGCAAAAAAGTAAGCCATCTAAATCTGGAAAGTGAATAATTGTTGATTTACGTAAATTATCCAGGGTTTATTTTATGTAGAATCGAATTTGTCTTTCTTATTTAATTGTCTATTCAACTTAATTAAAGGTAGAAGTGGACAATCCAATCAAAATCTAGTGGTGAAATGAAAAGTAAAACAATTAAAATGAGATAAACCAAAATCGACAGGAAGATAACCAGAATCGATTGGAAGATAATCATTCAGAGAAGGAAGACAATCGTTTACAGACGGAGGGAGCGCGGGAGCATATATATCTAGAAGAATATTTTTTTTAATTTGGAATATTTTGATGTAAATTTTTCCCAGGTGACCTCAAACTCAAATCCTATATGCAGTTGGGAAGCCAGCCGCAAATCATTGACAGCCAAAGCGGCAAAGCGCTATAAAAGCAGAGGGAGGGAGGAGACGCAAGTCAGCCTAACCCTAAACTTACAGGCAAAGGTCGTATTCGACGACAGTGCTTTGGGTAGCGTTTAGAATTTTGATCAAGTCAATACACTAATTAGTTAATTTTTAGTATTCGGTAAACTAGTGTTTTGACTAGCATTTCAAATAGTTTTAGCATTTTATTAGCTTTTTTCAAAAGCTAATAGTATTAACGTTTTGACATTTAAAAGTAGCGTTTCATATTTTTTAGCAAAAAAATATCCTTTACAAATTTTATCTTTGAAAATTATCTATATCATTTTATGTCAATTTACATTAATAAGTTAGTCTAACAGCTAAGTTTACGGAAAACATTAGCTTAAACCGCTAATCTAAACAGTTACCTACTAATAGCTAAATTAGAAACGTTATCCGCTATCTAAACAGCTATCCGTTACCTGAACCGTTATCCACTACCTAAATAGCTAGTTTTGCTTAACAGAGCCAAAGACAGCGGCCACAAAAACCATCGGCAAATCAATTTCGCAGAAAGAGGAAAACCCTGCGTTTTCTTATAATTTCCCCAGTGACATAATCATCAACACACTCAGCTATCTCCCTGCCAAAAGGCCCAAAACCATCCTCAACTGCAAACTCTTATGCGACAGCACAACATCATATGTAAGATCATCTTAGACCCCCTCTTTGCTGAATGTTACTCAGGTTCGGAGCTCCCGGTTTGACCTTAGCCTATTGTGCTTTCCCATAAACCGTCGAGTTATGACGTCATACATGCAAGAAGAAGAGTACAAATCAGGGGGGTTGGGTCTATAAACTTGAGCCGTCCAAGCTCAATCTGGCTCCCCCTATTGTCGGCACAGGCCCGGGTTGGTTTCATGTCGTAAATTCTTGTCGTGGTTTTCTCTTCCTAGAAGAAGCTTTTTCGGCAACGTTTGTGGTTTGAGCTGTGAGATTAGCCGGTTTGCCATATACAACCGTGTAACGAATGAAAATGTGTTCCTAGGCCACCAGCACACTATTTGGATGACTTATACTAATGTTTGTGGGTTGGGATTCAGCACTACCACAAAGCAGTTCAAGGTTGTGATATCTGTTTGCAGGGATGGTGATCTAGGGCCTTTAGGCACCAAGTTGATACTAATACACACAATTAGCAACAAAACTGACACTACAGCCTTACCTTCGACAGGCAATGAGATTGCAACCACATAAGACGGAGGTACTCATTCTTGGGGGGTGTTATCCCTACTGGAATGTTGCCACATTCATGACGGAATATGGGCAGCAAAACAGGTTTCTCTGAGTTTTATGTCTCCTGTCGCTTTAAACGGCGTTCTACATTGGCAGGCAAAGGGGAAGAAGATAGTATAATACGACAAGGAGAAAGACAATGTCGTCACCTTGCGTGACAGGCCAACATGGAGCAAGTGGTCAGCATCAGGCAGTTTCATGGGTTACTGTGCCTCAGAATAAGGGCATTAGTGTTACATGCTGAATGTAGAAGGCACGTGGAAGGCACGAGTAAGGGAAGGCACTTGAATAAATTGGAAGGCCGTTAGAGTTTGTTAGTAAGGGCCCATTTGCGATGGGTTGTTAGAGGAGAGAGAAGATCGTTTCTACTGTTTTATAACCAGCCATTGTAAAGTGTTGGTTAGGCAATCTATGAATGAATTTTCTCTTTCTCTCTCATATCTTCTTCTGCTATTCTCTCTTATTGATCTGTTCTTACGCTAATCATCTATCCGATTAAGAAAACTCTATCAAAGTGGTATCAGAGCTTTCGATACCTTGGCCTGACACACATATATCTTCAAAAGCGCTGAAGCAACATACATAGGCGTAGCTGATCACAACAGGCAGTCATGCCTCGCATTGATGATGTACAACAACAACTCCAGCAGTCCATTGATGATCTACAGAGTCATATCAATAATCAATCGGAATTGATTAATGGCCAGCTGATTGCGCAAAGAGAAGCCCAGGAAAGAGCTCATGGCCAGCTGAGGGAGTTGATTACTAGATTGAGTATGCAAGTGATGCAGTTGACAAATCGAACAAATGATACTGGTGGTACTGGAGGTAATACCCTATCTAGACTATCACGTATTGATTTTCCAAAGTTTGAAGGAGATGATGTTCAAGGTTGGATTTATAAATGTGAACAATTCTTTGAGTTAGATGCTATTGGAGAAAATAGGAAGGTCAAAATTGCCTCTATACACTTGTTTGGAAGAGCCTTGATTTGGCATCAAGCTTATATCAAGGGATTTGCTATAGGGGTGTGGCCTGGACGGGGTGAATATAAAACGGCCATATTAGCTAGATTTGGTGTTGGACCCTTTGATGACCCCTTAGCTGAATTAATGAAACTCAAACAGTTGGGGAGTGTGGCTCAGTACCAAGAAAAGTTTGACATGTTGTTGAATAGAGTAGACTTGTCAGTCACCCAAACTGTTAGTTGTTTTTTGAGTGGCTTAGGTGAAGAAATACAGTGTGGGGTTAGAATGTTCAAACCAACACTTCATGAAGCGTATTGCTTGGCTAAGTTACAAGAGGCTACTCTTGCTTCTATAACCAGAAGGAATAAACCAATCTTGGATAAACCCCCGGCTCTTGCTAGAAGTTTGGCCTCTTACAGGGGGTCAACTGGAGGTTCATTGACTCCTACTTTTTCGAGGTTTCCTCACAGAAATAGCAACATAGAAAGCCAAGTTGGTTCGAGAGGTACTATGTCCAGCACTGGTTCTGTTAATTCTAAACCCAGGAGAATCTTAACTCCTAGAGAAATTAATGAGAAAAGGGCCAACAACATGTGTTTTTTCTGTGATGAAAAATATTATCCTGGACACAAGTGTAATGGGCAGGTGTACAGGCTAGACATCATAGAGGATGGAGAGTGGGAGGAAGGACCAGAGGAGATGACGGAGGACAGTGAACCCCCCTCATTGCAGGATGAAGAACAGTCACTCATATCCCTCCAAGCTCTACAGGGTGTAAACTCCTTCCAGACCATGAGGGTTACAGGTAGAGTTGGTTCTCGACTAATACACATATTGATATATTCAGGGAGTACCCATAGCTTCCTAGATGCTACAACAGCTAAAAGATTGAGATGTGAGCTATTGAAAATCCCTCCCTTGGTGGTTGCAGTGGCTGATGGGGCTCAATTGGACGGTAAAACACTGTGTAGGGGATTTATATGGACCCTAATAGAAGTTGGGGAAATGGCTGAATACATAACTGATGCCTACATAGTATCGTTGGGAAGTTGTGATATGGTTCTAGGAGTGCAATGGTTGTCCACTTTGGGGCCAATTCTCTGGAACTTTGAAGATCTAACCATGGAGTTTGTCCTCAAGGGAAAGAAACATTTACTGCAAGGCATCAAGAAGACTGAAGTTGAGTGGACAAAAGGGACAAATCAGAAAATCCTAAACCAGGCAGCACAACTATTTGCAGTAAGCATTGCATCTATCCAGCTGAATCTAGCTATGGGACAAACTGAGGTGAAGGAGCCTCAACTGAATCAATTGTTGCAGGAGTATGCAGACGTGTTTGAAGAACCAAGGTCCCTTCCCCCCCCCCCCCCCGAAATCTTGACCACAAGATCATTCTTAAGGGAGGCACAGGCCCTATAAATGTCAAACCCTATAGGTATCCAGCTCTGTAAAAAGATGTGATTGAGCAAACTGTAAAGGAAATGCTAGAAGCTGGGGTTGTTAGACCCTCCCAGAGTCCCTTTTCATCTCCCATTGTGCTAGTCAAGAAGAAGGATGGGACATGGAGGCTTTGTGTGGATTACAGACAACTCAATAAACACACAGTCCTTGATAAATTTCCAATTCTAGTGGTAGAAGAATTGTTGGATGAGTTGTTTGGGGCTGCCTACTTCTCCAAAATTGACTTGAGATCTGGTTACTGGCAAGTAAGGATGCACCCAGCTGATGTGCCAAAAACTGCATTTAGAACACATGAGGGCCATTATGAATTCCTTGTAATGCCCTTTGGATTGACTAATGCACCCTCTACCTTCCAAGCCCTTATGAACCACATTTTCAAACCTCAATTAAGGAAATTCATATTGGTTTTTTTTTATGATACTCTTATATACAGCCCTACTTATGAGCAGCACTTATGCCATTTGAAGGCAGCTTTTGAAATTTTGAGGCAACATACCCTTTTTGCTAAAAAGAGCAAATGTAGCTTTGGGGAGACCCAAGTAGAGTACCTTGGCCATATTATCACTATACATGGGGTCTCCACTGACCCTAAGAAAATATCTGCTATGTCTGAATGGCCAATACCTAAGACCATCAAGGAACTAAGAGGTTTTTTGGGATTGACAGGTTATTACAGGAGGTTTGTTAGACAGTATGGCCAAATTAGCAAACCTTTGACTGCACTCCTCAAGAAGGATTCCTTTCATTGGAGTGATGAAGCCCAGAAGGCTTTCGAAACCTTGAAAAAAGCCATGGTGACAGCCCATGTGCTGGCTTTGCCAGATTTTACCAAGGAATTTGTGGTGGAGGCTGATGCATCAGGGGGAGGCATTGGGGCAGTTCTTATGCAGAACTCTCACCCTATTACATACTTCAGCAAGGCTCTAGGCCCTAAACATCAAGCACTATCCACTTATGAAAAGGAGTTTATGGCAGTGGTATTGGCAGTGGAAAAATGGAGGCCTTACTTGTTGGGCAGACACTTTGTGATTAAAACTGATCATTTCAGTTTGAAATACTTAATGGAGCAAAAGATTTCCACATCATTTCAAGGTAAGTGGTTGACTAAGCTTTTGGGATTTGATTATGAGATATGCTACAAGAAAGGGAAGGAGAACATAGTGGCAGATGGGTTATCTAGAATGCCTGCAGCCCAGTTAGTTGCTTTGACAGTGTCTTCTATTGATTCTTCCTTGCTAGGAAAGGTTAAGAACTCCTGGTTAGCTGATGACAGCATTCAGGTCATTATTAATAAGCTGACCGAGGGGGAGTCCATTCCTAAGTACTCATATTCTCAAGGGATATTGTACAAGAAAGGGAGAGGTGGGAAATGATGCTGCATTACACTCCCACATTATCAAGCTTTTCCATGACTCCTCGTTTGGGGGCCATTCTGGGGTGGCTGTGACTGTTAAGAGGGTGTCTGGCATATTCTGGTGAAAGGGCCTCAGCAAAAGCATCAGAAACTACATAAGGGCATGTATGGTATGTCAGAGATATAAGGCAGACCTTTTAGCCCCTGGAGGACTGCTGCAACCTTTGCCTATCCCAGGTGCAATATGGACAGATGTCTCCTTAGACTTTGTTGAAGGTCTACCTAAATCTAGGGGAAAGGACACCATAATGGTGGTAGTAGACAGATTGAGTAAGTATGCTCATTTCCTTTCACTGTCCCATCCCTTTACAGTTGTGACTGTGGCTCAACTCTATTTTGATAACATCTTTAAGCTTCATGGAGTTCCAAAAACTATAGTAAGTGACCGAGACAAGGTTTTTCTTAGTCACTTTTGGTAAGAAATTTTCAAGCTACAGCATGTGTCACTGCACATGTCAACTGCTTATCATCCCCAAAGTGATGGCCAGACAGAGGTGGTCAACAGAAGTTTAGAGGGATATCTGAGGTGTATGACAGGGGAAAGACCTCATGAATGGGCCTTGTGGTTACCACTGGCTGAATGGTGGTACAACTCCAATTGGCACTCTACCATTGGACTCACACCATATGAAGTGGTTTATGGTCAACCCCCATCTATACATATTCCCTATGTTTCTGGTGATAGCTTGGTCGAGGCTGTGGACCGAAGTCTAAAGGCTAGAGAAGAATGTATTGAAATGCTCAAATATCACTTAAATCGTGCTCAACAGAGGATGAAGAAACAAGCTGACACACATAGAGTGGACAAACAGTTTGAGGTAGGAGAGTGGGTTTTTGTCAAGCTTCAGCCATATAGACAACATTTTGTTGCCCTCAGGCTCAATCAGAAACTTGGTCCTAAGTTTTTTGGGCCTTTCCCCATCTTGGCTCGAGTGGGTTCAGTAGCTTATAGATTGCACTTGCCCCCTCAAGCAAAAATACATCCAGTCTTTCACATCTCTCTACAGAAGAAATTTGTAGGTGTCCCTCCTGCAACCTTAGGGTCTGTACCTGATGTTGATGAATTAGGTATGTTAGCTGCTGAGCCTATGGCTGTATTGGCTCGAAGATTGGGTAAGAAGGGTAACAAGGCAATAGTTTATGTTCTGATACAATGGTCCCATCAACCAAATGAAGAGGCTACCTGGGAGTTATATACTGAGATTGAAGCTAAGTTTTCAAATTTCAACTTGGACGCTTGAGGACAAGCTTTTCAAAGGGAGAGGCATTTGTTACATGCTGAAGGTAGAAGGCACATGGAAGGCACGAGTAAGGGAAGGCACTTTAATAAATTAGAAGGCCGTTTGAGTTTGTTGGTAAGGGCCCATTTGCGATGGGTTGTTAGGGGAGAGAGAAGATCGTTTCTACTGTTTTATAACCAGCCATTGTAAAGTGTTGGTTAGGCAATCTATGAATGAATTCTCTCTTTCTCCCTCATATCTTCTTCTGCTATTCTCCCTTATTGCTCTGTTCTTACACTAATCATCTATCCGATTAAGAAAAATCTATCAATTAGCCAACTCTGGGGTGGAGATGTGGGCGACGAAGTATGGCGTGAAGCAGTCTTGGGGCACAAATTCTTGTCGTCAAGGAGTTCTATGCCTAGAGGTGTATACGCCACCAAGGTGTATACGAAGTATGGCGTGAAGTCAGATTGCATCAACCTAAGTCGGCAGAAATTATTGATGACAGAGAGATTACTTTTAAGGCACAATCCACCTCCGATTGACTGCTTTCTTATGATCCAATCAAGGAATGTTTTACCAAGTTATCAATACATAGTAAACATCCAAATAAACATAACAGAACTGTATGTTCCAACCTGCTTATCTATCAAAGACATCGAAAATCTATTTTAACCCCAAAATCAAGAGAGACGAGTCCACACTATCTGAGAAATTCGAACCATCTGCATATTACACCCTTACAGTATGAGAAATTTAGTTCAAGGGGTGAAAGATCAATGGTACTATTTATTTTCTATTGTTCTTGCTTATATAAATTCAGTTGTATAAATTGCTGCATTTACTAGCTTCCAGGCTACCAAAGGCAACTGCGCTCACCTATCATAAGTGCTGTCAGCACTATAAATCTGCTATGATAGCTTTTTCTTCCTCCCCCCCCCCCCCCGGGTTAATAATTCACAGATGATAAATATTCACTTTTTTCAAAGTTCTTCGATATGAACTTATAATTCACAGATGATAAATACACTTTTTTCAAACAAGTTCTTCGATATGAACTTATAAACAAAGCGCAAACTACTTTGTTGCTTGGTCCTCCAAACCCCCCCCCCCCCCCTTCTCAACAAAGAAGGGGGTGGAGGGAGATAACGTCTAGAATTACATGACTAGGTGCAGCAGGCATTCAAGTTCTTTCCACAATGTCACATTGCACGTACTACCGCCGGGGGCATGGGCAGAAATCATGGGACTTACAATTGACAACTATATGAGCAGTTTCTGGTGAACAGTCTCTAAGTCGTACCTTACAAGGAAGATGCAAATATCTGGTCAAAGGTTTCCATGAATGTTTCAGCTGCTAGAAACTCCATGCTGCCTGCCTCTTAATTGCTTGACCCAAATCCACGAGGAGCAGGCCGAGTACGTAAACCAACAAAATCAGCCAATTGCTTGTTCGATATTCCTCTTCTCTTTCTCCTTGCAGTTCCAGGAGGAGCCTACAAGATAACAAACCCATCAATTAAAATCAGACCCCAAGCAACAGCTTAGAACAACACACAATTGTTGCAGAGTGGGAGGCTTTATAGCATACAAGCATCTGGAATGGGATTAGAACGGCGATTACAAATTTACAAGGTTTTTTTCCCACCCCGGGGAGGGGGGGGGGGGTGCTCCCAATAACTCCTCCAAATCAAACTAAAACAATACACTTGAGTCCTGCTTATTCCTGAACAGCAGAACTCGTTGAGTGAGCAAATATGAAATGTCTCTCGTGATCAAAACTGGGTCTATCATCCCGTGTCGTATTTCTAGCTGCAGAAGTCTTTTATTCACATTTTCTGGCAACCAGAAATTCCAGAGAGAACGGAGTGCTTCTTTATTGATGCCATGGCTCAGATCTTACATACATGAAGTCGTCTCAGAGGTCACGCAAGAGTCGGATGTCACCTATCAGCATTCTGTGGCCAGCTTGGGTTGATGATGACATCTGGCTCTCAGTCAACATATCGCTAACCTCTACCACCTTTTCTGATTTTTTCTTCTTGGGTTGGTAAGCAGGCCGCCCCTACCTGGGCCTATTACTACAGGAGTCCACAACAACAAGAGGCTTGGAGACGACTTTTTTTTTGGGGGGGGGGGGTTTCAAGGTCCACCACACATAAGGCCAATTGTGGTCACAACGAATTGAATCATGGAGATGGGAAAAACAAGTGACTCATTGCTTATGTGCCATGTGAGCTATAGAACTCAACGGAAGACCCTGTCAATTTTGGCATCTCCCTTGCCCGTGGTTTTTGACCTCCCAACTTCATGTGATTCTGTCATCGACCAGCCGCATCCTTCCACTTGATTCCACATTTGAACATCATAGTTATACAGTAATAACTTCCTTATCAATCAATCCTCCTTTCTATCACAAAAGGGAGGAGAAGTCAATATATTCCAGGATGAAGTGACCAGAACAAACGCCAACAATATTTCCACTATCTTTTTCTGATAAGGAGCAATACTTTCCAATTACTTGGATAACCAAGAACACCCTCCCGCTAACCACCAGGGAGAGGGGAGGGGGACAAAGAGAAAGACTTAGGTATCTACAAAACGAAAAGAGGAAATGTAGGGACCACACGGGGGGGTGCAACAATATTACTGACCTTTTGCTCAGACTTAACTGCTTCCTCAAGGTTGCTAAGTGCAGGTACTGATCCGCCTTGCATTACACCCATTAAATTCTTCATCCGGACACGCATTTGGAAAAGTTGAGCAATAAGCTGGCTCACCTGAATCATGGTTCCATGAAACAGGAAAATTAGTTTGCATCGATGATTTAACTAGTATATCAATATATTGCCAATAGAACCCCCCCCCCCCCTCCTTTCTCTGCAGGAAGCTTTTGAGCAAGCCTTCTTATCAAAAATATGTCAATTGGTGTGTGTATACCTGCTGCTCTGTTTTTCCTGAATCTTGAGCAACTCTTTTTCTCCTAGCTGGAGATTCAGCCAAAAGCTCTGGCTTCTCTCTTTCCTCTGTAATCACAGAAAGACACACAATGAACATCATCTTGGCAGGTAGATTAATCAGAATGCATAGAGTGAAGAGATCACTGTTCCCCCCTAGCCTCCTTGTGGTGGGGATGAGGGCGAAGTAGATCTCTACCAGTTCTATAAATATTATTTTGCTATTTCACTTAAATTTTACCCCACTTTCTAAGCTGGTGAAACATGAGCGACTAATGGTGGAAAACCAGAATACATTCCTGTTTGCAAGTACTGCAAGTACCACTGACAGATGAATCCATATTCACCTGCAACTTATCATTTCTTATCACTAAAGCCGAGCTGATACATGCTTATTCCTTTCATCTTGCATTGTCCTCAACCAGTACACACCGCCAACTGACTCAAGGAGAGTGGCAGTTAACCTAGGTAAGGGTGAGTGCCAAAAAGGCTAAACATGGATTCAATGCATACCCTACAATGATTCTTTTTTCAAGCTCAAAATCATTTCAACAGATAATTGCATCTCTGCCAAACAGGGATATGCCCCGTTCAGCTTTTGGAAAGGACAGGCTGCACTGCCACCATCCCACTGCCCAGGACACAAGGCTGGGTGGTTACCAGCAATCCTGAGATGGGCTCCACAGCCCACAACATGGACTATCCTCAGGTGTCGTAAAACCTACCTCTCCTCCATCTCATCTACTTGCACGTTTACAAGCTCCATGTCACTTGATTATGGTAAGCAGCAGAGCAACACATTTTTCTCACCGGAAAATTCAGCAAGAGACCAGTTGCCAAGCACCCTTTTTTGCACATCTCGTGAAGATTAAATAAACTGAAGCAAGCAATACAGCAGCCACCTTTGAGATGGAGCTCAACGGAGATCTGGAGACATATAGGCATGCACCATTAACAAGACTAACTGCACAGTTGCCATCGGAGACTGAATGGCTGGAGTACCATGTTTTATTCTTAATTGCTCTCTAATATTACAAACCATTATCCGCAAAGGGAAAGGAGGAGCCAGCTAGTTAGACAAGCCATAACTTTGATCAACACCATCATTAC
Organism: Selenicereus undatus; assembly: GCA_017589665.1. Lineage (NCBI taxonomy): Eukaryota > Viridiplantae > Streptophyta > Magnoliopsida > Caryophyllales > Cactaceae > Selenicereus > Selenicereus undatus. The sequence goes on along the minus strand of JACYFF010031952.1, from coordinate 24,244,790 downwards.
CACAAGAAAAAAACCAGCATGTTAACCCCACCACTCAATCTTCCCCGCCAAACATTTCTTGACTCAAAAGTAAAATTTTTGCAAGAGGAGCTGTGCTAACAAAAAATTGAATCACGCAGAACCTATTTTTCATGTTTTTCTATCCTAAAATGTCCAAGAAAAGACAAATCAAGACTCAGAAACTAAGCAGCTCAACCAATGATTATCCTACTTTTCTTAGCCAATGCCTAATAACACAATTGGCTAATAATAGAGTATTGAAAGCCAGAGTATACATGGCCAAAGGCGCATGAGATGACAATTCACAGAGAACATTGTAAAACAAGCACAAACCAACGAACTGGACATCTAATGGAACTGTCTCAGGTGGGATGGAGTGAGTTTCAATGACTACACAAAACTAACTAATCAAGAAGTTCTAGGGTTTCAAAGGGAGAAATGAGGAACTTGCCCCATGATAGAGAACTGAATAGACTAAGCAACATGCATTACGAGGTCCTAAATGTCAAATGTGGGGAAAACCTGGAGTCATTGCTTCAATCATTGATTCCATTAACTTCAAGCTCTTTTCTGCTTCTCGAATTTGTGCGGGAGTAACCTGATATCATGGTTCAAGAATTTGAATTGCAAAATCCCATGCTTTCAATGAAGCAAGAATGAATACGAGGACTTTGCTTAGATGTATGAAAATTCTATCAGTTTTATACCTTTGCCATGCCTGGGATCATCCCAATAACACGGCTTATGGAACCCATCTGTGCAACTGCACGGGTCTGCTTTAGGAAGTCATTAAAGTCAAACTTTGCATCCATTATCTTCTTCTGAATTTCTTCAGCTTCTTCTTGTTTCATCTAAAGAAAGAGTTTGCAAAGCAGGGTTAGAAACTGTTTCCTTAACATAAGAGGAAAAGATTAGTAATACACTTACAACTTCCTGTGCTTTCTCAACAAATGACAGAACATCTCCCATGCCTAAGATGCGTCCTGCCATACGATCTGGGTAGAAAGGTTCCAGGTCCTCCATGCGCTCTCCTCTTCCCACAAGTTTGATTGGCTTTCCTGACACCTGAAACCAATTGGTCGTTAGACTAAAGTGGCAGTACATGCATACTTCACAAGCACAAACTTTTTGGGTAGCACAAGAACCATGAACCATCAGGATTACATAAATTCCGTTCAGAATGAAAAAGGACCTCAACTGTTTGGATATCAACATCTCACAGAAACATGAAGCTATTTGCCATTGCTCCTCATTCATTATGGTCATATAAAATTTATTATCCAGTTGCATCAAAGACTCAGAGAACAAGTATAATAGTTGTTTTTTTCTTTTTTTTAGGGTGTTCATTTACATACATTTTTCAACAGTTAAGATTCATAGGGTTCAACAGTATTTCAATTCCAATGAATAATCATTAACAAGTCAATTGAAGCTGACCAGTCAGAAGTTCCTTCAAAAGGCAGCAAAAGCACACAGCAACTCATCACGAAAGCTTTAACATGAAATCACATATCATCCTCTTTTAAAGAGTACTCGAGGAGGTCAGCATTTAATCAATCTTTTTAATGGCTGATGTAACTCCCACAGGCACAGACTAAAACAAAAAACAGACCATCAACCTTTTGTTTATGGATCAAACAATACAATTTACACTTGGAAACCATTTGTTATCTAACTCTGACCAATTACCATCCGCATGCATTTTTCAAATGATTCAAGAAATATGGATGTAGACAGCATTAATCAGCTTAATCGAAATAGAGCTCCAAAAAGTGATCCAAGCAGAAGCTAAACCAGATAACACAAAACCTGTCAAAGGGTTATGGCATGATTCACGTAAGTAACAGCTATGTAATGGGAACACTGAGAATCAAATAGAGTAGCAACTGACATAGGAAAACTTTAGAAGCTGATATTGTCAGTGCTACATATAGATGTGGCGTAAGAATGAGCTCTAATCAGCGGTGGAGAATTGAAGCACAAAATTACTTAGCAAAAAATTGACTACCTCTTTGACACTGAGGGCTGCTCCACCTCTTGAATCTCCATCTAGTTTTGTCAAGACAGCACCGGTAATACCAATCTCAAGATTGAAAGTGGTGACCAAAGCTGCATAAAAATTATAGGGTTAGAAATTATAAATGGTTAGAAGAAGACAATACATGATCAACCCAAGTAACAATGAGGTAGCACCAAAAACAACGGAGCTCATAGATCAACGAAAGCAATAGAATTGCACCTGCAGCTTCTTGACCGGTCATTGCATCCACAACAAGCAACACTTCTGTAGGATTTACCGCCCGCTTCACCTCTTTCAACTCATCCATCATTGCCTTATCAATCTGCCAAAATCGAAGGAATAGCTCAGACCAGTTTATGGAGTGAGTTCAGCATAAAGCAGCATCCAGATCTGGCTATAAATAAAATATGACCTGAAGCCTCCCAGCAGTATCCACTATGACAACGCCTATGTTCTTCTTTTTGGCTTCTTCTAAGCCTTGCTTTGCTATATCTGCAGGCTTAACATCAGTACCAGCTGTATAGACGGGCACACCCACCTGTCACAAGCTCGCTGATAAACATAAGGGTGAATATACTTTAATTTCAGACAAGGGGAAAAAGGAAACACCAGAATTCCTCCCCATGCAATACGCACGATATCAAATTGTATAATCTCTAGTCAAGAAACAGATGCTAAACCCTAATCAAGGAAACTCAATGCTAAAGAACTTTGTTCCCGAAAATCTAGTTAATACCAATCAGTCTTATTTTTCTACATCCCATTTTTCCCCTAGGATGATAGTTGCTGGAGGAAAAGCTTAGATACAGATCATTTCCTAGCAAAGATTCAACGAATTTATGTAAGCTGGAAATTCGAGGAAAATAATTTCTCTTACTTAAGTGACTTCTATATGAGCAGCAATGTTATTTGATTTTTTCCACATTAATCACGCATTGTTACAGAGCAACGGACAATATATAATGCTTCACTGAAGCTGCAAGGTTTCCAGTAAGAACCATTTCTCCATGCTTAGAATCCCAGAGCAGCAAATATGTCTATGACAATGTTACAGGTATCTAGCACTTTTAAATTAAAAAAAATAATAAAAAAAGAACTATGTTGAAATATAAGGCACTCCCTCAAGCCATGCATATCACATCTGATGGCCTTGCCTTCATCCGATCTGGAGCTTTAATTTTGTTGTCAGAGATGTGGGATGTAAGTTCACCAGTATTGTTGAACAATTCAAGCACTTCAAAGACAATAAAAATAAGCTTCCTAGAATGTTACTAAATGTAAACCCTCGAATCAAAGGGTTTTAGACCAGAATAGATAATAAGATATAGAATAGTCAGTTCTTAATCTGTTCGCTTTGGCATCTCCAGATAAGTATGTCTGAATATTCAAGAATACAACAAAGAAAACGTTATCTCAAAAATAAACATGGATAAAAACAGTTGCGCTTGGTCTGTGTTGTTACCTGTTGCCCCAGTATTATAAGTTGGTCGATTGCTGCAGGTCTGTACACATCTCCAGCAACAAGCATGCAACTCTTTCCCTGAAGATTCAAAATAACAACCCAACATTTTCACACACTGATATAACTAAAGAAAGATAATTAAAGAAGGAATAAAATGCATCAGGATGATTCATTTACTACTTACAAGCTTCTTCAGATAAAAAGCTAACTTTGCAGAAACAGTTGTTTTCCCAACACCTTGTAGTCCTGCCAGTAGGATAACTGTGGGCCCAGATTTGGCGAATACAAGCTCCGAGACCTCTCCACCCATTAATTTCACCAGTTCATCATGCACAATCTGCAATAGAGAGTATCAGAAATATGACATGTCTTTGTTCAGCCAGAACCCAATCCACTGATGAAATCATACACTTCTTTGTGTATAAATTAAGAAAGTGAAAGTCTTGCAGAAAGCGTCGTAAGATACAAAGCAAACCTTAGATTCAAATGCAGGAACCATGCAAAGAAACAAGAAGTACCAGTAAACTACTGGTTGATTCAAAGCAAATTGGGTTTAGAAAATGCATACTTTGACTAATTGCTGATCCGGTCGAACTCCTTTAATCAATTCAACTCCAACAGCCTGATCCGTCACAGACTGAACAAACCTTCGTGCAACAGGAAGGCTGACCTGTCATTAAAGAATGCCACACCTATACCTGTTACTCCGAATAGATTACACCTCACATAACAATGCTACAGAAATTACTATAAGCTCACGTCTGCTTCCAACAGAGCTCTTCTGATATCTCGCATGGGTTCCGCAATATTTTCTTTGGTCAGAACCTCTAAAGAAGAATACAAGAATCACACTTAGCTTCAAATCACTTGAGAACTTCAAAAAAAATTGAAATCACAAATTTTGAAAGATGTACTTGGGGTCATCCAGAGCATCCCAACATACTAACCAATCATGCTTGGAAGGCAGAATAACCCCCACCCAAAAAAAAAAAAAAAAAAAAACAGAAAACCTACCACCCTCAAAAATGAATATTGATTTGACAGGATGCAATTTTAATTCCAATATCATATAAGCAAAATAACAGGAAATCAATGCGAGAAATTCTTTAATGTTAATTCCAATGGATCCCTTACAATCAAATAGGGTGACAAGAGTCCTCCATTATCAATTAAACCACTGAGATAGATGGACCTTTAAGAACTTCTACAATACCATTTCCAAATCATCAAAATCCACACTCGTCATATGTCACGGGTTGCTAATTCACTCAAACTTAAACCCATGTGGCCTAGCAAACTATACTTGGAACCTCTTGCTTTGTTTGCTAGTAAGCCTTAAGGATGCTTGACTTAGACTTGTGGAAAGCTAAGTAAGGAAGCACATAAAGAGAGTAGACACTTGAGGAAGTTTGAGAGAATGTCTTGTATATTGCACTTGGAAATGCTTGGTATACAAATGAGCCATATTGGGATTTATATACACATCCACCTCCTCAACAGACGATGGGATCTATTTGATCATACGGTTATTATTACACTTCCGGAATATTCTATATAAATATCTATGATTCTACACAAATGTGGAATCGTGTGGAACCCTCCGAAATCCTCTAGAACATACTCTAGAGAAATCTAGAGAATCCGGGACATTCTAGAGTATTCTAGAGCGGTCCGTGACATCCCCCCCCCACCTAATCCAGTGGCGTCCTCGTCACCTTCTTGTCCTCGTATGCTCGGATCCGCTCCTTGAATTGCCACAAGTGTTAAATGGGCTCCCAGCTAGCTTCGCTATCGTGTAGTCCTTTCCACTCGACAAGGAGTTCATGTGTCGGTGGTTGGTTCGGATGCCGCACCACTCGATTGGCCAAAACTTCTTCCACTAGCTTGTCATGCTGAACTCAGGTGCCCGTTGTGAGAAGCCTCTACTCGGATCCACGTGAAAGTCTCCATGATAAGGATTGAATAGACTTAAATGGAAGACAGGGTGGTACTTGATCTTTGGAGGCAATTCCACCTTATAAACTTGTGCCCTCACCTTCTTAAGGATGGGGAAGGGACCTTCATAACGTCGAATGAGACCCCGATGTCGACCACCTAACCTCGCGTGGTAGTACATCTTGACAAGTATAAGGTCTCCCACTTGAAACTCCCTTGGACATCTCTTCTTGTCAGCCCACTTCTTCATCTTTTTGGAGACCTTCTCCAAGTAAACTTGAGCCACGCCCACTTGATCGTTCCCATCCTTGCCGAACTTGTAGTTCAGTGGGCTTGGACCCTTGTGGCCTGTGGCAAGACAACTCGAGATCAACGGTTGTTACCCCGTGACAATCTCGAACGGACTCCGGCTTGTAGACTTGCTCTATTGTAAGTTGTAGGAAAATTGGGCAACATCAAGCAACTTAGCCCAATCCCTTGGGTTAGCGCTCACGTAGTGCCTCAAGTAGAGCTCCAAAAGAGTATTGACCCTCTCGATTGGTCCATCACCTTGGGGATGGAAGCTAGTAGAGAAGTTAAGCTCGAACTCCATAAGCTTGAACAACTCCATCCAAAATATCACCCTGTGAAGCGAGTGTCCCGATCACTAACAATAGACCGAGGCAAGCCCCACTACTTTACCACATGTTTGAAGAATAAGCGGACGACTTGCTTGGTAGAGCATTCCTTGGGTGCGGGAATAAAGGTGGCATACTTGGAGTATCGATCCACCACGACGAGCAACCAGTTGCACCCCTCACTCGTGGGCACTCCCACGATGAGGTCTTGGAGACACTCTCCCATGGCCTTTTGGGAACGGGGAAAGGCTCTAAAAGTTTCGCGGGTGCTCCTTGCTCTATCTTGTCTTGTTAGCACATAAGACAAATCTTCACATAGGGTTCAACATCATCTTTCAAGTGAGGCCAATAGTAGGAATCTCCTACCAGCTACATGCTTCTCTAAGGACTTGCTACAGATGACAATGTCATCAAGATAAACAACAATGAAGCAATCAAGGGAATGAGCAAGTACCTTGTTCATGAGGGTGCAAAATATAGCTTGTGCATTTGTGAGGCCAAAGCGCATAACAAGAAACTCGCACAAACCATAACGTGTCACACACGCTGTCTTTGGCTCATCCCCTTCGGCTATATGGACTTGGTAGTACCCACTCCTCAAATCGAGATTGGTGAAATACCTTGCATTTCCAAGTTAATCAAACAAGTTATCAATGCGAGAGATGGGATAATTATTCTTGATAGTGATTTTGTTGAGTGTCCGATAGTCAATGCATAGTCGGAGGGGCCCATCATACTTATTTTAAAACAATACCGCTGCACCATAAGGCAACTTGGAGGAACGAATATAGCTAGTGTCAAGAAACTCCTTCAATTGTCTCCTTAGCTCCTTAAGCTCCGGAGGCGCCATGCGGTAAGGGGTAAATGCAGGTGGTTTAGCCCCTAGTTCCAACTCTATAGCATAATTGACTTCCCTTATTGGAGGAAGTCTCTTAGGTAACTCAGCGGACATGACGTCTTTGAACTCTGTAAGTACCTCTTGGACGGCCATGGGTGCTTGTAACTCCTTGGCCTCCTTATCCAGCTTGAGTGTGGCAAGGAAAGTGAGCTCCTTCTTCTTGACTACCTTAGAAATTTGGAGAGCAAAGAGCATCTTGCCTTCATTGATGTCTCTCTTCACGAGAACAACACAAGGTTGCCTCATCTCCATGATACACATGGTGTTGGTGTAAAGCACCAAGAATGCCTTCATCATGTCCAGAAAATCGATGCCCCAAATAGAATTTCTTTTCTAAAGGGGCAACGGTAATGTCGACCTTATCTTTCCATTGGCTGATTTGGATGACAGCACCCTGAGCAACGCCCTTTACGGGGAGGCTTCGTGCATTGACTCCTTTCACGTAGTCTTTCTCCTTAGTGTAGGACAAGCCCACTTTGTCAGCAAGCTCCTTGGCCATGTAGACCGTATCAGCTCCCATGTCAAGCATCGCTTGTAGTGACTTGCCATTGATAATGGTCTCCACATACATACGCCCACGAGGTTGTCCTTCCACCTTGGCTTGAATGGCATTGATTAGCTTGAGGAAGGAGATCCTCCTCTCCTCCTCTTGCTTCTCTTCCTCTTCTTGAACAAGGGCGGCAAGCTTGCCCTTCTTAAGACATTCAAAGGACCGATGTAGTCCGTTGCACAAGAAGCAAGAGTACTTCTTCGGTGCTTCGTCTTTCTTACCCCTCCACTTGTCCTTAGAAGGTTTGCCCTTCTGGAGAGACTTGTCCCGGTCTCCCCCACCCTTGCCGTTACCTCTGTCCTCTTGCCTTGTCCCTTTGAGAAGTCTCCCTTGAACTCAACTAAGCACTCGGTGATAGCAATAGCGGAGGCGAGGTCTAACACCCCACGACTCTCAAGTTCCATTCGGGCCCAATTACTTAGGCCATCGAGGAAGCAAAACAGGGCATCTTGCTCCCACATGCTTGGGATTTCCAAGAGGAGCGCTTCGAACTCCTTCACATACTCCCGTATGTGACCTTCGTTGTGGTATCTTAACTTGGCCCGTGCTTCCCGTTCCACATCCTTGGGATAAAATTATTCCTTGAGTTCCCTCTTGAATCCGTCCCAAGTGATGATGTGGTCGGACCCTCGGTTGACATCGTCACATCTACAACTCCACCAAACAAAAACTATATCCTTAAGAGAGAAGAAAGCAAGGCTTACCTTTTGGCCCTCATCCGTGATGCCTACCCCTCCAAATTAGGCCTCAAGTTTCCAAAAGAAGTTGTATATCTCCCTTGAGTTCCTCACCCCATTGTAGGTTGGGGTTTGGAGCACATTCCCTTTTAGGGCGGGGGATACTTGGACTGGTCCACCCCCATTGGTTACCGTAGCTATGCACAACTTGAGATGGGTCTCCAAGACTTTGAACCTAGCCTTGTGTGCATCCAGCTCGGTCTTATAGGTGGCCACCTCCGTCTTGCAAGTTTGATGCTCGGCCTTGCAAGCTTGAAACTCACTCTCCTTAGCGGTCTCCGACACTCGAAGGGCATGGATCTCCTCCCTGAGATCGACGGAAATGGAGGCCATGGCAGATTGCATCTCCCATCGGAGCTCATCCATATCCAACACAGACTCAAGCTCCTCAATGCTTTTCTCCATGTCCTCAACCCTACCTGTTAGGGTGGACATGGAGGCGTTCACCTCCCCGAGCCTTTCCTCCACAAGGCCCATCACGTCCTTGTTGGCCTTGCCCTACTTGCCCCCTTTTAAAAGTTTGGCGACATCGGTGACACTAGAAGTCATGAGATCTCCCCAATAAGGAGGCTTTGAGACAAACTGTCACGGGTTGCTAATTCATTCAAACTTAAACCTGGTGCGGCCTAACAAACTGTTCTTCGAACCTCTTGTTTTATTTGCTAGTAAACCTTAAGGATGCTTAACTTAGACTTGTGGAAAGCTAAGTAAGCAAGTACACAAAGAGAGTATACACTTAAGGAAGTTTCGGAGAATGCCTTGTATATTACACTTAGAAATGCTTGGTGTACAAATGAGCCCCTTGAAGGTTTATATACACGTCCACCTCCTCAATGGACAGTGGAGATCTATTTGACCATCCAGTTATTATTATACTTCCGGAATATTCTATATAAATATCTATGATTCTACACAAGTGTGGAATCGTGTGGAACCCTCCAGAACCTTCTGGAACATACTCTAGAGAAATCTAAAGAAATCCAATGTGTTCTAGAATATTCTAGATCGGTTCATGACACATAGGACAACTAGTGCACCGTTGGTGCCATCAAACTAATCAAATTTGTACTCTTTCTAAGAGCTCTCAGAAAAGTTAACTCTTTTACGGTAAAAAACTAAATAGATGACAGAACAAATCATATTCCCTTAAAAGTTCAAATAAATTATGAGACAAAGCGAGTATATAATCAGACGCAAACATAAACAACCCCAAGCAACAATAATAAAATACGTGAAAGCAAAAACATTGATGAAAGCATTGACTTACCTTGGCCCCTGAGCTTAGACCAAGCAGCTTCAAGTCCAGTAGTGAGTTGCCCAAACATCTCAGCCCTAACAACCCATCTCATCTCTCTCCTACCCTTGCTAACTGCTTTCGAATTCACAGCTCTCCACAACTCTCTCTGTCAAATTCGACCCATTTTGAAACAAATACACACCAGAATTCCTCAAATTTCAAAAAAAAAAAATCAAGATCGCTGCTTCGGAAATCAACTGTGAATAAACGAAAGTAACAAATGAGAGAGAAATGCTCACAGAGAAAGGGTTTCTGGAAGAGAGACCAATGGCGGAGGCTGAGCCGGTAGTCCATGACGAAGAACAAGCATTGACTACTTTCGAGAACCTTCTGGAAGGTGTGTGGAAGCATATGGCGGAAGAGAGAGAAGAAGGTGAACGTAATTGCAGGGAATTCGGCGCTGTTGGAGATGCCAAATGTATTCCCTCCATTGATGAGGAACTCCCTCTCTCTCTCTCTCTCTCTCTCTCTCTCTGTGAGCTCCGGTTTTCTCCCTGCTCTCCTTCTCTACTTGGCTCGGATGAGAATGGCTGATTAAGAAAGAGAATACCTTATCCTGAGGAAGAAGCGGGACGCCGTTTCGATGAATTACATAATCCAGGAATATCCTTGTCTTTTCAGCGGTCCCGGTGGAGTTTCATTTTGTGAAACTATGCCATGTTATGTCAGCATGAGTTCAACAGTTTTAAAATTTACATTCTTTTATTTTTTCAACAAACAAAATTTATTTCGGCACAAATAATTTAATATTTATTAATAGATCCCACAACTAAACATATTTTATTTATTTATATTGTAAAATTTATTTTTGCATATTTAGTTTTGTATAAGTGAAAAATAAATTTTATTTTCCGGATGAAAAAATATGTAATTTATATTTCCGAAAAATGTATTAATTTATTTTAAAGTATCTAAAAATTGATGAGTTAAGTTGTATTGGTTGAACGATTGAAAGCATACGGAATATAATGCAGAATGTAACTAATACAAATGCAAAAATGAAAATTGATATTGAATAAAATTACAACTCGAGTAGTCGATATGTAGAACTCTAATTTAGATGACGGAAAAAAATACAACACAAGTAAATGACGAATGACCCTTAACATCTATGGTTGTGAGCTTTGTCGCGCCCTATGTCGATTCCATATTTCCTCGATTAGGTCGTATTGGAGACGTGTATGTAGTGCTGGGTCATGAATTTCTGCAACTTTACGGAGGTATGCAGCATAGCACGGATGATGGCCTTGTTGAACATTTGGTTGCGGGATGTTGTCCTCGACATCATCGTAGTCGAAAGTAAGGTCATACGAATCTCATTCGTCCTTGACGATCATGTTATGGAGTATAATACATGTCTTCATTATCATACCCAACTCACATTTGTCCATGTTCCTAGCAGGACAGCAAATAATAGCAAACCGAGCTTGTAGGACCCCAAATACTCTTTCCACATCCTTCCTAACAGACTCTTGACGTTCGGCGAACAATCTTGCCTTGGGTCCTTGGGGAAGAGAGATAGTTTTCACGAATGTTGCCCATCTTGGATAAATACTGTCGGATAAAAAGTACTCAATATTGTACTTGTGACCGTTCATGACGTACTCACATTTCGGCGCCCGACCCTCATACATCTCTTTGAAAACATCTGATCGATGAAGAACATTTAAATCGTTCAGGCTACCCAGGCATCCAAAGAAAGCGTGTCATATCCAAAGGTCATATGAAGCAACGACTTTAAGAATCAAGGTGAGGACTCTATAAATCCCTTTTGTGAACATCCATTTCCAAGCCAATGGACAATTCTTCCATTTCCAATGCACACAATCTATGCTCCCTAACATACTGGGGAAATCACGCGCCTCGGGAACTTGCAACAGTCGATCAACATCAGCTTGTGTTGGTTTTTTCAAATACTCATCCCCAAACACTTGAATGAAACCAGCAGCATGGTTTTTTATACACTCCATAGTCGTGCTTCCTCCAATCATCAAGTACTCATTCACACAATCTGTCGATACCCCATAGGCGAGCATACGCATCGCTGCGGTGCACTTGGTGAGCGGCGACAACCCATGCCTACCAGCACAGTCGTACCTCAACTGGAAGTACTCAAATCGACTATTGAGGGCGTCAATAATGCGGAGGAACATATGCTTCCGCATCCGAAACCTACGCTGAAAGTGGGTTTCGTTGTAAATGGAATTATCTGCAAAGTAGACTTTGTGGAGGTGATCGTGTGCATCTTCTCGATCTCTCGGAATGAATCTTTTCTTCTTTCTTGGTCGTCAGGATGATGAAGGTCGTCCCCCCTGTCCATGTTTCACAGCTAACTAAAATGACTCAACGTGAGATTGATAATTGAGTATGGTTTCAAGAATCGATGAGTCATCACTAGAAGATGATGACACCAGTACGAATCTGAGACTATCTCTTAATTCTGTGGAAGATGAAGAAGATGAGTCACTCTTTTTGTTGCACCTGTGACGGAAGTTTCAAATGTTAGGGAAATTCACATATTAATAAAGCAAAATAGGTTAAGGTAGGTTGAAGTTTGTATTTTTTTTTTTTTTAAGTGGGTTGAAATAGGTTGAAATAGGTTGAAGTGGGTTGATGTTGGTTGAAGATGGTTGAAGTTGGTATATTTTTTATGTGGTAGGTTAAATTGGGTTAAAATAATGGGAATGTAATTAATGTGTGATAATTTATGAAGTTATCGAACTTTTGTGAAATTTTTCTTCGTTCTTTTTTATTTTCTATTTTTTTAATTTTTAATTTTTAATTTTTAGGTTTTTATTTTTTATTTTTCATTTTTCATTTTTTTCATTTTTCATTTTTCATTTTTTACTTTTTTATTTTTTCTATTTTGTTTTTTTTATTTTGTTTTTTTATTTTTTATTTTTTATTTTTTTAATTTCTTATTTTTTTTCTTTTTTCTTTTTCTTTTTTCTTTTTTATTTTTTAAATTTTAAGTTTTTAATTTTTAATTTTAAATTTTTTT
>JACYFF010031952.1:24154810-24204967 GCA_017589665.1 Selenicereus undatus | reverse complement strand
AGTAGCTAAAATGAAGGAGAAAATTGTATATAAAATATGAATTATCACTTCGTGACAACATCAAGCACCGAGTCATGCGCTCTATCTCTTTCGCCTTTCTTTTGGCGACTTTTCTTCCAATGGCGCAGATCAGTCCACCAACTTGCTTTGTTGCTGTATCTTCAGTAGCATCCGTTGTTGGTGTGTCGAGGGTGCTGGGTGAGCCGGATGTCTCACTCTCAGAGTACCCGCCCACCTCATTGATCCTCAAGCGTTTAGTGGCCACATCTGTAGATTGATCGCAATTGACCTTCCATTTCAGTTGGTCCTTCAGTAGCACCCACCAATGCATCAAGTCAAACGGTTTGTCCACCATATCAACGTATAGATCTTGGTCTTTCTGCATAATATCGTCTTCATTCGCCCCACTTGGGTTCGCCCGATAAGTCTGGCCCATACAAGCGGTCCACTTGGATACAAGTGGAGCTGCTCGATTCCAACGGGCGTTGAAAACTTTTCCTCCTCGGTTCGTAGCTCCATTGGGAGCCTTGACTTGAGAGAAGGTCTCTTTCATCTTTTCAACATAAGCTTGGTCTTTCTTCTTAAGCCTATGGGGAAAATGAGGCAAAGGTATATGGACTTTCTCAGAAGAAGAAGAAGAAGGACCCTTAGAAGGAGAAGGGTCAATTGACTCAAAGAAGTCTTTCTTTTTAAGCTCCTCTTCCTTAGAAAGTGACTCAGGAAGACGGTGAGAATCAGAATCATTGGGGACACCATCAGTAGCATCCCCTGACTCACTAGATGAGCTACTCTCTGGAGGTGAAGAAGAGGAAAAAGATTTCTCGAAGAATTGGTGAAGATACCTGCAAGGCTCATTAGGACTTTTAACTTGGTTATCAATCTCTCGACCAGAACGGAGAGATATCACTGCATTCACTTTCCTCACAGACTCACTAGGGTTACCAGAAGAAGAAGATGTGTGACCCTTGGGGTTCACCTCAGGCTGACTTGGAAAAGTACTTGGCTCCCTAGATGAAGATGCTAACTGGGAAAACTATTCAGTCATAATTCTTTCCATGTTAGCATTAATAATTCTCTCCACATTATTATTAATTCTCTTCTCCAGTTTATCAATATCACTATAACCAGGAGGAGGTTGAACTTGAGTTACAGGAGGTGAAGGTCTAGGTACATTAGGTACACCTGAAAAAATCGGTCTCTGAAAGGAACTAGAAGGGTGAGAGATGGGCTGGGAGTTAGGAACCGCAGCATTTGGTCCATTACTCCAAGAGAAGTTAGGGTAATTTCTCCATACTGGATTGTAAAAAGGAGAGAAAGGGTCATTCTTAGGTCTCTGAAAGGTCATATTTGCTTGCTCTTGCCCAGTTGCTAACTGGTGAGCAAAGTAGGGACAAACACTCAAATGAATGATCTAAGGCCTGATAATGAGAGCAAGACACTAAAGAAGTCTGGGATAACTGAGTCATTTGTGGAGTCAATCATTTCAACATGTTTTCTAAAGTAGCAATCTTAGACTCTAAGTGACTCACATCAGAGACAGAATGTAACCCACCCCTTGAAATCCTAGAACTTAAGCTGTCATCCTGAGCGGTTTTCCACTGCATAGTTTTCTCAGCTAAGTCCTCTAAAAATTTTCAAATATCTGTGGCGCTCTTAGAAAGAAAGCCACCCTGACATATAGACTCTACCATGGTCCTAGTATGTTGGTCCAGTCCTTCATAAGCAATCTGGCACAAATGTGCCTGGTCTAAATCATGATGGGGACATTGGGACAACAAATTCTTGAACCTATCAAAATGTTTCCAAAATGATTCATTATCTAGTTGCACAAATTGATTGATTTCATTCCTTAACAGTTTTGGCATTAGGAAAATATTTTCTTAAGAATAATTTCACAAAATCATTCCAAGAAGTTACAGAATTAGCAGCCAAGCCATACATCCAACATTTAGCAGAATCTTTCAAAACAAAAGGAATTAATTTCATGCGCACAACATCAACGAAAATATTAGGAAAATGCATCATAGAGCAGACTTCTTTGAATTCCCTGAAAAACAAATAAGCATCCTCTAAGCTAGTGAATTTAGGAGCATCTGAGTATAGTGAGGTCTTAATTCGAAGGTCACGTTGGGTCCAAGGTCAGGTATAGTGAAGCAAGATGGCAAAGTAGTCCTAGAAGGATAGAAGATATCACTCAAAGGTCTTTCTTGTGCCATTTCTTCTAATTCAAGCTTGGGTTCTGGTTCGGGTTCTAAGTCAGGGTTGGGTTCACTCCTAAAAAGTCTATGATTTTCAGAATTTCTAACCCAACCAGTCATATAAATTCCACACCCTCACCCAAGGTTCTAGTTTTGGTTTTTTTTTTATGTTTTTTTTTTTCAATCAAAAAACAACAAAATGAATTATAAAACTAAAAACACTATTAAAACAGAAAATAAACAAAACTGAAAACAAAAGCACAAACACAAAGAAACTGCAAGAAAATAAGAAATAAAACTACACCTAAACACCCTAATTCTAAGAATAAAATTAAAATAGAAAATAAAACTCCTAAAATTAGAACTAAATATACAGAAAAGTCCACACAATCACAAAGGACATAAATATAATTTTTCTCAAATTTTTTCTGTCCCTGAATAATGCAGAAAAATGCAGACAGAATATTAATTCTAAAATTCACAGAAAAATCGAAACAGTCCCAAAAATTCCACAACAATTCACACACACTCTAAAAATTATGCTAAGTCTAGGAAAAATATTAGCATAGCAGAAATCACACCAGAAAAGGTTCAGAAAAGTTAAACAAAATGCAAAAATTGATAAAAAATCTGCACTGTAAATATTTCCGGATCAGTTCAACCTTGGATTTTTTTCACTGCACATAAACCAAACTGATTAGTGCTTTTTTTTTTGTTGGCAATAAATAGCATCTAAAATTAAAATTAAACTAATCTTGACAAAACAAAAATCGAAATCAAAATATAAACTAAATTCAAAAATAAAACTAAACTAAACTATTAAAACAAAAATTACGATTTACCTAAAACTAAAACGAAAGCAACTCTAACGAATCTAATAATTAAACTACAACTTGATGTAACCAGATTTCACAACGCCATCCTCGGCGACGGCGCCAAAAACTTGTTGTGAATTTCCGCAAGCGTACGGTTTAAAGTCGTAGTACTTACAGGAATCGATCCTCAGGGATGGTTGTGAGATTAGATTACCTAGAATTTTTAATCTAAATTAAAAATTAGAAGCATTCCAATCTGATTACCAAAAATTTAATTGCTTAAATTTCGAAGTCAAAATTGCAAAAAAAACAAGAAAGAGGCACTGATTCCAAATAAATGCAACCGGCTAACACTTCACTGCAATTATTGAACTCAAGCTTTCTGTTGCTGCTGGGTAGAACGAGCATAGTGACAGCTCTAAACCAAGCTTTTCGATTTCCACACAAGGAAAGCAAACCCAAAATTCAATTGTAGCAACTATAAACTGTAATCTAATCTCTCTTAAGATGTAAATATCAAATGTTGAATCTTCAAATGCAACAAACTGAGAATTGAAAAACGAAAGCAAATTACTTGTGATGAAACTCAGATGTAATACAAACTGGAAGCAAAGAAGAATGATGAAGACTCTTAACACTCATCTACTCTGCCACTATACTCTTAATCTGCTTGCCTCCTTGCTCTGCTCTCGACCTCCATAAAAGCTTGCTGCCAATGCCGTTCAACCCCTTCGATTGTCCCAATTATTCGAATTAATGGACTACTAACGCATTGTAACGGTCCCCTTAATGATATTGATGATCAAATATCATGAAAGAGGAGAGAGGAAGGAGGTAATGGTTGGAGAGATAAAGGTAAAAGGAAGCCGAGCTTTTGTGCTCTGTTTCGGGTTCTCTGGGCTATGGAAGAAGAAGAAGAAATGTTGGAGAGGGGAAGAAGAAGAAGAGACGGGGCAGGAGCTGGTCACGTGAGAAGTGTGTGGCTCACTTAAGTAGAGGCAGGCCGGTCCAAGCAGAGAGAAGGGAGACGACCTAGGGGAGGGCAGGAAAAGACTGGGCCAAGCCTAGCTGGAGAGGAAGAAAGAAAAGGAAAAGAAGGAAAGAGAGAGGGAGACAGAGTCTGGGCCAAGCCGGCTGGGCCATTTTCTTCATTTTCTTCTTTTCTCTCTATGGGTAGGAATACCGGTAGAGGTAAGGTTGCCTACAACTGGATCTCCCCAGACCCCGCGAAAGCGGGACCCACTTTGGGAGTTTGTTGTTGTTGTTTGTTGTTGTCTCTCTACTCTTGGTCCAATGAGCATTATTCTTTTCCAATTTTTTTCAAAATTCCAAATTCCTACAAAACAAATAAAATACTATTAAAATTCTAATTTAATTATTTATTTTAGAGAAAACATTACATAATAAAGGGCATAAAAATGTAATAATTTCAAGCTGAACAAGCATGATGTACCTTGTGACATTTGTCCAAGAGAAAAGCAACAAAGGTTACCTTTTCAGTTGAGTAACATATCTACTACTTGTGCTTTTGAGCTCATTCATGTGGATACATGGGGACCATATCACGAGAAAACACAGAGTGGCCATAGATTATGTCTAACCATAATAGATGATTTTACAAGAGCTACATGGACTCATTTAATGGTGACAAAGGATGAAGCAATGGGGCTAATTAAATCCTTTGTTAAGATGGCACAGACACAACTTTCAGCTATGATCAAAATACTTAGATCTGATAATGCCTTGGAATTGAGTTCTAGCCATACTACCATGGAGTTCTTTGCTACAAATGGGATTATACATGAAACTAGCTGTGTTCAAACTCCCCAACAAAATGGAGTTGTGGAGCGAAAACACAAGCATCTACTAGAGGTTTCAGGAGCCTTATTATTTCAGTCTAATCTACCTATAAAATTTTGGGGAGAGTGTGTGTTGACAACTACCTACATCATCAACAGATTACCTACAACAGTCATTCAAAATAGGACACCATTTGAGTTGCTTTATGGGCAAAAACCCTTTTATGACCACCTCAAGGTTTTTGGGTGTTTATGTTACATGTCTACTCCTAAGCAAGGTCAAGACAAATTCCAAGCAATAGCTATTCTGTGTGTGTTCCTTGGCTATCCATATGGAAAGAAGGTAAACAAAGTCATGTCTTTGGACACACATAAGTTTCACACTTCCAGAGATGTTATTTTCCATGAGGATATATTTCCCTTTTCTGACAAAAAGAACAACATCTCCCAGCAAACAATATTCCCTTTCAATTCAGACGGTTTTCATGATCCTCCTGAGATCATACAAGACATGGGTAATTTCATTTCCCAGCCTAACCAGCATCAAGACCCTCCTTTACAGGAAGAAAATGAGGTTTCTGCTACAGAGGCAAACCAACAGCAAGCAAGGAGATCAGAGAGACAACACAGAACACCAAGGTATTTTATTGATTATGTTTGTGGAGCTCAAACAGAGGCCAGCTATTTTGCAACCCTTACTAATCTCAGTTTTCAACCACCAAGCATGTCCTCTCTTTGTCTACATGCAGACAGTCAATAGCTTTTGGACAACTTAAATTTTACTAAGTCACAGAGCTATGAATAGGCTGTTTTACAACCACGATGGCAGGCTTCCATGAACAATGAGCTACAGGCTTTATCAAATACCAAAACGTGGAATATTGTATCCCTTCCTCAAGGTAAAAGACCCATAGGTTGCAAATGGGTGTATAAAGTGAAGTGTAAAGTAGATGGCAGTGTTGAAAGACTAAAAGCAAGACTTGTGGTGAAGGGTTTCACGTAGAAAAAAGGTATTGCTTACATTGAAACCTTCTCACAAGTGGTAAAAATGACTACCATTAGAGTTTTGATTACTGTAGCAGTAAAAAGGGGCTGGCACCTTCATCAGTTGGACATCAATAATGCTTTTCTTCATGGAGATTTACATGAAGAAATATATATATGCGATCACCATAGGGAGTTCAAACAATCATTCCCAATCCAGTATTCAAACTCAGGAAGTCCTTCTATGGGCTAAAACAAGCATCCAGACAATGGTATGCCAAGCTCAATGATGTCCTTTTTCAAAGGGGCTACAAGCACTCTGAAAATGATTACTCCCTCTTCTATAAACAAAGTGAAGATTCAGTAGTTTTTTTGGCTGTTTATGTTGATAACATTTTGTTAACAGGGAATGACGAGTTGGAAATAACCTCTCTTAAATCCTTCCTTAATCATGCCTTCAAAATCAAGGACTTGGGTTATGTTCACTATTTCCTTGGCATTGAGGTCCTCAGATGAGATCAAGGTCTTCTTCTTAGTCAAAGAAAATTCACAATGGATCTTTTACAAGTGTTTAACTGCTCTTCCAGCTCACCTGTCATTTACCCTCTTGATTACAAGGTCAAATTAACAATGGATGAAGGGTCCCTCCTACCGGATCCTAGCACTTACAAGAGACTGATTGGGAAGCTTAACTTCCTCACACATACCAGACCGGATATTGCCTTCTCAGTCCAGCATTTAAGTCAATTTCTGCAACATCTTAGAGAACCCCACATGCAGGCAACCCTGCATGTCCTTAGATACCTCAAAGTAGAACCTTCTCTGGGAATACTACTCAGTAAAAGTCCTACTTTTGATCTCTCAGCTTGCTGTGATGCAGACTGGGGTTCTTGCCCCCACTCCAGGAAGTTAATTAGTGGTTTTGTAGTCTTTTTTGGTAACACACTCATTACGTGGAAGTCTAAGAAACAGGTCACAATTTCTTTATCCTCAGCAGAAGCTGAGTACAGGAGCATGCATAGGCTTGTTGCAGAGTTATCATGGTTGAGTAGGCTTCTTCACGAGCTTACTATCACTTCAGTTACTCCTATCCCTGTGAAGTGTGATAATCTGGCTGCCATTTATATTGCCAAGAATCCTGTTTTCCACGAGAGAACCAAGCATATCGAGCTTGACTGTCACTTTGTTCAACACAAACTCTTAGAAGGCTTGATCAGACTCAGTTATGTACCTACCAAGCTACAACTTGCTGATATTATGACCAAGTCCCTCACGGGTTCAACACCATTTAGTTTTGTCCAAATTGGGGGTTAACACACCCTCCAATTTGAGAGGGGGGGGGGCTTAGGATTCCTGTGTAATGTGTTGTATAAGGGGCTTTCTATGTAATTAGTTAGTTAGTTAGTTACATAGTTAATTACACAGTTGAATGGGGTTGTTATTTGCTGTAACAAACCTGGCAACTCATTCTTTTGCTGTATATTGGGGGAAAAATGCTGTTGCCACACATATAAGAACATTTCTTGTATCAACTTCAGTGAATCAATGATAGAGGATTCTTGCTCTCCAAATTTTCTCTATCTAAACTTCTCTTTCTCTCTCTATAATTCATGTTAACAGTGTTCGAAGAGGATCCCCAGTTATTTCAGCAGCAGCCTCCTGTTTGTTACTATGCTTTGCTAGCTGGTACAAAGATGAGACCCTGGGTTTCCTAGGCAAGCATGTTGTTTAGCACACAATGAGGCTACTGGGTGTTTCTAATGAATTGTTTGTCACCATGCTTGGATTTTACATCCTATTTGATGCGCAGTCACACTTTACCTTTCTCATATTTTTACAACCGTCTATTACCGTGCTTCTCTAATGATAGATGAAAATGCCCAAAATGGAATCTGCTGCCTGTGCTTGGGATCTTTACCATTAGATGTAAATGTTAGGGATATGTCCCAAAAATTATGACATCTCTGGGTATTAGCTAGGGATGAGCGGTTCCGGGTACCCGCCCAAAAACTTGGGAACCGGAACCGATCAAACAGGTTCCTAACTTTTAGGAACCAGATCCGGAACCGGTAAAAAATTGGGACCCGAAATCGATTCCTATTCCAGGGTACCTGCCACGCGTAATGATAAAATTTTAGGACTTAATAAATTAAATTTTCTTACTTATTTGGAGGGGAGAAGGGATGTTTGATGTTTTCCTACCTTTATCTTTTTATCTTTACACAAAAAACAAAGTTAATTTATTAAGTTTGTATTTTTTTAATCTTATTTACTTGAAAAATATTGTGAAACATCCTTCAGTTATCAGTAGAAAATTAACAAATATTATGTTAAATTTGATATTTAAAGAGTCAATTTTTGTAAGGAAAAAAATCAAATAGAAAAAGAATAGAGAAACGAAAGAAAAGTAGTAAAAAATCAAGAAATGATTCATTTTCATCTCACTAAACAGGTTCCAGGTTTTTTTTTTTTGAGACCCAAAACCGGAATCGATTAGAGCGGTTCCGAATAGGTTCCAGGGTACTCGAGAACCTTGCTCACCCCTAGTATTAGCATCTCTTGCATACCTTGTTCCTTGTTCTATCAATTGGAAGGTAGAGACCAAGTAGGCAATTTGGGATATGCGTTCAAGTCTCTGCTTGAAGAGAAAAGTGACTGCTATATATGCATGCTTGATCTTTGGGTTGGTAAATGCTCATTTTATTTTTGATGAAATACCTGATAAAAGCTCATTGTTACAAAAAGCAGTGCCTAGTGCTTATGGTTTGCACAGGCAAGGAGAGATCGCATAAGAGTTGTTTGATAAGATGATTAGAAGTGGGATAGAACCTGATGGAGTAGTTTTTATGAGTGGTGTGGCTACTTGTAAAGTTGTACCCACGCAGAGCTAACTGATATTGGATAATGTATACTGAATGGAAGAGACTATGGTCTGGAGCTTTTGAGAAAGGGCCATTATGCTTGCGTGCCGTTCTCTTAGGCTGGATTGGATGCCTAAGCTGATGAGTTCATCTTGTCAACTCCACAGCAATCCAAAGCTACCCCAGGGACTCTACTGGTGCTTGTAGGGTCCATAAAAATGTTGGACTAGTAGAGTCTGCTGTCCAGAAAGTCATCGACACTAATGCTATAAGTGACAGGATCCTATGTCTTATGATCTGATGCAGGCATGGATGCTGGGGATATGGAGGGCACAAGGAAAGTCGGAATGACAATAAGAGGGCTCGAACTTATAAAAGACCTTGGCTGTAGTTACCAGATACGAAGGATTCATGTATGCTTTGCTGGAAATAGGTCTCATGCTCAAGAAAATGAGAATGGAATGCTCAAGAAAATGAGATTCATGGAATGCTGGATAAACTAAATGGTTTGATAGAGGGTATGTAAAAGCTGCATTTGGGCTCAGAGTGAGAGATTAGAATTGTCATTTAGCTTCCTTTAACACAATGTCTGGGACAGAGGAAGGGTGTGTGATGACAAATCTTAGAGTATGTGAATCCTGGCACTTATTTACTAAGTTGGTTTGCAAGAGCATAGGCTCGAGTTTCATTGTTACAACTGCTGAAATGCAACTCATTTCCATAAGTTCACCAAGGGGTCATCTTCTTGCAAAGACAATGGGTAGAAACTGATGTGCGATATTGTTATTTCTGTTGTCATCTCTGCCAAGGAATGGAGGCTAGCATGAAGCAACATGTATATGGCAAGGTGAGAAACTTCTCAATGCCTTATGTCCTTATAATATCATGTTAGATTTATTCATTTGATCTTATCTTAGATTTTGTGTTAGATAGTAGGTTTAAAATCTGATCAATAGAAACAACCTCTCCACTATTTAGGGGAAAGGCTGCTTACATTGGTGATCTGACCCTCACTGCAATGCCTGACCTAGATGGTTATTTGAGATACTGGGTTTCCTTTGGTTGGGTTAGGATTTGTAACGAAGGATAAATAATCTAGTAGAATATTCAAGGGCACGCAGATTTTGCTAAGGTTTGTAGATAAAAACTAAGCAAGTTCTGTAAAACATGTGTAACATATTTTATAACAGTCCAGGCACAAGAACAATAGCAAGCAACACCTTATGCAAAACCTCCAGACCTACACTTGCTAGGATGGAGATGTTAGCTTTCACAAGAAATTCAAAACAGGTAATCAAATTAGCAACACTGATAAACATACAAGCTTTAAACCATCTGAAATCATATGATGCATTTTCCAAGGGCAAATTCAGTTTCAATCTTGTGTTCTCTACGTATTTATGAATTTCACCACCAAGCTTCAATTCTCTCTGTCCCAAGGTTCACACTACTGACAAGGCAGGCTCCCTTAATTACCTGTGCTGCAAGTCTTTCACTGGTCTTTCTTGAACCCTTTCCAGCAGTAGAAGTCTTGCAGTAGAAGTCTTTGTCACTTTAGATTTGGCTCTGGTAATTTCATTTTCTTTGACTTCAGCTGTTACGTTGTCATCTCCTTGGGCAGCTTCATCACCCATTTGGAAATTATCATCTGCAGCAGGATGAGATGATTTAGAATGCTCGTCTTCTTGATCATCGTGGTCATTGCTCTCTTCAGGGATTGTTTGCAAGGGATAAAGATGTTCATTTCCTCCTGATGGATCTGTGCTAAAAGATTCAAGAGCTGAATCAAGTATGGAGTCCTCTCTTTCTCTAAGGGTCTTTTCTATGAGTCTCTTGAGGAAATTCATCACCTGGACTGCATGCATCAATGCTGTCAGAGGGTCATCCATCTGCATTTAACAAAGGCCATCATATTGGTTAGGTGCCTTTTCATGGAGACAAGCATAGATTTAGGGGAAAAACTGTGCTATAAGAAAAGCAAAGATAGACACACAAAAAAAGGAAAATTTTGGGAAATAGTCAACCTAAAACTTCATAATCATAGACAATCTTGAGAAACTAATGGATAACCTTAGCTCATCATAAGAATGGCTTAGTGGTAGGAAGCCTGACTTGCACTCAAGGGAGTTGAGAGCACTCCCAATCAGAGTGTCATTTTTTGGAACTCAAGCTTGCCACATCAGCAATAATTCCATATTTTTGGAACTTGCATGTTATCACTTCTCCAATCCATAGAACTCCAATTTTAATAACCCAGTAAAAGAATTTATCATGGACCCACCTTATAACACATAATCTATTTTTTTAATCATATAAAAATTATAAATTAACTTAAAAACAAAAACAAAAACAAAAAATTAAAAAATCCAAAAGTTACACGTGTGGAGGAATGCCCACAGGTTACTCCACGTGTGCCCCCCATTTCTTCCATGGCTGCCAGCAGATAACTCCCACGCTTGGGACACACGGGCCCACTTGCCCACACGCGTTCCCCACGTTGGGAGTGCTATGAGTTCCTTTCAAGACATCCCTTCCCTTAGCGATGTCCCATCCTGTCGTCTTTCCTCATCAGGGTGCCATCATATCTAGATGTGACTGGATTGGCTACTTTACCAACGCGAAAATAAATAATGGAGCATAATTTCAAGTAGTGGTAGGCAGCCCAAGGTCAGGGCGGGTTAAATCAAGCATCCTGTTACAGACCAAACAGGAGAACTCATCCCAAAAGACTAGCCTATTATGTAAGAGAACCCATTTGGTCTATAAACCCCTCATCAGTTGCCCATACAACCGATGTGGGACAACTCCTATACCTTGCAATTGGTCCAAATCTATAACATTCGACCCCCCTTAAGGGCCAACGTCCTCGTTGGTCACGGCTGGCTCTTCCAAGCCACCACTCCGTGGGCCACCACTCCGAATCCTCATTGGTCACGACTGGCTCTCCCAGGCCAAACAGGAGAACTCATCCCAAAAGACTAGCCTATTATGTAAGAGAACCCATTTGGTCTATAAACCCCTCATCAATTGCCCATACAACCGATGTGGAACAAGTCCTATTCCTTGCAATTGGTCCAAATCTATAACATTCGACCCCCCTTAAGGGCCAACGTCCTCGTTGGTCACAGCTGGCTCTTCCAGGCCACCACTCCGTGGGCCACCACTCCGAATCCTCATTGGTCACGACTGGCTCTCCCAGACCTCCACTCTGAGTTGGCTCCGATACCAATTATTACAGACCAAACAGGAGAACTCATCCCAAAAGACAAGCCTATTATGTGAGAGAGCCCATTTGGTCTATAAACCCCTCATCAGTTGCCCATACAACCAATATGGGACAAGTCCAATACCTTACAATTAGTCCAAATCCATAACATGTCCTCCCTTGATATAATCTATTAGATCAAGTGACAAACCAAGCTAACTCTGCTCTTAGACTGGTTTGGGCTAAGAACTAGCCTAGTTTGCATGAAATCTCATTCCCTTTTTTGGAATGTTCTTCCCTTGATAACTATATAATCACTTGGAGAGTCGTATGGATCATTGATGTTTGTCAGGATAAATATATCAACAACTTCTAATTCGAAGCAATCAAATATTAGAACAAGAGTGAGTGCTGAAAACAAAAAGGCAGCAATAAACCAAAGAAGAATTGTGAGTGTTGCGAATAAAAGCCAGCATTAAAACCATAAACTTACATGGGTCATGTTTGGGGCAAATACCATAGCCACATTTCGAGCATTCATCTTGTTTAGGTCTTCAAACTGGGCCACATCAGCCATGAGGTTAATAGCCCAATCTAGAAGAGCAGCCTCTGTTGGGGGGAGAAGCCTTGCGAGCCAAGTGCATTCCTCTTCTGTCTGGGATTGCATCACTTGCTTAGGGGAGAGACAGTCCAAAACTCCGGTTGGAAGTTCTCTGAACCAAGCCTGCAATGCACGCGAACGCGGATTCAGCTTTGGTTTGGGTTGGGTGACTTCTGTTTTAGGTTGGAAATTGGAAGGGGCTTGTCATGTTCACAAGTAAGGTCGCGTCAGTTTGGACATGTTTCGACTTTCAACTTTTCATCCATTAATATCTAGCGTGTACAATGTTTTGAAATAGGTCATGCATGGATTAGGTAACCTTAGAACTGGGTTATATGGATTCTATCTTATGTAGAGTCATGACTTGACCTTTATCTTTGGGTGCCAGAGGAGGCATAAAAGCCAATGTAAGTGAGAGTTAGACTCACGCATCTAGTACCAGTCCTCTTAGAATTTACTAGCTAGCCATCTTACGGCTATATAGCACTTGAGTACTTGACCTTTCTTTGGATAACTATGATCAACGTTTGTAAAACCTCAAATATTTTTGTTAATGGGTTGTTATCGACTCCCTGATGGGGCCAACTTTGAATTGGCTTAATTTCAAGTTAGGATGTTTTGAGTTCAAGTTGAAATCAGATAACAAGAGTTACTGATCAATATTAGGTTATATATCATTTTCCAGACAGGTAATCAGATAGATCTCAGTTTGGCATAGGCATTACCTCTTAGGAAGGGGGATAAATAAGCAAGTTTTAGCAAGAAATTAGCGAAGGATACCTTAATTAGACCAGCCAAGCAATGAATGCCGACATTGTCAGGAATAAGTCCTCGGTTCAGTTGATCCCTCACATACTCTTCCTGCCCATTATCAGCGTTAATTCTGAAAATTCCCTCGGCCTGAAATGTTCATTGAGTTCGTTCTTCATAGCAATTGGAAAACAAAAATCTTGAAAACATGTTCAGAATTTTTTTTTTTGGGGGGTGGGGGGAGAGAAGTGTTTTACTTGGAGGCCGCCTAATGCGTAGAACCGGTGTTGCATTAGCAGGAGTATTGTGGGCACACTATTTCCTCTGGTGTCAAAGGAAAGTTGCATGGAATTTGTTGAAACTCCAAACACTGTTGCACTGCATGTAGTCATTTTTTTAAAATGTCAAAATCAATATATGTAGCAAATTAGATTCATTTAGAACCGACAATTCAGCTAGATATAGATAGACTTATTTAATTATTCTGTCACTCTTAAATAACCAAATTCGATTCAAGGCTGCAAATGACATGTTTTCTTGTGTTAAATATTTTTGATTTGACGTTGACACAAGATTGTATGGCGTGTACTATCCTCATAAACAGAAGTAGAACTAATAAATGTGTTGTTTTAGGTTGTTTAGATTTTGAACAAGTTAAAATGAGTCAATAGGATGTTTTGGTCAATTCATGAATCAAACAATAGGACAAAATTTATTGTAATCTTTTTTGGTCTAAATTTGATGGGATTTAATCTAGCAACTTACAACCTAAAGAGTGGTACATATTGATTCAAAGGAGAAGTTAATGGAGACCAAACTTAGAAGTTGTACATATTCATTCAAACAAGAAGTTGATAAGGAATTTTTTTTGGGTTTTGTGTTTTTTGGGGAGGGGGGTCATATTTGTTGGTACATCCTTATGAAAAAAGATTGCATATTTGAACTATGAGCAAAAATTATTTTTGAAAACAAAAGAAAAATATGAAATAAATTTCTTTAAGCGACTCTATTAAGAATATAAAGAGTGACTTTAAAGATATCTCATGAAGACAAAGAAAGCCCAAAGGAGGACCCACTAGCTAATTCTTTTGTGGAGTAATCCCCAACACTAATTCAATTCAAGTTTTTAGTGGATCCGTCCAGCGTATGTTAGCATAGAAATTGTTTTGAATAATTGACGATGTAAGTTGACATAACACCTTCAAATGAAACTTCAGGTATTATATGATCAATTAACATCAATGAATATGTTCATTTTATATTTTATTTTTTTCGGAAAAATTTCAAAGTATTCAGTAATTTCAAAATTATGGAATCTGTTAGAGATCTTAAACCAAAAAATTGTGAATAAACGAAAATTACTAAGATGGGTTTTACTCCGACAGACAGAGAAGTTACTTTTGATAGCAAATTCGGACACAAAGAAAGAAGAAAAATACTAGAAGTGAAAAATTAGATAAACAAGAAGAATAGTATGAGAATGTACAAGTGAGACATTAGAGAACAGACCTAGCACTAGGAGCTCTCCTTGGAACTTCAGGCTCAAACTCAACGGGCAAGCCGAGGAAGCCATTGAATCTATCAAAGGTGACATGGGCAAGATGCCTTACATTTGTAGGCAATCCAATCTCCATTCCCAAAGGAGTTGATGATGATATAGCTGCTGATAATCCTCCCTTATCACTCTCCCAATCTGTAGAACACCCCAAAACAGATCTCTTAGCAACACTCAAAAATACGCCCAAAAATCTCAACTGCTCATCCCCCCCTTCTTCTTCCACTTGTCTACCCTGTCTCCTCCTCTTTCTCTCTCCTGAAACTGTGTCTAAAGCTGCTGAGGAGGGAGAATGGGTGTTGGTATTAAGGGTTGGATTGAGATAGGCATTTTGGTATAACCCGTCATTTCTTGTGGGGTTGCGTTCTAGTGAGCTTAAGCCTGAGGAGTGCACAATTTGTGTCATTCCCACCGAAAAAATTAAACAGTCAAATTCACTATGTGTATGTTACAAGGATAGAAAAGTGTGTCGAAATGATGGGTACGATGGGTATTGTAGGAAATTCAGAGAGATGATTTTGTTCTGAGGGTAATTGATGGACAAGTGTGTGGGGGAAAAAACAGGGGAAGTGAGTTGGATTCAAGGAAGGGTTATGGTTGAGGAAGGTGGGATAAAGGCATCAGCACTTCCTTTTTTTGGGTTCTTCTTATTTTAGTCTTCTTTTTCTTCTCCTTGTCACACGCTGCTTTATCTTATTTTATCCTATAGTATGTTTCTTAGAAGAACAGGGTGGATTAGTAGAAAGTTCAAGTGGAATAGACCATATAGCGGCTAATTTCTAAATTTTAAGCCACTTTGACCTGGTAGGTAGGACTGTAGGAATAATGCGTGGAAATATCAGATCTCAAGTTCAAGTATCTTTAATATACATGTCTTACATAGATTTTTATGGTTGCCATAAAACCAACAATTGAAAAAAAAAAAAAACAGACCTTTTGGTAATTTTGATCATTGCATCATTTTATTACAAATCTTAGGAAATCCTACATTATTATACAAAGCAAACTAGAACTGCTCCCATTGCGATGCATGGGTTGAGTTAAACAATTTGTCAATATTTAGGATTATCAGTAATTAAGCAATAATGTTGTTTTAATTTTGTTATTTTAATTCATTTATTATTTAAAAATTTTTATCTATTAATTTTTTTATGCATATGTCATGCATTTTTCGATATGTAAGTAGATGTATATTAATTATATTCTAAATAATTAATTAGAGAGAAGACGAAAAGTCTTGGTTAGGATATAATTTTTTTTAAAAACAAATATGTATGCATTCTGAAAGATAAAATGAATTAAATATAGTTAATATTCTAACTAATAGACTTATGATACTTAGAAAAAACATATGAAATCACTCAATTTTAGATATACTTATATAGATGACTCTCGAATGGATAATAAATTATTCTTTACAGGTTCTTTAGATCTAAAATTTTTGCTTATCTCTAATAAAGTTACAATAATTGAAACTTTAAGGGTTCAGCCTCAATTAGATATACTAGATTTAGATTTACAAGTTGGGTATTATCAATCCAAAACTGATTACTACATTTACCAAAAGGTTGTACAAATTGAGATAGTGCCCTAAAGGGGTGGGGCAAAAAAAGTTTGAAAGTTGGAGAAAGCTCAAGGAAATGGCCCCAACCAACGGACTAATTCTATAATCTATATCTATAATAATCTAAATAAAGCAGATATGTAAGCCTCAGATGTGGGCTTTAAGAACGGAATTATTACACTTTAGTACATTCAAGGCACCGAGAACAGCTAAAGGGCAGCGTTGTATTTTGGTGGTGGGGACATTGTGAAAGTGGAATGATGTAAAAACATTAGAATAGAGGGGGCTTTTAGAATTTAGCCAAACACGGATTTCTCTTTCCTGCTTGATGATGGTAATTGGTAATAACGGGTATGCAGTATGCACACATTTCAAATTCGATCCCATGAGCCAAATATTTGTGAACTTTGTATTTATCTTTTTCTCAATTAACAATCCAAATAAATGCAATTTATGATGTACTTTTGGGAGTTTATATTCCCAACTGAATATTAGTGCCAAATCACCAGTGAATTGCCTTGTCATATAAAATTTTTAATTTTAATTTTTTTTGGGGTATGGTCACTCCATCAGTATATGGCATCGGCTAGTAGTTACTTTGCTTTTTCACCCCTGTAAAAAGTTCACTTTTTTTTATGTTCATATTTGTGTTAGACTAGCGAATTGTATGAGTTTATTTGTATGTGATTCATAACCTATAGGATGTATTAACTGTCTTTTTAAGCTGTGTAGTGGTTGTATTTTTTTCTTATTTGTAAGAGCCTTGCCCATCTAAATAATCGAAAAAAAAAGTTCACTTTTGGGGGGGGGGGGGGGAGGAGTGGTTGTGCTGTCTTCATGAAGGCCATGGATGCTCACAGCTCATAGTCTCTCTCTATGCTTACGGCTTATGTTCTCAATCTACCACTTATCTTAACCAATAGCTTGAGCATTATGAAAGCAAAATTTTGTTCGTTGGCTCAAGGTATACACCATGAAATTTCGACATGTAGACGTCGAAAAAGTGTTTTTTGTTTTTTATAATAAAATGCCCCATGATGATAAATCGATTGAATAAGATTTGGAGATCTCAGGATATTAAAAATGAAGAGCCTTAAAATGTACCAACATACCTTAACTCACACATCCAAACCCAAAAATGTCCACCGAAGGCTACAAGAATCCAAAAGCCCAAATAGGCCTAAATTGATGGTGGTTGGTGTCTAGTATACATTTATTCTATATTTTCACCAAACTCTAGGGAGTATAAAATTATTGAGTTTAGATATTAATATTCTTCATTGAATAAATTTCCTAAAGATATATTATGCATCAAAATGCGATAAGTAACAGAAAAGATATATGTCAATTACTAAGACATGCGCTAAAAATGACACATGTCCGGTATTTTACTTGTTTTTTTTGCCACGCTTATCCAAAAATGATGAAATTAGTGTAGTTATAAAATAGACTCAATAGGCTTTCGTGAAACGAAAAAAATCACTCAATACGGAGGCCAGATGAAAACTTAATGGCCAAAACAAGTTGCGTTGTCTATAGCTCAAACTGCACTATGGGAACAGAAGAAAATTCAGTTGGGTTCTAGCCTGGAGCCAGGTACCTCTGTACCTGGCAACAGGAAGGTTCCTAGATGGGTTCTCAGTGTCTTTCGCTTTTAAAATGGGTCTCAACTATTATAATTTTATCTGGATTGGAGTGTCCGTTTAGATTAAGCCTACTAAGATTTGAATTAATCCTTTCTCTAAACTAGCTCGTACTGTTCCCTATGAGCGCTATAAAAGGGGGTTAACCCAGGAGTTAAACACACAGAGAGAGAGACGAGAGAAACCTATTGAAAAACATACCTAAAATTGGAGAGGACATAACTAGAATCACATAAAACTCTGAGAGAATAGTGGGGTTTAGAGAACCTAGCTAAACACTACTCAAATCTATCCTCAAAACCCTCTAAGGTACAAGTTAAAACTCGATATTTTCGATCCCGAAATTCTCTAAGTCACTCAGACACGTAACATGAATGTGTCAATTTTTCAGACATACCCTTGTCTTTTTCCTTCCTTCTTTCTTTTATAGTTAGTCTTATTTAATAGCAAAGACGATCAACATTTTTAGACTCTAAGAGCTAATGGTCATAGTGTCCCTTCCATTTAGGGCTAAGAGTACACAGTTCTGCGTGCTCCCACGGCTTGCTTAGGTTGGACTTTGAGATTTTGATTAGACATATGATTAATTAGTCCCCTTTTGAGGAGTTTTGTGGGGCAACCTCCTTTATTGCCAAGAACTAGATATAAAGCTCCCATGGACTTGCTATCAACAATGTGCAAATTGTTTGTTGTATTTGTTTTTGGTGAATTTGGCGAATCGAACTTCGAACCGTTTAGTTATTGTCCGGTCACACATGCCAGAGATGGAAATCTCCCTATAAGTAATTGGTTTCTTGCCGTTTGTTTGTAATTTCCAGCAGAAGGGGGGGGGGGGGGGTTCCTATGCTAGAGTCTCACCTTAAGTTCATTGTGAAAGAAATTGTTTATCCTAGAACATACCCTAGACTTTACTGATTTTGAATTCAGATTCATTTTAAGTTATTTATGATGCGATTATTATCATATCAATATGATGCTCGTATGTTGAAAGATTTATGATGACTTGATTTTGCGGTAAAGTATAAAGAAAAGCTAATACGATGCGATTATCACCATATCAATATGATGCTGATATGCAATTCATTGTGAAAGAAATTATTTATGGCCCAACAACTGTAAAATTTGTCTGATAAAATAGGGAATATAAAAGGACATATCCTCTGCTATTTACAGAGCTCAAATATTTGCGCTTAGCAGATCCCATTACCTTTAATCAGAAAAGCTAGGAAATAATTCTTCGACTCATGCAGTTAAGCTGGTCAAAACAACACACCCTCCGTTTTCTAAGTTCTCCCACAGGACTCGCTACGACTCATATTTTCAATTTTGAAAAACAAAGAGGACAATACCAAACCAACATTCGAGAATTATGCCTAGACAATTCTTTTGGGGGGGGGGGGAGTTTATCAACATTTATGCAGTTGTTCCTATACAATTGAAATTAGCGATATTGTTCCAACGGTGATGGTGAAGCAACAATTCCCTAACAATTCAGTAGTGCTCGAAACTTTCATAAACTTCAACTAAGGGAACTTTTTTTTTAGCATTGCTTGAGATTCCTATTTATAAACTAATATGTACTTTGAGATGAATTAACTTTCGGAATGATGCCTTAGTTGACTTTCTCAATGGTGATTGATGACACTAATAAGGTCCAACATTAATATCTGCTCTTATTACACTAGGTCCATACCTAGTAGTACAACTTGTACAAGTATATGTTTAGAAGATTTTCAAGTCCATGAGTTGCTAAAATTGGATGTTGGCATGGACTCCTACATTGCGGCGAGGCATACTCTATCACTTGTTGGAGTAATTTTCATAAAATGGAAATTTTTAGGAAGAGGCATGTTGTGATAATTGATTTTAATTAATTATGTTGAAGAGACATTATGAATGAAGAGGTATGTTAGTTATCAAATTAACATTGTGCCTGTTCAGTAAATGTCCATTCATGAAAAGACAACATCCTTTCATGCATAGATATGTATTTGTCTATAAATACTTGGCCTAGTTGGAAGCAGAGGTATCGCTAGTTTGGCATGATCAATAAAGTTTTACTAACACTATAATCCCTAAATTTTTGTCATGTCTTGGACACTTAGCGTCCTATCTTCCTGAGTATTACACGCAGATATATGAGACTTCTTTGTATCCTAAAGACCTATTCAGGTGGGTCTCTTACATGATGGGGGCGAATAGAGCCTTTAGGAAAAACATAATTATACCTAGCTAGAAGCCTCATTTATTTTGACACTGAGTTTATCTATGATAATTGATATATTTATCCATCAAAACGAATTTTACTCCAACAATCTAAAGATTCTAATTCGTCAATTACAAAGAAGTTGTTTCAATTATCTGTCAAATTGGAAGTTTGATGGAAGAAAAAGATATGACAATTGGGGATGTAATCATGGTATAGTATGGATATTTCTCTTGATGTGAACAACATTATTGGTGGTAATGTTGATTTGGTTGTACAATGTTGTATTCTAGTAACCCTAAGGTTACGTTATTGTATATGCAATATTGATTATGGGATCTAAAGAGATTTATAATCATGCTATGGTTCTTGTACGCACAAAATTTGATATTTGTTTGATATCAAATGTATATTATTATAGCCATGTATAATTCAATTGCTTTACAAGAGTCCATGGATATATTGTTTATTTTGGACTTGATATGGCTATAATGTAGAAATCCCTAAAAACCATGTACACATACAAATTTACTTTCCAACATGATTTGTTGATAAGTGAATTTATGCATAGCTATATAATTAGATAGAAGGAACTGGCCAAGGTAATAGAAGTGTAAAACCCCAAAATTCATATTTATAATTCCCGAAGAATAATTAAGGTGATTTTTAGTCGCTTGAGCGTTGGGCTTTCGTATAAGTTAGGACCTCGAACTGAGCCCAAAGTTCTCCATTTATGACACAATCCAAAGCTTAGTAAAAAAAGATATTAATTTCAAAATTCAAAATTCAATATTAATTGATTAAAAAAGTTTTAATTTTAAAATATTGATTTCATTTGATGAAAATTGAGATTTTTATTGTAAAGTTTTCCTTCTTAAGAAAAAAAACAAAATTAAATTTAAAGTTTTAATTATTGAGATTCTAGTAAGGAAAAAAATCCCCCGAATTTTACCTTTGCCCTAATTAGTCCCACAAATCTCACTCCTTCCATTTTACTCAGCCCAAAATAAAAAAAATTAAAAAAAAGAGAGAAGTGAATGGCTCCCTTTTCTTTTCTTTTTGTTTCACGTGAAACAACTCCCCCCTCCCTTCATCTCATGCTTCTCTCTCTCTCTCTCACCCACGCCCTAACACTCGCTCTCTCTCTCCTCTCTACCGCCACCACCAGCAACCATGCCACTAGCTGCCCACCACCATGCCGGCCACCAAGCCATGACCACCAAGCCACCATTCCCCTTCTTTTAAGTTTTGGGTAAGAAGTATTAGGGTTGTCCATATTACTTTTAAAATTTCTTTTACACTTATAAAGATTGGATTTTTGCAGCAAGTTGATTTATTCTATAACATCTAGTTAATCCCTTTTCATGGTTTCAATCAAATTCTCAGATGTTGGGGTGGTTTGAAAGCATTTATACAATCATCTCATCTCTCACTCTTATATTCAAGGTAAACAGAAAACTTTCTCTTCAAAACCTCTCTTGAAGGAGGGCTTGGATATGTTTATTGATTTTAGAGTTGGTATTGATGATTAGAAGTAGTTTTAGATTGATTTTGGCGAGTTTAGTTGTATGAAAATTGTAATTTCATGGATGAAATTTAGGATTAGTCAGTACTAAGGACTGCCCCTGCAATGCACCAAATTCGTAGATTAAAATACTTTTGTGTGATGTCCCAAAAATCATGAACAAAACTCATGAATGTATATATTTGAGTCTATTTTCATAGGAATTTTGAATCATGAATTTTGGACTTAAAACGAGGGAGAAATAAATTTTCTATTATGACTGCACAACTCTAAGCTGAAACTGGCTAAATGGAAAGAAGAGACTTTTTGAGGCCGTTTTTGTGGATTTTTGAAAATGTGCTTAAAACAAAAGTTATAGTAGATAAACATACCTTTCAATATTTACTTAAACACTTCAAAATTTGACACTTTGGTACCTCCAATTTTAGCATATTCACGCATTAGACCAGGTTTTGAAAAACCAAACACTTTGGTACCTCCAATTTTGGTACAAGTGACTTTCTGGTACTTTTTATTATTATTTTAGTGCTTAAAATTTTAGAAATTACAGAAAAACCCCTGAAAAGGGTTAGCTATGCAAATAAGCTATTTTAGGATTTTTTTAAAGAAATATGCTTGATTAAACTTCTTATAATGACTTTACTGATACTAGTTATCACAATCTACAATTTATATCTTATGTATTATATTTTCTGTGGTTATAGGCCCAACATGCTTAGCAAAAATAATTAAAACTTAATTAGAGAGTTTCGACCATTACCTGAACTTAGTCGGTGCTGGACCCTAGCGTTCCTCTAACTTTCAGTTTACGAAAATTGCTAATTATTGCTAATCTCAGCCACCCCTTTTTAGATCAGCCACAACACAGATCTGTTTCGTTTCCTATCTCAGACCGTAGTCACTAATCAAGTTTTATATTTTAAAGGATAGTGAGACTTTAGTCAAAAACTTATAATATTTTAGACATAAGGTTTGATTGAATACCGTTTTCTACTGGGAAACTTCTTTTATTGAAAGCTTGAAAGTGAGAATATTACAATGGAAAGCTTGAAGCGGGACTTAAGCTACTAAAATCATCAGAGATGCTTGCTCATAGAGAAATGGAGAATCCCGACTTCTCATTTGCTTAAGAATGCTTAAATAACCATGTCCCTTCTCAGCACTCGACCTCTCCTTTTATAAAGGTTTGGGGGTACATAGGATGCCCTAATGGCTACAGTACATGATGATTTTTCACATGGCTACTATACACACTGATTGCTATAGTATACTGCTTTATTTAACAGACCAGACCCTTGTCAAAATAGTGCAATAATGGAGCAACTACTTTTCAGAGCTTTTAATGATGACAAGACTAGTCATTATTATTGAGATTCTGCATGCCTTCGTCTCCAATTATATTTTCCAGACCATCATTATGTGGATAATCATGAAAACCTTCATCTAATTGAAGATGCTCTGGATCCTATTTATCAAATAACTCAAGAAGATATTTCTTTTCTTTTTTTGATAAGAATTTTCCAGCTCCAACATCAAAGAGATAATCAAATATGTTTTCTGAGACTGCTCCCTTCGCCATCATGCGTTCTTTAAATTTATTGTCATAAGCGAAAATAGTATTTTCACAATGCACTATCGTTTTTCCTTGTTCAATTAATGCCCAAGTTTGATGATAAATGTTGTAAAAATCATTGGCTCTTACTAAAGTAAGATCAGTAATTAATCCTCCTCGTTCTGGAAACCACTCTTGTCATTGATAATAGGGATCGTCGTAATCAACAATCTGAACAAGATAATGGACTAGTTTGACTTTTTCATTTTCATATTCGATTAGTGCACAATGTACCTCCAAATATAGGCATTTGTTATATAGAATTTTTGTTGGACCATTAGGAGATGTAAGAATCCAATGGATCTTCTTGAACATGTATTGTTGGAATTTGGTTAGTGTTGAGAAAAATGGAAACTTTGGATGTGGGGTTTACATAAAGTAAACTATCATCCTGTATTCTCAGGCTTTAATGACGGGGTCATTTAGAGAGATTGAATTTGCTAGGAAGCTAATGCTACCAACTCCAGACTTATCAGAAAAATAGATCGTTGTGCTCTAAGACTCCTAAATATTGTAAGAATAATTATGATAATAGTCGATGCAGGCTGCATACTACTCATTGAACCATTTTTCTTAAACATGAAAACTTATTTTTTCTTGGATATCATAAGGATATCTAAGATAATTAACTTGTAACTCTAGAAGGAAAAATCTTTGGGCTATTAGGTAGGCTGAAGATAGTAGACCAAAGCGTGATCTACTTTTTGTATGGAATTTTATATTATCAATAAGGACTTTACAAGAAAGAGAAACCCGTTCTAGTAGGAATGACATTTCATTATGGATTTCTTCCTTTTCTGGCAGAAGGTCGGCTTTGATGATCATCATTGGTGAGTTCTCGAGTTAAACTATCTGTCAGAGAGTTATTCGATCCTTATATATGTTCAATAGAGAAAGAAAACTGGTTAAGCCATAATTGCCAATGCAGGAGTCGCCCTTGCACTTGCGTATTTGATAAATTCTTTTTCACAAAACCAAGTATTTCTTTGCAATCAATTCGAATAAGAAAAGGTTTTGGGCTAAAAAGATTAAGAACTTTTCAATTCCCCTTATGACTGCAAGGATTTCCTTTTCCATCATGGGATAGTTGCATTCTGCATTATTAAAACTCCCACTGCAATATTTACAGAGTTTTTCTCCTTTTTCAGTTTGAGTACCGCACTCCAGTGCTCATTGCTGACATCTGTCTCAAGAATTAAATCATCTCCCTCATTAGGTAAATTAAGAACAGGAAGATAAGTTCTGGACAATCTTTGAATCGTTAGTGGTCCATGTTCATCTCACATCTTTCTTGGGTTTTTCTTGCAATGGCTTTCTTAGTTTAGCTAAATCTTTAATGAAATATGAAGCATAGGTAAGACATCCAAGTAACCTTTCTAGCTATTACTTGTCTTCAATATTTTCAGGGAAATTCTTTATTTTTTTTAGAATATATTTTTGTAGAATAATCTATCCAACTTTTATCTCTAGACCTAAAAACCCAATTTCTTGTTTAGCATAAATGCACTTGTTTTTACCAAGTATAATACTATGGTCAATGCATCTTTGGGTGACAGTCAAGACTTCATCTTTGTGTTGTTCTACGGTTTTGAAAAAGACAAGGATATCATCGATGTAAACTAAACAACAGTGATTAAGGTCTTTAAAGATGTTATCCATTCTTCTCTGGAATATTTGAAGTACATTTTTAAGACCAAATGACATTACTATCCATTCATAATGCTCTTGTGGGGCACAAAAATGCAGATAAAGGAATGTTTTCTTCATCCATTTTAATTTGCCAGTATTCACTTTTACAATCCATTTTTGAGAACCAAGAGGCTCCTTAAATTATGTTGAAAAGGACTATTTTGTTAGGAATATAATAACCATCAAAGACAGTATTATCATTAAACTTTTTGTAATTGATTACCATTCTTACTTTTTCTCTTTTTTGTTCAGCATGATTTCTTACCATAAAAGCAGGACTAGTGTGAGGACTCTTGCTATTCCTGATTAATCCTTTATCCAAAAGTTCTTCGATTTGTTTATTAAATTCTTGGATGCCCTTGTGTGTATACACCATTTGTTTTACTCGGATAATAGTATTTGGATTTAATAAAGCGATTTTAGCAAATGTTTTATCTTTATCCCAAGATTTTAGAGGATTATCATAGTAGAGTTCTTTGCATAGTTTTTCTTGTTGTTCAACAATCTGCTCTTTAATAGATAACTCAAGTAATGAGATTGTCAGTGCTACCTCTCGTTGTGTAAACATTACCTTCTCACCACTCTGGCTGCGTGTAAATTTCATTTTCTAATGAGTGTAAGTATTACTTAATTTTTCAATGGGAACTGAGCGACCATTAATTGTAAATATTATTTGGTTTATGGTCTGAGTACATGGACAATATAATCTTTGAAAATTATTTTCAATAATCATATCATGAGAGGGTTGATCAGTAGGCCATAGAACTGGTATAATGCATTGAACTCTGGAAATAACACTATGGCTCATAATACTATTATCAGCTATCCTTACTTGTAAAGGGTTCTTGGCGTTTTTCCACATGAATTCTGGAAATAATGTTCTCTTTCCAAAGCATACAGAACAACCACTATCTATGTAAGCACACAGTTCATATTTATTATATGCCTCTAAACATACCTTTATTGGGATATAGATGTTATTGGGATTTGTATTGGTAACTTCATAGCATATCTCCATTTTCATGTTTTTGACTAATTCATCCTCATAGATTGGTTCACTAATAGTTCTAGTTTTGTATCCAATGACCTTTCTTTCTAGACTCATACTTTGATCTACACTGGGTCTTGCAGATCCAAAACTCATTCTACTTATTTAACTGGTCATGCTAATTGTATCATTTTCTTTAAGCTCTTCTTTAGCTGATGCAAATCCTTCTCTCCAATCTGATCTTGTACTCATGCTTCTTAATAATTGGGGTTTAATGGTGATTATAACCCTCATCAATTTTTATTATATTTTTCTTATTGATCTTTGTAGGGTTGGCAAAGTTAGATATCCATGAACGATCGATGTTTATCTCCTGAGGATTGGACTTAATCCTCTGGATCTTTTGCATAGGGGTAGGACTTTCAAGTTTTTTTGCTTCTATTATTATTACCTTAGTCTTTGGGTCTATTATATTGTATTATCTAGTTTGTAGATAATTTTTCAAAATATCCTTAAAGGATTCCTCTTTTCATGTCCATCCCAACTGTTTTTATATTAAGGGATATGAAGTTTTTAGCAAATTCATCATTTAGACTCACATAATATCCTGGTCGGTAATTGATCCTACTGACCTATTACATAAATTGGTCTTAATGCTTGTGATAATTTGTTATTAAATTTGGTATGCCTAATATTACAGAGTAAAGTATATAGATCAATATCTTTACCAAGATATTGTAATGGAGTGATTTGAACTTGGACACTTCTAACATGGATATACCTATACTTCCTATTTTGTTACGCTTAAGGATATTTTCCCAATTAATGAGATTAACTTCTCAACATCATACTCACAATCATTTATCTCCATATCTCCTTCTATCATTTCACATACGTATTTGCTTTTTAATTGAAAGATGGACTTTTTATAGATCATGTCTTTTTGGATTATGGGAAGGACCCAATCTCCTTTGACATCTTCGTTTTCATTGTCTACAACAAACTCTTCTCCTTGAAGATCACCAAGAATAATCGAGCTACTTTCCATCGTATAACTTGTTTCTTCATAATCACTTTCTTCATATGCATTGTCCAATATGATTTCAATAATTCCTTTGTTGTTATTTAGGGCTAGGTCTAATGCCTCATCTTCACTAAGCTTAACAAATCTAGGCTTCCTAATGTTTCAATAAGCTTGTTATTCTTCCTATTTTTACATTTATTAGCATAATGTCCTACTTTTCTGCATGCCCAGCATTTGCAGTTGTTTTTCCCTGTAGGACAATAAACTGCTTTCCTAAAAAGTCTTTATTTTATAGGACTAGGTTTGTTATAATATTTTCTTTTATATTTCTCCTCCCTTTACTTGTTAAAGCTCTTTTTCTTATAGAATTTTCTTTTCCTTCTTTTTTTAGGTTCTTTTCTCCATTGATGAGGCGAATCCTAGCAAGTTAAGAACTGCTTCTTAATCTTCCTTTGCTTCTGGAGATCAAGAAATTGATCATTGACCCATTTTCTTAGATAAGAGATTTTTGAACCAAGGGTATCAATAACATCTATTATTTCAAGCCACGTCATGTATTTTTCATTAATTATGGAGTTTATCAGATATGACAATTTGTCATAGAACATACCAAGATTAGTTTCATTATGTCCAATTTTGTAATAATATTGACTAAATTTAACAATATAATTTTCTAGGTATCTTATATCCCATAATTCAATGTTGTTAATATTTCTTTTCCATTCTCTTGCTTTTCCTTCAGAATCAAGTTTAAATCTGATGAATTCAGTTTCTATTTCTTAACATAAATTTCTGAACATAGCAGCTGGTGTTTCCTTCATTCTTAATATATTTTTACTGCCTTCACTTAATGAATCATATCAGTCAATGATAGTGTCAGAAAAACTATGTTCAATACAGTTTAGAAAGTTTGCAGCAGTCCATTTAGTGTTTAAATTTAAGACACTATTCATTCCTCTTTTCTAGTGCTGAAATATTTTTTCTCTATTAGGGGCTCCATCAATGTTTAAGATGTATTCTATTTGACTAATTGGGATAAGGCCAATTTTTTTAAAGGTCGTAGTTTTCTTTGGGATAAACCCAAAGGAAAGATTGGTTCCCTCCTACTAGAGCGTACCTAGGTCTTATAAAATGAGTATTTCTTCTAGAGGTTCCCCAAATTCTTCAGGCTTAGGAATGACATTATTAACTAGATTGGCCTCTGTTTCACCTAAGTTGAGTTCTTCACCAATCTCATTGATCTCATCTTCAATAGTCATTTTACCATATTTTTTATCCAGTTTTCTTGTAACCTCTTCTAATGGTAATACATTAAGATCTTCTAATTTAATCAGATTTATCTACTGATATATTTCTTCTTCTAGTTAGACATTATTGGTCTCTTCATTATCATTAGACAAAACTTCATGTTTATCACTGATTGCGCTCATGATCTTGTTTAATTCTTCTGGATTTTGTTCTTTCTCGAACATTTTTTGTAGCTCTTTAAGAGTATATTGTTCATACTGCATCTTCTTTTTCTTGCTTTTCAGTTGATTTTTCAGATTTTTCTCATTCTTCTTTTTGGATTTTTATATCTTACAAAGGAAATGGATTTTTGTTTTTTGGGTTTTGGAAAGGATGTTCATGCTGAAATGAAGTATTAATACTGGAAGTGGATTTTTCGCTATGCCTAACTTTGTTAATAAGAGAAAGTTGAACTACAGTTAACTGATTCTTAAGCTCCTTGACTTCAGTCTTAATTTTAGCTAATTCTGCTTTTAATTCTAAAATCATATCAGTGATATAGTTTAATTGAGGAGCTAATGAAGTAATTCCTTTCGGTGATTAAACAATACAAGAATAATTAGGACCATGGCAAGCAGGTGATGATTCATGCATTAATCACAGTTAATTAGCTTAATTGGTCATTAATTAGCTTAGTTATCTAAATTATTTTTGGTCACGTGGCTCTGATACCAGATGAAAAAGGACTTCGAGTACTACTAGTGAGCAAAATATCACATATACAATTTTAGATTTTTTTGAAAGTTTTTGGGGATTTGGGCTAAAATGCAAATACGAAAAGTTTAGGGGTTTGCAAATAAATTTCAACAGGGATTTGTCCCCCAAATGTTAAAGGTGCAATAAATCAATGGACCTGATTGTGACTTTTTCAAAAAGTTGGTCTTGCAAATGAATACACCAAAGTTCGATGTACCCAAATATAAATTATCCTAAATACCTCCATATGAGTTTTAGATGTGAAGATACAGAACTGTGACCTAAAACTGCCCTAAAGCTCTAATAGGTTTAAGTTTCGTTATTTGTTTTTCTTAAGTATTTGAGCTTTTAAAAGTGATATGAGTTTATAAAAATTAGTATCTAGTGGTATTGGTCTCACTCAAGTGGTCATAGTAACATGGTTGACTTTTGGGTTGAAAAAGATTAGTTTTGGGTGTAAGAACTCACTTGAGTTAGTCTCTGTTGTGATGCTTTAATTTTATCGTTTAGGTCCAAAACTCTAGTTTGAGCTAAAGCTAGGTACTTTACGCTATTTCAATGTAACAATCATTCCATAACTCCCCTGGCCGTCCCTTTAAAATGTGTTTTATGTGGATTATCTTTTACATTGATTTGAATTGATGTTCAGGGGGCCTTCTTGAATAAACTGAAGTGTGATGAGATTTTAATGTTATTATTGAAGCTTGGTATGAAGTTTTAAATTGTTTGAATGTGCCTTTAAATGACTTGTTTTGAACGCGCTTTTAAATGGTTTTGGACCTCTATTAGGTCGGTGTGCGCTATTTGAAAGTTTGGGCACACAACCTACTCTTAAATGTGGTAACTAAATGAATGAATTAGGCGAGATGA
This sequence comes from Selenicereus undatus, assembly GCA_017589665.1. Classification (NCBI taxonomy): domain Eukaryota; kingdom Viridiplantae; phylum Streptophyta; class Magnoliopsida; order Caryophyllales; family Cactaceae; genus Selenicereus; species Selenicereus undatus. The sequence continues at coordinate 24,175,095 of JACYFF010031952.1, read as the reverse complement.
GGAAGGTTTGCTTCCGATCATAACAAGGCCATATAGCCTTTCCCGGGTATTTGCTTGTATGGTTAGCAGTCATGTCCCATCTTGTTGATGGATGTGGGCCAGGTTATCGGTAATTGTACAATTGACAGTTGATCGTGGACTGGATAAGCTGCTGCATTTAAACTAGATACAGTCCATAAGACCTAGTGAGGTCACTCACCTCTATCTTGCGAACTGAGCTGAGAGAGACTTCAATGAACTTAGGGGGGGGGGGAGGCTCAGGTTAGATTGGTTGGCCAATACTTATGAATCATTTGAATTATCTTTACCCCATCCCTAACACTGTTTGAAATGAATTCAAGTATTGTTTTGACTATTAGAGGTGGTTGCTACTGAGCTTCGTCTCATTCTTTTAAATATTTTGTTTTATAGGTGATGATCATGAGCATGGGGATGAGACATCAGTTTAGAGAAGGCTGTTGACACATAGAACTTCAAAATTGTTGTCTTGAATAAATTCCCTGGATTGCACACTTGATTTAAACTTGTTGTGCTCGACTTTGAATCCCTTGGTTTGACTTAGCATTAAATTCTCAATAATGGATTTTTTGTGATATTTAGCCATGTCTTTCCAAATAGGAAATATGGAGGTAATGTCCTCTTACGTTGTCTACTGTCACTTAGGGTTAAATATTAGAAATAAAATGAGATTAGAAATTTTGGGGCGTTACTAGAAGAGATAAGTATTATTTTTTCTATTGATGCTTTCGTTTCTTCTGCATTTGAATTGGAGTTTACACATTTGGTTCACATTTACCATCAAGTGACACCTATTTTCTCATGTGATGTTTTTTTCATAGAATTCTGGCATCACATGTTTCGGTTAGTAATGATTATCACAGTTTGCATGATTTGGTAGTAATTTTGATGATGAATGAAGGTTCCTTGTAACCTCCTACTGCATGTTATGATAGAAAAATTAGAAATCAGTCATTTTGATCACGTCATAGTCTATCATTGGAAAAGAATCAACATGCATATGGAATTATCCAGATTTGTGATAGTGTTTTATTATTTATCATATGTGAATGAATGGGACGTAAAGACAGTGGTTGAATCTCGTATAAGTAGGCCATTAATTGAGATCCAATGCTATGTATCAAGTAATTGGTATTATTCACATGATTTGGTTCATAAAATGTAGCACTATCAAACAGCTCAGTTCGGGTTGAGTTTGTGTTCGTGTACTTAAACAGGTTGAGAAATCATTGACCTAAACCTAACCTGTTTATTAAATTGGTTGAAAACCTTGAGGTGTATCCATTTTTTTTTTTGAACGGGTTGACATGAAATTTACTTATTAACCCATTTAATATAAACAGACTAGGTTCAGGTTATCTGATTACTTATTTATCTGCTCAACATTTTGACTAAATATCATTATTGAGTACGATAAATCAATCTCTTGAGTTTAATATATCATTATAATGCAACCATTGTTTGTGATCAACAAAAACAATAATCACAAAGCAAAGATTGACTTGATTAAATCCCACATTTTCACAATTTTCCCCCAAAAGCACATGATAATTGACTAAACATGTCAACCTATTTAACCCATTTAATTAAACAAGTTAAATATATATTTTTTTTCTACAAAATTGCATCTAAATTTTGACGGACTATTTTGACGGAAATTTTGATGAAAAGTTAAGGATTTTGATGGCAGTCGTGCGGATCTCGATGTAATTTTTGATAGACTATTTTGACGGAAAGTTGAGCCGTTAAAAATATTGACGGAAAATTAAGAATTTTGACGGTGTGTCACGTTGTGCGGATCTCCAGGTAATTTTTGACGGACTATTTTGGCGGAAAGTTGAGCCATCAAAAGTTTTGACGAAAAATTAGGGATTTTAACAGTGTGTCAGGTCGTGCAGATCTCGAGGTAATTTTTGACGGACTATTTTGACAGAAAGTTGATCCGTCAAAAATTTTGATGGAAGTTTTGACGAAAAATTAAAGATTTTGACAGTGTGTCAAGCCATGTGGATCTCGACGTAATTTTTGACGAAAAGTATATTCATCGGAAATTACTGCTAAGTTGTTACAGGTCCGTCAAAAACACTGACAAAGTTTACCAATGATGGAACCTGTCAAAATCTATGGCCCATCAAAATATTCTCTTCCATTAATTCTAGATTCGTCCAAATTTTCCTTCCCAAAATTAAACCCCTAGATTTCCCCCATTCCACCCCATTCCACGTACTGCTTACCCCTTGATTTCTCCTTCCTCTCTCCTTCGTGAACCATCTCTGGCGATAGTTTCTCATACTTCAATATACATGCAAAAGCTATCTTTGTGTCTCCAACCCACAATTCCACCACCATCATTCCACCACCACCATGGCACAACGACCAAAGAGATTTGAATCCGCCATTGAAGGAGGAAGGAAGCCATTGACGCATCTCTGCCTCCAAATCAATGTATCTCCGCCATGAGCAATGATATAGGTTAAATTTAGGCTTCTCATTTGATAATCTTGCTCTTCCATAATATCTTTGATTTGAAAATTTTTATTATGTCATTCTCTCTTTCTCTAGCATCATGTCTCTATTTTTCAGATCTTTAATTTGGGATTTGAAATTTAATAATTTCAAATCCCAAATTCAAGAATCGAAGCTTGAAATTTTCGAAACTAAAATTTGTCATCACAAAAGTACAGTTTTCTGATTTGAAAATTCAAGACCTGAAATTAAAATGTTTGGATTTCAATATGTTTGGATTTCAAATTTCAGATCCCACCATAAATGTTTTGGACATCAAAAAGATTCTATTAATTTTTTAATTTGAATTTTAGAGTGTTGAATCGAGATCTCAACAAAGGCTTTTTTTTTCTTCATTTTCATGGAAGATTATAAGAATACACAAGAATGGAGAAGACTGAGAGAAATCAATGAAAATTCTGTCCCTTCTTTCCCTTCGATGGACGCATTTATCTATGGTTGATTTCTATATTTTGTTGTAATTTTTAGATAATTTTTTTGTAGACATTTTGGTTGTTTTTTTGCGTTTTCAGTAGTTTAGTTTAAGTAAAAAAAATAAATAAATAAAGAGAAGGGGTGAGGTAGGAGGTTAGAGTTATAGTTTGTCAGTATGACTGTATGAGCCTACAAGGGGGGTTTAGTATTTCTATAAATTTGTTATGAACTTGGTATTGGTGTTAGATTGTATCAATTAATTGGGCTATTTGTAATGTTTTCATATTATTGTGGTCAAAAAAATGAAATGTACATATATTTTATTTTGACGAAGAAAAAGAATCATATGAAGTTCAAACTTATATTCAAAATATTTATTTCAGATTTGAAATTTGAAATTTTTTTAAATATGTGAACAAAACAAAAATTGCTCCACCTAGCATCTTCTTGCAATAAATATTTTCCTTTTTTTTGAAATTTAAGACAAATATGCGACGGATTTTTTTAGGGACACCGTCAAGAATTTGACGGGAAATACTACCTCCGTCTCAAATTTTCATCAAAACTTTGGTACCAACTTGATATCTCAAATCTTTGGGATTGTGACGGGCTATCTTTTCCGTCAAAATTTCTGTCATAGTATATTTTGACAGACTGTCAGTCGGTCAAAATTTCCGTCAGGATCGTATTGACGGATTGTCAGTCCATCGGTTGTAATTTTGACGGACTGTCAGTCTGTCAAAATTTTTCCGTCAATATTTTTGACGGATCAGTCGAAATGGCCATTCGACCTATGGTTTTTTGACGGATATAATGTCCGTCAAAATATCCGTCAAAAAACCACTTTTCTGTCAAAATATACACTTTTTTACAACAAAAATCCCATCAAAGTAGGCCTCATTCTTGTAGTACGTGTCAAAATTCTCAATCTAAATGTAACCCAATTAATTAAACGAGTTAAACTTGTCAACCCATTTAATTAAACAGGTTGAAAATCTTTATCCAAACCCACTTAATTTCGTGTTCGGTTTAGGTTGATAATCATGTCGGGTTAACTTTTGACAGCTCTAATATGATGTGGTTTATGAATCGGTAATTGGTATGAATGTGAGGATGTGTGATTTGTCCTTGATTTATTTCTATATAATTATGATGTAATAAAATATATAAATCTATGTATATTTTAGTTGGACTTGTTAATGTACATTTTGAGATGATTTCTAAATGTTCATGTATCTAGTTTGGACATTATTTGGATGCTATTGGCTCTTATTTTTGGAATTGTTCACATGGTATTAATAATTCATGAGGTTATAATGATTTAATACTTATACTTATACTTGAATGGATCTTGAATAGGATAAAAGTTTTATCTATAATGGAAGTAAATATATATGGTGCTCTATTTATTTTCATGATGTTTGATACATACTAAAATATAAAAAGTCCACCTTGAACTTTTGGACTTGTGTATGACCATAAGACTCTTAGTATGGTCACATGAATTGAATGTATATATATGGAATGCAAACAAGTACATATTTACATTAATTCATGAACATACATATGACTTAGGAATTCCATATGATGGTCCCACAATTATTTACTCTGACTTGGAGTACATGGTGGGGGCAATTTCTGTTCATATGGTGATATAACATGTTTTTAAGGCCAATAATTAAAATTATCTCTACAATTTTAAGTTGGACTTGGATGAAAATATGAAAATATTGTCATGTTCAAACCTTATTTAGGAGTTGAGATGTCCAAGTTTTAATAGCAAGACTTTGATTTACTGTTGGTTGTCTTTACAAGTCTTGTGGGCCGATTATTAATACTTATACAAGCAATGAATTAGGATTCACAAATAAATATACACAAGTGTGATCCATATAATAACTTAAAAGCCTTAAGACTTCTGCAAAGTTGTTGTTATCAAAGCCATGGAATGAATATTATGACTTTGATAGGGAAGGTGTCAAGCCCACACTAAGTCACCCATGGTAGAATCTGAACTTAACGCTCGTGAAAACATCGAGTTTTAAGTTTAATGAGTCAAAGTACACCATCTGTATGACTTATTAGTACTCACCACCATAATTAACATCCAAATGGAGTGCTAGGCTACCCATATATTCTACGGAGGGTGAGCTTTCGCTCTTAATAAACCCTAATAGAGAACATTTGAGTGGAGGTATAGAAATAAGAATTTGATTTACTTATCTATACTTAATCAGTGGAGTGACTAGTTTCTTGTACTCAAATGTTTCTATTAATAATTTATGGGGGTATTAATAATGTTTACCTAGTAAGCATGACGTTTGGCTGCTTCTGTTGAGTTTGGGCTTCACTCTAGAGAACTTACGAAATGGATACGAAACACATGGCTATTAATAGTGTCAAATTACTAAGTGATCTGGGATAGAAATCTTATATGTGGCTTAGATGCAAGTGGTCAGAGAGGGTAGCTGGTTCAAACCATAGCCTACCATGTTATCTTGATCATTTTATGGATAGGTCACTAAGATGGATGTTCAATTGCATGACACCTCTATTTATGCATGAGGCCTCTAAAAATTCAAAAAACCATTTGTTATGGAAATGGGGCGGATTGTTGGAGTAATTTCCTTAAAAATGGAAATTTTTATAAAGAGGCATGTTGTGATATTTAATTTTAATTAACTATTTCGAAGAGACATTATGAATGAAGAGGAATGTTAGTTATTAAACTAACATGAATGTCCCTTCATGAAAGGACAACATCCTTTCATGAATTGACATGTATTTGTTTAAAAAATACTTAGCCTAGTTAGACGCACGGCTATCCCTGGTTGGGCATGATCAAGAGAGTTTTACTAACGCCATAATCCGTGAAATTTCTATCATGTCTTGGACATTTAGGTTCCTATCTTTGCGAGTGCAACACGCAGATATGGAGGATTTTTTTTTTGGTATCTCAAAGACCTATTTAGGCAGTCCTGTTGCATGTGAGTATGAATAAAGTCTTTAGGAAAGGTGTAATTATAACTGCCTAGAAGCCTCGTTTATTTTGGCATTGAGTTTGTCTGTGACAAACTGATTTATTTATCCATCAAACCGAAATTTACACCAACATCACTTGGACTTTAGATCTGAAACATATTGATTACCTATTATTTTCCAACTAGAAAAGTAGCGGGGTGTTGGCTAAAGACATAGGAAAATGAACATAAAATGCGGATGAAATTTTCCTTTTGCTAAGTGATCTTGTATTTTGCTTTTCAAAAATCTTATCTCTTGCATGCATTGCTCCCCCCTTTTGCATGATTTGATAATTGTCCCTCTTTTCACCACCAAAAACTATCATTATTGATCTATGATTCCTTAATATTGAGTTTACATCTTACCTCAAAGTAAGTTGTCACACCTGAGTCATTTTTCTGTTGGACAGACCAACTTCTAGAACCACCAAGAGAGCAACTTCAACTGGGTTTTTTAGTGTTAAGCAAAACTTCTTGCTTCCTTGCCCACCCTATTCAAGTATTAATCCCTTCAATCCCTTGTGTGGGATTCTTGCTCATGCCAAGTCAAACTTAACCTCTTTGCTTGTTTAGGGATGAGTTGATCAAGTTTGCCCATTATTGCTTTAAATTGCTTCACCCTTGATATTTCTAAGCTAAAATGACTATAGATCTCCAGATTGATTATGAAATAGCATGAATAATGTTTTTAAACTACATACTTGCAAACCCCTGAGGACCAAACAAACAAAAGGTATAACCTTAATTCCAACTTCTAATTTCTTCTTCTGCTCTATGACTATCTACTGATATGTGTAATGCCCTGACCCTCTTCTGGGCCACAGACAGTTATTGGGAATGGCTTAAAGGATTGCTGACTGACCTCACAAATCACCACAAGTTTTTCCAGCGTGCTTCGTCCTTGCTCACACGCTACCCGAGAAACTTCCCAGGAGATCACCCATCATAAGATTTCCCCACAGCAAGCACGCTTAACTATGGAGTTCTTATGAGTGGGCTCCCCGAAAAGAAAGATGCACTTTGATGATATAAGTAGTCACTTCGATCCTCTTAAGCCACACTTGGGGTATTACAATCACCCCCACTTAAAGCACATAACGTCGTCGTTGTGCTTCGCTAATCGACCGACTTACGAGTCCTCTTGACTGGCGGTCCACACCCAGTATCTTTGTCTCGCTAGGTGACTACCCATGGGCTCTCTATTTACTGGCGCAGATCACGATCGCGGGTCGACTCTGATACCATCTGTAACACCCCAACCCTCTCCCGAGTCGCGGACAGTTACCAGGAACGGCTTCAAGGATCATTGACCTCCCAATCAACCACCACGAAACACGCCGGAAAGACTTGTGGTGATTTGTGGGGCCAATTGACAATCCTTGAAGCGGTTCCTAATAACTGTCCATGACCCGGGAGAGGGTCGGGGCGTTACATGATGCTATTTACCCAACATGGCAGAGTAGATGTTGGATCAATATGTGTGGAATTGTGGAAGATATATTGCATAATATGCACGGAATCAGCTGAGCTGAGTATGAACTACTGAGCCACGTAAAACTTCTTCAGCCAATCAGAATCTCCCTCACCTCCCCCCCCAAAGGGTGATTAAGCGAGTAGAAGCTGAACTTGCAACGATTCATAACTTGGGGGTATTTAGGGGGTTTCTATGAAGAAAGTTGTAGTTGTGTTCATCATCAACTTGTTTATTATTAATTACTACATATATTATTTCAGCAAGCAACCAACTTGTTGATGAGATCCAAAGGAGACTTCGTGGTAGATAGATAGATCATAGGAAAATTCCATTTGGTAACCCTAAATGTTTGTCGTTTCTATCATATGTCTATTTTTTTCCCCAAATGGTGCTCTTATATTTTACAAATGTTCAAATATTATCCATCTATCATTGATGACGCTTAATTCTACTTACAATGATTAAAGTACTCTTAACATCAATACTCTGTTTCTCTAACCTTGTTTGCTCATCCTCTTTGTTGTTTTAACCCTTCTTTCTTGCCCCTATTGAACCTAAAAACTCAGCCTTTCATCTTTTTCTATTCTTCCACCTGCTTCGCCATTAAAACTCCAAGTCATTATCTGTCTTCTCCTTCAAATGCTGCAAATCAATTGAGAATTAAAGGTGAGGTATTCATCTCCACTTCGGTGGTACAATTCTTGGCAAGGATTCAATCCAAAGTTTCTTGAAGAAATTAAAGACTATGGCCATATATTAAAGCTACAAGATTGGCTCAAGGTAAGTTGGAGGAAGAGTAACTTAGTATAGAGTAGATAATAGATTTATTTTTCATTTATCTTCTCGTTTTTTTAGATATACTTTTTAATGCTCGTGAATTAGTTTCTAAGAAATATGGACACACTCCACGGCTTCATGTATATGTATCCGACATGCTGACACTCTCGGACACTCTCAACTGCATGCAAAGCATATAGACAACATAAAGAAATTAGGTTATGTTATTGATAGATTTAGAATACACGTATTGTGACCAATTTGTCATTGTTCTCATCCAAACATGACCCTCTCAAGGATAAAGACATAAAACCAATTATAAACACATAGGTAATAACATTTTCTAACCACTACGTGTCCACTATACGTGTTGTGTCTTACTTTTCTGGAAAAATCACGTGTCCGCATATCATTGTCATGTCTATCTTTGTGATGTATTGGTGTTCATGCTTCTTAGATTAGTATAATTACTTCTGGAATGGCTAAGTTGAAGCAAGAGTTTGGTTCTTTAAAGTTAAAATTGCTAGCAATTACTTCGAATTTCAGATTTCATTTTCCTTTTTGTCATGAATTTTATTACTGTGTTCATAGGTTTATTTCAAATATGGGTTTCCTTGATGCTTTGTTTCTTCAGTTTGGCTTTGATTTTGGGTATGGCTTGGTACAATGCTCTTTATAAATAAACCCTAGCAACAAGCCCATCAATTTAGTCAATAATGATACTTGAAACCATAAATTATGTCCAATTAAAAAAAGGGTTGAAGCTTATGATGGGTGAAGGCAAAAAAGGCAACCATTACTAGGAGAAGAGAAGATGTTGGTGATGATGGGTCCGTTATGATTTTCTCCTAGGTTTTTTAGTGCTTAAATTGAAGTGGATTATGGTGGTGTAGAGTGGTTCACGCTATTTCAAGGTAGAGAGAGCAATCCTGATTTTAGACTTCACCTTGGACTTCGCCTTCATCTGGACCTTCAATTTCTTCAAGTTTTGGAATCTGTGGATGGAGAAGAGAAAGAGAGGGTAGGGAAGCAGAGGAGTAGAGAGAGAAAGCCATTGACATATGTAAACTTTAAGGTTTCTTAAGCATTTCGGTTAAGGTCTTCATTCTGGGACAATAAATGCAAGGGAAAATTTCGTAATATAAAGCGTTATTTTAACCTCCACCACAATAGTAAGTCAAACCTAACATGCAACATTATCATATTGTTCACATCATACATACATACAAAACTAAGAGGTGATCATGTGGAAAAAGTTTGAAAAGTGAAGATCAAATCAAATGCGGCAAAGTTCATGGTGACCAAATGAAATTTTCCTAGATCATATCTTGTCATATAGTCTTTTTTTTTTTCAAAAAGATTGGCTATGATAATAATGGGTAAGCTGTGAAGGCACTACTGGCATGCACTTGTAGATAGCAATGTGAGGATTCTTCTTCTGAAGTCTTGTTCTTTTCATGTAGTGGTGCATCTTTATAGAAATATACTATAATGGTCACTCACTCTTCTAGACCATTAATAATATCTATTGGCTGGCCCTAGTAATCTAGAGTTTAGTGGCCACTTATGCCACCTAAGTAGTGGCGACTAATATAACCTAAACATATATAAAGATGGGTTTGGGGAATTAGTTAATATCAGTCACATTAACCCTAAAAGAGAACCTCTCGTCTCTTCCTCTCTCTCAACGGATGCCTCACCATCACTTGAGGTTCAAGTTTGGGGCATTGATAGAATTAGTAGCCACCGCTTGATTGTATGTATCAATTTACGGGCGATTCCCAAGTAACTAGATCTTTTGCTTCCGTACCTAAAGGTATGTCCTTTAGTCTGCTACAATGGTGTCAGAGGAATGTTGCTCGGGTTTGACCCAATTGACTCGATAGGTATAGACTACACAGTTAATTCATTTATTATGCTAATTCAATTTATGAAAGCATGCTTTTGATATGCGATTATCTGCTAAGTATGCTTGTCTACTTGTTTTTGCCCCTGATTGTCATCCCTTGTTTCTCCAAAAGCCTAACCCTAAACCTATACTATTCACCTGAAGAGCCTTGTAATCGACCTTTACCTTGCCATAGGCTTGTCTCACCTTGACCAAACAGAAACCTCTTTCGCCTCCGTGGCTACGAAGACAGTGGCTCTGACAAGGCTTTAGTAGCCGACATGCACCCCCTTACACCCAAATTAGAAAATAAACATAGAAAAGCGAAAAATTTCGGATGGGGTAGCAGAAGGAAAATAATATGGAGTGTACTGATTAGAATCGTCAGGGAGGGGTCGCGTATGTGTATAATACACCACTGACGAAGTCTTTCTTGGCTTACTTCTTCCTTCGTTGACTCTTACCCTACCGATCTAAGTAGCACTAGTGAAAAAACATATTAAAACCACCTTTGTTAGTGGCCTTAGTGGCGCTTTGGCGGCATGGGTCTCACCCAGGGACTTGGCTTTAGCCTATCTACATGGTGGTTTGGTGGTTTTAGTCGGAAACAAGCCTTTTGCTCCTTGCTAATGCAGCAGAGATTGGCAGTTTTTGCATCTTGTGGGCATTCTGTAGGCCGTTGGTGGCCTCGCAGCGACGGTCGCATTGCCGTAATGGAGTGGGAGGGGAATAGTCGATGGAGAGAGGAGCTTTGTGCTCTACTTTTAGGTTGGAGGAGTGTTGAATTTAGGAGTACTTACACACAAGAGGGGGGGTGAATTGTGGTGTTCGATTTTCGCGTATTTACTGACAAACACCTTCCTGATTACAAATGTTGTTCTTGAATTACAAACAACCTCCCAACTTATTTGCAACAGATGTTTTCAATTTGCACAAAGGCGAAAATCAACAAGATAAATGCGGAAATTAAGCACGCACAATTTTTACGTGGAAAACACCTCTAGCCCAACTGAGGTGTGAAAAACCACGACCTACCTCGTGTAGGATTTAACCACTTTCACTATCGGGCTTCAAACGTTACAAATGCAACACACCTTGTTACAACTTGCAACGACGTAACCTTCTTCCCTAAGACAGGTTACACCACGTCCAAATCTCACCAGATTGGACACGTCCAAAGTCCACACGACTGAGGACCACTCACTCACTTTTCTGATTCAAGATCAGGGTTACAAAACACCTTACCGGGTGCTTCTGTCTTAAGCAGATGTAAGGTACAATGAAGTCCTAGTATGCCAATATCTTGAAAGCTCAACTTTAACACAATTTGTCTCGGTTTTTCTTTTCTCAAGAGTAGCTCGAAAACAACTTTTTCTCACTAGAAAAACCACTTTTTAATTCTCCCTTTTTGCGTTTGTTGTGTAAGTTTTTCGTTTTTTTCTCTATGTATCAATGGGAGTAAAATGCTATATTTTTATACAAAAATTTCAACGGTCAAAAACCAAGGAGAAGAGAAGAAATCAGCTAAGTTTGGCAAAGAGAAATTTTTTGCTTAGCTCAAGGAATTCTAATGGCTAAAAGATAATGTTTCCCAATATTGTAGGAATTTGATTTTGGAAGATTATCTTTGCCCAAAAATATCCGTGAGAAAATCTTTAGTAAGAGTTTTTGAATTAATCACTTTCCAAAGGATAAGAGAGAGGTAATTTCGGTTTTGGTAAATATTTTCCAAAATCAGTTTTGCAAATCTTCAGCTTGAATTTTCATATCAAGAAGATTTTCTACAGCTTACATTGCTGTCTTGGAATTTTATCAAAATATATTAGAGCTTTTGGCCAACCAAAATAAGTTTTCCAAAGAAACTGGGTTTGGCCGTTGCAGTTCAGAAACACCCTCGTTACCCTATTTTCAGGGATGTTTGAACTTGGTGTTGTGAAGCAAATAGCGCAACCGATTCAAGAGTGGTTAGTTAGAGACTTTTCAAGATTGACATATTAACAAGAGTCTAGAATAAGACCTAAATTACCAAAGACATCTTGTTGTAGATCTAGTCATCTTGTTCAAGATGAATACGCTGCCCCAACCACCTAGGCCAACCTGTTTGCCAGGTTGTTCTTGTATCGCTTGAGTTCAGAAACTGATCTTCACATTCAATCAACTCATCGAGGTGGTGTTCTTGACTTGAGCGTGAGCCATCAAGGTATGAGACCTGTTCTCAAGACTTGTTCTCAACATTCAGCAAACAAATTAAGGCACATATTGAAAACAACAGTGTATGCCTGTTTGGAGAACTTTGTTTGGAGAAACATTACTTTAGGTTTGTTATCATCAAAACTGATTAACGAATTCAACAATTTCCCCCTTTTTGATGATGACAAACCAAGTGTCCATATTGACAAAAAGGAGAAAAAAAATGCATGCTGATAGGGATCCACGAAGATACTGTAGAGGTCAACCTACCCTATCGAGTCAAGATTAAGTTCATTCGTCATACTTTGTCAATTTTGTCAATAGGTCAATACGTTATACTATTCTTCCCCCTTTTGGCATCATGAAAAAGCAAGAACAACATAGTAATGATAAGGAACAACATAGTATAAAGCGTATAAAGCATAAGGAACAACAAGCAAGAGAGACTGCAAGTAGATATTTCATTAATAAGCAAAGCAGTACAATTGCAAAATAACAAAACAAAAAAAAATAGCTTAGACAATCAGGGAGCAGGGGTGGTTTCGTTTGCAGAGGAGTAATGCTAGGGGCAAGGGTGGAGAGAAGAGCAAGCAAGTCTTCATGGCGTTTGGCAGAGAGGGCTTGTTCCTCAGCAAAAGCAGCCTTAACAGCTAAGAGCTCATCCTTGAGGCGAGCATTGTCCTCAAGAACAGCCTCAACCTTGATAGAAGGTTGCTCAGAAACAGGTGGTCGAGGTGGTCGACGACCCTGTTTGGAGACTAACCCTTCGCCAATCTCATAGCCACACCCTAGCAGGGTGTCAACCCCAATTTCATCAATGGTTTGGGCTGCCACTCTTCGTGTGAGGACTATTCCAAAGTGCTCAAACACCCTTGTCAGCAGAAACCCATAGCCAAGATCATGGGCCCGGGTGGTGTTTGCAATTCGCCTTATGTGGCGAATCATGAGCGTATGGAGGTTTATTGGTTCCTCCTGATTTAGGAGGTCCACCAGGCATTGATCGAGGGCATCTGCTGAGTTGCGCCCTTGACCTCGGGGAATTATGTTCTTGATGGTGAACATAAACATGAGTTGGTGTAGGGAGGTCATTTCACCCTTCTTAACCGAGAGGGGTGTTCTCAGGCCCTGTTTCTGACTGAGGCGTTTTGACACCTCTAGGAGCCTGGCTGGTTCCAGGGCTGTTTTGTCTTCCCTCACATACACAGCAAAGCCTAGTGAGGGCACTCCCAGAACTTTTCCAAGTGTGGGTGCATCAACCTTGATGCCTTGCCCACTCACTAAACTTATCACCACCCCTTCGGTGACCTCGCAGTTGGCATAAAATTTAGCCAACTCAGGCATAGAGCACCCCAACTGGGTGTTCGCAAACAAGTCGAGCCATCCTTGGGCTCGCAACTTGGTCAGGAACACCCCCAGACCTTGTTCCTCGAAGAACCGTTCATTGATTACCTTCCTCCTGACGACATTGCGCTTAAGCAATTGCGCATGCATGTCAGACATAGGAGAGGGAGTAGACAGTTTTGGGCGTTTGGGAGGAGGAACAGAGCTGGTAGCGGTTGATGGGGGGGCTATTCTGGGCTTTCTTGGGACGGTTGATTTTGCAGGAGAGGGCTTTACAGTAGGTTTAGAGGATTTTTGAGGGGCTTGTTCTTCAAGGATATCGAAGAACACCGGTCGTCCCTGTTTGAAAGAGGTGTTCTCAGAATCAGAGCTTGAGAACCCTTCGGTAGAGGACGAGGAAATCTCCTGGATAAATGGAGCAGAGGGTTTGGAGGTACAAGGAGAGGATTGAAAAGCTAATCTCGCCGATTTGCGAGAGGGCGGAGAGGATTTTGGAGACAGGGGAGCTTGAGGGGGCTGAGACCTTGGTTGTGGCCTTGTTCTGCTACGCTTGGCCACGATTTTTATTCTTTTCGTTTTTCTCTAGTTTGAATGGCCGGAGTCTCCTTCTGAAGACACACCAATTCCCTCCCAACAGTGAAGGAAATACTGTCAATCCCTAACTGGACTGAATTTAGAGACAAGCTCTTCAAGAAATTGAAAGGCTTGTATAGGAGTGGGCGAGGAGGGGCAGGGATTGAAGAAGCAAGAACCAGGTCGGTTGAGGGAGAGGGGGTGTTGGAGGCCATTGTCGCTAGGAGAGAGATTAGGGTTAAGCTTGTTTGCAGGTTTTGCTTTTGAGAGGGAGTCAGGTGAAGTGACAGCTGAGAACAGGGTAATTAAAGAGAGCCGCCAAGGTTTTAAAGAGGCGCGAGGATTGTAACTGGTGAAAAATAATAAAACCGTGTACCTTGGGAAGGAGAAAAATTTAATGAAAACACATTCCCATATGCACCGAATAACCAAGAGACATACCTGTTTTTTGTCATTCGATCAAGATGCCTGCCTGTTCTTTGTCGTTTGATCTTGATTAGAGACGGCAGGGCTGCTCCAGTGATCCTTAATACATCCCCTTATGCTGCACTTTTTGTATAGATTAAAGCAAATGCACACAATTCGAGTGTATGCACTCATAATACATAAATCACTGCAGTTGCCAATAAGATTTGCACACAAGGAAGAGAATAGGGTGTAGAGGTTGTTTTTACCACACCTAATTCATGTCTTGGAAACAAGTATCTCCAGGTGTTCTTACCAACCCTAGTTCCAATCTATTTCTCTCAAATTGATCTCTAGCTAGTGCCTTAGTGAATATATCAGCAATTTGATTTTCCATTGTGCAAAAATTCATAGAGATTAAACCCTTTTCAACATTATCTCTTAAGAAATGATGTCGAATGTCAATATGCTTTGTTCTTTTATGTTGACATGGATTTTTGGCAATATTAATTGCACTTGTGTTATCACAAAAAATAGGAATGCATCCAGTGTCAACACAAAAGTCTTTAAGCTGTTGCCTTATCCACAACAGTTGAGCACAACATGAAGCTGCTGCGACATATTCAGCTTCTGATGTGGACATGGCAACTGAATGTTGCTTCTTGGTAGCCCAAGATACCAAACAAGGTCTAAGAAATTGAGTCATACCTGAGGTACTCTTTCTATCAACTAGGAATCCAGCATAGTCAGCGTCAGCATATCCAACAAGATTAAAATTGCAACCTTTAGGATACCATAAAGCCAAATTGGGTGTATGTTTCAAATATCGTAGTATTCGTTTAACAGCCTTAAGATGAGTTTCTTTAGGATTAGACTGAAAACGGGCACATAGACCAACACTGAAAACAATATCAGGTCTACTAGCGGTAAGATATAAGAGTGACCCTATCATGCCTCTATAGAGTTTCTCCTCAACTGAGGGACTCCTATCATCCATTTCCAACTTGGTTGAAGGAGAGATGGGAGTATCTATAGGTTTGGCCGACTCCATCCCAAACCGCTTAAGTAGTTCCTTGATATACTTTTGTTGATGGATCATGGTGCCGTTTGAAGTTTGCTTGATTTGTAAGCCTAAGAAAAAATTAAGCTCACCCATCATGCTCATCTCAAACTCACTCCTCATCATATTTGAAAATTCATTGCATAAATCATGATGAGTTGCACCAAATATAATGTCATGTACATATACTTGAACAACCAACAAGTGTTCCCCCTTTGATTTTAGAAACAAGGTGTTGTCTATCTTGCCTCTTCTAAACTCATTTTTAAATAAGAAGCTTGACAAACGTTCATACCAAGCTCTAGGAGCTTGTTTTAGACCATAAAGAGCCTTGTCAAGTTGAAAAACGTGATTAGGAAATTCATTGTTTTCGAAACCAGGGGGTTGTTTGACATACATTTCTTCTTTAAGGTATCCGTTTAGGAATGCACTTTTCACGTCCATTTGCTATAGCTTGATTTCCATATGAGTTGCAAAGGCTATTAGGATTCGAATAGCCTCAATTCTAGCAACTGGTGCAAAGGTTTCTTCATAATCGATCCCTTCTTCTTGGTTATACCCTTGAACAACCAGCCGTGCCTTGTTCCTAGTGATTGTTCCTGACTCATCCAGTTTGTTTCGGAACACCCACTTGGTTCCAATGATTGTTCTCTCTGCAGGTTTAGGTACAAGATGCCATAGTTTGTTCCTTTCAAATTGATGGAGCTCTTCTTGCATTGCCGTGACCCAATCTGAATCTGCAAGAGCTTCATTCACATTTTTTGGCTCAATGTTAGAGAGAAAAGCATAGAAAGCATAGAAATTCTTAAGCTTAGACCTAGTTTGCACTCCACTGTTAATATCAGACAGAATTTGATCAAGGGGGTGCGAACTATGATGCTTCCAAGGTCGTGGAGTAAATGGATCCACAGACACATGCTCTACTCTAGCCTGAATATTTGGAGAATCAGGCTCACGAACACCTCCTGAGCCTGTTTCTGCACCTGTTAGTAAGCCTGTTCCTGAAGAACATGGTCCCGAACAGGGTTCAACGGTGTTTCCCCCTGTTTGGTGTTCACCTTACCTGCCGTTTTGAGGAACAACTTCTGGACCTGTTGTCTCCATGGTGTTCTTACCTTGTCTCTCATGGGGCAACACTTCTTTTCGGATAAGACCTAATTCAAACTCTTCTTCCTGTGCATCATTCGTATTCAAAATGTTAGATTCATCAAAAATCACATGCACACTTTCCTCAACGCACAAGGTTCTTTTGTTAAAGACTTTATATGCCTTGCTGTGAGAAGAATAACCGAGAAATATTGCCTCATCACTCCTGGGATCAAACTTTCCTAAAGCATCCTTCCCATTATTATGCACAAAACACTTACAAACGAATGTTCTTAAATGCATAATGTTGGGTTTTCTACCTTTGAAGAGTTCGTAGGGAGTTTTGTTCAAAATAGGTCTAATCATACATCTATTCATAATATAACAAGATGTGTTCAAAGCTTCTGCCCAAAAGTTCCTAGGAAGACCACTAGCAATAAGCATTGTCCTAGTCATGTCTTCTAGGGTGCGATTTTTGCGCTCAACCACCCCATTCTGTTGGGGTGTTCTTGGGGCCGAGAAGTTGTGATCAACACCATGCATATTACAAAAATTTGTAAAACTTGCATTTTCAAATTCAGTACCATGATCAGACCTCAAGCTAACCAATCAGTGTCCTACTCTCTTTTCAACCTTTTTGAGAAGGGTAATAAAATTCTCAAAAGTTTCATCCTTGGAGGCCAAGAACGGGGTCCAAGTAAATCGAGAGTAATCATCCACTATGACAAGCACATACCTCTTCCCACCTCTACTTGATATCCTCATAGGACCACATAGATCAATGTGTAATAATTCAAGAGGTCGGGTAGTGCTAACACACCTTTTTGATTTAAAAGACAATCTAACTTGTTTTCCTTTTGCACGAGCTTCACATACCTTGTCATCATTAAACTTGATGGAAGGTAGTCCAACAACCAAGTCTTTAGAAACAAGTTTGTTTAAAAGAGTAAGGCTCGCATGACCTAGTCTCTTGTGCCAAAGCATTATATCATCATTCACAGCACTTAAACAAGTCAGGTTGTTTTGGAGAAGTGTGGACATACAAACTTTGTAAACATTTTTGTGACGCTTCCCTTTTAACACAACATCTCCTGTGTTGACATTTGCAACCAAGCAATGTGTTCGTGAGAACACCACTAGATTGTTCTTGTCACACAGTTGGGACACACTTAGTAAGTTATGCTTTAAACCATCAACTAAGTGCACATTATCAATTGAATGGGAGAGAGTTTTACCAATGCTACCTATACCGACAATTGTCCCAAACTTGCCGTTTCCAAAAGCCACGCTCCCACCAGTTGAAACTGTAAGTGAGAGAAAGTTTGATTTTTCTCCGGTCATATGCCGCGAACACCCACTATCAACATACCACAGCTGCCTGTTTTCAAGGTTATCTTCTGAGCTATTTTCCAGGGTGTTTCTTACCTTGTTTGCTGGGTTGGTTGTGGGGTTGTTCTCTCTCACTTCAGCCTGCAAAACAAATCAAGGGTTAGTTTTGGGAACCCAGATCCACTTGGGTCCCATTCTTTTAGACAAATAAAGCTCATCTTTCCTAATCCAGATTTGTTTTACATGTCTTTCATTCTTTTCAATGGCATACCTTCTTGAAGGACATGAATATTTGTAGTGACCAGTTTTACCACAATGACAGCAAACAATGTTTTCAGGTAATCCCACATATTTTCTATGGATTGGGTAAACTGTTCGTTTAGGCTTATATCCAAGTCCCTTTTTGTTTCGATTGTGGTGAGTGTTTAACCAATCAAGAGCTTGTGAGGATTTGTTCCACAACCTGTTTGTGGCAAGGTCGTGTTCTATGCGTTTTGCTTTAGCCGACAAGTTCTTGTTTTCAGCAAACAAAACTTCGACCTTTTCTTTAAGCTCAAGGGTTTCCTTTTCAGCCTTGGCTTGATTGGTGGTACATTTTTCTCCGTTCAAGATCAAGGTCTCCCTAAGGTCTTTTATGGTTTGATGTGAAGCTAGAATTTCCCTTTCAGCCTCAAGTTTTTCATTCTTAAGGATCTCATTTTCTAGTTCTAGGTCTCGGACATCTCGTTTCAATTCAGCACAAGTATCCATCAAGGTATACAAAAGTTCTTTGAGAGTTGCTTTATTGAGACCATATACCTTGTTCTTGAGATCAGTCAAGCTGTTTGTGGATTCATCATCTGAGTCTGAGTCACTTTGTGCCATGAGGGCTACAGTATCTCCTTCACGTTCAAAATCACCTTCATCCTCAGAGGAGTATCCCCAGGCAGCAAGCATAGCCTTCGAGAATCTTTTACCTGAGGTGTTCACAGGTTGTTTTCGAACCTGTTTTCTGGGTTGTTCGAACTCCTGCTCTTCTTGAAGCAGAGGACAGTTTTTCACAAGGTGATCTGGTTTGTCACATTTAAAACACCCTGTGAACTGTTCTCGGGGGATGTTTCTGAATTTACTGAAGTCCTTTCTTTTGCTGTTTTCTTTGACCTTTTTGAAGAATTTCTTGAACTTTCGCGTCATTAAAGCCATCTCTTCATCCTCAAGGTCAGAGTCAACATCCTCTTGTGCTTTCAAGGCAAGCCCACGATCCTTCTTCTGCTCCTCCTTTTGTTATGAGTTCTTTCTGAGTTCATAGGTTTGAAGATTGCCGATCAACTCATCGAGGGTGATCTTGTTCATGTGTTTAGCTTCTTGGATGGCTGTCACCTTCGCTTCCCAAGATCGAGGCAAAATCCTTAGAATCTTCCTCACCAGTTCTTCTGTGGTGAAGGATTTTCCCAGGGATTTTAGCTCGTTTGTTATGTGGGTGAAGCGTGTGTACATATCCATCACGTTCTTACGATCACCCATATCAAACAACTTATATTGCCTCATGAGTAGCTCGATACGTGATTGCTTGACTTGACTGGTTCCTTCATGAGCTACTTGGAGGGCATTCCATATCTCCTGGGCTGACCCACACTCCGAGATACGTGTATATTCATTTGGACCTAGGCCAAAATATAGTAGCTTCTTGGCCTTGGCATTTTTTTCCATTTTCTTATAATCTTCAGCATCAAACTCTTTAGGTTCCTTGGAAACCGTCTTACCATCTTCAAGCACCTTGGTGGGAACAAGGGGTCCGTTCTTGATGAGCATCCATAACTCATAATCTTCTGCCTGAATATAGTTCTCCATCCTATTCTTCCACCAACTGTAATGTTGGCCGTTGAAATAGGGTGGATGAGTAATGGATTGCCCTTCAAGAATTCCTTGTGGTGTACTCATCTTCATAATCTCTCAAGGTGTTAGCCTTTTGTGAGAGAACCTGCTCTGATACCACTTGTTGAATTTAGGAGTACTTACACACAAGAGGGGGGTGAATTGTGGTGTTCGATTTTCGCGTATTTACTGACAAACACCTTCCTGATTGCAAACGTTGTTCTTGAATTACAAACAACCTCCCAACTTATTTGCAACAGATGTTTTCAATTTGCACAAAGGAGAAAATCAACAAGATAAATGCGGAAATTAAGCACGCACAATTTTTAC
>JACYFF010031952.1:24110589-24129810 GCA_017589665.1 Selenicereus undatus | reverse complement strand
AAAATTAGCTTTTTGATCAAGTAAAAAAGCTAATTTGGGTGTTTGGTGAAAGAGCCTTTTAAAAGAACTTTTTGGGTCCAAAAAGCTAATTTGAAAAAGCTAATTTCATGAGCTTTTCGGAAGAGCTTTTTGAAGAATTAGATTTTTGTCTCACAACTTTGTCAGAAACAGCTAATTTTATCAAATACTTTTTCAACAAACAGCTAATTCAAATAGCTAATACAAACAGCTATCTCAAACAGCTAGCAGCTAATACAAACAGCTAATATATGTGTGTGTGTGTGTGTGTGTGTGTGTGTGTGTGTGTGTGTCTGTATATGTATGTGTGTGTGTGTATATGTATATATATATATATATATATATATATATATATATATATGTATGTATGTATGTATTTATATATGTATATGGTTCTAAATGTAGCAATTAAAACATTATTGGTGATTTGTCCATGGATAAAAACTTTTGTTCACACTAAATATGACATTTTGCATCAAAAGATTTTGTTTTTTCTAAAAGAGCATGAAGTGATACTTGATAGCTTCTATGTCTGTTAGGATAGGCAAAGATGAGCATGGCAAAGATGAAACTGCTAGTGAGCAATATTGAGAAAGCCTAAAGGCAAACCAAAATGGTTCGAGTAGGATTGATCAACATGTATTCTATGGTCATGCATAACGATGGTGGGCGAATTTGCAAGCTATCCCACAACTGAGGACATGTGGGATCCGCTCAGCATCAGTTTCAGACAGATTTTTCTCTCCTTAAAGTTTCACACCTAAGGGTGATATCGCTTAAAGGAAAAAGGCCATGGGCAATAGAGAATAGACTATAGCACGTGTAAAGTGCTATAATTGTTGAAAGAATGGACCCTAAGCTCGGGATTGTCTTAAGCCGACTAAGGTACCTCTTTTCACAACCAAGCACGTAGTTCAGGGTCGAGCTGGTTTTGTGAACTTACGTCACTAGTCGGTGAATTCACAAATTGTCTAAGGAATGACAATGAAGTAGATGTCCTTTACATATTGATTTATTAGCTCAAACTTGAAGGGAATACATTGCTTCTTCATGATGCTCTGTATGCAAAGTGTGATGTTCCCTTGTTTCTTTTGTTTCTCTAATGAGATTAGGTTTCTATTTTGATTTTCATCTAGATATCTTCGAAATCTTGTACAATAGCAATTTATTTAACCATACAACATTGAGATGTGTTTTTGATGTTTTACATGACATAAAACATCTTTCATTTTTGTCTCATTTCTAACTCTATTTTTAAATTTGTTAAGAGGCATGCTCGACTTAGCTATGTGGGCCAAGATAAAGTGAATCGGCTAGCTACATATGGTCTTCTATATCGACTCACTAGGATTCAGATGCCCATATTTTAGTCATGTCCAGCTAACAAAGCAACCATAAGACCTTTCGGTAAGGCTTCTAGGACATCGAGTCCCTTAAAGTTCATCTACTCCGATATCTACGGGCCCATAAATATGAAAGCACGTCATGGAGCTACATATTATTATTCATTATATGGGTATGCATACCAATTATCTCACCACTAGTAGGCAGTTGACGTATTCCAAACTCTTCGAACAAATCAAGATCGCGAATATCTCTTTGATATGTTCAAAGAGTTTTGCAAGGACAAGGTAAATGAAAACAGCTAACGATTCCATACGCTTTGCAGCAAAACGGTGTTGCAGAATATAGAAATCGTACATTACTTGATATGGTCATATCAATGATAGCACATACTGAACTCCTAATTAGTTTTTGGAGGATGTGCTGCTCACAATCGCTTATGTGCTTAACCATATGCCAAGCAAATGCCACTTTATATGAGTTATGGTTTGGCAAAAAAACCCTCTTTCGATCACGTTTGTCCATTGGGTTTAGCAAGCTATGTGCATAACCTAACCCACAAACATGGGAAACTCAGTCCAAGAACTACCAAGATAGTGTTCATAAGGGACCCCAAACATTACAATGAATATGTGATGTATAGGGAACATCGCAATGGTGGCATGACGGAAACTAAATCCTATAATATCGATTCTCTTGAGAATGAGTTCCCAAGCATTTGGTGAAATTAAAAGTGACCTTCAAATGTATAAATTACAACAAGACCTTCAACCAGCTCTAGGTGAGGAAGAGGATTTAAATTCTCACCAATTTGCCAAGGATGATACACCTCCCCTATTCGATGGGAATAGTGAAGGATTGTCTATTTAGGATAATGAGGTTCGTCCTCAATCTCCACTTTCTGAGGAGAATCAACCTAACAATGAGGTTTGTCCTCAATCTATAAGTCCTAACCATGAGTTTAGCCCAAATATTTAGGACCCCACACCTCAAAGGGATAGTAGAGTGATTCGTCACACATAAAGGGTATCACACTTCTTAGAGATAGGGGGAGAGATTCCTTAATGAGATAAACAAATAATCAAGGTCCTAGAATTTGAAGGAGTAAACATGGAATAATTCCTTGACAAGATCTAAGAGGAAATATTCTTGTGTACTCCCTTGGAGGCAAAGGAGCCTCATCTTTTTCAACAAGCAAGTGATTCACTAAATAATGGATAGGTGCCATGAGGGATAAGAAAAGAAACAAGGATTGGGAAGTCTACTAGAAACAAGAGGATTTTCTAGATAAGGCATCTGAAAAATGGATCGATTGACAAGTTGAAGGCCCAACTAGGGTGAATGACTGTACCCAGATTAAGGCTATAGACTACAAAGAGACTTTTTATCACATGGTGAGATTAGCCTCTATTCAGGTACCTCTAGCCTTGGATGCCTATTTGGACTTCAAGTTGTTCCAAATGGACGTAAATACTGCTTTCCTCAATAGTAACCCTGAGGAAGATATCTATATGGACCAACCTACTGGTTTTGTATCAAAGGGACAAGAGGACAATGTGCGTTGTCTTCAAATGGTTTATATATGACCCTAAGCAATCTTCGTGAGCTTGGCATTATAGATTCCATGAAACCATAACTTCGTATGGCTTATCCATGGTTTTAGAGGACCATAGTGCGTATGTTAAAAGAAAAATTAGGGGGATTATGCTTCTTACGCTATACGTTGGTGGCATACCACTGGCTGGGAATAACTTGGAGATGATCAAAGCCACCAAAAAGTGGTTGTCCTCTGCCTGTGAGATAAAGGAAATGGGTGAATTTAGGTAGTCCTAGGTGTGGAAATGGTTAAAAATTGTCCTAAGAAGCTCTTGGGTATATGCCAGGAAGCATAAATTAGAAAGGTGTTAGAACGTTTTCGATTGCATAATTCCAAACCCATAGACACTCCAGTTGAGAAGGGTCTGACCTTGAGTCTTGACAAATGCCTTAAAACAAATGATGAAAAAGAGCAATGTCCCTTACGCTAATGCCATAGGAAGCTTAATGTATCCCATGTTATATACACGACTTTACATTTGCTTTGCAGTTAGTTTGGTAAGTTGTTACCAAAGTAACTCATGACCTGCTCACTGACAAGCCATCAAAAGGAGCCATGCACAACCTTCATGGTACTCTATCGTTTGCTATCAGGGTAAGGACCTAAGGTTGAGGGGATACTTAGATGCTTATCAAGGTTTTGATCCAGATGAGTCTACGCCAACCTCAGGATATGTTTTCACTGGAGTGGGAAGCCATATCATAATGCAATAAGAAGCAAAACTACACATCATTACCAACTATAGAAGTAGAGTATGTTGCTTATTACCATAGAGACAAAGGGCATTGTCCTTAAGTATATATACACTAATAAGATAACAGTGTTCCCTTGACTAAACCTATTCTTAATGATGCATTCAAAGCTCATATGTTGAGTCTACTAATTCGTAAGGTTCATTTTTAAGATGTATCTTGTTATGTCATGGACATGTTTCTTTTGTAATGAGCACAAAGCTTATGATTTACTATCGTATATTAGGCTCGTTGAAATGTCACAAGCTTTTAATTGGCTTAGTTACACAAGCAATCGCCTTAATGCTTGAGTAGCGGGTAGGATGAGACTGAATCATATAAGCACCAGGTGTGAAATAGTGATTACTCATACTAGAAGTGTATGCATAAAGGAATATAGTCGTCTTAGTAAGTCTAAGATAAGACTCAAGGGTGTTAAATATGAAATGTCAGATTTCATATTGAAGCCTTAGAAGCCGAATATTGAGTGTCAATATCAACATTTAGTATGTTGATCTAGTGGCTCAGGTTAGATTTTTGGGTGAAAAGAATAAACCGGCGATTCGCATGGCATATAGATTAACAGGCCCAACTGAGTGGGAGCTATGTCATGACACACATTTCATACTGTGTGTGCTTGTGAGATTACCTATATATGAAGTGACAATTGACTTCCCTATCTCTTGTTACTATGTGCCCGTATGGTCGATGACCCTTTGACTTAAAGCTATGATATGAAGTTGAAGTTTGATGATGCTATCATAATGTATTTCTCAAAGGCCAAGATGTATATAATGCAGTGAGAACATGTTCGGAAAGCAGTTATTCTGAGATAAAATGTCATAAATGTTTAAGGAAAAATCTATTCATCTTCAACATTTCAGCCTGGCCGATTATAGTAACTATATGATCATATGATATATCGTATGGAATAAAGGGACTAGGTATGCCATCGGTGATGCTGGGATGATTTAGGGTATCGTATTTCATGAAAGTATTATGTTGGTTAGATTGTGACTTAATATAACACTATTGATTACCTTTTGGTCGCACGTCCTATCCTTGGTATGAAGTGTGAAGAGTTATGATTCATGGAAAGACATGTGATTTATGGGTTACGTGGCAGAGTGGGAGCTGTTGACCGGCCCTAGTAATCTAGGGTTGGGCAAAACTTATGCCACCTAGGCAGTGGTGGCTACTATAACCTAAACCTATATAAAGAGGGGTTTGGGAAATTAATTGGTATAAGTTACTTTAAACCTAAAACAGAACCTCCCGTCTCTCCCTCTCTTTCACGACTGCCTCATCACTGCCTGATCGTACATATCAATTGGAGGGAGATTCTTAAGCAACTAGACCCTCTGCACCTAAATGTATGTCCTTTATCTACCTACAACGTCAATAGCAATAATTCTCTAATGCTAGTGGTTACCACAGTTGCATGAAAAAGAACACAAATGAGATAAGAATTTGGGTCCTAATGATGTTGAAATTGCTTTTTTCTTGCCCTCGCTTAAATTTTTCAAATGATAGCAGCCTCATATTAAACAAATTATTGAAAATGACTTCAGCTAGTTGAGAGCAAAACAATCAAAGTCGGCATCGACAGCTGGAAATTTTGAAATGCCTTGGAATGACTGCAACAATTGGCCGTGCTTTGCAAAATTGCTAGCTTCAAGATGATTTAATCCAATTTAATTTCCTTCAAAATGTATAGATCTCTCAAGTGTTAGTATTGTTGAAAATTTGCAAAGGAGTTATGCCTGACATAAAAATAGTAGAAAACTTACTAAGCATATGTAAGCAGTGGGAAAAATTTGAGCCCGTCTTGCGCTTATATTATACTACTTTTCACTTTGAGGGCTTCTTCAGCTCTACTACTTAGTAAAGGATTTTCAAGTCAATCATCTCAAATTTATATGGGCCCTGTTTGGCAAATAACTGTTGGTTATTAGCTGTTAGCTGTTTGAATTAGCTGTTTTTAGAAAAACTGTTTGGTGGAATTAGCTGTTTCTAACAAAGTTGTGAGACAAAAAGCTAATTCTCCAAAAAAAAACTCTTCAAAAAAGCTAATCAAGTTAGACTTTTCAAATTAGCTTGTTGGACCCAAAAAGCTTTTTCAAAAAATTATTCTACCAAACACCTAAATTAGCTTTTTGACTAGGTCAAACAGCTAATTTTGGTTCAAAAAGCTCTTTTTTGCCAAAAAGTTGTTTACAAACACCCCTTTGATCTAACTAAGTGAGTGAATAGGGTTGTATACATTTTAGGCATGTATATTTTCATGAATTACTTTGTGGATATAAGGTGGCCTGTGATGCTCATGCAATGCATATGTGTTGAATGGTAATACTAAGATATTGTCCACCTAATCTCTATCAAACAACCTCCCATGTGACTGCCTCACACCTACCTCGCTCACTATTAAAGCATGATACTCATGCTTAAAATGTTATCAAACAAGTTTAATATTTAGTTTTAACAATGATAAAAGAATTGTCTTAATTTTTTTGTGAATGAAAATATTGAAAAACAACTATCTATAGTCTCAAAAAAAAGTAGCATATAAATGAAGACCATAGATTAGTCTAAAATTTCATTAGACCCCAAAAAAGAAAGGAAAAAGACTTCTGTAAATTGAAATGAATAAAATTTTCAAAGGTCGACATCAATAACTAGGAATTCATGTCATAAACAGACTATAAGAACCTGTTGTGTCGGCAAATGTCGCAAGCACTAAGTTGATTTAGGTCCACTGAGCCATTAAAACATATACTCTATCAAGCGTCAACGTTGTTAGAAATTCACACAGGAACAACATTACGTAAACCGCAAGAACATGGGCCACCATTGTGCTCGTTTCACAATACTTGTCATGTTGTTTTTGAGCTTCTTCCCTCTACTACTTTGTATTTGTTTTTAACTATAATTATACCATATTTATAAATGTGAATAGACGTGTGAGCAAGGCTTTATATTGTTCGGTCTCGAAATGTCAGATTTGATACCCCCATTACACCACTTTCGCTCGTAATAAGTTATAAATTCTAGGATTTTTATTTAGTTTTCGAATATTTTGTAGGAAATAACGTTGATCTAAAAGCTGGTGGAAATTGAGTTTAAACGATGCTAATCAAGAGAGTAGCGCTCTCTTTTGGAGATGAGACGATGCACGCAAGGGATTCAAGTGCGATAGAGCAAGAAAGGAGATGAAAAGCAAAGGAAAGTTGCAGAGTGCAAGAGAAGGAGGGTTACCGCGGCTACCAGTGACCATCACCACCCCCTGGACCAACCCAACAACTCAAGGAATTGTAGGGCAAAAATCCAACAAGTGGTCACCGCTACTCATGTCCATGGCCACATTTGGGGCTGATGGCCATGGCGGGGGTAATGGGCACAGGCGCCGATGGCCACCCAACACTGCACCCCATTTTTCATGCTTTGTCGATTAAACCACTATTTAAGGACTTTTTGGGACTTTTTAGGGGGCTTTTTGGGAGCTTTTACTGTTAGTTTTAGTTAAGGTTTAGCCATTAAAAACTTCATTAGGGGTAATAAACTAGATAGATTAGGATTTATTGGGGTGAATTTTGATTCAAGCTTATAGATTTTGAAGTTCATTCAGGCAATCAAGACTACATTTCACATGTTGGTTTAGTGCTAGTGTTTGATTTTGTTTTGTTTAAATGCTTAGCTTTTATTATTAATCCATGCTTAATTAGCTTGTTAGACTAGCTGAGACTCATTCTCTCTCTTTTCTAGTTCATGCTTATTTACATGTTTTCTAGTTTGGTTGTAGTTAGATTTTATGGTTTTCTTGTGATGATAAGTAGCCAGTTTTTGTTAGCTTGGATTGTGATTAGTCCTTTGATAGCTAATTAGTCTTGAATTAGGTTAAAACACACCTAATTTATGGTTTCAACTTAGGCCCTGTTTAGCAATCAGCTGTTAGCTGTTAGTTATTTGTATTAGATGTTAGCCGATTGTATTAGCTGTTTGACTTAATTGATTGCATTAGTTGTTACTAGAAAAAGTGTTTGGTAAAATTAGTTGTTTCTAACAATGTTGTTTAATAAAATTCCTCTTTTGCCCTAAACTTAGAGTCAATATTTTTTTAAACATAATAGTCTTTACAAATTGCATATTTATTTTTTTGCTCAATATATTAAGGATTATGCGATATATAAAATTGCATTTATAACTTTACCCAAGTTTGGTTATGACTCATGATAATATTTTTCTTCATTGTAACTTAATTTTTTTTAAAATCATACTTGAACTTTAAGTGACAAAAAAATACGAAAAAAAGACCTTACTATTCAAATATCAAATCCCCTATCTCAACCTAACCCACACTAAATAAAGGAAGAAGAAGAGAGGGACAATAAAAAAAAAAGATCAAACAGTTTAGGACTTGAACTAAATCATCTAACCCAAGCCTTTTTTTTCAACCCAACTAATTGTTGAAGATGGAAGAAAAGGCAACCAAATAATGAATAAATTGATAAATAGATGGAGTTGGCTCTGATAGCTAAAAGTGATTCATTATAAAACAATACTAGGTTTTTGTTATCAATGGCATTTGAAGTAATTTTGTGAAAATAATTATGTTCAATATAGTAATTTTCATTGTACATAGTAATAAGCTAATTGAAAAAACTCTTCCAAAAAACTTTTTGCAAAAGAATATTTTGGGCATAAAAGCTAATACAAAAAGTTCATCAACCACACACTCAAACTAGCTTTTTAACCAAGGTCAAATAGCTGATGACCCCCCAAAAAGAGCTTTTGGCCCCAAAAATCTCTTTGCTAAACACCTCCTTATAATTTTCTCTCATGTCCGCTAAGTGTTTGATGAAATACTCGAAAGAACTTTCATCCATATTTTCGTGCAGTTGACTTATGTAGAGAGGTGAGGTCAATTAGCTAGTGTAGGGGAGAGAATAATTGGGATTTGGATATGAAAATAGTTTTGACCTTAGCTAGGTCCGAGGGTTGCTAATCTCGTGTCTGATTGAGTTGACCCTATGAAAATAGGTGGTTAGATTAATTAGACCAGTTCATGATCCTTGAAAGATGGATTGGGCGGTCTTTGATTGTACAACTAACCATCTCTAGTTGTTCGTATAGGTTTGGTAGGTTAGGGCTTGCCTTGATTACTTGATTCATCAATTGGCCAAATCATAATCCAAGCCCCATTTCTTATGTTTATTAGCTTAATTTAACTTGTCTTTCATTCCCCTTCCACTTAGCCTAGCTTGAAACATTTGAGGTAATCTCGGTAACCCAACTCTCTATAGATGATAACCGAAGTACTTGGCAATAAATCTTGAAATTGAGATTATAAATTTAAAACTTCAATTCTTCTTATCATATATATTTTAGACATGTATGTTTTCATTAATAACTTTGTGGACGTTAGGTAGCAGGTAATGTGTATGCCTATCGCAATGATGCCAACACATCATCCAATATATGTATGTCAAACTACCTTCTATATAATTGCTTCACTTCTCCCCAAACGAAGCAGGACATTAAGCTTAAAATAATTTATTGAATAAATATTATATTTCAATTTAAACAATGATATGTTATATTTTCAATAATGACTTCGAGGAGATACTAGTATGTTTATGCTCCCAAAAAAATGAGCATATAAAATAAAGACCACAAAGAGTAAAAATGATATTTTACACCTCAAAAAGGGATCAAAAAAATATTTTGGCGAGCTAAAATGAGTTAAAATACCAAAGACCGGCATCGGCAACTTGAAATTCTGAATGCCTTAGATTGACTACACCAACTCGTTGTGTTTGACAAAATTGTGAACTCTAAGTTCATTAACTACAAGTCGTCATTTGAAATGTATAACTCTTAGAAGGGTCATCCTTTTTGGAAACTCATAGAGAAGTAGTGCCACCTGCAAAAAGAGGTTGAGAATAATTAACCATATGTAAGTCATGGAACAAACATAGGCCTTGACTGTGCTTCTTTTACCCTAGTTTTCACTGTGTAGTTTTGTTCATATGGGGCAGGAAATTTTGATAGGTGCAATGATGGACTCCATCACAATTTGTGGTGGACGATATTTTATTCCGTCAAAATTTTGACAAAGTTTTTTCAAAATTTTCATCAAATATTTGTCAAATAATGTTCATTTTTTATTTTTAAAATATGATAGGTGGAATAAAATAATACAATTAGTGAAGTCATTTTGTTCAGAAAGTATTAACAACATTTGTTATTAAAATACAGTAATTAGTACATAACATTGTTCCCATATGAAATAGTTCATGCACAAATTGAAGTATAACATGAAATTAGTTCCAAACTAACATAAGAAGGTAGTCAAATGGATCAAGGTATGTGAAAGATGCCATAACCTACAAGTTACAACTCATGGGAGTCATCACTCCTCAGTATGCATATGTACTCTTAATTTTCCTTCTTGTTAGTTGTCTATAGCCTATGTCAGAATATGTCGTACCGACCCCCCAAGGGTGCCCTCTTCCTGCTTCAACACCTCTAGCCAACTGTGACACTCGTTGTCACTCCATGATTCGCAATTTGGCCATACAACAACGACCACTAGATAAATTATATCAAATGTTTTGGCTCACACAACACAAAATGACATCTACAAATTTTAATTTTCCCCATCCGCTCTAATTGATAGGTGTAATAGTAATTATTCTACTTAATACTTATGAAAGAAATATAAATCTAACTTCAAATATAAAACAACTCATATATGTAGTGTCCTGTTACTCCATTTTCTATTTTTATTTAAATAACATTGTCCTTCTATGAAGAATTGTCACACGCTCATTTTTGTGCCTTTTTTATATATGAACATGTTCTTTTCGACTTATGAGAAGTAGTTATTGGTGCTTATTGATGAAACCGAGGTTGCCAGAACTGGGTCGACAAGTGAACCAGTGAAGCTAGCGAGTCATTGGTCGAACCAATCGGATCAGATTAGACTGGATTTTTGAATTATTCAAATTAACAACAATTCATAAATATTTTTATACTAAATTCTTAAATTACTAGGGTGAATCCCGTGCTTCGCAAGGATTTTTTTTAATATCTATTTAATAATAATGAAATTTTTTTTATCACTGCTGACATCTAAGATGTACTACAACACCAAACAATTATAGATAAAAATAAGAATTTAAAATAAACATAAATAAAATTATAATAGTTAATGAAATTATAATAATTTATTATTTTTCACATCATATTTTTAATATTCTTAATTTAGGGTTTTAATATGAGATTTTATATAACTTCTAGAAAAATACTAACACAAAAATGACCATATAATCTGTACATAGTTGTGTTAAATAGAGAAGTGAATTTATGACTTTCATTTTAACTATGTGACTCATATATGTGCTCTACCTAAAAATAATTATAATAATTTATTGATACTTTTATTTTTTTATATCATTTTGTAGTAGATATTTTTGACGTATCAAAACCACTTATTATAACTATTTTTGAGCGCATTAAATCCTTATTATTGTGACAGTTGGGATTAAAGATTTTTTTTTTTGAAAAAGAAGATAGTCAATGATAATGTGACATTTGTCAATCTACCAATAACCCATTCATACAATTCACTTTTATATTATATATATGATATATGATGATTAGCTTTTACACTAATAAATACAAAGTATTAACTTCAAAAATTTTGTAAGTTTTTAAATAAAAATGAGTAGTTCATCCGCATATTCTTAAGTTCTTTTTATTTGTCTGCAACTTAAAAAATATTATTATTTATTTTAGAAAATAAATTAATATGAAAATGCACCCATAATATATTTTGGGTTGATAATATGTTATCAATTCATTATATAAAGTGTCATAATGGAGGAAACTTAAAAAACTAAAAAGAAAAGTAGTTGAACGAATCTAATTGGCCAAATATAATGGAGGATCCGTTATTACATAATAAAGCAATGAAGTGGGTTAGTGGCACAAATATGTGATTACTTCGGTGGTTGAAGTGGTTGAGGAGTGCACTGAATCAATAGGAGGAGGTGTACGGTTCAAATCTACTCACACCTAGCAAACGTGTTTCAGCCCAAAAAAAAAAGAAGCAGGTGAACCGGTTTAGGCACCCGGTTTTATCGACAAAACCATGCAGTCCAACCAATCTTTGACTGGTTCTTGATTGGTCCATTAATACAACGGCTTAATACCAGTAATCGGACCGAACTATGGTCCGATTGTGGACTGAACCGGTAAGACCGATCCGTTTGGTCTAGTTCTGGTAACATATGCTGAAATATGTTGAATCATGCTAAAACATATTGAATCATTGAAGTGAATACAACTGGGTATTTTTAATGAGTACTTAACAGTGTTGAATTGTGCTGGATACTTATGATAGGTACTTAACATAAGTAAAAAAGAATATCACGTAAATTAAGACATTTAAAAAATTTATATGATGTGAGGAGCACGTGATCAAGCTTGCAATCCTTTTACTAGAATTTATTCATTATATTTCAATAGAAAAGTGTTGAAATTCATGCAGCACTTACTTACACAAATGACAGTGAATTAGGAAACATCAAGAACCTTAGTTTGGCACCAAGTTGTAAATTAAAGGTTAACTAGATCAGCCTGGTCGATCTAACAAAGTTAACGTCAAAAAATCAAAGTCAAAGGCCAATAGTCATCAGTCATCAGTTCATAAAAACGATGGCTTTCTACAACTTTGGCACCATTGTTTCAATTTCAGAAAATCACTCCCATTGGTTTAAACAAATGACACAACAGCGAGAAAACCTGCTAGCTATAGCTTATCAAGTAGAACGATAGCTTAGTTTGTCATCAATCTAATTTTGACGGGTTTAGGGCGCACTGAAAGACGTCGCTAGAAAAGGAAAGGCCATTAAGTCTAAGCTTTGGAGCAAATGAAAATGAGGACATCGCTTGAGATGTCACTTAAATCTCAAGTGGGCTTCGCATTTAGAATTGGTTCAACCTATATTTACGATGAATAGAACAGACTTCATGAAATCGAAAGAAGAATTTTGAGCCAATTGCTCACATATAAAGACAACTTTCAATGAATAATAAGTTCCAATTCAGTGAAAATACTAACTAATACCCGCAAGTTAACAAGGCTTGCATTTGTGTACAAAACCAGTGTCAAAAGCCAAATCTACAATGCGCTACTTCTAGCTAAATTAAAGCAAAAACATAAATAGTCAGAGCCAATTCTAGATCTATTCTACCAAATGAAAGCCCTAAACCCAATAATTTTATGTTTATCAAAACATTCATGTTTACCCAAAAAATTGTCGTCCACTAACTCGAGTAGTCGGGTTTACTACCTCCTTCGGCTACTAATACGCCCAAACCACCACATCTTCACCGGAGTTGAACTATAAATACAATGAATTACAAGAAAACAATCAAATTTTGATGGAAAGTGATGCTTGTGATGGATATTTTGAAGAAATTTATGACCGTCAAAAAAAGGTTGGTCGAAATAGACATTTCGACTGACCCATCACTATTACTGACAAACCAGTTTTGACGAATAGACAAGCGCTCAAAATTGTAGGCACGGAAAATTTTGACGGACTGACAATCCGTCAGTTCACATTCTTATGGAAATTTTCACAGACTGACAATCCGTCAATACCCATTTTCATGGAAATTTTGAGGGAAATCATTGCCTGTCACAAACGTTGACAATTTCTTGGTTTCTTACGGTGTAAGAATTTTGATGGGAGTAATGGACTCAATCAGAATTTATGACAGGCTAAATTTTTCTATAAACACTGTGTCAGAGTTCTGTCCAAAATTCCATCACTTAATCGTCTTAAATTGCAAGAAAATAAATGCTTGTTTCTAGAATATGCCACGTGGAGCAATAGAATGCAATCAATGATGTAATTTAGTCAAAAAATAATAAAATTTTGAAATTTCAAAGGTGAAATTTTAAGATTATAAATGTAAAAGTTCAAAAATTCAAATATTAAATTGCACATTTCAGACTTGAAAGTCTGAACTTCATATCTAAAACTTCACATCTAGTTCTTAAAAAAAAATAATAATATCACATCTAGAACTTCAAATTTTCAGATCCAAAAACCACAGCCTAAATATAAGAAAAATTACATGAAAATACGAATTACAACATAATCTTGGGAACATACATAAATTACATAACAAAAAGTAAAATACTAATTTCTTTACAATCCAATTCAAATCTTCTGGATGAATAATCTTCATAGAGCGACATTGCTTGGGAATATCATCATCGAGACTTTTCAATGTCACAAATCAGATAACGCACAGGAGCAGAATCTTCTGGCTAACAACCAGTATTTAAAGTTTAAAACCATAAATTCACGAAATAGAGAAAGATGGAAAAGGAAAAAAAAAGGCACAATAAATACTTAAATTTCAGATACATTAAACAAATTTCCTTAAAGTAAAAAATAAAAAGAAATTGAAATGAAAAAATGAAGATCTCTACAAATTATATAAGCTGAAAAAAGATGGTTGAATTTGAAAATTTCTTATAAAAATATTAGAATTCATGGTAAGAAATTTTAGATGCCAAAATTTCCGACTTTCGAATCTTAAAATCAAATATCAGGAAAAGTAAAACTTCAAATCTGAATATTTCAAATCCAAATTTTGTCAATTCACATCTAAATTTCAAAATTAAAAGATTAAGAGAGGGAGGGATTACCAAACCCTAGTTGAACACTTGAACGTCTAGATCTAAAGATAGTTTGACTCAAAATTCTAGTGGTTTCCTTCAATTCTTCATCTCATGTTCATGATCGTCATCATCATCACCTCTTTCGCAATTTGCGTCAAATAATTCTTTTGGGTTTAAGGGGCTTATTATGGGGGGGGGTAGGGATGTTAGTTTTATTTTTGAGAGGAACTCAACAACTCTATAAAAATGGAGAGGAAGCATATAGAAGATGGAGATTATTAGACGAAGAGGTAGAAAGAGGCAGAAAGTTTGTTTCTTTATTTATTTAATGGGCTTATATCAACATCTGGGTTGATGAGTTTTTGGGTGAGGGTTTATAGATATGGGAAGATAGATATTGGAAGATAAGAGAGAGATAGAGATAGAGGAAGAGAGGATACAAATACACTATGGCCTTGATTGAGCAAAATGTCGAAATTCCCAGAAGAATTTTGGGGGATTTTTGGGGGAGAATTTGGGTGTGTGAAGAGAGGGAAAGTGAGCACGGGTTAGAAATTGGAGAGGTAAGAGCTTCAATAAGCATGTTTGAACCAGTGGCCCTGTTGCTCAAATTAGAGGTTGCCAACGGGTCGGGTCGGGTCGACCCATTTAATAAACGGGTCAATTTCGTGTCGGCCTTGAAAATAGTTTAGATTTGCTCAAAACTGAAAAGTAACAAGTTTTCACACTAAACGGTCAAATTGTGTTGACTTCGGGTCGAAATTGGTTCGGTTCGGGTCGGGTTCGTGTTTCTCTCAGTAAATTCGGGTCGGGTTATCGTGTCAGGTCAGACTTTGACAGCCGCCTCAAATGCGATCTCAGTAATTTTCAAAATTTTGACGGGATTGACATGACCTGTCAAAATTGTTAAAAGTAATTTCTAAAATTGTAAAGGACCTTTCCTTTTCTATCAAAATTGTCAAAAGTATTTTTCAAAATTTTGGTGGACTTATCCTTTCCCACCAAATTGTTAAAAGTAAGTTTTAAAATGTTGACGGACCCATCAATACTCTGTTAAAGTTTTCTAAAAAAATTCTAAAATTTGACGGACTTTTCTGTCAAATTATCTGTCAGTATACTAGCGGGCATTTTTTCCGTCATAATTTCCGTTGATTGTTAGAGGTAATTTTGTAACCAATTGCCCTCTCCATTTCACTCGTCCTCCACCTCACTCTTTGAAGTTGTGTTTCAGTAGATGAAGTAGTTGAAATTACACTGAATGCTTTCTTTGCTTATAGCTTGTGGAGGTAGAGGTTGATGGCCTTAAATGAAGCAGTTCAATATTTGACGGTCCATTTGGACGAAACCCAGCACTACCTTCAAGGAATCTTTCATGACGTCAGTAAGCATGGAGAATCTTGTAGGCTTTTGATAGGCAACGTCTAATCCGTTGGTATTCTTAACACTATTTTCACTTATTTTGGCAGATATATTGTTGTCAAAACAAGCCCCTCACCATCAATTTTGTCCATCAAAATGCACATTTAAACAGAGTTGTCACTAATAATTCATTTCCCATCAAATTTTCTGTCAAAATTACTGACCATTTAACATTCCGTCAAAAATGTCCATCAAAATTCCCTTGCTTTCTACAAATTTATAAATTTGACAATAGTGTATATATATTTTAGGCTTTAGAACTTTGATTTTGACAATATTGACCGCAAATTTATAACTTTGATTAGGGGTGGGAATAGTGTATATATATTTTAGGCTTTAGGATATTTAAATGTTTGAGATGAGATGATGTTTGACATGGAAAAGTTGTTAATATTGTATTTACAAGTGAGCAAAAATAAGGCGGGAAAGAAAAAAATGGGATACATATTACATGAAAATATATAATTGGTTCAGATAGAATCATATCCTAATTTAATCTAATCCGAATCTTATCCGCATTTTGATGGAGCATTCCACTCCATCCAATTGGATTTGGATCGGATTTAGATGATATTTCAAAATACTATTATAATAGCAATCTTTACAAAACCCTAGAATGGTGTAATGAGAGTGATTTGCGAAATTTGGTATAATCTTAACAATAAAAATTATTTATTTATTAAATCTAAGTTGTTGATTTAATAGTTAAGATATCTCTTTATTTTATTTAAAAAATCCCCATGATTTCGAATATACATGATAAAAGATAGATGATGATCCAATTATCTACGGAAAAAAATTAGGCAATTATATTTATTTATTAAATCTAAACCAGAGATTTTAGTTTGACAAAAAAAACCACCTTATCTAAGTAAAATACATATTTATAATTTTTATTTTTAACAAAACCACTCATAATTTCGATTATGTTTGATAAAGGATACATGATAATTCTATTATCTAAAAAAAATCCAAGCACTTAACAAAAGTGATAATCTTTCCAAAAACACCTAAAATGTTAGCTACAACGGGAGTAATTAGCAGGATTTGATGTAATCTCAGCTAAAAAATTACTCATCTATTAAATCTAGGCCTTTGATTTTGTATCTAATCTGTTCATCTATCTACAATATATTAATAACAATATTTGAAAACCCTAAATACTATGACGAGAGTGATTTGCGGGACTTGGTAATTTTATCCCCGATAATTACGTTTCACGTATAATCGAAAATATTAGGAGTACGTAGTTACCTCCCCTAAGTTTTGTTTTTAAAAAATAGATAAAAATAAGGCAGTATTTTGCTTGGAGAGATACGACATTTACAAACTATTTTTTTTAAACTTTAAAATCAAGGGCTTAGATTTGATGAGTTAATAATATAATCTTAACCATAAAAATTATTTATAAATTAAATCTAAGCCATTGATTTTAAAGTTAAGATATCTCTTTATTTTATTTAAAAAAATTTCATGATTTTGGATATACATGATAAAAGATAGATGATAATCCAATTATCTATGGAAGAAATTAGGGAATTATATTTATTTATTAAATCTAAACCATAGATTTTAGTTAAAAAAAATCTCATCCATAAAAAATAATTATCTATTAAATCTAGGTCTTCGATTTTGTATCTAACTGTCTATTTATCTATACTATATTAATAACAGTATTTGAAAAATCCTAAATACTAGCACGAGAGTGATTTACGGGAGTTGGTGTAATCTTAGCAACAAATATTATTAACTCATTAAATATAGACCCCTAATTTTAAAGTTTAAAAAAAAATCGTTTGTAATTGTTGTCTCTCTCCAAGCAAAATACTGCCTTATATTTATTTATTTTTTAAAAACAAAACTTATGGGAGTTAACTACGTACTCCTCATATTTTTGATTATAAGTGATATGTGAGTGTTAGGACTTCAGATACTTTCAGCTATTGCCTCTGTACACGTCTCTTTCTCTCATCAAAGCGTGCACATCATGGCTATGAATGCCGTCTCGTACCCCCGAGATACCGGCAAAGCATACCGCTTTGGCAACCATCCGGTACAACTTAGGCACCGAAAATGTACTGCAAGGATCTCATTCTGTACCGACTTATCTCGGATCTACCAGTCCGGATTCGAGTATACCGGCCGGAAAACTCTTCCTGCCTACACTGGTTTGTTTTCCGGCAACAAATAATAAGTGCTAAAGGAGAATCGTGTAGAAGAAAGGCAGACAAGCAGATATCTAGGGTGAGAAGTAGATAAAGATGAGTGATGTGTAGCTTCAAACTCAATGAGAAGCAAGGAAGAAGAGAAAACGATGATAGAGAAGCAGACTAGCAGAGGAGAGACAACGTTGAGAGAGGGGAAAGAGGGGTTGTATCCGCCGCAGAGACAAAGAGCAGGGTAATTGGGGTCTTGGGTCTAAGTAGACTAGGGTTTTTGGTTTCATTTTCTCTTTCTATTTGAGTAGGGGCAGGAGAGAAAATAGCGTGGGCTATGTTGTGGCCCTTTTGGGCTTGGAAGCTCCATGAATTTATCCTTTTATATGATAAAAATGATATACTAATAGATTTCTAGTAAAGAAATGATATTATTCATCTTTTTTTTCCACTTAGTTGAGGTCCGGTACGAAGATTTCATTACGATACGAGCCATACTATTTCACTAAAAAACCGGTACATAGTCTGGTACGATATTTATAACCTTGGAGCATATAAACACATACACATTCTCTCTCTATGAAATTGATTTCTTCTATTTAATTTGGAAATGCTTCTCTAATAACCCTAAAAATTTATGTATAATTTTTTATGTTTATGGCCAGGTGAGAGTCTCTAATATACATTATATTTTTGGATTCATATTTTTTTTATGGGTTATCATAGGGAGTATCAAATGTTAGATGCATTATAATGTAAAATTTGCAATCCATAAAGGTTGATGTATAATGGATAAACGTAGGAGTTAAAAGGAGGAAATGACTTTGTTTTAAAATAGATTTGGATATTTATTCTCGAATGTGGTGTTGTCTAATGTAAAGGAATGAGTATTTTTTGCTTATAACAGAGCGAAACTATTTTATATATGAGTGATACATGATCTCAACTGTCTCGCAATATGTGCTGATTATTTCATTCATGAATCAAGACATATTTTTAATGGGTTAGTTTTCCCAAGTATAATCCACTTTACAACTGAACTTAGTGAGATTTGAAACTTTTACACATAGGGGAGAAGGATTTGATTCGCTAATTAAAGTTTCGATTGGTTGAAAAAGTCAATTTTGCTAATTATATGATCAAATAAATGAGATAATATTTTACTTAATATTCATAAAATATTTATGAGACAAGTATTTTATAAAATGAATACTCTATAGTTTTTAAATTAAAATTTAATTTAAAAGATAGTTC
>JACYFF010031952.1:24088864-24110189 GCA_017589665.1 Selenicereus undatus | reverse complement strand
AGAGAGAGAGAGAGAGAGAGAGAGAGAGAGAGAGAGAGAGAGAGAGTCACACCCACGTGCATTTGATTCGAATACGAGCTGTTACTATCCCTGACTGTCCAGTGTAGGCTCAAATTGAAATTTTATCAATTCAAACATGACTTGATTGAAACTAATCTATACAAAACCGAATCACCTATTTAGGGTCTGTTCTTTTTGTGGGTAATTGGTTCTATCCTATTTTTTACTATTCCCTACCATTAGTTTCCATTCCTTCCATTCCTTACTATTCCTTTCCATTCCTTCCCACTCTTTCAAAAAAAATAAAATAAAATCATTCATTATCATTCTTTCCCATTCCTTCTTATCCTTGTCACTCTCTCTAAAAGGAACTTTCCATTCTTTTCCATTCCTTTGTATTGCATACAATTCTATATCATTCCTTCCTACTTCCGTAAGAAAAATATCACTCCTCCCCACGCCTTTTCATTTCTTTCGATTCCATACCCGTTCCTCATCTAAGAAAAGCAGGCCCTTAGTGGTCTAATTTTCATTAAGAAATTTCATTTCTCATGAACATTATATGTGGATGACAAGCAACCATATGCCCCCCAAGTACAACCATGTTCAAATACTATTGGTAGTATGTGTGGTTGGGTATGACTCTCTAGTTCGTATATATAAATCCAGATTCTCTCTCTCCCATGTCAGGCCCACATTTGCTCGTGCGCTAATTCTAAAGTAAGATGCTTGCTCGAAAATCTTACCATGAGATGCGGGTATCTAATGCACACCATTTGGGCAAGCAAGTTTCCACTCTGTATTATTTTTTACTAAATGCCTCTCCAACGATTGGTGTACGAGCCAAAAAGCAAGAGAGAGAAAGTTGGTGAGGCGAGGAGTGACTTGAGCGACACCCTTGTGGCTTATGCCTTGTGAAGAGGCTCATCCCTTTGAGCCAACTCGTGAGTTTTTGTCTAGCTTTTTTTTGTTTTTTTTTTTTAAATTTTTATTGATTTTTTTATAAAAAAAATTAAAATAGAAGTTGTATGTTGTAGAGTGGATCCGTGGGTATTATTTTATTTGGTGAGCCAAAGCTATGAGCCTTGCATTGGAGAAAATGAGGATTATGAGTAAAAAAATTAGCCCACAAGCTGATGTGGCAGAGGTAGGCCCCACTGATGAGTTAAGAGCATATGCAATGGTGATCCATAATTTTGGATCACAAGAGGGAGTTTACACCCTCCACATCATCTCACAAGCCAACTTTTTCTCTCTTATCTACATCCTATGAATCACCAAATAAAATAATATTTTATGGATCCCACTACTAATATATTATTGGGTTTTAGACTTTTAAGAGCTTAGTTGGCAAAAATCGAAAAAGAGAAAATGTGTGGGGGGCGGATCACGGCCGTGAGTTGGATCGTGGGGCGAGCAAAGTGGATCACTGATACATGGTGTTTTTTGATGCATTGTGTTTTTTGGACCGTGAACCAATTTTTTTGGCTCGAGAACCTTGCATTGCAGGTGCTCTAAAAATTTGGCTCACCACTGAAAATGCTCTAACATATAACAAATGCCACTCGGATGCATGGTGAGAGGATGGTTGCAGTAGATGAATTCTTGATTTCATTGTGCAGAAGTTCGATTCGTGGACAGTGCATTCTGTTATTCCTTTCCTTTTGGTTTTCCTTTTTGTATCATTTTGTTAGCTTTTTTTAAAACAAAATATCTTTTTTTATTTATGCCTTTCTAAATTATATGTCATAATGTTAATGTGAAATGTTATAAAAATACATTCTATGGACGACTTTCTACATTTTTGGAGGATACTCGTAATTTAATTAGGAGTGAATGCCGCCTTGAAATGATTTTTTTCTTTTGGAGTGTATAAATCATTTGATGACACTTAGCCCTTGTTCTTTTCATTGGTAAATTTCAATTTACCAACCTTAATCAGTTTCAACCCACTTCAACTCCCTTCACCAATTTCAATAAAAAAATACCTATTTCAACCAACTTCAACCCACTTTCCACTATTTTAACCAACTTCTACTCATCATTTAAAAAAATTAAACCCACTTCAACCAATTTCAATCTATTTCAACAAAAAATACCCACTTCAACCTACTTCAACTTACCACTATCAACCAACTTCATCCATTTACTAACCTATATTTCCCAACGAAAAGAACAGACTCTTAGAATTTCAAACTTAAAATAAGTAATCATCATAAATAATTTGTTGTCATCAAAATCTTAAAAGTATACCTCTCTATGGGTAGAAATACCGGTAGAGGTAAGGTTGCCTACAGCTGGATCTCTTCAGATCCCGCGAAAGCGGGACCCACACTGGGAGTTTGTTGTTATTGTTATAAAATCTTAAAAGTTACACCTTCTAAAATATCTATGTTCTTGTTTTGCATAGGCCTATTGATCATTATAAAATGCTAAGTTTAAATAGTTACCCCTAAAGTTCGTAGGGATCACTTTTGAATACATCGAAAATAACCTAGGCAATACGATAAGACGTATGTTTTAGAGGAGATTTTCAAAATTTACTTGGCAACTAATAAGTAATCTGAGATGACTTGCCATCTAAGTTGTTAGTAAATTATTTTGACGTGACTTTGACTTCAAAATAAAAGTCACTTATATATAAGTAAATAACCATTTTAATGTTTTCGAAGTCATCTCAAAATATCAATTTTCTTACATCATATAGGTTTACCGATCACCGCGGAGAGATTAGGTAGTTACCACTAAAGCCTGTAAAGTCAGCCTTGTGCATTAAAAATTAACTAGGAGATCCAAAGGAATGTGTACTTTGACGAGTAACTTTTTACTTTTTGTAAGTAAACTGTTACTTTGTAGTGACTTTTTTATTTTAATGTCTTACATATGAAGAATATGAAAAATAACGAATCACCATAAACATTTTAGAGGTCAATTTAGGATATTAAAATTTTACATAGGGAAACAACTAACCAAAATTTCCAATCAAGCTAAACTTTAATTTTGGGTGAGACGATATTATGCACAAAGTGTATAGAGATGCACTCCTTTATGAGTGTCTTCTTAATGTCTTTGGGGTGACTAATACTTCATTTTAGCGTGATTATGTAATTTAAATAAATGATACAAATATCCTAATTTCATGTAACTATTATGCAATTTTATAATGCTCAATAATTGTTTTTAGGATGACTTTTAAATATGAAGGATGACTTCTAAATAGTTTGAAACAACATTGAACGATCAAACAAATGTTACCCTGATCTTTCCCACACCAAAAGAAAAAACAAAAGAAAGAAAGAAAGTCACCACTCAATGAGTTATTTGTCACCTCATTTTTTTAAAAATTGCCTTTAAATATCTATCTCATTTTAACGCTTATAATAACTAGTTTGGGTCCGTGCTTTGCACGGAGTATATTCAAATAGATATTCTGTAGATATGTTATCGAAATAATAAACAAATAGTTATAGTAGACATGATTAATATTATAATTTAGAGGAGATAATGGAAAAATTCAATAAAAAAGTTAAATATACAACAACTTCGTGCATAACTAATTGGATTAATAATTAAAAAGTATATGATTGTGACAAAAGTCTATATAAGTATGATGGAGACAGTAGATAATGAATTTGTCACAAACCATGCTAACACCCTGTTCTTTTCGTCGGGAAATCAACTCAACCCACACTCACCCACTCTTTCCCCCATCTTCCGACTCCTTCCCACACTTAAAAAAAATATCGCTCCTTCCTACACTCACCCACTCCTTCCCACACCTACATAAAACAACCATTTTTCATATTTTGAAAATTTTTACCATTTACGTAATTGTGTGTATGAATAATTTTTCGGATGTCACGAAACAGTTTTATTTTTATTTTTTTTCACTATTTTTATAAAT
Organism: Selenicereus undatus; assembly: GCA_017589665.1. Classification (NCBI taxonomy): domain Eukaryota; kingdom Viridiplantae; phylum Streptophyta; class Magnoliopsida; order Caryophyllales; family Cactaceae; genus Selenicereus; species Selenicereus undatus. The sequence continues at coordinate 24,106,285 of JACYFF010031952.1, read as the reverse complement.
TTTCATTATTTTTTATTTTTTATTTTTTATTTCTATTTTTTATTTTTTATTTTTTACTTTTTATTTTTTATTTCTTTTATTTTTTCACTTTTTTGTATTTATTTTTATTTTTATTTTTGTTTTCATTTTTTATTTTTTATTTTTTCACTTTTTGTATTTATTTTTATTTTTATTTTTGTTTTCATTTTTTATTTTTCATTTTTTATTTTTTTATTTTTTTATTATTTTATTATTTATTTTTTATCTTTAAAATTTTTAAATTTTAAATATTTTGCATTTATTTTTATTTTTTATTTATTTATTTTTAAATTTTTAAATTTTTTGTATTTATTTTTTTATTTTTTATTTTGCTGTATCTATTTATTTTTTATTTTTCATTTTTTCATTCCAAAAAAAACCAACAAAAAATTCCAAAAAAAAAAATAAATACAAAAAAATAAAAAATAAGAAAATAAAAAATAAATACAAAAAAATTAAAAATTAAAACTGAAAAAATTAAAAAATAATAATAAAAATTAAACTTACAAAAATTACAAATTACAAATTAAAAAAAATAAAAAATAAAAAATAAAAAATAAAAAATTTAAAAATTTAAAAATTAAAAATTAAAAATATAAAATGAAATAATAAAAATACCAAAATAAAAAATAAACCAAATAAAAAAGAATGAACAAAAATAAAAAAATTTCATCATCATTAAATACTATCACAATAAAATTATTACATTATAAAACAAAAAATTATTAATAACCAATATTTCAACTTCATTCAATTACATTCAGCTGTCACCCACATTCAGTCACTCATCCACTCCTTCCCACACTTTAAAAAAAATACCACACCCACCCACTCATTAGTCATTCCTTCCTTTTCTCACACTCACTCATCCCACACCCCTCATTTCCCACTGAAAAGAACATGGCCTAAATTGGGTGATGATAAGTCAATCTATGATGTCAATGATGAAAAATCTACCTTCTCCTCTTGTTGTTGAGCAAAAATTTATGAAGTGGCTAATTGTCTAGTGAATTTAGGTATAAACTATTTTGAAGTCAGTTTAGTTTCAGTTTTACATGTAACAGAAATAAAATTTGTCTTTCAACGAAAATAATTTGAACATTGTATTTATGCTAATACATAACTTTTTTGGCTATTTAAAATGGCCAATTAGGGGACGCTAATATAATTAAGTGTTCATACTTTATACATTTGGCTTTCATGTCAACTGAATAGTTTCATGGGTTTTGATATAAACTTCCCATGCCCTTATGTTGTCTTGCAATAGATGGGTTGAGTTCAGATTTGTGGGTTGAGATATTTCTTAGTTTGAAGTGTTATGACAATTTAGGGTATTTTGTTTTAAACGGTAAAACATTAATTATAATTTTAGGTGTTTTATAAAGAGAATTTGATTATTGGATTTGTATGGTTTAAAAGAAAACGAAAGTGATTTCAATTTTTCTTGTGCGTTAAACAGATTAGATTTTGGTCAATTTATTTGAAATGTTAAAAAATTAATTATACGTTTAAGATTTAAATGAATTAAATTTCATTGTAAGATATATATGCTTTGAAACACAACAAAATAGTTCGTTTATTTCCTTCTGTTAAATAGATCATATTAAATGTGAAAGAAATTCAGTTTCATGGGCCTAATATGATGATTGTGTTTTATTTTAAATTTTTTTTATATTTCACATTCAACCCTTGCAATATGTTATATCATGCTTACAATATGTAATTTTTCAGCACAACCCTTACATCTATATGATCATAATTAATATTGACTATACTATCAAATTCAAAGAGAAAGATAACAGCGACGATAACTACAATGACAAAAACAACAACAATAGTAAGAATGAAAATAATCATGGAAATCATATTTATATTTATATTATCTCTAATAATACATGCTCAAATGTACATTTGTAACAAAAAAGACAAAATAATAATAATAATTATGGAAATAAATTTTTTTATTATTTCTATATAAATTTGTATATTATATTATGTGATAATAATAAGGTGTCACCTAAGGTTTTACGGCTTGTTCAGTAATTATAATTCGGTTTTCTTAAGTTAAAACTTCTAAAATATGAACTTATTCCATAATAATGAAATAATAAAAACTTTTATATCCATTATACTCCCTTCATCTCTCTTTGATAATTAGATGATCATAATTAATATTGACCATGTTATCAAATTCAAGGAGAAAGATACAATCGCCGACAACGACAATAACAACAACAATAATAATGGAAATAATCATGGAAATCATAGTTATTTTTCTATTATCTCTAATAATACATGCTCAAATTTATATTTGTATCAAAAAATACAAAATATTAATATTAATAATAATAATAATGGAAATAAAAAATATTTCTTGTTTCTTTATAATTGTGTATATTATATTATGTGTTAATAATAAGGTGTCATATAAGGTTTTATGACTTGTTCAATAATTATAATTTCGTTTCATTAAGTTAAAACTTCTAAATTATTAATGTATTTTATAATAATGAACTAATAAATTTTTTTATATCTATTATAATCTCTTAATCTCTCTTTGATAATTTGATAATCATTATTAATATTGACTATGTTATCAAATTCAAACGGAAAGATAACAACGGCGACAACAATAATGACGACAACAACAACAATAGTAATAATAGAAATAATCATGGAAATCGTATTTATTATTCTATTATCTCTAATAACACATGCTCAAATTTATATTTGTATTGAAAAATATAAAATATTAATAATAATAATAATGACGAAAATTAAAAACGTTTTGGTCCGTCAGAGCCATAATGGACAATACAATATAATGGGGGATGAGGGAATCGAACCTGAGACCTAATGTGCCTAGTAAATAGTACAATATAATGAGGGAGGGGGGAATCGAACCTGAGACCTAATGTGGCTAGTAAAGATAAATCCAAGGGTTAAGATTGTTTAAGATTTTGATCCAACGGTTGTGAAGCAACATATACCCTAAATTTACTCCCATGTTAGCATTTTCCATTTCCTCAACACTCAACCCTTTACACATTCTAGCATTTATAATATAAAGATTTTCTGTGACTTCTAAATTTCAAATAAAAGAAACTACTTAAATGAATAATTGGTGACCGAAAAATCTTATCAATCACCTCTTGACCGTTTATTTTCAAATAGCTATCCTATATATTTGATTTTAAAAGAGCAATAAAACTTATCCTATATACATAATTCCGCACACTAAAAGTTTGACTTACCATTGTTGAAATATTTTACAAACAACTACAAGAAATTGCAAATGGCACCTTTAAGCTTGAACTGCATAAATCGTTTCACATAAACTTTTATTAGGTTAAAAAAGAAATAAAGTGGTTCAAAATCAAGCAGAAGATGGAAAATTCACACGCTTAAAATAAGATGTAAATTAAGGTAATTTGTACATATAACCTAAATTTGCTTATGGTTGAAAATAAAATTAGATGACCAACAAATAAAAAAATATGTTCAATTAAATAGTAGATTAGAGAGATGGTCATATAAGAAATTTGACCTAATGTATCTTTCATAAACAACTCATTTACCAAATACTTTGTTTAGAACAGTTGATTAAAATAGCTAATTCAAATAGCTAATAGTTAATATGAACAACCAATAACTATTTACCAAATAGAGCCTCAAACATACCCCAATCTTCCCAACAGGCACAACATCTGTCTCACAAACATTTATATGTGAGACAGGCCAGCGTATTACGCGCAGTAAGGGATGCGTGTTGTTCTTTTTCATCTCTGTAGGTCCAACTGAATTTGTTGTCAACCGAATTTGAACTCACAGCCCTTCAGTCTCCAACACATGGGCGTGCCAATCGCACTTGGCAAGCCTGGCTGCAATACTGCGTTAATCATTTTACTTTGTACTGTTGAATACATATCACAATTGATAGTAATTCTATATAATTTGTATTCATTATTTGCTTCAATTTTCTTACAGTCTAAATTTACATAATAGTTATGACTTATAAACTTATTTTGTTGTTAATTTGACATAATTTTTCTTTGCACATGAATTAAAATTCATATAAAAGTTCAAATGAACTACACAAGTAAAATATGAATAAAATAATCCACATGAATAAATAACTAATTAGCAATTAAGTAAAATAGAAATAAGATACTTATCATGATACTACATGATCAAGTTGATCGTATCACAAATTATTTGCAAGGTTATTGTAATGTGTAGCATAAGGTCTAACGTCACTCATGCAATTTCTCCAAAATATAGGACAATTAGTCATTTTCACAAAAAAATCGTTTAGAAAAGGCTATTTGAAATAACCTTTCGAAAAATAGTTGTTTGGGTCCAAACAACTATTTCAAACAACTCTTTACCAAATATTAAATTAACTGTTTGACTAGTCAAACCAACTAAGGGTCTGTTCTTTCTGTTGGAAAATATGAGTTGGTAAATCATAAATTGGTGAAGTTAGTTAAGATTGGTAGAAGTGAGTTGAAGTAGATTGAAGTGAGTATTTTTTTTATTGAAGGGGATTGAGGTGGGTTGAAGTTGGGTGAAGTGGGTTGAATTTTTTTTTTTTTTGGTCTGATGGGTAAAAGTTGGTTAAAATAGTGAAAAATGGGTTGAAATTGATTAAAGTGGGTTAAAGTTGGTTGAAATTGATAAATTTGGATTTACCAACGAAAAAAATAAGGCCTAAAACTCCCTCAATAAACTCTTTTATTCTAAAAACTCTTACAACCAAACATCCATTAATTAATTACATTGCTTCATTTACAAAGTTGTCATTTTGTTTGGTTGTTTGGGCTGATTTATATTTGGGACTTCTGGTTGCAACTTGCGCAGACCTTTTTTAGGGGGAGAAATTTTCAAGGTCACGTGAAATATTAGAGATGTTTGGTAATAACAACTTTTCGAAAAAAAAGAGCTGTTTGGAGGTTGTTTTAGTTATTTTGACCAAGTCAAACAGCTAAATTGGTGTTTAGTAAACAGTTGTTTGAAATAACTGTTTAGCCCCAAACAATTATTTTGAAAATGTTGTTTCCATTAGCCTTTTCGAAAGAACTTTTTATGAAACTGATACCTTTGCCCAAAACTTTAAACATATTACATTATATGCCATTACATTACATTTATTGAATATTATTTTAAAAAATAAAAAGAGTATATACTATATAGTATTATAAAGTGTTCCTTTGTAGCATTCGAACTCAGTTAGATATTGAGGATTAACAGGAGTAGGGATATTTTCTTTTTTTTTGAGGCAAAAACAAACCATGAGGTTGCATTGTCTCTTTCATTGGTTTTTTTTTTTTTTTAACCAAGTAGGATACGTTTTGGTGTAGATTTTCTAATGTCACTAGTATATTATATCACGCTTATTTAGTTCTCACACAATGTATCTTTATAAACGTCTAATATTTTGATATTTATACTTTAGATTATTCAATCTCCCTTCCGATTACCTTGACAATAAGCTTTGGATCGATGCGAAATAGTAATATTTGATACTATATTTTATATGAATTGAATCTAATGAAGATAAAGTCATTATAAACAATTTTTTTTAAAAAAATAACAAAATAACGTTATAAAACATTAGCATCATTTACATAAGAACAAATTGAAAAGAAATAAGATAGGCGATGAATACAAGTTATGTAGAATTCAATAAGAAAGTTAAGTTTTATCAATAAAGTTTTTCTTCTATTTTTTTTGTGTGAGCACAAATAAAGTTAATTTATATCTATGACATAAATCTAATTAGTTCCAAAAAAAAATGACCAATAAATAAAAAAGTATGCTCTATTAAGAAGTAATTTAAAGATAAGGATATAAATTGAATTTTCCCAAACACCTTTATTAGAAACAGCTAATTTTAACAAACAGCTTTTCTACAAACAGCTAATTCAAACGGCTAATGCAAACAATTAATTCAAACAGCTAACAGTTAATACAAACCGTTAACAACTAATAGTTAACAGTTATTTGTCAAATAGGATGCTTGCTCATATTGACTTTTTTTTGGGGATCAAATTGACATTTGTTACGCTGCCCCTGATGTTTGGTTTTTCAATCGTTTATGATTTCAGAATTTTGATGGGTCCTTTTTTTTAATGAAAAATAAAATTTAACCAGATGGTTTTTCGTTTTCGCCAGCAGTAAAATATGATGAATTTATGATGGTAACTCTATATTGGTCATCTAGTAATGATGGGTTGCAAGTTCTGTAATTGAGAGCATGAACAACGGTGAGCCAATTTTTTGGCTCACCGGTAAGGGCCTACCACTGCCACGTCAATTCTCTCTCCAACTTTTTACCTCACAAGCCTCACCCTCTTCAATGGTTGGCTCAATATTTTGATTTATCAAATATAATAATACCCGTGGACCCACAAACCAATACACAACAACTTTTTTAAAATAAAAAAAAAATAATTCAACCAATAAAAATCACAAAAACCAAAAAAACAAAAGAAAACAGGGGCTGGGGGACGGCCCGTGGCAGGTAGCCGCTCGCTGAGCCACCCACCTCCCCCGGCTGATGCATGCATGCGGGCCACGTGCGCCTCGCCCTCCCCCTTTTCTCTTCCCGCGGGGCAGCCATTGTTCATGCTCTGAACGTGATTTGGACCTGTTGAAACTTGAGAGCACACCTGTTTTGGTGAAACGGGTCGGACGTGGGTAAAACCGGGTCACAATGCCCATGACCCGACCCTGGACCGAACCCGGTCCGTTGCCCAAATCCAAACTGCTGTCATGTTTCCTTTCCACTTTGCGCCACAGTTTTTGACTGGCCCTTCCACAATCATTCTCTCCACTCCTCTGATCTCTCTCACTCTCTCTCTGTCCCTCTCTCTCTCTTTCTGTGTCTCTCACATATTCCCCAGCTGGCACGCCGGCGATTGAGGGCCATACAGAGAGAGAGAGAGAGAGAGTTGAAGCGAGATGAGCTTCCAAGATATTCGCAATGGCGGAAGGCCACCTTCAGCGGCACGGCCGGCGTCTCAAAACCCCTCTCAGGCCGTCGCCGCCGGTATTTTCCAGATCAACACCGCCATCGGCGCTTTCCGCCGCCTTGTCGACGCCATCGGCACATCCAAAGATACCCCCGATCATCGCCAGAAGCTGTTCGATTTTCGTTTCCTCTCTTTTTCTCTTTGCAATTTAGGTCATGGAGTCGTTGATTTGCGATGATCGTATGGCTACCTTATTTCCTGATTGACATTTTATGGGTTGGAATGTTGTTTTTCAGGCACAATACAAGGCAGCGCATACTCCAGCTGGTGAAGGATACTTCTGCCAAGCTCAAAGCCCTCAGTGAATCTGACCATGCTGCTAATGTCTCCGTAAATTCTCAATCCTTTCTGAATTGTTTAAGTTACTTCATTTTTAGATTTGTCAATCCAATCGGTTTCCTTTTTGTATAAGTCAATTTGCATTCCCTTCGTAAGTTTTAGAATTTGTTGCATTGATTGATTTGTCTAATTGGATTGGTTGAAATCGGACTCCATTAGTTCAATTTATAAAGTATATTTTTATTATCATTCTTTGTACCAAATGGACTTCTCAAAAGTATAAGAGTACCAAATCAAATATTCTTTTTTTAAAAAATTAACATATCGGCCTATTGAACTTTTAAAAGATTGACAAACAGGGAAGAAATGACTCAAATACCTTCTCTTAGCAATTTCCTGACCTTATAGCTAGCTATTATAAAAATGTTATTTTAGTAATTTCGCACAGTTTGTTAATATTTTAAAAGTTCAATGGTCCTGTATGTTAATTTGAAAAATGTAATGATCCTAAATATTATTGCACTAAAGTTCAATGGACTTTTCTTCGTTGTTCACCTAACATTCTTGTTGGCTTCACATATTTGAATGTCAAGATCAAATACGTTGAGGTGATTAATAATCACTAAATTCTTCATCCATGTCCAAGTTTGCCATTTTCTTCCCTCAGTTACTGTAACGTTTGCCCCCTTCCTATTTTTCTCGACTGCGATAGTTATAGTGCGCTGTTTTTAATCCTACTACATTGCAGCTGTTGTTCTTGTTTCCTATTTGCTCTGCAGTTCCTGTTCTACATTTTCATGCTTTTTCCCCTTCTAATATTTCTGCTTTAAGTAGTTACTGGATTGTGTGAACATCCTTTGCTATCAAAGATCATTCCATAAACAAGCTATTTTCGAATCATTGTTCTGCTGTCTTCTCCAGCAAAGCAAAAAAATTGAAGATGCAAAGCTTGCTAGAGATTTTCAAACAACTTTACAAGAATTCCAAAAAGTTCAACAGCTTGCCTCTGAGCGTGAGTCTACTTACATGCCATCTGGCCCTGCACCTTATGCACAAGCTAGGTATTCTATGAGAAGGAAATCAATTTATGTCTCTTTTGTCTGGGAATTTCTAATTAGCCCTCTTCTGTTTCTTTTGTCTTAGGATTTCCATTTTAATCTTCTTATTCTTATAACTTATGCTATTTTATATTCTATGGAATTGACAGCTTTGCTGGTGAAGAAGCAAAGAAGGACCTGGAGAGCCAATCCTTGTTGGTAGAACAAAAGAGGTCAGAATTTTAGATTTGGCTCGTGTCAAATTCAAGTCGTTACTGTCATTATCTATAGCACATTCCAGTTTCCATCAATTGTGTTGGTAACTAGCAGCAAAGTAGGTTCAGGAATCAGGGTCTGTTTTCAGTCTTTTAGGTCATATTAGAGGGAAATTTGTGTGGCTTTTGCTTCAAGCACCTATTTGGGAGGGGACTGAAGAAAGAGAAGTCCTATTTTCTCTCTTTCTGTAACTCTCAATTCAACCCTCAAGTGAGTAAAATGATCATTCTTAATGCTCATCCTTTCCATGTTCAAGATATTGGATATGCTAACTACTAAGTTCTAGAAGTCTTAAATTGCACTATTTGGTGTAGTTTTTAAACTTTCCTCAAGGGAACCAATTGAAGATTGAAGTTCAGAGTCAGTTGGCTACTTTGAAATTTAGTATTTTTAATTCAGGGAAGGCAAATGAGTATTCCTAACACTTGGCTGGACAAGATAATGGGAGTTACTCATTAAATTAGTTGTCCAAGCAATTCCAAACATACCTTATGGGAGTGTTTTGAATACCAGAGGGTCTGATAGAGGAGATACAAGGCCTTATTGCAAAGTTTTGGTGAGGTTCAAAAGATGGACAACGGAAAATGCATTGGAAGGCGTGGTCCTCCCTGTGCATGCCAAAGTCGATGGGAGGGCTAGGGTTTCGGGATTTCAAGGTTTTCAACTAGGCGTTACTCGCGAAGCAATGCTGGCGTATTTTTTGGAACCTTAGCTCACTTGTGCGCAAAATTTACAAGGCACGATGCTTCCCATGGTGCAGTTTTTTGGAGGCTCAGGGGGGGGGGATTTGAGCTATGCATGGGCAAGTTTACGTGGGGCAAAAAGCATTCTGCTTGAAGGACTTGGATGGCGAGTGGGGAATGGGCAAACTATAAAGGTATGGAGGGATGATTGGAACCCAAAGAAGAAGGGACTATTTGTGCCCAAAGAGAGTACCTTAGAGGACTCAGGGCTAAGAGTGGCAGATCTTATTGATAGTTAGAGAGCAGAATGGAGGATTGAGGAATTGGCGAGGCTTTTTGAGAGGGAGGTTTTGGAAGCCATATTAAGCATCCGACTTAGCCACAATAGTCCCAAGGATACGATGTTTTGGTGGCCGGAGAAGGAGGGACTTTTCTCAGTAAAGTCCGCGTATTGGTTAGGAATGTTGGGACACATTGACTCATGGGTTGCTAAGCATGGCCCTGAAGGGGGAGAAATATGGAGAAGAGTTTGAAGCCTTGATGGACCATCCAAACAACTTCATTTTGCATGGAGCCCTGCAGCGGGAATAGTGGGATTCAAAGCGGAATTGAAAAGACATCTAGGAGAAGACAACAAGTGTCCAATGTGCGGGGTAAATGATGAGACTAACTTCCATGCTCTCGTAGGATGTGTGTAGCTAGGGAGGGCTTGGGAGCAGCTTGGGAAGGGTGGTTTGCTAGAGGGAGCTCCAGACTCGGATTTTAAGTGGTGGTTTTTATGGATTACGGGAAAGATACAAGGGGAGGAAGCTGCACAGGTAATGGCGGTCTGCTGGGCAGCGTGGCAGTGTGAAACGAGAAGATTTTCAATGGGAAGGAGTGTGACCTGTCATCAGTGTTCGGTTTCCAGAAAATGGTAGCGGACTCCAGAGAGTATAATACCAAACTGTCAACTGCGGTAGCCATGAATCAAATCAAATCGTTTGAGCAATGGACTTCTCCGCCTACTGGGTTCATAAAGATCAACATTGATGCTGCGATCCTTGAAGAGATGGAGGTGGGGCTAGGGTGTGTGGCTCGAGGGGTGGATGGGAAGGTGGTGGCTATGGCGGCAAGGCGGGTAAAGATTAAAGAAGAAATGGGATGCACAGGTAGCGGAGCCAGCAGCGGCATTGTTTGGGGTTCAATTAGCATGCAGGATGGGGTGGAGTTCGGTAGTTTTGGAGTCAGATGCCTTGAATGTTATCTCCAGACTTCAGAGGAGGGAAAGCATTGCCTTGTTAGAGGTCATATTAGAAGATGTTAGAAGTCTAATATCCAGTTTTGATTCTTTGTTATGTGGTCATGTCAAAAGGGGGGGGGGGAATACCATGGCCCATTTGGCAGCTAGATTGGGTCATGTAAACGGTTTGGAACTTTTTATTGTAAGTGATTTTCCATAAGGTATCATACGCCTTGCGGAAATGGATTTGGAAAAGTAATTAAAAACCCCCTTTTTTGACCTTCAAAAAAAGGGATAATGTAAAGCAGAAACAAGCTACAGCATGGGGAAACATCTGTTGCTTTGTTTGGATGATTTTATTAACCAATAATTGGATCTAAGCAAAGGGCTTTTTATTCTATTGTGAATTCATACTCAATTGATGTCGTAAGAATATATCCAAGAAGACGGTTTCATTTTTGATATTCTTGAGGCTTTCAGGTATTTCGCCTCCATCCTCAGCTCCCTGGGTTGTCCGTAGTTTTCTTTTTTCTTTTTATTGCTCTTCTTTGTCAACCTTTTGGTGTACATTGAATGTGCATCTGTATTTCCTTTTGAAGATGCATTATAGAATTCATTTCCATACTGTTGTATGAGTACATGATTCCATTAAAAGCAGACAAGTTTTTTCTTCGATTAGCAAGATGTAAGTTCTTAGCTATTTAAGGAGAGGATAATGTAGAGATTATGTATGCAGACAAGAATTGGTGCTTTTGGATAATGAAATTTCATTCAATGAAGCCATAATCGAGGAAAGGGAGCAGGGAATCAAGGAGATACAAGAGCAAATTGGAGAAGTTAATGAGATCTTCAAGGATCTTGCTGTTCTTGTACATGAGCAATCTCCACTGATTGGTAACATACTGCATCCCAATAGCCTACATCAAGATGCTCCATTTGTTTCATACTCCTGTTTGCTGTAGACAACGCATGCACTTGATTTAACATGTTAGAACTCAACCTATGTTTGCAGATGATATTGGTAAAAATATTGAGGCTTCTGCTGCTGCAAGCAGCCAGGCTAGGCAACAAATTTCTAAGGCTTCTAAGAGTGAAAGATCAGGCTCAAAATGGGTAAGTTCTGCTGTATTCTGTATGAACCTCGTTAAATTCTCATAGAAATATTATTTTGCTGTTCTTGTTGTGGGTTCATTGTGGTGAAGTCTTGTTTGTCATAAGATGCTAAATTTGGTGAGGGGAGACTGTCTTGAGTTGGCTTCTGTGTGCAGTTTCGCGATTATTCTGTTGGAAGGCTGTTGAATGTTGTACCTGCAATCTGCGCTCACATTTTGCTTATTTAAGCACAGTATACATACGCCAGTAAGCAGGGAGTGATTTTGAGTGAAGAAATTTTTCTTAAAGACGAACAATAAACTTCGAAAGGAAATTTTAGGAGCACTTAGAAACATACTATTAAAGAATCTAAAAGTAGGATTTGCATTGAAATTTTTTATTCTTTGATCTTTCATTCAATTGGAGTCGAGCTAGTGGCAGCCCCATTAAGGTGTAAAGCTCTCCCTTCTCAGATTTTATTGATTCACAAGACTCAAACTTGAGACCTTACTTAAGGAAAAGAGTGTCAAATCACTTGAACTAACCTATGTAGAAGAAGATATAGGGCAGCTGCAGGTAAATAAGATTGCACAAAGAAGTAGCCCACTAAGACACAGAAAAGTGAGAATTGAGGAAAGGACAAATCAAGAAAATGAATGACATATACGAAATGCAGAGGTTCCCTGGGTAAAGTTGCTTGCATGAGTCCCATATCTTTTCTAGGTGGAAGCATATGTTGCAGGTGGTCAGATACTAGGATTTGACCTAACACTGGTCACACTCTCTGGGTTCAGATCAGTTCGAAGTTCATTTCTCTGATTTCAGAGGTGCATGAGAGCACAACCACTTCTGTAATTCAATTTGGATGTAGAAGAAAAATAAAGTACCTTGTTAAATAACATGGGTGCCAAAAAATGTTTGGTTCCATGGTTCACACTGCCTAGAAGAGTTGCAGCATTGTTTTCCAAATGCCAAAAATTGTTTGGGTCCATGGTTCCATGGTCCACACTGCCTAGATGAATTGCAGCCTTTTTGGTTTGTGGATTCAGGATAGTGAAACAATTGGCAGTCGAGTTGAAAGTGAGGTTACATATTAGTAGCCTTATCCCTAAATTGTAAAAGTTTTACTTTGTTAGACCCCAGATTTAAATATATCAAATCCAAATCCAAGTCAATATAAAAAAAGTCACACTTGATGCTTTCGTTTGGTCCACTATAATTGAAAGGTGAGAATTGCTTCCTAGTAGATGTCCCAGCTACTTTGAAAGTTGACATAATATCACGAAAGCAGTGATGTATGAAAGTAGATTGTTTATCATTGTATTGAACACTATTTATCTACCAGTGTTGTGGTTTAAAGACCAGAAATTTCTTTAGAAAATGATGTTCCTTTTTGCTTTTGGTTGTTACTGTTATGCTTTTTGTATTAACATTATTATTAATCAAGCTTTCATTATTTTATCGTGTCATCCAACAGTGCTGGTTGCTCCTGATAATATTTGCAATTGTGATTATCGTCGTCTTGCTCGTCCTCATCCTATAGGCCAGTAAATAAGCTTCAAAGTTGCTGCAATTCATCGGCCAATGCATTCTGGTGCTGTTGATAATCTCTTAGTCCTCTTCTTTATTGAGGCTATAGGGTCATGCTATGTAAAATTTTGCTTATGCATGTATTTTTATGGGCCTTTTTTCTGCTTTTTTGCCTTGCATTTCTTTGACATTCTTTTTTTCACTTGATATGTTCAAGTATGAGAATCTTTTAAGGTGGAAGATTTTCACAAATAGAAGGCTGGAAAAACAGCCTCAGGAGAGATTGACAGAATTTAGTTGTGATTTTGCTTGCTTAGATCTCCAAGAGTGTTGTCCTCGAGAATGGGGAATGGTCGTTTGGAGTTCATTATTGAGTGGAACTTATTTCGTACCTGTGGGGAAAAGGTATTTCATATATGTTGTATCTGGGTTTTGGATTTTTCTATTTTGAGTGCCATGAATATGAATATGTATCTTATTTGAGAGATTAGAGCAATGTTCAATGGCGTGGAAACATTTGCAATGGAAAATATTCCTTGCCTGAATCCTCTATCCCTTAGTTTCTGAGTTTTTGGAAATATGAGTGAGAACCGGGAATAGCTATATGAAGTAAATGGTGTGGGTATGGTGATTTTTGCGAAATGGCAATTAAGAGAGTTATGGTAATCCTCACAATCTTAATAGCACGGGTCAATATTTAATCTCCACCATTAGTTTTTATCTTTTTAATCGCATTGAAACTTATTATTTTTGAATTTTTGAAGTACTGATAAATTATTTAAAAAATCATTTCTTAAAACTACGTGTGGATTTTCGAAATTCTTCAGTTACTTCACCAGAAGGTCTAATAGAAACGCTAAAAAAAAGGAATGAATAAAACCAGTCTGCATCAAGCCCCCACCAGGCCACCAGCCTCCATTGTTTCTGGTCACTGGCTCCATATATTCCAGTAAAACAGTTGGATTTCACGAATTCGAGAACTTCTACATTCTGGTGCATTGTTGTACACCTTTTCTGTTGTGTCTATTTATTTTTTTGTTTTTAATTTCTCTGGAGCGGATCCAATTGTATCAATATTTATAATTGATTCCAGGCTTTTGGCCACTTGCTGGAGTGAGGGAGACTATCATCAACATAAGTGGTGTTTCTAAACCTCGTGAACAAGTGCCTAATTTAGGTTCAGGAAGGGTTGATTTCAAGTCAAATTATCTTTGGGTTGATGCAATTCTTATATTGTTAACAATACTTAACATAGGTGAGAATTAGAGTTGACAAATGGATTATTCGATTTGGGTATGGCTCGGGCCATGTTTCGGGTTAAGCGATATTTTGGATTAGTTTGGTTTGGATTGGGTGAACTTCGATTCGGGTCGACTGATTTTTGGTTCAATAAGTTTGTCATGTAAAAATAAGCAACTTTGTCGAAAATTACGGATCGGGTTTAGTTCGGTTCGGATCAATTCGAATTTCAGGTCTATTTTGAGTGAGCCTATTTTGAATGTCGAATCAAGTATGGGTCCTCGCCATTCAGCTCGAATTTCGAGTTTCGGATTAGTTTTGCCAAGAGTATATCCACCCGACCTAAACCCAATAACACAGTGTTGAAATACGCGACTCTAACATAGAAGCACAAATAGCGCATGAAAATAATTATTTTTTTCGTGCCAAATGCATGTTTTTAGTAGGGATGGGAGTTTCATCCGAACCTACAAAACCCCACCCGAACCCACTCCGTCTATAGCAGGTATGCATATAGAAAATGGGGAAAAAGCGGGTATAGGGTGGGTATGTTAAAAACGGATTTGTGTTCGGGTCCGGGTCGAGTATAGGCATATCCATCCCCGAACCCGCCCCATACCCATACCCATACCAGGTTCTCTTTTTTTTTTTTTTTTTAGTCTTATTTTTTAGCTTGCATGTTTTCTAATGTTTATATCAACAATGTTATTAATGCTACAAGATAAAATTATTATTCGGCAATTCTAAAATTGAAAATGTACTACGAATTTATAACATCAAAGACTACAGATAAACTAATTTAAGATACTAAAAGAAGAACATATGTATTGTAAAAATAGTTACACTAATAAATTCTTGATGCACCACAAAAATAATTTATGTATTCTTTTATCTAGTTTTGATACTTTAAAAACTAAACTTAATGAATCCGATAGGTATTGTTTTTTACAATGTATATGTACCAGAATAAAATCTGAAGTACCTAATGGATATGGATAGAGTATAGATTTTTGAAATCTGATAGATATGGATATGGATATGGGTATGAGGATGACTTTAAAAAATAGATATGGATGCGGGTATGGCTCCACCCGTCTCGAACCCGCCCCATGCCCATCCCTAATTTGTAGTGGTGTGGAGCCATTTCTCAAGGTTCCAATTTCAACGCACGCCAACAAGTATGTTTTCTAAAAACAATTCACTTACCGTCCTTTTTCTTTATCCTTTATTTATTTATTTATTTTGCAACATTTGCCTAGTTTTTTCTTTTTTTTGGGTAAGCCGAAGTTCGATTTCAATTAAATTTTGTCCATGAAAAATTGTTCATTATACAAAATTAGGTGTTTATTTTTATAAACCTACAATTAAAGAATATTATGTTAGTAATGTTCTATTGCTTACCATTCTTAGTTATTTTTTAAGGTATTCTATTTGTCAAAGTTCTAATAAAAAGGTACTAGTTACAAAAATTTAATCTATTGTTTAAAAACGTTAACTTGTTGTTTACAAAACATGAACCTATTATTTACAAAATATAAACATATTATTCACAAAATGGTAATATATTCTTCTCAAAATATTAACTTTTTGTTCAACAATATATCAAACTAATGTTTATAAAATATAAACCTATTATTCACAAAATTAATAGAACTTTTGAGCTATGAATATTCTACTGTCCACAAAGCTTCTTAGGTTTTTTTTTTTGAAGATATATATTTTGTAGGTCAAAGTTCCAATAAAAAAAAGTTCTATTGTTCAAAAAAAGTTTATGAAAAATATTCACCAAATATTAACCGATTGTTCACAAAATACAACCCTACTATTCATAAAAACATTGACCTGTTGCTCACAAAATATATGCCCCTTGTTCACAAGATTAATGGAACTTTTATGTTTACAATGTTCTATTGTTTGTTAAAAAAAAAAAATCTTAGTTTATTTTTAAGAAATATATTCTATGAGTGAAAATCTTAGGCAATCTCAGCCCTTGGATTTATCTCGATAACCGCCTCAATAGATAGCACATGCAATAATCTCTCTCTCTTTACTGGACACATTAGGTCTCAAGTTCAATTCTCCCTTCCCTCATTGTATTGTATTGCCCTTTGTGGCTCTTACGAACCAAGATGTGTTTTATTTCCATCATTATTATTAATATTTTGTATTTTTTTAATCCAAATATAGATTTGAGCATGTATTATTAGAGATAGTAGAATAATAAATACGATTTTCATGATTATTTTCATTATTACTATTGTTGTTGTTCTCGTCATTATCGTTGTCGTCGTTGTTATCTTTCTGTTTGAATTTGATAACATAATCAATATTAATTATGATAATCTAATTATCAAAGAGACATTAAGATATTATAATGAATACACAAATTTTTGTTAGTTCATTATTATAGAATACATTCATTTTTAGAAGTTTTAACTTAAGGAAACCAAATTATAGTTACTGAACAAGCCACAAAATCTTATATGACACCTTATTTTTGTCACATAATATAATATACACAATTATAAATAAATAATAAATATTTTAGATTTCCATGATTATTATTAATATTTTGTATTTTTTGATACAAATATAAATTTGTGCATGTATTATTAGAGATAATAGAAAAATAAATATGATTTCCATTATTATTTTCATTATTACTATTGTTATTATTGTCGTCATTGTCATTGTCGGCGATATTATCTTCCTCCTTGAATTTAATAACACAATCAATATTAATTATGATCATCTAATTATCAAATAGAGATTAAGAGATTATAATGGATATATAAGTTTTTATTATTTCATTATTATAGCATAAGTTCATGTTTCAGAAGTTTTAACTTAAGAAACCGAATTATAATTACTGAACAAGCCGTAAAACCTTATGTGACACCTTATTATTAACACATAATATAATACACACATTTATACAGAAATAATAAATATTTTTTTATTTCCATTATTATTATTATTATTATTATTATTATTATTATTATTATTATTAT
>JACYFF010031952.1:24078428-24088854 GCA_017589665.1 Selenicereus undatus | reverse complement strand
ATTATTATTATTATTATTATTATTATTATTATTATTATTATTATTATTATTATTATTTTATCTTTTTCGATACAAACATACATTTGAGTATGTATTATTAGATATAATAGAAATATAAATATGATTTCCATTATTATTTTCATTATTACTATTGTTGATTTGTCGTCATTGTTGTTATCGTCGTTGTTATCTTTCTCTTTGAATTTGATAATATAGTCAATATTAATTATGATCATATGTATATAAGGGTTGTAATAACAAAGGGGATATTCAAGATTGTAATAATTTTAGGGGTATCAAGTTGCTCATCCACACTATGAAGCTTTGGGAGAGGGTGATTGAGAGAAGGTTGCGAAAAGATGTTGCAATTTCAGATAATTAATTTGGTTTTATGCCAGGCAAGTCGACCATAGAGGCGATTTATCTTCTCAGAAGGCTCATGGGTTTGTACAGGGATAAAAAGGTGGATCTCCATTTGGTGTTCATTGACCTGGAAAAAGCATATGATAGAATCCCGCGGGAAGTGTTATGGAGCTGTTTGGAAAACAAATGCGTGTCGCCCATGTATATTCGTGTGATTAAGGATATGTACGAGGGAGGGCGCATGAGTGTTAGGACG
Organism: Selenicereus undatus; assembly: GCA_017589665.1. Lineage (NCBI taxonomy): Eukaryota > Viridiplantae > Streptophyta > Magnoliopsida > Caryophyllales > Cactaceae > Selenicereus > Selenicereus undatus. The sequence continues at coordinate 24,088,235 of JACYFF010031952.1, read as the reverse complement.
CCGGGAGGAGTCTCAAATGACTTCGCTGTCAGTATGGGTCTGCACCAGGGCTCAGCCCCAAGCCCGTTCCATTTCACCTTAGTTTTAGATGAACTTACTAGAGGGATTCAGGGGGAGGTCCCGTGGTGTATGCTTTTTGCAGATGATATTGTTCTTATCAATGAGACCAGGCAGGGGGTGAATGACAAGTTGGAGAGTTGGCGGCTTACGTTGGAATCTAGAGGTTTTAGATTAAATAGATCGAAAACGGAATACCTGCATTGTTGTTTCAGTGGAAGGATAGAAGATGGGGGAGAAGTCACCTTGGATGAGAGACACATACCTAAGGTAGATAAGTTTAAGTACATTGGCTCGATCATCCAGCAAAATGGGGACATTGACGAGGATATTAACCACCGCATAAGAGTGGGCTGGCAAAAATGGAAGTTTGCCTCAGGGGTGCTGTGTGACAAGAGGGTGCCCTTAGGATTGAAAGGTAAAGTCTATCGGATGGTAGTCCGGCCAACTGTCCTATATGGATCGGAATGTTGGCCCCTAAAAAAGACACAGATTCAGAGGTTGATGGTAGCTGAGATGAGGATGGTCAGGTGGATGTATGGTTTTACGAGAATGGACAAAGTTAGGAATGATGTAATCAGGGACTTAGCTAAAGTGGCCCCCATAGAAGAGAAGATGAGGGAATCAAGACTCCGATGGTTCGGCCACGTGAAAAGGAGAAGTATGGTCGCCCCAATGAGGAGGTGTGAGTTGATCGACCTCCCCGGTGGTAAGAGAGGAAGGGGTAGACCGGAGAAGAGTTTGGATGAGGTGATTAGAGAGGACTTGAAAGTAGTGGGTTTGACAGATGACCTGACTTAGGATAGAAGGCTGTGGCGAAATAGGATTAGAATTTTAGATGGTAGAGAAGCAACTCTGTAGTTGTCAGTAGCTGTAGTGGTTTGGTGCTAGTAGGGGTCTGTCAGGCTTATATGCAGGTTGTGCTTTTTTTCTGGGAGTGACGACAGCTGCTTAACGTGAAGTGTTGAGGTACGTTCTTTCAGCTTTCTTTCAGCTTCAGTTTCTTTGATACTGTTTTCCCTCTTTAAATGCTTTACAAACGCTTTTCTCTATAAAACTTTTTCACAAAACCTTTTTTCGTGGGTCTCTTAGAATCAACCTCTCTACATGTAGGAATACCGGTAGGGGTAAGGTTGCCTACAACTGGATCTCCCCAGATTCCGCGAAAGCGGGACCCACATTGGGAGGTATTGTTGTTATTGTTGTTGTTGTATATATAAGGGTTGAAAAATTATATAACATATTGCAAGGGTTGAAGTGAAATTATAAAAAAATTAAAAATAAAACACGATAAGCCTATGAAGCTGAATTTCTTTCACATTTAATATAATCTATTCAACAGAAGAAAATAAACGAAATATTTTCTTTTTCTTTCAAAGTATACATATCTTATAATTAAATTTAATTCATGTAAATCTTAACAGTATAATTAATTTTTTAACGTTTCAAATAAATTGATCAAATCTAATATATTTAACGCACAAGAAAAAATGAAATAATTTTTATTTTATTTTAAACCAAACAAATCCAATAATTAAATTCTCTTCATAAAACACCTAAAATTATAATTAATTTTTTACCGTTTAAAATAAAATGTCCCAAATCGCTATAATACTTCAAACTAAGAAATATCTCCACCCACAAATCTAAATTCAACCCATCTCTTGCAATACAACATAAGGGCATGAGAAGTTTATATTGAAACCGATGAAGCTATTGAGTTGACATGAAAACCAAATCTACAAACTATGAACACATAATTATATTAGCACCCCCTAATGGGCCACTTTAAATAGCAAAAAAAGTTATATATTAACATAAATATAATGTTCAAATTATTTTCGTTGAAAGACAAATTTTATTTGTGTTACATGCAAAACTCAAACTAAATCGACTTCAAAATAGGTTCTAGCTAACTTAACTAAACAATTAACGACTTCATAAATTTTTGCTCACCAACAAAAGGAGGAGGTGAATTTTTTGCCATTGGCATTATACATTGACTTATCATCACCCCATTTAGTGTGCTTTGTAACAAATTTACTATCTACTGTCTCCATCATACTTATATAGACTTTTTCCACAGTCATATAGTTTTCAATTGTTAATCCCATTGGCTATGCATGAAGTTGCTGTATACTTAACTTTTTTATTGAGTTTTTCCATTATCTCCTCTAAATCATAATACTAATAATATCTACCATAATTATTCGTTTATTATTGCGATAATATATCTACAAAATGTCTATTTGAACATGCTCCGTACAAAGTACAAACCCAGACTAGTAATGAATAAATGTAAAGAAGTCTGATTTTTATTTTTTTTTGGGTCGCGTCAGCATGAAGAAGTTAAAAAAGAACAAGAATTTGATCTCATATCATAGGGGGGGGGGGGAGAAAGAACAAAAGTACAGGAATAATAGTAATGAATAAACACATGAAAAGAGGCGTAAATAATGTTAAAAACAGACAAACATTAATATTCATATTTGTCTTTCTTGACTTTTTCTGAAATAATCTTTTAACCTGGCCTTCAAGTATTTGATATTAATTTATGCCCATCTTGACCGAAGTATATAATAATTTATAACATCGCTAACATTTATGAGTAATAATATAAACAATGCAATTTTGATTAAAAGGTTGATATGGCATGAGAATATTGTCTTATTCCTAGTCAGTCATTTGGTAATGAAAACAAAGTAAAAAAAAAAAAAGATCAAAGAGTCCAAAGCAGGCATTTAAAAGAAAGAGGAAAGGAGTTTAAGAGATCTCTAATTGTCTTCCAGTTTCATCTTTCTTGTACTCCTTTGCAATTGTCTTCTTCGAAGGATAAGACATAGATTCTTTTCTGTTGTCTTCATCGACAATTGAAGCTTCAAGCACTTCTACAATGACGGCGTTTGAGTGTTGATAATCGAATTGCAAACAGTTTATACTGAAAAGCCTAATCTTTCTCAAATAACAGCTTCCAATTCGTCTTGCTTTAGCTTTCAACATACCCATAACCACTACAACTATTTTTGAATGCAAAAGAAGAGTTGTGCATGAGGGGCTAGTCAACTATTAATTGTTATGTGGCATTTGATATTAAAGGTGCTAAGAATTAGTTCATCTCCCAATATTTAGGGCTAGCATAGTCCTTGTTTAAAACAAAGTTAAAGGTAAACTGGTCCTTCCACAAATCGGTGAGAATCTAACTGTTTTTCTTAGTTTAAAATTAATTACATTGAACGTTAAGGTCGATAAAAGTTAATATCAATAATTGGTGTGTTTAAACAATTATTTTAGAAAAGGTTGAGAGGGAGGTAAAATTAAATATCTCTTGCGTTACTATTAATATTAATATGAATTGAGCTCTTAACCTCACGAACGACACCATAATGCAGCGGCTTTTATTTATCCAAAGTGAGATGGCTCTAATTTGAAGAAAAATGAGGTCAGAGTACACTGTTCACGTTAGCCTGAATTGTGAATATAACTTGCGTGGTTGATGAGACTTAGGTTCGGTTTGGATTTGGGTCAAGTTATTTCATTTTACGTTAATCGGATTTCTAGGCAGTTGATAACTTACCTCGCCTTGCAAGTGAACATATGGCCCACTTCTTGTCGCACATAACACGTGATTGGACAACTCACTATAAACATCGCCAAAACTCCTTTCAGAAAATAAACCATCTTGAATGTGTTCCAAAAACAAAAATCCATTAAATTTAGATGCACAATGCATATTCAAATCAACCAACATATTATGAATTTAACCAAAAAGTGCAACATTCAAAATAAAAAAAAAATACAATATCTATGAGCAATCTTTAAGAATTAATAGGAAAGCTCATATCAAATAGTAAATAATACTACTAACATAGGTTGGTTCAAATGATTTTGTATTTGTTTCCCTTTAGCAAGGTTTTCGGTTCGAGTCTTGTAAATCAAGAAAATTTATGATGAGAGCTCTACCTCTTATTTGGTCAACAATAACTCGATTCCAATGAATGGAGGATCCAATACTATCATCCTCAATGCTCAACTTTTGCGGAGTTCAGCAATGCGCGGTTGCAACCTAAGCCAGCAGTTGATTAAAGTTGCTGAGTTGAAAGATTGGGTGACTTGGCTGTAGGGGTGGGCAATGGATCGGGTCGGGTCGGGTTGGCTTAGGGAGGACCTGTTTACAAAGTAGACCGAATCGGGCCACGGTTGACCGTTAATTATTTGGGCCGGATGGGGCCTTTTGTGCAAATAAACGGGTCGGGTCGGGTCGGCCCATGAGCGACCCGCTTTTTGCTGGTTTTAAAATGAAACAAATTTGCACAAAAGAACAATATATAATAATTATTGTTATGTATAAAGTGTTGGTAATAATCTTAACTAATTGGAACATGTAAACTAGTGCGTCAATTATGATTAAAAAACAATGGGTCACTAAACGGGCCGTGAATGGATCGACCGACCCGATCCGTTAATATGCCTTAATGGATTGACCCACTAGTAACCCGACTCATTATTGACCCGACCCTTTATAGACCTTATTTTAAACAGGCCTACCCACTTACCCAATGGACATCCAACCCGTTACCCACCACTACTTGGCTCTAAAATGGAGGGTTCATGTGAGATTGGATTCGTATAATACTCAAAATTTAGAGCCTAATTGGTCCAGATTCCAAGCCTCAACTATGCTAAGTTATATATTTTCCTTTTGGAGCTTTTAAATTTAACTTGTGTTGCATTCATATGATCTAGTTTGTTTGACATCTTGTTTATTCCTTGTTGGGGGCGGCATTTAAGTCACTTGAATATTTCATTTTTATTTGTCGAAAATTAAATTATTTGAAGAGATAAACCTTTAAAACTGAAAATAAATAACAAAACACACCATCTCTATGGGTGACCGTTATCTTTAACAGTATTAATTAACCTTACATTTTCATAAGATCTTTGCTACCACAAATATCCATATCGAAAATTCTCGCATTTCATAAACAAAGGATCAGGCACTTGCCACTGCTAGCAACGTTGGCAATGAAAGTTGACCATCAATTGCTAACACGATTGAGACCAAATGCACGCTTTTCTGTGTCGTCACTGGAATAAACAGTGAGCTCTGAGCTTGAGAGTTGCATTTTAACAAAGTCTCCAAAATAGATAGAAAATGGATTAAGGAAAGCTAGTTTTAATTTTTAAGAGGAAGGATTTCGGACTTAAAAATTTAAAGGATCCCACAGTGAAAAGTGGCCAGAACAAGAATAAAAAAATCATGCCATAGTTACCATAACCGGTTCTTGGGCTCGTGTATTGCTCGTGCAATACACGGGTTATCTTTTAGAACATCTTCAAAGTGCTCATGTATTTTTGTTTATCTTCGATGATTGTTATTCTTAAATTAAAATTCTGTGATATTTTGTTAAGAAATATTAAGAAATAACTCGATAAATAGGAGAAGGTTAAACTTAGACAACTTTAAAACATATACGTGTGCACATGCGTGACGTGCACACGTGATACCGATTATATTGTTGTTTGTATATCTGAAGCAGCTCGATGTAAAAGACATATATGCTTCAATTTTAGCATGATGTAATTGAAATAAGGGCGAAAATGGTAATTTTGATAAAAATGAAATGAATTGGGACTCAAATAACTAATCAAATTTGGGACTTTTTCCAGGTGATATCAAATGTATGAAATATACAAAAAATAAAAAGGCTAACTCATTCAATAAACAACCTAGCTAAAAAGAGAACAAAGGGTATTTCTGTGGTTGAAAAAATAATTAATTTTCACACGACAATTTACAAATTGTGAAAATTTTAAAAGATATTAATAAGTGTTGAAAAAGATTGGTAAGAGTTAAAAAAGATACAAATAATATATATATATATATATATATATATATATATATATATATATATATATATATGTGTGTGTGTGTGTGTGTGTGTGTGTAAAGCTCTTGAGTCTCTCTCTATTCTACTCCATTTTTCTCTCTCTTCCTTGTAGAGTCTAGACCCAACTTACCCTTTTTTATCCCTGTATAATGGGACGCAGTCGCACCATTGGTGTGGATCAACGTCACTGGTGTCGGAGAAGATGGCAGGCTCGTGATTCAATGGGTTTGTTTTTCCTTTTTTGGTCATCATCTAGAAAAATTCGATCTAATCCCGTTTGCACCAGGCTGAACGATTTTCCCGCGTCAGCCGGTTTAGGCGAAGTTTTACCAATTCAATGGCGAAGACGAGTCTTTGCATTGTCCAAACCGTCAACATTACTGATTTCCAGTCTGACTGGCTTGACCCGTCGATCCAAGCCGATTTTTCTGACAATGCATCCAATTATACAACAAAGTTTTTACCCATCATATTTTCAAATAAGATAATTATTCAGTTAACTAGTCGATAAAATTTAATCATTCTTTATATTTCACGGTTGTGTAAAATGTGATCCTAAATAGAATCTTTTTTTTCTATTCTTTAAGAAGATAATTTAAGGAAACCCTTGAGGAAAACAGTGTCTAAAAATTTTACTAACCTTTGTTACCCCAATTATAAAAAGGTATAATGTATGACAAAGAATTTGAGGTACTAGGAGAATATCAAACTGTACGAAATTGAACCAACGCTCGACATCTTCTATTGCTCAATGTCTAACTCAGAGACGACAACAAAATATTTTCCGTAAGCACAAAACATGGGAAAACAGAGGAGATCTAAACCCAATGCTCGAAGTGGCCCCTCAACAGAACGTCGCTGGTTTTATCTACCACAGGCCAGAGAATAATGGACAACCCCAGCTTCCAGCAGACCATTTCTGGCTGAAGGCATGTTCAGCAAATCCTTTCGTTTTTTTTTTTTTGGGGGGGGGGGGGGGGAGGAGAGAACCTACAAAGTAAATTTTATCTAACACAGACAAAAATAATTAGAGTTTATATACTTTGGCAAAAACAAAGTAGCTCTGAATCTCATAGACATATCTCCAAAGTAGATCATTTCAGTACGCGCACTCCAGAAAAAGGTGAAAAGAGCATATGATTAACATACAATGCACAATAATCTCCTTCCTACAACTCACCCATCCCGTTAATTCAAGAACAATCACAAGCTTCATAGTTGTTTTCACATCTAAGTAAACAAAACCTATGTTTTGTTAACTGGCTCAAGGGCCTCAACGGTGACCACACTATTCCCTCTAATAACCTGCAGTAAATGAAAATACTATAGGTTAATACAGATCAATATGCTAATGATTCATGACGACAAAGTTCAAGAGTTATGATAAGTAACTCACCACCATGCCTATATCAGTCTTCTCATTGCCATTTACCTCCACTGTGTTGTCAACCACCAAATTCATAAACTGGTCAAAGCCGCGGAGTGTCCCCACTACCATCCGGTTTGCATTGAGCTTGACTGCAAAACAAGAAGACAATTTGCCATCAACAAATTCAAATAATTTTTGCAAACGTATATAAGGAGCATACTAGCAAGAGCATATGATGTGAAAATTCAATGAACATGACAGATATCATGGACCATTAGCTAAAAATGTCATAAGCAGCCTACAAGTGAAAATCATTATATGAATCTTTTTTTCTGTTTTGAGGGGGGGGGGGGTGTTAAGAAGCCCCTTCAATTTCTCCATTCAGTTGTAACATAACTTGAGAGCCATCACATCCTAAGAAGCCTACAAAGAAAACTTATTAGACGACTATAATTCAATATTAGTTTTGCAAGAATATCCTTGAATTTTTCAATTCAGAGAAGTGTAACATCCTCACTGAGAGAGCCATCACACATTGTTTACCCTAGCTTCTTTGAGTCTCTAAACTCGCTGATTTACCCTAATTCAGTAAGAGACACCTTACACTTCATTGGATGTTAAAAACATTTGTAGTTGGAAGTTAAAAACATTTGTAGGTGAAACCCAATAAATATATGAGAGAGAATAACAACCTCACTAAAAGAGAGCCGTCACATTGTTTACCTAGCTTCTTTTGATTCTCTAAACTCGCTGATTCATCCTAAGTCAGCAAGAGACACCTTACACTTCATTGGATGCTAAAAACATTTGTAAGTGAAACTCAATGAATATGTGTGTGTGTGTGTGTGTGTGTGTGTGAGAGAGAGAGAGAGAGAGAGAGCTTTTTTAGTCCTATTTGTTCTTTTAAATGGGGCTCAAGCACATGATAATGAATATGCACGTGAATGTGATCTACACTGTCTTCAGAAGAGGAGGGAGAAGGCATCAAATTATATTGGCTTAACTTCAAAGGTCATGGTACTGATTCAGAAACTATTTCAAACAACTAAGGGTTGTCCTTAGCACACTCAAAAGAATTAAATGGACACTCTATTTGGCAGTAGATATGCTCATAAGTCAATTTACTATTATAAATAGTCCCCAAACCATCATATCCAGCAGTCGACTGGAAATGATCTCTAAATGTTCAAATCATCACTACTGCACAACAAGACAAGCACACTATACCGCATAAAACCATTAAGTTTATTTTCCTTCCTGCAAGCTATTATGGATCTTGCAAGATGTGGCTTCCCCTTTCATGGCTACAACAACCCCCCCCCAGTGTGGGTCCCACTTTGCAGGATCTGGGGGCCTTCCCTTTTCACGGCTAATAATGGTAAAATGTAACTGTTTTGGCAGAATGTCATACTGGTAAAACAAGCACTAATGCACCATAAATAAATCCATCTCCCGGCATGGCCCAGCTCTTATGTTTAGGGCGCCTCTCCAATGCTTTGGATTTTATTCAAATACATGTGACTCTTGTATTACTCAATCAAATGGGAAACACATTACCCATCGTTATTCCCAACCCCAACTTTGCACTTTCTTCTTGCCACTGGTTTTTTCCCCTGCACAATGTTTTTTTCTAAAAGCTTCTGCTTCATCTCTCATGCCACTCTCCCCCAACAATAAACTTGCAACATTTGTTGATGTCCAACGCCAAAACCCTTGACCAAAGATCCCATTAGTTTATGCCTTTTTGGATGTGTGAACACCCAATTTGAAACCTATACACTCAAAAAAAGCAAATCTATCTCAAGTTCTCAACACAACCCAGCATTCTTCACTTCCCAATATATGCTTCCCAAGCAACCTAAATGGCTAAAAGCCCCCAACCATCTGATCATCCTCATCAATAGCAGGCATCCGCAAAAACCTTATTAACTGTCTTAAAGGCACCAAAATTCCTAAGGCACCAAAATTCCTAGGGCTTAAAGTCTGTTTCTGGCTTTCAGCACAAACTATAATTCACATTCCAAATTGTCACCCAATTATTATGGAGGATCCAGGAAAGAACTCCAAGAACAAATGAAGGAGACTATCGAGGATCTACCGCACAGAATCCGTGACAGGGAGAGCAGAAGGAAGGATAACTGCGTAGAGAAAGACATACGCTTTCTGTATTAATTCCTTGATTATTACAATGATAGTATCCTAAGAAGCACGGACACTCTCCGCGACTTCACGTATCCGTGTCCGACACGTGTCGGACACCGACACTCTCGGACACTCTCAAGCGAATGCAGAACATATAGACAACATGAAAAAATTAGGTTATGTTATTGATAGTTGTAGAATGCACATCCTATGAACAATTTACTTTTGTTCTCATCCAAACATGATCCTCTCAAGGATAAAGACATAAAACAAATTATGAACAAATAGGTAATAGAATAAATATTTTCTAACCACTTCGTGTCCACTGTACGTGTCGTATCCTACTTTTCA
>JACYFF010031952.1:24068033-24078418 GCA_017589665.1 Selenicereus undatus | reverse complement strand
TCACATTACTTAGATGAAATCAACATGATTCAAGTAGTTCATTAACATTCAAATTTCTCATCCAAATTCTTGTATTTTTTGTTCAATCCAAACAAGAGAAAAAAAAAACTCATTTTCTCCCAATTTTTTTTCCTTCACAATTTTTTACTTCAACTTTTCTTTTCAACAAATCTTCTAAGGCCAGACGGAGCCTAAAAGAATCTAAAGCTCAGAATCAGCGTAAATTTAAATATTTACTAATCTTGGCACAAAAGCATGAAAAAACAAACACATAGCGAAGAATAATAAAAAAACAGCCAATTAAAGGAGCTGAAACTGGTTTAGAACTTACTTTGAAGCTTCTTGTCCATGTACCTGTAAAAATCAAGAACAAACCATGGACAAAATAATATGAATAAGCAATGCGATAGTCGTAATTGAAATCAAGAAAACAGCACAAAAAGGGATCAAATTGCGGAAAATTAAGAGGATCACTCACTTCTTGAGATCCGGAGGCTGGCCAGACCTGCTCATCTTTAAAACCTAGAGAGAAGACAGAGAGAGAGAGAGAAGGGCGGAGGGTTTATCGGGTGGGTGTGGATAAACAGAGAGATACCAGGACGAAAAACCCTAATCACGAAGACTTTTTTATCCATGGTTCAATTTTTCATATGATTCTATGCAGAGGAGAGCTATTGGGCCTGTTTGTTGCGATGGGCTAGTCTAATCTTCAGCTCTTGGGCTTGTCCAAACTGTGACCTCGCATCATCATCTCTCCTTTCTTTTCTTTTTTTTTTCCTTTTTTTTCCTTTTTTTTCTTTTTTTTTGTGGTGTGAAAAAGTTTAGGTGGGTAGGTTGTACTCACTTACTAGTGGCGGATCTATGATTTTCATTTAGGAATGTCCATCTAAAAATGTCACTAACATATATGCTATAAAAGAAAAGTCATATGATGAAATTCAAGACTAAAGTAATTCATTATTATGATTGCCATTTATGATGGTGAAGCTTTGAAATTAATGTATGTTATATAAATCAAGTCAAATATCTCTTTATCCAAGTAACAAACTACAAGTCATTACCCCCCAAAAAAAGGATTACACATTTGGTTACGGAGTCTAGTTTTATGATTATTCAAAAAAGCATAGCAGTGGAATTAATTATACATTTAATTGAATAAAAAGGCCACAAATATTATGTTTAAAACTAAAATTGTTATAAATTCTAATCTATATATCACGATCAAACACCGAATCTACATATGACAATCACAATCAAGCACCAGTGAGTAAGAGACAGAGAGACACAATTAAAATTTCTTTTTTTAAAATCTACTTTTAATATCTTACAGCTCAACTCTATGGAACGACGGAGAATCTACTTTTTCACTTATACTTTGTGGACCTTGCTTATTTAGGTATGTATGAACTTATGTCATTTTTTATGGGGTGTCCACATGTAGAAAATCAGACTCAGACCAAACATCTTATAAACACTTTTTTTTTTTAAGTCAGGGATGTCCATAAACACCCCTAGATAATATGTGGATCCGCCTATGCTTACTACACCAATTAGCTAGTTGTGGAATGCCTAGAGCTTAATGAGCGATTACAGGGGTTCTCACAAAAATGTTTATTAACAAAAACCTCACGCTGGTAATGTAAATTAAATACATATTCTTTCTTAAAATAGCATGCAAAGAGTGATACAAATCCATATACATGGATTTTTGGAAGAATATTCTTCACCGAAATATCCTGTTTGCAATTATATTTAATCTGAATGGTCTCACATAAATCTATCCATTGTGTGAATTGGAAAATTAAACTTCAATTCATCAAATATATGCGTCGGATGTTTTCCATTGTGGTCAAAATTCTAAACAGTAATTTTTTTGTGCCAATGAATTGCAAAAGCCAGTGAAGGACGGATTCGAACTCATATCCATGGTAACAACTCTTGAAAACGTTATCAATTGAACTAACCGACACCTCTTTATATAAACTATCAAGAAATGGGTTGACATTTTGAACCAACCTGTACTCCTCCTTTCCGAGGACAAAAATTCATGGCTACAACAAACCTTGCCTTGGCTACAACAAACAACGTCTTAGTGGTGCTTTGTCATGCGTATACTGTGCATTTTATTACATTATCTTTTGTTGCAAAATTAAATGGAAAAGGGGATCCTCCATGCACGTCAAAATGTTGTAATATGCCCCGTTAATTTGTATTCCGTACTTGGTCTTGTGCTTGCTTTTTCCGTGTTGTGGGGCTCAACTCTTCTGAGTTTGAAGTTTGAACAGCATATCTTATAATTATCACAGCCCAACTTTCTCTCTTTTTTGTCCGTTTTCTTAAAAAGTCTGATTATGGATGATAAGGGGTTTTAGATTCATTCCAATTGATCGTGACTTGATAAACTTTAATGAGATCTGGCTTGTTTTAAGAGGACAAGGATTTTGTCTAGAAACAAGTTTGAAAATATTAAGCCTAGATCTAACCCAAGATCCATTTAAGGATCAACTAACGCTCTGTTCTTTTCGTAGGTCCTTTTGGATTTACCAACATCAATCCATTTCAATCTATTTCAACCCACTTCAACCAACTTCAACCAACCTGGAAAAAAAATACCAACATCAACTCACTTCAACCCACTTCAACTCACTTCAGCTCACCCCTTCATAATTACATTGTCATTATTTTAACCTACTTCAACTCACCACAAAAAAAATATACCAACTTCAACCTACTTCAACCCACCTCAAAAAAAAAATACCAACTTTAGCTCACCTCAACCCACCTCGACCCGCTTCACCCTTTTATCCATCCTAATTTACCTACGAAAAGAACATGCCCTAATAGTTTTTTTTTCTAAAGAAAAATTATGACAAATCCCTACGCCGTTTAGCTAGCTGGGATGGAATGTGAGGCAGTGAAGAATTTCAATCAGAGAAATGAGGCTCCACTGAGTTCCTTGAAGCAAAAGGCCAAGATTCACTGGTTACAGCATGGAGATAAAAACTCCAGGTTTTTTCATAGTTGCACAAAGACTAGAATTCAGCAGAGCAGGGTTTACGACATTCAAGATCATCAAGAAGTTCACGTTTGATGAGGTTGGGGCAGCCTTTGTGAGGTTTTACTTCTCCTCACTGGGTACCCCTTCTTCAACTACAAGGGAGGTGGAGAATGTTATCATTGCTATGGCGCTTGCTTTTACTTCTAGTCAAGGACAGAAACTACTTGAGCCACCTTCTGATGCAGAGACAAAGACTGTTTTTCTAGACACGAAAAGTTCTAGCCCCAATGGTTAAAGATGCCTGGAGTGTGTGTGGAGAAGACATTATTGCCGCAATGAAGGATTTTTTTTCACATCTTGGAAATTGTTGATGCAAATAAAGACTACAACTCTTACTCTTATTCCTAAAGACGCTAATCCGGATTAGCTCTGTTAAGGAATTTGGACCAATTGCATTCCGCAATTTTCTATATAAGATCATTTCTAAGGTTGTATCTTTCAGATTGATCAAAGGTTATTTGGAGCAAGTGGAACAGTCCCAAAGCTAGCTATGTTAGCTGGATTGCTGTTATTAACAGATTGCAAACTAAAGTCAAATAGGTGAAATCAGGCAGATTGCTCAGGATGATTTATGCATTTATGCAATCAGGCAACTAAGGATAGAGATCATATCTTTTGTTGGATTGTTACTTTGTAACTACAGTACAGAGATATTAAGGATATGTAATGACAAATTTGAGTGTAAAATGCCTGGTACAGAACTTGGTATTGGTCAACAGCAATTTCCAATGCCGGTAGAGTGAAAAAGAAGGCCACAAATTCACTATCTACAATACTGGCCTATGATATCTGGAATGGGGAAACAAGAGAATTCGTGGAGGGGTGGCTTAACAAGAGAAGGAAATTGTGAAGTGGGCAATGCAATTAGTCAGAATTGAAGCAGAAAAAATTGTATGGCAAAGAAGAAACGAAAACAGGAAATGTTAAAATTAGCACATAGTCATTACTTACTGACCAACCAAAAAAATATAGATACCAATTTGACAAACACATTAGGTCCAGTTATCAACTTTTTATTTCAATTTAACAATATAATCGTCGGAAGGTAAAAATCGGGTTAGCTCGAAATTATCAAATTTGGGTTCAGCTCATTGTAATTTTGTGAATCAACTTTGAACAAATTTGGACTATCGAGCCTAGACGTAGAACAAAATTTAGGCATGTGTCATGAATATAATATCAACGCAAAGACTTTAGAAGTACATATCAATAATTCGGACAGTAATTTTGAAAATTGAAATTGTGTCAAGATTCAAATCACAAATATAAAAATGGTGCATATGACTAGATGCCTGGATCATTAGTATGGGTTACATTATATTTCCTCCTCCTTAGCTGAGGCAAACCCAAAAATCTATGTCTAAAGACAGTACTTAAAATATACAGGGACTAAAATTTGTTTCTGTATTTTTGCTCCAGCAAGACTGCAAATAGGTCTTTGGGGTTGTTTTGGCATTACCATGTCTTGACCCTAACCTTGTGAACATCTATTCAAATCTCCCATGATATTTTGCAATTCACCAAGATAATTCATAATCCCTTTCGTCTTCTCCATTGGAGAAATCCATACCATTAGTTTCACCTTCGGAGGTGCAGTTTTAATTAGTCATATATTTGAGGCCAAATCTTTATATAATAAGTAGCAGAATAATATGGTGTTAAAAAACTTTCCCTCCACCATTTCAAGCATGTGGTGTAATCCTTCCAAAACTCAAATGAAAGAGGGATACTGCCATACTGGATAGATTCGAATTAATATATTACAGAATTAGACCATTATAAACTTATGTAAAACTAGGAGTCTATCTTCGATAACATATCACGTCTTCCACCCCCCTGATCTTCTACCCTCAAAAAACGGTTACATCACTTTGGATAAACCGAATCCCACATTCTCCCTAATTCCTCATCTTTTTAAAATGATAATAGAGTGTCTTGACTGGTCTCTGCGTCACCTCCTTAGTCTCACTTCATCCTTCCGACCTCATATTATGTATTCTTCTCTGATTAATCATACTATGTATTCCACATTCTCCCTGATTCCTCATATTATGTATTCGACATTCTCCCTGATTCCTCATCCTTCATACCATATCTCTGGTTGTTGTGTACTAGTTTATATATTGATAGTAATATAGTAACAAAGTTGGGCATCCATGGTAAAATTTGAGCTCTATTTTTAATATGTGGATAGAGATGGTAGTGGGGCGGGGAATCCCCGTCTACGTTGGGGCTCCGCCACGCATTGGGGAAAAATCCCCGTCCCCAACGGGGATGGGGATGAGATTCAATCCCTGAATGGGGACTGCGGCAGGGACAGGGCGAAATTTTATACTGTCCCCATCCCTGTCCCCGCCCAGGGAAAAATCTCAGCAGTCCTTATCCCCGCTTTTCCCATTCCCGATTGGGAAAGAAAAATCCATCTCCATCCCTTGTTATAATTAAAATTACATATAAATACATTTATCAACATAAGATTAAGGTTAAATAAAATTACTTGAAAAAAATATCTATTTTCCTTAGAATTTGGTTCTATTGTGTTTGGCTTCCTGGACTTTGGTTCATTTGTGTAAATGATGCATTGACATTAGACTTGTGTTACATAGACTTGTAAACTTTAATTTGGGTTGGATTGTAAACTTCGATAAAATTTGTTAGACTTGTATTGCATGAAATCTACAAGAGTTTTGTATAATTAATTGAGTTAAGTCTCCTAAGCAACTTGGTATTTCATCCAAGATCCAACTTATAATATAGTTTTTACATAAGAGGGAAAAGAATTTGTGGGGAAAAATCCTCGTTGGGATCCCATGGGGGATTAAATCTCCGCTGAGGAAGGGATGAGATGAATTTTTTCCTTGCAATGAGAAGGGGGTGGGGATGGGGAGCGGGGAGCTGACCCCAACCCGCCCCGTTACCATCTCTATATGTGGATATGTGGGTTTGGTTTTTCACGACGTCCAAGGGCCGTTCCCTTCCACTTCAGTTGATGGTGTGGATAAGTGATGATTTCCCCATTACCAGCATTTTTTTGCCATGAAATATGATGGAGAAGCAAGCAATGAAAGGGAGCATATGAGTGATGAAGGGAGCTCCAAAGTCATCTGTATCTTTTTTATGTGACAGTGGAATAATTAAAGGTTGACAATGGAAATTAAATGAGCAACTTTTATATCTGCAAGTTCTTTAATTTAATCTTCTGGAATTATGTCTATGCCGGAGAGAAGAAAGGGGCAGATCAGGGAGTTAGAGTGTGAATTGTCAAGCTTAGCGGGAGAGATCTTCCGAGGAGGATGTAAGGGAGGGATTAGGAATTAACCTGCTAAATCGGTTGAAGGTATTAGTTTTAAAGGTTGAGATCTATTTGATTTAAATCAAGATCTAAAAGAGTCAATTATTATAATAGAAAAAAAATTCAATTATGGCGGAATTTTGCCTATACAGATGCTAAACTAAACAGAACTACAACTCCTACTTCATGGATAGGACGTATTAATTATATGACAACATAATAAAATATTGCACATACAAAAGAAAAAAAAAACTTTTTGTGTTAATGCTTTTGTTATTTTAGTTAATATTTTAATTAACTTTGGATATACAAAAGAATATTACTTGTGCATATGCGTATTTGTAACATTATGGCAACTACATATGTATTTTGAGTGAAGTAATTATAGTGATTGTAAAATTATTTGTGTTAATTCATAACTTTTCACATTTACAAAATTACATGTATAATACATCTTCATGCAATCGGTTGATTTAGTTAGTGTGTCATTTTATACCTATTGACATAATTGACAAATATTAAAGTTTTATAATTATTATTAATTGTAAAATTTTGCAGTGTCAAATCATATAATATATTATTTTAACCTAATATAAAACATTTAAAAAGCTTCTTAACATAAGACATAAAACCTTATCTATTAAAAATTTAAATTCTTAGATTTTCATTAGATGATCAAACTTTTTAGGTTTTTTTTTTGTTTTACTTATTATCAAACATGTATTTTTTAAAATTTTAAAGGCCCATACAAAAGTATGGGCACAAACTATTAAAATAAATATAAATAAAACAGTATTCACTTGAGAGTGTTACCTTTTCACAATGGAGCATCATTCATCAACATCTAATACTATATATAAAAGAAATGTTGTCTAATACTATATATAAAAGAAATATTGTCAATACTTTACTCTCCTTAATGTTAGGAAGTCAACTTCATCACCATCGATCACATAATATATCATATCCATCTTAACCGTTGAAAGAATTATGGTTTTTCTCATTTTTAAAATTTTGATAATTAAGTCATTTAACCCTCCCTTCCCCTTACCTAGGGCTCAGCAAGATTGGGTACCCGATCCATTTTCATGGAACCGGTCCCAGTCTCAATTGGAATTGGGTCAAGGATTTTTGGAACTGGTCGGGACTGGGTCTAGAACCGTGTACCCCGTTCCTAATTTTTTTTTCTATTTTGTTTTATTTCATTTCATTTAAATTTTTGCCTTATGGTTGTGACTTAGTGGGAGAACCAATACAAGCAACAGGCTAATTAATCGATCGTTCAAAATCAAATTTAATAGATTGGTAACTAGACATATACCATGCATTAAAATCCAATTGAATAGCTAATAAATAGCATTTCATTTCATCCAAGCATAAAAAAAAAGCCATATTCTCATCGTATTATACATTAATAAAAAGATTTAGTAATATCAATATATAGCCGAAAATTATGACAGCATCGGAAGAACAACACCTGATGTTGACGGGTAACCAGGTAACTCAGACATTTTTTTCAAAAAAAAACTGATTGGATCGGGTAACAGGTCCGATTCCCAGTTTTCAAGACCCAGCTTAGATTAATTTGCACTATATATAAAAGAAAAGTAGTCAACACTCTACTCTCCTTAATTTTAGGAAGTCAATTTCATCACTACCGTTCACATAATATATCATATCCATCTTAACCGTTGAAAGAATTATGTTTTTTTTCCAATTTTTAAAATTTTGATAACTAAGTTATTTAACCCTTCCTTCCCCTTACCCCATACTTTCTACAAGTACTTTCTTCTCTTTCTCCCCCAGTAACTTCCGACAGTCCAATAATTCATAGTTCTCTCTATCTGAAATTAACTACAGCACATTTCCACCTCTATACGAATCTCTATCCTCCTCATATCCCCAGGACACAAAGCAGTTTGTTCTATATTCATTAATGAGAACATAATGGTTAGGATTTTTTTAGTTGTTTATTAAAAAAGTTTCTTAACTATTCCTGTTTTTTTGCCTTTTTGGTGAGAGGGGGGCGGTTGTGAAAAGAAAATGCTAAAAATTTCTACAATCATCCTCACAAACAAACTCCTCTCCACGGTGCCCACCTACTATCATCAAGTTTGAAACCATGATATGTTTAATCACAGAATTGAAGCGTCAAAAAGTTCAAATGGATTTTGCAGATAGTGTTGGTAATTTTTTTATTATTTGATTTTCAATTTTTACAAATTAGTAGCTTCGGGATGCTTGTGCACCGAGCTGTCTTTTTTTAGCTTCTGAACTTAGCAATAATCAGTATATATTGGTTAATATTATTGTGTGTGTGTTTTTTTATAAAGGTTAATATCTTTGTGAGTTCTTCGATATTTCTTAATCTAACTAGATTAGTATATAAGAATTTATGTTACTATATGCTTTTGGGTTTATTCTAACTATTTGATGTTCAAATCTCTAAATTAGGCTTTATTTCCTGGATTTAGTTTTGACTGACACCATGCTTGTTTTTTAAACTCAATTATGGTATCAAATTGTACACTATGAATCTTCCTTCTCAAGCTCTGTCATTTTTAAAATTGATTTCAGCTGGCTATGTTTCACGATTCTATGAACATGTGACATTAGAGATATCATGTGATTAGTAGGTACTTTTGTTATGGAATCAGTTAAGTTTCTTTGTGGCTTGATGATTAATCTACGTTGTTGTCTGGAGCCTTTGTGTTTGACTATTGAGTTTTGATTTAATCGGGATCTTCTATGTGCATTTGACTATCTTGATGACACACTTTGTGCTCTCAATCTCAGCATTTGTTGTTTGTTGCTCGAAAGACATCAAAGGTAATAAAATCAATTTATCTACAAATTTTGCCCATTAGTTTTTTCATTAAACACCGGAATCTAGGGCCTCGACAACATAACCATCATCAATTTCTTAATTAATGTGCAAATTAGAAAGATGAAAAATTAGTCTTTGTTGGAGTTAAATATATCTGTAATGAAATTTGTTGCAATAGGTATTATTTCTCTGTTTGTTGTTTTTCCCCCCATTTTGGTATGGGAACTTCAGTGATGACTTTTTTCCCTTCTTTGTTTGCAGCTCCGTAGGTACTTTTATACTTATTATTAAACTATAATCTTGTGCTTTAATTGTTTGTTTAATTTGGTTTCCTTTATTGTTATTTTTTTTGTTTGTGCTTTAAGAAAAAGTGGTTCAAAATTGTGACAAAACAATTTCTCATAACCATATGCGACAACTGTCGTGGTAGAAGGGTAGGCAATAAGTTTCTTGCACCTTTTTAATGTGTTATAGATTATAGATGAGTTGCATATCCTGCATCTTACCATAACTCATTCTCTCTTTTATCTCTTGCACCGGTATTAGGGAGCTCCAGCACGAATGCATTGTGTGGTCTTGCTGCAAGTAGGGTGCAGTCCTATGGAATGAGGGCCTATGTGGGTGTTGGTGTCCGCCATGGTCCGCAGGCTACTTAAAAATGAGGGGGTGAGAACCTTGATATTTAGATGAGCTTGTGATATAGGGGTGGTAACATCCTGAACTTGAAACCTTTGGGGACGTTTGCACAATTGGGTTGCCCCTGTATGTCCGCCATGGTTTTAATTCTTCCTATGCTTTTGTCATTTATTTAACAAATGTAATCTACAATAAATTTCCATAAAGAAAACTAGGTAAATACTAATTTGCTTTACTCACGTGAATAACGATCTCTTTAAACTAGACTTCTTTTATTTTTTTTTCAAAATTCCAAAATGTATATATACGGTACAAATTATATATCTTTTTTTCCTCTTCATTCATCTCCGGGATAAACATGATCAATAAGAACTTTCTTAAATACTTGCAATTAGGGATCAAATTAAAACTCGGTTTGCTGATTGAAACTTTGGAGCTTGATGTGTTTTATGCTCAAATAGGTAGAGGTGGTTATTGTTAATATGAAAATGTTGATGGCTTATTCTACCAAAAAAAAAAAATTATGCACACACACACACACACACACACACACACACACACACACACACACA
>JACYFF010031952.1:24057039-24068023 GCA_017589665.1 Selenicereus undatus | reverse complement strand
CACACACACACACACACACACACACACACACACACACACACACACAAACACACATGCATGCATATTTGCAAGACAATTTAGAAATAGCAAATAATTGTTCTATGAAGGTTATAGAGAATGGGCATTAACAATAATGTAATGTTATTTTTAAAATATTCATTTTACTATTTAAAAATTCAAATCTGATGCAACGCTGGGGTACATACGCAAAAAACATGTATGCTTGGAACTTCTTTCATAAAAAAATGTCTCAATGGAAAAAAAAAAAAGGCAGGAGTGATAATGTTTTCACTATTTAACCCAATTATTTTCAGTTGGACCAAAATCTTCATTATTTCTTTATATCAACTTGTTGACGTCGACCAAACAATTAGTCAACGATATTTTCAAAGTACTAAGAGCTTATTCAAAACTTAATTTCAGAGCAATGCATGGGTCTTAGCTAGTTGTTTTATTATTGATGTCCATAATCCCTAATTTAAGAGAAGTATTATTCCAACCATATACTCACACGATTCTACTATACTTTTTTTTTTCGCATCAAGTTACAATTTACTCATTTTCAGATGTAGGATCAATTAACAGAAATATCAACTTTGTAATATTTATACAAACATCTTATAAATTATGATTCTACGAATCTATTTCAAGTTATAGAGTACTCATTTCATTCTGTAAATACTATGAACCGAACTTAAGATAAAAGGCCTGTTAGGCGAATGTTAATTTGGTTTTTTTTTTTCTGCATCATAATTTAGTGTCAATTACATAATTTAACGTTTGACATTTGCTTGGTAACTCTAATAGCTGAACTATTATTATTAAGTGACTATATTTTTTAATTTTTAAATCTTGCTAACTAACCATCAAAAAAATAAAGCAATCTTAATCATCACAAACTCAATTATGTAAACTATTTTTTTTTTTTTGTTCAAATGAGCCACAAAGACAGTACAATATAATGGGGATGGAGAATCAAACCTGAGATCTAATATACTTAAGACCTTAATTTAACCACTTAGCTAAGATTTCATTGGTTGTAAACTATGTTAATTTAAATCAAAATGATTTCTCTTCTTTGAATTACCTTGGTCGCAATAGGCAACATGTTGACCCCTAAAATCATCAACATGGTAAATTCGAAGAATATCAGTCCATCCACTTGTATTTTTCAAGTATTTTCCTCCCAATCACAGTGGCTAGGCTAGGCATATTGGCCCCTAATTAACTAAGTCATTTTCCCTATCAACGGATCAAAATCAAGTACACACCAAATCCAATAATATAATCATAGAATACTTAAAAAAATGTTAACAAGTCAATTACAAGAAATTTTGTTGAAAGAAACAAACCATGGAAAGTCAAAAACCAGCCACAATCATTGATCCAACATGTACACTTCCTACTCCATTTTTATTATATATATAGAGCAAGATTCATGACACTTTCAAACGCACATATATACATAGGTATACAAATATAGATCTCTCCTTGCTTCTTCCTCTAGCCTAACTCACCCTCAACCAACCTCCTTCCCTCCCTCTCTCTCTCTCTCTCTCTCTCTCTCTCTCTCTCAAACATGTTGAAGAAGATGAAGCCTTTGACCAAGCTTACCAAAAAAGTGAAAAAAGATCACCATCTTGAGCATTCGTATCAGAAATGCTTAATTGAGGAAAGATCGGAATTAGGATCATCTCCCACGAAGAAGATCCCAGTAGGGTTCTTTGCAGTTTATGTTGGGGAAGAGAGGCAAAGATTCATCGTGCCTATGAGGTTTCTTTCTCACCCCCTCTTCAAGATTTTGCTCGAGAAGGCCCAAGATGAGTTCGGGTTTGAGCAAAAGAGTGGCCTTCTTATCCCATGCAGTGTTTCAACATTCCAAGAGGTAGTCAATGCTGTGGAAAGCAATCACGGAAGGTTTGATATGAGGAAATTCTTCGATGAATTTGCTTGAAATCGCATGTAAAGGGGATAAAGGGGCATAAGAAGTTACGTACAATAGGGAGGCAAAACTTTTGGAGGACCTCTCTGATGTTGATTTATACTCTAGGAAATGTGACAAATTCAAATGGGTGTAGATCCATATGGGTGTTTGCATTCAGATCGAAAATGTAAGTATTGGATGATATTTTTTAAATAGCGTAAAATTGTACATCCATAGGTACTTTCTTGCGAGACTGACCCTAGTGCTAGGAGGGGGAGAAGCACTTGATCAGATCCTATGGAGGCTTGGCCCTAAAGGTAAGTAGGCTCGCAAGAGGTATTTTACCACCAACAAAATTCTCTAAACAAAGAATTTGTACACTCAAGGATTTGATCCTGGGAATATAGAAGTTGACACCCTACATACGATGGTAACCATTGTACCCTAGAAACTTTGATTATTGGTGAGAAATGTGGTGAAATTTGGTGTGGTCGTGGCTCTGTCCAAAATTATTTGTGCTAAGGCTCTAATTTAATGTTTTAATTTTTCTTTCAAACATAAAAAGAGGTTTGAAAGTTAGCGGGCAAATTATTATGTATATTGGGGAGAATGTCCCTCTTACAAGTCATTTTTATATATATTTTTTGCTGTAGTACAGATCTTACAAACTATGGTGTAGATGCGGAATGTAAATTTATGCATTCAATATACCAGATGTCAACCACGAACACTTTATCAGCTTTGTTAACCAAATTGTGAGTCACGAGTAAAATTTTCAAGATGCATTCTTTTGGGGGGGGGGGGGGTTGGAAAAGATGCTTTGTTTTTCGAAAGTAATATCTCTATCTATCAAGAATAAGATCCTATTTTCTTCAACCTATTTTTTCAAAAATAAGTTCAATTTAGTTCCATTTAGTTTAGCTTAGGAAAAATGAGTTCAATTTAGTCCAATCAAAATAAATTCGGTTCAATTTAGTTCAACAAAATTCAGTTAAAAAGAATGAGACCCAAGTCGTTCATAATATGCTTCAAATCCTTTTTTTTTTTTTTCCTAAATCCATAGGAGCTGGCAAAGACAATACATGACCTTCGAATCTTATTTCAACAGAGTACACAATGCCCCTATTGTCATGTTGTGGCCTTGCAAACTTTTGCTGAGCTCTAAACTCAAATTAACCTTTGACCATTTATGTCATTAACCAATATTCTTTACTTAACCATCGATTTTTCATATGATGCTTCACTGTCCAATTGGCGAATTCTTCAAACCTCTATTGTCTTTGTTAAAAAAAAAAAAAAGAAGGAATGGTTGAAGGCATTCATTCAAGAAAAATTGATCGTGTATTTTGCCATGAAAATGATTGGCATGTCTACGTGCATATATGTAATATGTATTTTTGTTTGGGGCGGAAACGTGCATACACATTAGACAAACGGATAGGATGGAAAATTTATATTCTATTTAAACAATTAAACCCAATTTTTAAATCTTTCTCCGATGAATTTACATGGCAATTTATGAAAGGTTGACAGCATTTGATCTAATTCCAAATTGTTTTTAATTTTGTTGCATGATCAAAATTACTGGTGAGCCATTAAATTAATTATGTGACTGGCTCTATTATTAATAAAATAGATTCCTTTTGGTAGTTTCTTAAAATAATAATATCATTAAGACATTTCTAATAAATTTTTCTGCCAGTTACTTACATCAATATATCTTCATATAGTTTTCATCAAAAAATTTAGTGATACTTCATTTGATAACTCTATACCTTTGATAACACCATTACTATGTAGTATAGAAACAACATTAAGATGATGAATATTATTACTAGAGCTCATTTTATTTTCACACCGTATACCGACTAGATTTTTAAAAAATATAGAGGTACTAAATGGAATCACAAATGGTTATATATTTTCAATATAGTTAAAGTTTATTTTTTTATTTTTTTTGGTGTGGCAATTGAATGTAGTAGAAGTGTTAACAAGATATTTGATATAGTTTGTAACTTTGTATCCAAAAAATCATGCTTACCATAATTAAAACTTAGAAAGTTTACGATTCATCCCACAAATTTCTAAGAAGATATTTGTTATTTAAATGGATAGGACCAATCAACTAGGTAAGATTTTTTTAATTTTTTTTTTTTTGATAAGCAATCAGCTAGGTAAGATTACTCCTCGAACAATTAAAATGCTACACTAGTAATGCCGAAGTTATATAATAATTAAGGGCATGCCTAGTTCCCTTATATTGAAAGCATACCCAAAAATAGCACAATGGAAAGAGTGAATGACTCATGCCTATATTTTGGCTTGAGATACATACAAACCAACCTTTTAATGAGACTGAATGTAACTAGCATAGAGATAGCAAATGTCAATGGACCACAAATAGCCTTTTATGCAATCCCGAGCCTACACAGTGAGTCATCAACCACTCATTGAAAAACCCAAAAAAAAAAAAAAGATATATACTCAGAGCACGACAAGTATACAACTTCTCACAAAGGTGATTTTTGAAGAGTGATTTACTCCATGACATACAAAGAGATTCAATACAGTTAACCTTGCATATCTCTAATTGTCAAAACTTTAATTCAACTGGAAATCGAAATAAGATAATTTGATTTTGTCTTTACTTACAATGATAGATTTAGAAACTTAATGTTCCTGTTTTTGTGTTTTATAAAACTTAAATGAACACTAATTTCATGAGTAAAATGTTGGTTGGTAGTCCCTGGAACACCCATCCCACTCACATAAATTCGCCATTATTCATAAAATTCATATAAATGAAAGTTTTACCAATAGAAATATGGATCAATTCAAAATTATAACCTGATCTAAACTGAACAACTATCACATCAAGTAACAGACTATTCAAAGAAATACATACAAAGAAGGTATTGCTGATTCTCCTGGACCCAGGGGGCGCTGGGGGTAGGGGAGGCAGTTCTGAACAGAACAGATAAGAAAGGGAGCAGCTTATCAACGGTGAAAGAAACAGGTAAGTCTCTAATACCAGAGGTGAAAGGGATGAAGACAGGCACAGATCAAGGAACAATGATGTATTTTACATTTCTCCCTTAAATTGTACAAATACAACACCACTTTGTTGCTCACAAACGAAGCAAAGTTAGTAATCCAGCCCGGATTATTCACCGCAATCTATAAGAATCTTCCTCATATTATCAATCAATTCTTGCATCTGTTCTCTTGAATGCAGTGGGTATGGATAAACACACGCAGAATCCAGCTTCCCATCTCTTATAGTATCAAAAATGGCAATGGATGGACCTACCCCATGAGACGAAGCACAACCCACATAATCCTCTATCCCCATTTCCTTACACTTGTCATTGGTTTCATCTATCACTGGGTCCTCAAACACCGAGATGAAGGCCGTTCTGAGGGATGAAGCCGGAGTCAAAACTGGGTTTTCAATGGCCCGACACATGAGGAAGTTGAGGTCAGCCATGTCCGTGAAATGTTTGTCTGCGTTCATTGCATCTCGGAAAGAGTTGTATGTTCGTCTCGCAAGCTCCCATAGCTCCTCCCCTCCATTCATGTCATGTGTATTGAGAATGGCAGAGTGGTAGAATCCTGCATCAAGGACAGTGAAGCATCAATTTTTTTTATTCCAGACTGCACAATTTGTCATTAGAAACTCTAGCTCTCAAAAGGAAATTCAGCAAGAGTTACAAAAACCAGAAGTTCAAGAAATTCTTATTTTCTGTTCATATAATTTTCCGATTCAGGGCACCTTGGAGTACTTTGCCCCCTTCACCGCACTAATATTTTGCAAATGCAAAGCAAGAGTGGAGAAAAATCTTCAATAACAGGCATGGATGCATGTGTCCGATTGTGTTTCTCATACTCTATTTCAGTTCACATATATGTTTTGGACATTTGACACACATAGATATGGACTCTCGACACTCCATCTCAGACCATAAGGACGCCCCAAGAATAGACTGCAAGCCCCCCCCCCCCCCCCCGCGGAGCCAAGAAAAAGCATCAAACGCATTGGACCCTTAACGAAGCAATCAACTTATGACATGAACATAGATATGGCCAACCAGAGAATTCCTATCGAAATTCGATGGACAACAATCCATTTCACTTTTGCTCTTTCTCCTAATCAATCACCAGGGTTTCTTCAGGCATGAGAATGCAAGTGCCGAAATCCAACAAACAAAATATCCAAGGATGAAAGAGAAATGTTCCACGGGGAACTTGTTTCATGTTGGTCAACCAAAATATAACAAGCTCAAATAGTCTAGCAATGTCATAATGGCAACAAGGTATCAGAAACCTCGGAAGGGGCAGTAGAGGGTTCTGCCGCCATTATCAAGTCTATAATTCCACATCCCCCATCAGCTAAACGAGGGAGAGGTCATTCACCCAACATATCTCCATAATACTCAAAATTAAAAATTAGCATTCCAGAGTCCAGACATGCACGATTGATAGCCAGTTGATGCACAGACTAACCGACTGATTAATCAAGAAAAGTGAAAACAGCACAAAACTAAATAAATTGTGTAAACTGACGCCACTTTTGCCACCAGCAGTTTCATACAAGTAAGCATAAGCAATCACTCCTAGTCACCTAATTTTCATAACAGAAATCAGCAGAACAAGAAATTCCCGGAAACAATAAGTACGTCACATTGACCAATACTAAGCCATTGCATTTTTATTATCTCTTATTTTGTTAATGAAAAAGGGGAACATGTGAGGGAGAAGCGGTCAAAATTACAATGATAAAAAGAGAGTAGAATTCTCAAAGCTGTTACTATAAGATCGCACCCAAGTAACAGCCAAAAATGGAAATAGAAATCTAAAGAGGGGTTGCCCTGGCCCCTCCTTGCAAAGTGCAACCCACAGCTTCACTCCATATAAGAACAAGAAGATATTAAGATAAGGATCCTGTTGAAGCAGTATGGAGGTCCAAACTTTTGGAATCTTACATGTAACAATCAATGTTTTCCATAGACCCACAAAATTTCCCATATAATGTAAAACTGATAAATCCAAAGTGTTGGAGAAACACTCTATCTTCAACCCAACACAAATAATGATATGAAAACAAAAGGTAATTGCAATTTTTTCCATAGCTGACACACAGCCCAATGAGATCACACGGCAGAATCTAAGGATGCCTAAGAACTGTCTTCTCTCTCCGAAAATGGCAGTAAAGAAGCAGCCTGCAACAAATCTTCAGATGAACACCAAGAATAAACTGTTAGGGCTTACCAACATGGTGGCTGGAAAGGGAAGGCTCAAGAAGTTTGCGGCAATCAGTCAGAGTCACCACTGCATACTTCTCCCATTGACCATAAGGAATGCCTTTGCACAATCGCGCAGCCATCAAACCTGCAGCTGACAGGGCTCCACATAATTTGATGTCTCTACTTCTACATCCCTGCAAATTTCAATGAGCGAACTTTTTGACAGGTACAGCAAATATTTTTCACATAAAATAATCAGTTCTCATCTTCTTGACAAACACTACTATCAAAACATTTTATAATGAAGCTCGATTATCACTAGAAATGGTTGATATGGTGGCCATTCTGTGTTGCAAAATCTATTTTGTGGGTCTTTTGGAATCAACCTCTCTATGGGTAGGAATACCGATAGAGGTAAGGTTGCCTACAGTTGGATCTCCCCAGACCCCGCGAAAGCGGGACCCACATTGGGAGTTTGTTGTTGTTGTTGTCTGTGTTGCACAGCAGTTGCCAATTCTTTCCAATGTGAAACATGATGAACAGCTACAATGCAGAAAAATGAAGTTCACCCAATTTCAGGACCTTCCTAATATGGCCATTTTCTAAGGAATGGCCTCATTTTGAATCCGAGCTATGTGCGTCTCAAGATTTGAGATGAGATGGCACAATGACGTAAAGTAAAGATTGAAGGAAGTTGGAAAAACTCTCTTCGGCAGTGAAGCTTTGCATAACAAAAGCATCCATGTTCCCCAAACTAACGAGTGCAAGCCCGATGCTGAATTTAGTTCGTAACGCATCCAACTAATAAATAATAAGCTATATTTATGGTTAGTAACGCACTCAAAGTTCATGTCAAAGACGTCATTGTTACATGGCCTACATTACGTCTTATGTCCTTCATCTTCTTCATTTAGTTCCATTAAAAGGCCCAAGACTTGCACTATACGACAAGCTATAACAAACCAAATGCCAAGCCTACGCCTTGAAATCACTTGAACTTCGAACAACTCAATGATGCTCCATAGAAAAAGAAAGCCGAAAAGTGGTTGGGAACAGCATGTAGGTAAATAGGTAATGCGCTATCTATTGGGCACAATTTCAATTCCAGGAAAAATTTCCACTAACATTTTATCCGATTAAAAAATGCTGATGCACAGCAATAGCCAGGTGGCAGAGACTTAAACCTGAAGCATGATGTAACAAGTGCTCAAAGCCCCTTGGAGGCACTCAACCTCTAGCTTGCAATGCCCCCAATCCCTAATACCTGATTATCTTAACTTAATAACTTATTATTTATGATTGCAACGGAAGTCCTTTGACTAAAGGCATTACTGCCGTCCAATAACAGAACAAGACTATCTGGAACTACCTGCATCACTTCACCGTTCACACATTCACAAGTTAACCAAGCATTAGAAAGGAAATCATACTTTTGACCCTGTCTAATTTGTGATACAATGAGCAGCTTAGCGTAGAATGACCAAATACTTCCCAAATACATGGTCCAAAAATTTGTACAAGACCATGTTTCTAGGTGTGCTAGCCTATAAATCACTATGAGCACTTGGCTAACTAACCTTCAGCAAAATAATTTTCATTCATTTCTTGCTATCTTCTAACTTGCTAGAAGGAGGGATGTTTACTGATCCCTTATCTAAAAACAGAAAACATAAAAACGTTCGAACAATGAGCCTAAGCTCAGCCCGTACATCCCTATGCTGTAAAATAAGTTTTGTATTCTGTTTAGTTGTGCGTATGCATTTCAAAACAGTTTGTTTGAAAACAAGAGAGAAAGAAAGTGTGAGTAAAGCCGATTTGCCGGTTATTATATGAAACAGGACCACTATTGACGTCTGAAGCAATTGTGAGATAAGTGCACACTTCCCAGGCCGATCGGAAAACCCGCAGCCACGTGGGTAAACTGAAGGGCATAAGCCCTAATGATTGATAGCTGATGGGGCCACTTGTTTAGGTAACAAAACATTACGTCAAATGATTCATTATACAAACATTACATGAATTTTGTATAGTTTGAGAAACATGGGAGTTTTCGAAGAGCACAGGCAATGTACGTACTTGATTCTTGAAATCTCTCTCCTTTTTTAACGAAAAATGTTCGTTGGCAACTTGACGCAGCAGAGGTGGTCTTGCTTCTACTCCAAATGTGTATTTTCATGGTTAGTGTAAGTTTAGGAAAATTTATTAAATTTTCTGGTTCAATAGGTAATTCAACATCCTTTGGCTCCCCTTTTAACTCTCAACATACTCATTATCATTACTCAACTTGATTCTATTTCATCTTGTTCCTATTCTTTTCTTTAAGATTGATAACATTCGTTTTATTAATGTTATAATAACGTGATGATGTAACTCGCCTCAGTTTTATCAACGTCAACATTATAGTTATTACCTTTATATCTTTATTAAAAGCTTGCTAATATTACTATTTTTGTTACACTTATTGGTACCACCATTATCATTAATATCATTATTATTATTATGATCGTGTCTTTAACAATCATATGATTGCTTGTCGCCGTTAGGAGTTAGATTATTTAATCGTGATTCGATTTAGGGTGACGACATGTTCTTGGTTTCGGGTCCACGTCAAGAAGTCTTTGTTTCATTCATTTCTTTTTCTCACCAATCCCAAACATGTACATCGTCGTTATCTCCCCCATATTCAATTAGCCTATCACTTGATCCAAATTCAAAACTTGGACTTTGCGAGGGTGTTAATTACACCACAATTAACGCAAAGGTTACCTTCTTACCATGTCTAAATCCTTAAACTAATTCTAAAATGACATTAGGAACCTTGATCCAAAAGCAAGCTTTGATTATCTCAAAACACTCATATTTCCCTTCATTTTCCCCTTCCCCCTCATGTTTTCATCTCGCTTACAATTACCAAATTAATCCAACCTCTACTGCCTACCACACTCATCCTCTCAATATTTTCAATCAATCCACAACTTCTTCACAACTTAATCAATCTTTAAATCCTTTACATTGAGTTCTTTTCCCTCCTCCGTTTACTACAACTCACCATCTCTCTACGCACCAAGCTTATAGCCCACACCCACACACAACATTATACATCTTTATATCACATTATTTTTATTCAACTATCATTGAAATTCACTTAAACATCACTAAATAAACACAATCAAGCCTGAATTCCATCCAACTACCAAACCCTAAATCACCACATTCACCCTCAACTTCCAAGCATTCCAATTCAATCAAAACATCCAAAAAACTTACAACGTAGTACTCACCAAGGCCAAATACATTATTTGCTAATAATATAAATCATGAAACTATCAAGACCAAATTAAGAAGGGGTTAGGGCTTTACCTTCTCACTCACTTTTGAGGACACAAGGCGGGATGAAAAGGGATGACGGCGAGCAGAGCACAGCAAGCGGCGTCGGTAACGAGTGGAAAGAGAGAAAGGCACAGAGGGGGTTTGGTCGGGAACAGGGGAGGGGAGGGGAGGCAGAGGGAGGGTTTGGGTTAATGCTAGTTTATATTTCCTTTTTTTTTCAATTTTAAATTTCTTCTTTCTTTTATTTCATTGGTAATTTAGTTCTCTAGATTTTTCTAAATTTTGATCCCACTAATCCACCTCCTTCCCTCTCTTTTTTTTCCAACCCAATATGGGTATATATCGTTGGACTAATTTCTTGCCTTAGATTTATGGATAAATTATGTTTACACCATTGAGTGTAAGAATTGGAAAAGAGAATTTGAAACTTCAATTTATTACTCCTTGCACACTTATATATATATATATATATATATATATATATATA
>JACYFF010031952.1:24038278-24052039 GCA_017589665.1 Selenicereus undatus | reverse complement strand
TATATATATATATATATATATATATATATATATGAATATAATTTTACATATTTCCCAAAATTACCCATTTAATAACTAGGGCAATTCTCATTTAGCTATCGTTCATGTATTTGTTCATATTTGATTGGGTTTTTCGGGAGCACGACAAAATTCATTTGGAAGCCACTCTGCCGTTTCAACCTGCAATTACATAAATTGATATACACATAAAATACTAAGTTGAAATGCGACGCCCAACTTAATTAACTTGCAATCGAAGTAAATCAAGATAATTACCGTAATTTTAGGTTTGGGCTGTTAGATGGTTGCACTTCTTTCTTAATTTGGATATTTTGTACATGAGGAATCTCAAGTCAACTCCAAAACTCCCTAGGCTCTCCATTTTAGGAGACCTCTATGTGAATCAATCCCTTCTTTTCAACTATTATAATGTGACTTTATCATCTTATAAGATGAATAACTCCAGTCATTAATATTCCAAGATAAAATAAAATGGGTTCTGGAAGATGAGTATAGCTTTAGGTCCGTAAAAACTGCCCTTGTCACTCACAGTTTTGTCTTTAGGTCAACAACATCCCATAGAGAGCTTAAATTGTTAACAACGTAGGTAAAACATATCCTTGACTCCCAGGTCCATATCTCACTTCTTTGTTCCTCAGGGGCCTTAACAAGCCCTTCCTTCAAAGGATGCCATTTGTATTATCACAGATGCTAGCCAGGATTAGTGAGTTCTATACTTCTATACACATCCTTCTATGGATGTCAATTCTTTAAGTACCATTCCCCACTGGAAATAAATCCCTTAATAGTAACGCTACACTATGTCCATGAATCTCCTTGATAATAGCTTAGTTTCTCTAAGTTCCCTTTAATATTTGCTTGATATAGCTAATTCCAGACGTTTGTACTTGACAAGGATGCCAGTTCTTTAAGTTCAGAATTTGCTATACCAAGCCAATATTCAATACCCAAGAAACTAAGGTATTATCATTCATAAAATCGCCAGCTATATTGTTAATTCCACCCAAGGTTCAATTCTATGCTGAATTTACCCACACATCAAGTCCACTCCCAGTTGAGTGACTTGGTTAAGTGAACCTTGCTACATTTGCAACTCGCTAATTCTCTCTTTGAGTTTCCAGAGTACTACAGCATAGGCATTATATTCATAAATCTTATCCAATTGAAGCTTTACCAAATCTATCAAAAACAAAGAAGTTGCTCACAATTTCAGCAGAAGATATCAGAAGGAATGCTGAAGAAATTCCTGAAAAGCCAGATATTTGGATTCCACAATCCACAGCAGATCTTTAAAATTTGCTTCAAACTCAAGCTGCAAGAATTTTGTTTGTCAGGAAGTCAAAGCAGCGGCAGAGGAATCATTGAACTTCTCCAGTGAAGGTTCACAAAGAAAGTTCGTCAAGTTCTCCCTTCGGCAAATAGAGAAGATTGCAGATTGAGTTATTGAGAAAAGTTCCATCCAAGAATCATTTTTGAATTGGAAGAAGCAACCATAGAAGCGAGCAATTCTCTCCAAAATCAGCATATGCGGTCAATCAAAGTTTGTTCTTATGACTGAAGTGGATCCCCATGGGCTAATCATGAGGAAAGGATTCCTAAGTGCGGCTTACCATTCAAGACTGTCCCTGAGTGTGGACATGGGATGACTGCAAACTTGAATTCGGATGTTCGAGTGTCATGATTTAGGAGGATGGGCTACGAAGGGCTGGTACAAGGAGAAGTATGCAACCAAGATGCCTTGTCTATAAGCAATGCTATGGGTAGTTATTTCATTGCCAAGAATTAAGCTGGTAATCTGATAATTCATTCACTGTGAATTATCAAAACATAATTCCCTGGATGTGTTAGTGGACTGCCTGAGAGTGAAGTCAAGTTAAGTCAAACCAAGTAATAGCTGAGCTCTTGCCAGATGCCAAAGCTCCTAAGAGGAATTGGTACTTTTAGCACTTGCCAAGAACTACTTGAAGCTCACAGCCGTAGGCTCGCATGGTTACTCCTTGGACTGTCCTGATCACTAAGGCTCCGTTTGGTTCTTAGAAAATTTGGTGGAAAGAAAAGTTGAAGGAAAAAAATGTGAAGGAAAAAAAAGTTGGGAGAAAATGAGTTTTTTTCTCTTGTTTAGATTGAGGAAAAAATGCAAGAATTTGGATAAGAAATTTAAATATTGATGAATCACTTGAATCATGTTGATGTCATCTAAGCAATGTGAAGTTCGAGGAGGTTGAAAATTTTCCTCAAACTTTCCTCACAATCTTATTAGGAAAATCTTATCAGTTGTTTCTAAAAATTTTTCCACCAAACTTTCCTCCATATTTTTTTTTCTTTGTGATTTTCTCTAAACCAAACACAAGAAAAAAAGTAACTTTCCAAAAAAAAAAATTTTACCATATTTTCCAATGTCCAAACGGAGCCTAAAAATCTCTAAGAGGGAAAGAAAGAGTCAGTTGACCGGTTGCATAAAAACATGTGACCAATGCTCATGTAAGACCATCGAGTAAAATCAAATGAAAAGATGTTCGCCGGGGGACGGAGGGGGGGGGGGGGGGCGGAAATAGTTGGCTATGTGATCAAATCACAAGCGCTCTTCTATAAATGGGATGGAGGAGCATTTCCTTAGGAAGCAATTGGAATAAGAGTTGCTTCCAAAACACATCTTGAAAGAGGACGCGGGAATGAATTGTATGCGAGTGTTATGTAATAGCACTTGTAATTTGTAAACACTTCTGAATGAGGAGTTTTCTTCTTCCTTTTTCTTAATACTATCAGGTAATAGTTGTCCCCTCAAATTCCCTTTTCTTATTCGATTTGAGTACTTCTGTTGCATTCTTAATATTTGCCAATCTTCCAAGCTTAAAGCCTTAAACCAAACATTCTGTTACTTAAAATGCATTAGAGTAATTTATGGTAATCTCTAAATCCATTCATTCTCTCTCACATTCTGTTACTTCTTCAGATTTAAGTCAAACATTCAGTCACATTCTGTCAACAAAAAAGTAGCACTTACTACAAACCAACTAGAGTGCCCCTCAGTTGAAATAGAAAACACAACCCAATGAAATTGTCAATGCTAGTAATTACCTCAAGCAGCTTCGTAGTATGACTAGGATCCATGACCAACCTGACAACCCTGGAAGACCTGGGTTCACTGGGACCCACAAAGTCCAAGTTAGTCAACCGAAACGAGTTCAGCGAGTAACCCAGCATGTTTATCCCACGCGCCCAGAAGGGCTTGTTCGTCTTTCCCACTGGAATATACTCTTCTATCCCCATTTTAGCCTCCCCCTCCTCTTCCCCCTGGTGGACACCACCACCACTCATCAATCTCAGCAGCTCCCTCAGCACCGCCACGGCGGCAGTTCGATCACACGCGCCGGTGTGAATCCTCATCACCAACGCCCATTTCCCGCCGGACAGCGCGTACACGCTCGCGTGGAAGACATCCACGTCAGATGAGCCATCCTGCCACGAATTGCGGTTGAGCTCGTGTTCGAGAATGTTCTCGAAGGGGGTGAGCTGGGCATCTTGTTGGGCGATCTGGGCCGTCGATTGGAGATCGAAGTGCTGGAGATGGAGGGGTGGAGATGGGGGGATGAGGAGAGAGAAAGTGTTGGTTGAGGAGTCGAATTGGAGCTTGGATTTGAGCATAGGGTGGCTTTTCTGGAGTTTTTGGAGGGAATTTTCCAGGAGAGAGAAATCCGGCTGGTTTTTCGTGAGGAGGGATAGCACTGTTATGCCGGTTCCGCCGGGAACCGCTCTGCACCAGCTGTTCTCTGTGCCAAAAACCGGACGGAGCCTCGCCGGAGCTTCGTCGGAGTCCGACATCAGGGGGAGATTTGGGGGGAGGTAGTGCTTGCTAATTTGAGTTAACGGTTGAAATTACGAAAGCAGAAATTTGAAACGGTTTTTGTTTTCTTCTTTCTTTGGGGTGGGGGGTATTTTGTAGGAAAAATCCGAAGATGAAAAGGGCAACTGAAAAGTTTAAGGGCAACAAGGGCCCATAGAAGTAGAAAATGGCAAATGAAAGGATAATGGATAAAGATAATGATGATGCAATCATCGACATCTTCTAAAAGGAAGTCAATAGTAAAAGACAACAATCATAATTGATTAGATACTGAAAGCGCTTAGGCCCTGTTCTTTTCGGTGAAAAATAAGAGATGTGGGATAGATGAGTGTGGGAAAGGGGGGAATGAGTGGTTGTGTGTGGTATCCTTTTTTAAGTGTAGGAAGTAGTGGGTGAAAGTCGAATGTAGTTCAATGAAATTGAAGTATTGGTTATTAATAAAATATTTTTTTGTTTTATAATATAATAATTTTATTGTGATAGTAATTAATGATGATGAAATTTTTTTATTTTTGTTTATTCTTTTTAATTTTTTTTATTCTTTTTAATTTTTTTTATTTTTTATTTTTGTATTATTTTTTATTTTTGTATTTTTTTATATTTTTAAAATTTTTAAATTTTTAATTTTTAATTTTCAATTTTTAATTTTTTAATTTTTTTAATTTTTTTATGTTTTATTTTTTTTTTAATTTTTTTTTTCTTAAATTTTTTTAATTTTTTTAGTTTTAATTTTTTAATTTTTTTGTATTTATTTTTTATTTTTTTATTTTTTTATTTTTTTATTTTTTTATTTTTTATTTTTTTAGAATTTTTCGTTGGTTGATTTTCTAGAATAAAAAAATGAAAAATAAAAAAATACAACAAAATGAAAAATACAAAAAATACAAAAAATAAAAAATTAAAAAATTAAAAATTAAAAATAAAAATAAATACGAAAAAATAAAAATTGTAAAAAATAAAAAATAAAAAATAAAAAATCCAAAAATACAGAAAAGTACAAAAAAAATATATAAAAAATAAAATAGAAATAAAAAATTAAAAAATTAAAAAATTAAAAAATAATGAAAAATTAAAAAAATAATGAAAAAAAAAATTGTTGCATAACATCCGAAAAATTAAAACTGCTCATAATTGATATCAGATTATTCGTACACACAATTACGTAAATTATAAAAATTTTCAGAATATAAGAAATTGTTGTTTTATGTAGGTGTGGGAAGGAGTGAGTAGGTGTGGCAAGGAGTAGGTGAGTGTAGGTTGGATTGATTTCCCAACGAAAAGAACAAGGCCTTAATTCATCATATCTTAGAGCATTTTCAATGGTGAGCCAGTTTTTTAGCTTACCAATATGGGCTTACTCCTTTCACATCATCTCATGAACCAATTTTTCATTTTACAAATTTTTCTCTCCACAATAAAAGGCTCACAACTTTGGCTCATGATATAAAGTCATACCTATAAATTGATTATATAATACATAACTTTCACTTTTAAAGTAAAAAAAAAAAAGAACAGCCAATTAGAACAAAGGACAAACAAAAAAAAATTTAAAAAGTAAAGGAAAAAGGACGCAAGCCAAACTCGTCCCTCACAGCCATCCTCATGCTCTATGCAATGTCCTCACCAATCCACGCTTAACGAGCCACTCGGCTCAAATTTCAAGGCGAGCGAGGCAAACTTTTTTGCCCATTGGAAGTGCTCTTAGAGTGCCTCTAAGACTCCAATACTTGGCTCGCTTGTCATAGAAGCAATGTCGAGCGGCTCGCACCGCGTGCGGCGGTCGAGTGGCTCAGGAGCCTTGCTGCGAGCCGTGAGCCAGCTCACGACCTTTTTCCTTACTTTTTTTGTATTTTTTTAATTTTAATTGACTTTCCTTTTTTTAAATTTTGAAAAGGAAGTTATATGTTGTAGAGTGAGCCCATAGGTATTATTTTACTTGGTGAGTCTTGCATTTGAGAGATAAAAGATTGTGAGCCAAAAAGTTGTAAGTGACAGAGGTAGGCCTCCACTGGTGAGCAAAAAAATTGGCTCACTACTGGGAATGCTCTTATGGTATCATAATTGATTAGATAGTAAAAGGGTATAATTTACCATGTCTTATGGTAAATTCGGATGATTGTATTTATAGAAGGTAAACCATTTTTTTAAAAATATTCATGTGACACATGGGAAAATTATGTTAATGATTTCTAGTTTTAACTATTTTTAGTAGTTAATTATAACAATTAGCAATGTAAATTTTAATAGATTATATTAAAAAATAGACTATAATTAACTTGATAAAACAAATTATAACAATTGTACTATTATATTTTCAGTATATTTTTTTATGTGCGAATAATTTCTCCACCTTAGTTTGGATTACATGGTAGTAAAAACATACTAAAAGACATAACTTGTTAATACCTAGCTTGTGCCCGAGCATTGCACTGGAATATTTTAGTATTAAATTAATTTTTTTAATAAAATCAATTATATTTTGATTTTTCCTTTGGTTAAAGGGACATGTGAAATATTTTCCCCTATAAATAATGAAAAACTTTTAAAAAAATCTAAGTACAATTGATATAAATTCATGGAAAATTGAAATAAATTATTTGACATACTTCATCTAAAAATTCGCAAGCTTATGGTTTGGAGAACATAAATTACTTTGGAAAATAACATAAATTTACCCAATAATTCTGCATATGTAATAAATGTATAAACAATTAACCTACAATATTATATTAGACATCAGTTATCATACTACCATTTAAGTAATGCTGACAAAAATTCCATTCTAAGTTCATTCATGTTCAGACAAATCGGACATTTAGACGAAAACTTCATACACGGATCTTGTACGGTCTATATAAATTGGACAGTCCAGCCAGACTCGAACTCGGACCCGAGTGTCTGAATTTGATATATGATTCTTGAACATTTCAACCGAGTTTTTGTGCAACAGAACTCGAACCTAATTTTACAATGTTCGAACCTTGTCGTAAAGTTGTTTCTATAAAAATCTCTAGAGAATTTGGACCAAATTTATACATAAATCTAGTTGTCTAATGTTCGAACTCGGATGTCCGATTGTCCGAATTTGACCGAACCAGAAATTGTTCAAAAATTTGGACAACCCGAATCTGTATACCCAAACATAGATCCGATCCAGATTTAAATTCGGACATGATGACTTGTTGAGATTTTAAATTCGGACAAATTTTTGTTGATCATACCTAGTTCTTTTAGGTCAAACAAATTCGGGTAATCAGGTCAGGTATATTTTTGGCATGCTTATATTTAAACATCTACAAAATTCAATGAAACATAGTGAATAATAAAGACTATCGTATATAAATGTATTTTTTTATCAAGCCAATATAGATTTACTAATCCAAAAGGCTATAAGTGTTTATTCATAATCAAGTGGAAACAATCTTTTTACACTTATTCAGATAATGTGGAAGGGGAGGTAATAGGACTCAATATGATCACTATGTTTGGAAGATCACGTAAATTTATATTGGACAAGAAAAAATGTTTGCACTATTTTAACATCAACTTTTATTGTTAGTTTTATGAAAATATTGATTAAAAATTTAATGCGTTTCTTTTACATTAATATTTTATTTATTCTATAATTGAGCAAGCATCTAATAATTTACTATGTCGCATGTGTATTATGGTTTTTATTACAAAAAAACTAAAATGAACAAGAGCTCCCCGCCCCCCCCCCCCCCAAAATGAGAGAAAGGAGGATGGGGTTTTACATATCTTTGCAACTCTGCTCCTATGAATAAGGTGTACTTTATTAAATTCATCCGGGAGATGTAGGTTATTTTAGATGGCAATATAATATTAAATAATTTTAATAAATTTAATCATCAAATCATATAGTCGTAGGGTATACAAAATAGCAAAAAAGTCAATACCTAACAAAAGAAGTAAACCTGGTCCTTTATGTTTATGAATTAAGGCCCGACTTGCGTCGTTCCAACAATCAACAAGGAGCAATTGAAAATATTTGGAAAAAAGGAATCACTTAAATGTTTCTACAAGTAATGGTTTGTAGTATCATGGCAACTTGAGTGCATCACTGACAAAGACATGCAAATTAGTATTTTTATGACTTTGTAACTATAGCAATTTACATGAAAAGCATAGATATTGACATATATAAATTGTTCATACACATAATAGCATTAATAATTATATGTGAAAATGCATGTTTTAGAATATCTATGTCTACATCTACATCACAATAATAACAATAACAGTAACAACAATACTAATAATATAAGTATGTATACGATTGAGTGATCTCATGTACTTGTGCTGGTTTTAGTATTATTAGGTAGATTTTGATGTATTTTATATCACTTTTTTCTCACACAAATTAATGTACCTTATATGTATCATTTTAATGATAATTATATATGCAACTTAGTATGTTATTGTTAATAACTTTTAGAGTAAGATCACTTATTCTTAATCTAAATGAGAGTATATCAATGCATTTTTAAAACTTGCATTTTTTTTATTATAATTAACTCTCATAATGAACTAGAAGACATAAAATTTAACTCAACCATTATATCGCAAGGGACAAACTCTAATATAGTGTAACTCATCAATTTATTATGTTAAGCAATTAAAATATCTATAACAATAGTCACTACTATGACAAAACTAAACATATGCTAAATCATATGTATATGCTAATATAATAGCAGTATACAATATATGATCAACCATCTTGCCGAAAAATGCAGAAACTAAAGAAAAAAGAAAAATGAGAAAGAAAAAGAAGTGATTGGATGCCACTGTGCTAGTTATTTGATTGGACATTAGAAGCTCCTATTCGTGAAGAAGGGAGAAGCTATTAGTGTATTCCTAGCTTTTATTTGCTTTATATATATCACTATAAGTGAATCAATTAATTAAGGAGGATTTAGGAATGCATAACTTGGCAAGTGATAAGTGCATATTTGCATAGGATTTCATGAGTGTTTGGGAGTTATTTTGGGGGATTAATATGCTTAATTGTATAAATTGTGCCCCTATTTCTACTATTATGCTTGCTTTTGCTTGTTTGAGCAGTGTTTGCTTATTTTGATCTTGTGAACCTAAAGCATGATGGTATAATGAAGATTTTAAGGCCTTGTAGATAAAAAAAAGATAGCAAAAGAGGCCCAAAAACACTCAACACGGACCAGTCGTGGCCACTAGCATAGTCTGAGGAGATACAGGAAAAGCAACAAACAAATGAGGGAGAACTAGCATGACCAGTGGCACCACGGTTTGACCGTGGTGGTCCTCAGAATATGTGTGCCTCCCTTTTCTCCGAGTCTGCTTGATTTCTTCGTGACTGCTCGTGTTCCAACCATTTGGACATTTTTGCAGACTTTATTTCAGCGATAAATACCTTGTTTTCAACCGTATTTCATCATCATATCATTCCATCCAATCCTCTATCCTAGATTAGTTTTTTTCCTCCACCTTAGTAAGAGTTTGAGGAAGAATAAGAAGAAAATTTGCAAGAGAACCGCAGATCGAGCAAGCATCGAAAGATCAAAGCTTCACCATAGAAACTAAGCATTTCTTCCTTTATCTTTTTCTCATCTCTCAATTAGGTTTATTTTTAGTTTGTAATTAGATTTTTTTTATCATGTTAGAGTAGATTTTCATATTTTAGATTTATGAACCAATTGATGTATTTGCTTTGAGTATCTGCATTTTAATAATTCGATTTAAGTTGATTTCATGTTTAATATGATTTTAGAGTTTTAATTTGCGAGCATGTTGATTGGCCATCTCCTTGCTTGATTTTCGATGTTGGGTGAAGTACTGAAAGGTGAATCTTGGCATTGAAAAACTAAAATTGGACTTGTATGTGTGAATTGTTGAGAAAGATCAATCATTCGACAGGGCATGAGTGATAATCCTTTTCCTAATGAGTCTGGATTGATTGAAAACTACGAAAAGGATTTATTGATACTAGTCATTTCACTATAACTTGAAAGAGAGAAGTGATACTTTGATTGTCGTCCTTTAAACTGAGTTTGCTTAGATTGATTGATGTGCAATGAGCTTGAGTAGTTTATCATATGGTGAAACATATTCCTGAATGTTTATTCACATTCAAATTAGTTCTGGTTGTTTTCTTATCCAAATTTTGATTCTCCTATCTTGAGAGAATATAACCCGGTAGCTTGACCTAGTCTCGTGGGATCAACCTTGATTTGCTAAAACTCCATCGTGTACTTGCGGCCTTATTAAGTTTTTGGCGCCGTTGCCATGGACTAGTGTCGAATATTGGTTCTCAATAGGTTTGACTAAGCATTTTGTTTTTCTTTGAAAACAAAAACCAAATAAAAAATGAAAAATAAATTTTTTTAAGAAAAAGACGATGCCCATTTTCCCCTTTTTTTTTATTCGAGCATGAATTATTTGGAGGTACTTTAAATGACCAAATGCTTTTCTTGCTCAAAGTGGCTGTTGTGTGGGTAAATGAGAGATTTTAGGCATTGTTGATGAGGGTATGAATAATAAAACCCATGCTCTTTTAAAGTATTGGGGTTTTCTTGGTAAATGTGTTGATGTGGCATAGTATTTGCTTGAGTGGATTGCTTGGGATTCATTTGACTTTGAGAAGACTAGTTGTATTTCTAGATATTCATGCCTTGATCCATGTGCATTCTATGCTAGATTTTATTATGCCCCTTTTTGATATGGCTTATGTAATTCTTCTGACCATGCTATAAATTATTATGCATACTATGCATAACTTGCCTTTGCATCACCCAAGGACAATATTGATATTGTTTTGACCTTACCTGATTCATCCTTTCCTATAGCCCAGTGCACGAGGCTGAAGATGGGTGAACCTTTTGGGGTTGTTACTAGGTTTAGTGTTGCTGATGCAGGATTTAAGTCTGAAGATACTTTTGATAAGGTGCATGATCTAGCTGAAACTCCTTTGAGGGGTCATGTGATGTGTTTATGCATGAGGAGTCTCTTAGCCTTGGTAGCACTAGTGTTCTCTCAAATCCCCTTGATCATTCACATGCTTCCCCTCTTTGTTCATTACCCTCTCATTCCCCCAAGTATTACATTGATGTGCCCATTGATAATCCTATGATTTGTGATGTTGCTATGGATTTTGGCTATGAGGATAACATGTTTGATATCCTTGGTAGGAATGTTGATGATTATGTATCCCGAGGTTACATAGAAGTTATAATCTTTCAATTGACCCTTATTGTGTATACCTAGAGGACTTGCCTAGGAAAGTCATATGGACTACATTTTTTAATCCTTCTTATGATTTTTTCTAAGACCTTTGATAAGATTAAGAGGATACTTATTGTCATTAGTGTGATTTTGGTTATTGTCTCTTACCTTGTGTTTTCTAAATTGTGGTCCCAGGACTTTCATAAGCTCCTACGTGTTTTGACGACATCTAATTTGATGAGTTGAGTCTTGAAGTTGTGATGGAGTGGCTGATGCTCCATTTGACCCGTTTACAAGGTGGCCTTAGCTTAGGTGTATGCAACACCTAACCTGATGAGATCGTTATATTTTGTTCCCTTTTCCTTCTCTCACTTTCTTTACTTTGAATAATAATTCTTTATCTAAGCATGAAAGGATAGTTTCATGTTTTCAATTTTGATTTTGAGTTTGCATACTAGTTAAAGC
Source organism: Selenicereus undatus (assembly GCA_017589665.1). Classification (NCBI taxonomy): domain Eukaryota; kingdom Viridiplantae; phylum Streptophyta; class Magnoliopsida; order Caryophyllales; family Cactaceae; genus Selenicereus; species Selenicereus undatus. The sequence goes on along the minus strand of JACYFF010031952.1, from coordinate 24,040,491 downwards.
ACATAGTTTTAGGTTTCCTTTTGTTTGCATTAGTGTGTTGCATTCAGGTTTGCATACAGGATTGCATGTGGCGGTGGTATTGATTGGTTTGAGATGCCCTCCAATTATGTTTTTGCTAGGTATGATGGTCTTCATGAGCTTGACTGACTTTTGATGAGTGGCCTCTTTGGTGTGAAAATTTGCGAAGATTTTGTGAATATTTCTTGTTTTGACTCTTGTCTTGATTGAGAATTACATTGCTCCCTAGAGTCGTTGGCACTAATATTTATACATGAGAGTCATTTTATGAGCTTGCTAAGACTTTGGTAGATATCCTATGAAAATTTGTGCCTTCTTTGGACTAATTCATTATATTTAGTCTTATATTCTTTCATGCGTGTGGCTCTTTCATGTTTCATCTCTAAAACTTGTCTAAATTCTTGTTCAAAACCACATTAGTATGTGCATAGTTGATGATATGATAGAGGCATTCTTTCTCTAGTTGTTTTAGCTACATAGCCAAATAGCCTACCCTTGTATTTCATATTTATCCCATTTGCTAGCCCCTTTGAGCTATAATGCTTTTCTTGTTGTGATAACTTCATATTAACCCTTGGCCAAATACATATTCCTACCTTTACTCCAAATGTATGGATTGACGTTTCATCTATGTAGTGGCGGTTTTGGGGGTAATTGAGTTTAAGGTGGATTTTGGTATGTTAATTTATTGAAGGATTGTTGTTATTGAGCATTTAGTTGCGTATCACTCTTGTTCGGGTTGTACATATATGAATTAGGTTGTGAGTTGATAATTCATAACCTTTTAATAATTGATATTTTCATTTTATTTCCAAAAAAAAAGAAGAAAAAAGTCATGTTAAATAGAAAGAAACCAAAAAAAGGCAAAAAAAAAGAAGAGAAAAAAAGAGAATGATTACATAGATTGAGTTCCTTTCTTTATCAACTCATTTCTTATATAATTCATTGGGGTTATATTGTTGGGGAACTCAAATTGTTGGTAAACTTCATGGTTTCTTGGTGTCTTGTTGGTCACTCCCTAGTCGTTTGGCTACCTAGCTTTACATTGTCCAAATTTATTAGTCCACTCTTTTCCCTTAATCCTTTGAAGCCACATTACAACCCATGTAAAGTCCTTTTGATTGTCATGTGCACACTGCATCCTACTGGTGGAGAATTTGAGAATCTTGACAAACATATGGTAGATTGCATCTTTAGAATAAGTCTTGAGTGAACCTATGCTATAATTTAAACACATGAGTAGGAGTGATTCACATTTCCCAAAAATGAGGTTCTACCAATCTATTTAGCTCTACAATTCCTTATACTTACATCATGTCCTTTGTGGTTCGTCGGGGGTAATCAAGTTTGATATCGAGCTTGTGGCCAGATATTTCTTTGAAACAGTCGCCTTCTTCTAATTTTGAAATGTCTTTTGCACTATTTGGGGTTGCCGTTGATTGATATTTTTACTTGTGATGTGTTGTGAGTTGCCTAGCCTGAGGAGGTTATTAAGCTTCTTGTGTCCTAAATGCATCTCCCCTTGTTGGTTTTAACTAGTGTTTACTTGAGGACAAGCAAAAGTTTAAGCCTGAGGGAGTGATGAATGTCACATTTGTATAGGATTTCATGAGTGTTTGGGAGTCATTTTAGGGGATTAATATACTTAATTGTATGATTTATGCCCCTATTTTTACTATTATGCTTGGTTTTGCTTGTTTGAGAGTGTGCAGATTTTGATCATGTGAACCTAAAGCATGATGGTACAATTAAGATTTTGAGGCGTTATGGATCAAAGAAGATAGCAAAAGAGGCTCAAAGAAATTCAAAACAGACCAACCGTGGTCAATACCAAAGTCCAAGGAAATCCAGGAGAAGCAGCAGAACAAACGAGGGAGAACCAGCATGACCAGTGGTCACCGCAGTCTGACTGTGATAGTGCCCGCAGTCTGACTGTGATAGTGCCCACAGTCTATGCTGGGCCCCCTTTCCCCCTATTTTGCATGATTTCTTCGTGACTGTTCATGTTCCAATCATTTGGACGTTTTTGCAGACTTTATTTCGTCGATAAATACCTTGTTTTCAGCCTCACTTCATCATCATATCATTCCATCCAATCCACTATCCTAGATTAGTTTTCTTCTTCCACCTTAGAGGGAGTTTGGGGAAGAAGAAGAAGAAGAAGAAGAAGAAGAAGAAGAAGAAGAAGAAGAAGA
>JACYFF010031952.1:23965520-23991593 GCA_017589665.1 Selenicereus undatus | reverse complement strand
ATATATATATATATATATATATATATATATTTATATTTATGTGTGTGTGTGTCTAAATAGATACATGAGCGGCTCGAAACATACCGCCTTGAGACCATTAGCAACTCTCCTATACCACAAACCTGGCATAGTAGCAACCTGAGAAAACACTACACTTAGGGTCATACTTTTGTTAACATCCAATGGTTATGTACTCTTTGATTACAGGAATAAAATCAGAGCCTACAGCTGCCACTTTCGCACTCATATGCAATCTTCCCTTCCCATGAGCACGACCCTACGGTCGGTCGCTACACTCTTAGCCCCAGCGGGGGCTAAGGGGCTCTGAGCACGACCCTATGGCCGGTTGCTACACTCTTAACCTTAGTGAGGGATAAGGGTCCATGAGCACGACCCTATGGTCGGTCGCTACACTTTTAGCTCTGGTGGGGGCTAAGGGTCCATGAGCATGACCCTATGATCATTCGCTACACTCTTAGCCCCGGTGGGATCTAAGGATCCATGCGCACTGCCCTACGGTCGCTCGCTACATTCTTAGCCCCAGTGGGGGCTAAGGGTCCATGAGCAGGGCCTTACGGCCGGTCGCTACACTCTTAGCCCCAGTGGGGGCTAAGGGTCTCTAAGCACGACCCTATGGCCGGTCGTTACACTCTTAGCCCCAGTGAGGGCCAAGGGTCCTTAAGCACGACCCTACAGCCAGTCGCTATACTCCTAATCCCAGTGGGGGCTAAGGGTCCCTAAGCACGACCCTAAGCCCGGTCGCTACACTCCTAACCCCAGTGGGGGCTAAGGGTCCTAGAGCACGACCCTACGGTTGATCGCTACACTCTTACCCTTAGTAGAGGCTAAGGATTTGATAGCACGGCCTCACGGCCTGTCACGATACGAGTTGCTTGTTTCCCAGCCAAACGACGTATCACTTGTTCGTTCGCTTGGGCCTACTACCTTACTGCATATGAAAAACGAAAACACAAGCCAAAGCGAAAGAACAAGTACGTAATAGAAGAATGATCAACAAAAGGAGCATTACTATCAGAAACGAATGTTTTCATTGATGAAGTGCAAATACAGCATTACCAAAAAAAAAAAAAAACCGAACGATGAACCAAGAAAAACAGGGGGGTTACATATCGGGCTCTTCACTGTTCTCATGACCCTCATCTTTAGGAGTCTCGGCATCAGCATCCAAGGGGTTGGTCGCCTCATCCCCTGGATCATCACCCTCATTGGAAGGAGGGATAAACTCCACCTTATCGGGGTCTCGACCCTTGGCCTCAACCCGTTGGCGCTCGTCGACATAGTGGAGGTAGGCCTCGAAGTAGTTGTCCTCCCAAAATTCTTGGGCCAACGTCACCAAGACCTAGCGCAAATACTCTAATGTATCCACACGACCCTGCTGATAGCCTTTCTCCCTGGCTTGGGCCACCCTCTTAACCCTCGCAGTCGCCTCTGCCTTGGCCTTTGAAAGCGCCTCCTCTAGCTAGTGTTGGAAGTCTTTCTTCTTAGCCTCTCGGGCATCTTTTTCCTCCTTCAGCTTTTCCCAGTGCCGCTGGTACCGATTCACCAGCCCCTCTAGCCTTCGGTGCTCCATTGCAGCCCTTACCCCTCAAGCGAACGCTTCGGCCATTGCTATCTCTTCCTCGATAACCTTGGGGGGTTCCAAGGTGCCTGAAGCCGCCAAGTCCCAGGACTTAGCTAAGTTCTGAATGAGTGAAAACTTGGTCGTGGGGTCGGCCTTGATAAAGTTTGTAGATGGTCGCTGAGCACTCATGGGAACACCGCCAGCGCCTGAGAAGTAGGCCCACGGTCTTCTGGGTGGCGGTGTGTTCTCGGGGGCTAGGGGTGTGGTCTCCAGCAGATCGACTTCCTCAGTGCCGATGGGGGGTGGACTGGTCATCTCCCACGTCCCCAGCATGGGTGGCAGATGTTGCGGTTTAATTGGGGCGGCCTTCAGTTCATTGGAGCTTGCGAATAGGTAAGCTAATTGTAGGCTTTTTCCCACGCGGTACTAGAGGAGGCGCCTGCGGCCGAAATAACCCATCAATTCAGCACCAGTAAGGGGGTCATAATGAATGGGGGCAAGCAAAGTTTAGGTGTATACCTTCTTGGCTTGTTGGTTTACAAGGTGCCGTCTCTCCTCTTCCCGACGACTCTCAGGTTCGGCTGCCACTTGCTCAGGGTTGGCGTCCCCGGTCTCAAAGACCTTCAACTTTGCCATTGCTTGCTTTGCATGAAACAAAGAGGAAGTCAGGTTAGAACCAAATGAAAGGGTCGGCTAACATGGGAGCGGCAAGTACCCTCAGAAAAAAATTTAGTATCAAAAGGCCGGCCGCGGCTAAGAAGAAGTCGTTTCTAAAAAACTTTAGCTTAGGGAGCCAGTTCAGAGGCTCCCTATTGCTAGACTTGCTCTTTCTATTTTCAGGCCCTTTCACTGACTCTATCGCCTATGCCATGAGCTTTGGCATAGGCCGAGCCTTGTCATCCTCCCGGACGTAATAATGGAAGTAGCAGGCCATCTTTTTCTCCTCGGTCGTCGGCTCCCCAAAGGGGTTCCTGATTGGTTTGCCCCCTTGTTCTAATCAGGAATGTTTCCCTAACCTGATTCACGACGTACAAAAAGGAAGTCATACTTCCAATGTTTCACCTTCGACTTCTTCTCAATGGCCGTCATAAAGCTCGGCCAGTTGTTGAAGCAGTACCATCCCAAGTCCCAGGTCTCTTTGGGAGCTCTCTGGACTGTATGAACCAGGTTGAACGCTCGCGCCGTACATGTGAGACTGTGCAGCTCACAGGTTGCGATAAAGGAGCAGATGTTGTGCCAAGATGTGGGCACAACCTGCACGGGTGCCAGCTTGTACTTGGTCAAAATGTCTATGATCACAGGGTGAAGAGGAAACCTAAGGCCGTAATTGAGGGCAGCGCCATAAACCGTGATGCACTTAGTGGGCCGCTCATTTACTGTCGCGTCCGGCTTAGGGATCACAAAAGTGTACCCCACGGGCAAGAGGTACTCTTTCTCAAGGGTCGTCCTCTTCAAGGTAGGAACAACCTTGGGGTTAGGGAAGTGATTTCCCGGACCGTCTTGTGGGTCAGAGCGAGTAGGGGCCCTCGGGAACTCCGGTCCTTCCGCCACGATCTTAGGGACTGGCCCCACAAGAGAACGACCCTTCTTCTTAAGTAATGAATTTCCCGGAGTACAAGGCCCTTCATGGGATGAGGAACTCGTAGACGCTTCCTCCGAGGAAGAATGTCTTAACGACCCATATGAAGATGAAGATGATGTCCCCCACGAGGAAAAACTAGTACTAGTGGAGGCCACCTCGGCCATCGGTTTTAGTGAGCTTTGGGTAGAACACGGATTACCTTGACTGCCCTCGGCTAGCAACTCGTCTGGAGACTTGATACGGTGAGTTGTCTTAGTTTTCGCCATTCGTCGTACCTAGAAATCATTCATAAAGTTAGCTATAGTGATTTCCCAAGGGTATGAGACCTCCACCTTAGGACTGAGGATACTAGGGGTTGAGGAATACTCGTAGCTAGACCATGAGGGAGTACCAGGCTCAAAAAGAGGCAGCACATAGAGAATCTTTTTGGGTTCCCTACATTGATTCTTTGGGGGAACGCCCGCAACCACCCAGCCACCGATGAAGGCCGGGAAGCTAGGGAACTACAGGTGGCGACCCTCCACTTGGGGGCCAGCCAATCCTTCCGGAACATCCCCACTGGATGAGCAAGACGAAGACATAATTATACAAGTACAACAAACAGTGCTTAAATGGGGTACGGGGGTGTACCTGCAGAAGATGAAGATTCAAGGGAATAGGTTAAAGACAAGGATGAATGTTGAAACAAACCCTTTGAAGATGTAGGGGAGGAGGTTGAGGCGCTACAGTGGGTTTGAATGAGGTGTGAGGAAAGAAGGCAAAACTTATCTCTCTAGAAATCGTTTCTCTCTCTAGACAGCTTGAGTATGCGATGATAAAATAACCTTTTTCGCTGAGGTTAAACCACCTTATATAGAGCAAAGAAGGGAGAATGCTCCTCCTGAGACACCCAAAAGGCACAACCTATCTCAACCGGTGCCATGTGGCACCCCAATATCACCCCCATCACGAACAAGAAACCTAAGGCTTTGGGGAGATAAGGCCTTCAAAAGCACGGTCTTATGGCCAGTCACTACACTCCTAGCCCCAGTGAGGGCTAAGGGTCCTAGAGCACGACCCTACGCCCAATCGCTACACTCCTAGCCTTAGTGGGGGCAAGCACGACCCGGCCGGTCGCTACACTCCTAGCCCCAGTGGGGGCTAAGGGTCCTAGAGCACGGCCCTACGATCGATCTCTACTCTCCTAACCCCAATAGGGGCTGAGGGTTCTGGAGCACGGCCCTACGGCTGGTCGCTACACTCTTGGCCCCAGTGGGGGCCAAGGATCCTAGAGTACGATCTTATAGCCGGTTGTTATACTCCTAGCCCTCCCGGGGGCTAGAGGCCTCTCGGTATCGGCCAGTTGACGACCACTATATTATGGGTCTCGATAGGGACTAAGGTTCCCAGCACCCGGCCTTACGGTCGACCACTAGCCTGGCTCTGCTCCAAGACCAGGTGTTGTCGCATCAATCCACACATACATACAAACAAACGGTATAAAGAAAGACACGAGTTGCGACAAAAGGAATCTTTATTACAACCAGATTGTTACATGGTAATTGTGCAAACAAGTGAAGGGAGAATATAACCAGTCTCTACAACCTACTCCTAGTCACTCGAGAGGGGGGCGTCCCTCAGCTTTGAAGTCACTGTCGGGGCGCGATTGAGGATTATAAACCATCTCAACAAGGCAGGGAACTTAGGCGTCCCCGAGCCTTCCATCAATGGATAGCAACCATGCCTCAACGATGTCCCATCTCAGCTCTTGTAGGTCCACCATCATACGTCCTGTGGCGTCCCTGCTCGAAAGTCTTAGCTCCGCCACATTATTGATCACCATGGCGTAGAAGATGGCTTGTACCATCTTAGGAATGTGGGCGGCATGAGCAAGCTACATCGCCACGATATGATCAAACTTGGGGCAATGGCCCTCGAAATTTAGAGGAAGTAGGTTTGGATGAAGACTTGAAGACTCCATCACAGACCAGCGGAGGTTGTCCCTCACATATTCCGCCGTGTGTGTGGTGTTCTGGAAGGTGGGGAAAGAGGTCGTCTTTCTTCTTATAGGGCCACCCGGCAGCGTAGGGCCCACTAGTGGGTTTGCAAATCGAGAAGCCTGGGCGCTCCTGAGCTTGCGGTTAATGTCTTTAATCCAAGAGGACTCAACGGGGCCCCAGTCCAGCTTTCGCATGGCCTACATCACGCAATCCACTGTGAGCCTGCGTGAAAGTCCAGGCTCAATTGCATCATCTATAACCATGGCATAAAAGATTGCTTGCACCATCTCTAGAATGTTGGAGTCATGGGCATATCGCGTCGCCAGTCCAAGATCAAAGCGGGGGCAGAGCCGTGGTAGTGCAGGGGGAGCGACCTGGGGCCGGGAGCCGAGGAGTCCCTTAGTGGCCAACAGAAGTTGTCTCGGACGTATTCAACCGCTTACTCAGTACTGGCGAAGTTAGGAAAAAGATTCATCTTTCACTCTCTCTCTAATCCCTCTGATCCTCTCACTCTTTATCTATGAAAGAAGATTGGGAAAATTTATCGAGTCTTCATCCTCTTTTATAAAGAGGGAAAGATGGCCCACGGGGAGATACATCTCTCGAGGGAGTAACCAACCACTCTGCCCTCGCCACCTGGCTCCTGTGCCCTAAGGTGAAGACCTAGAATAATGTAACGCCCCTAACCTAGGAAGAGTCACACCGCCAGGACTTCTTAGAGGGAAATCCTTAATGCTCTTAACGATCAAGGGTTTGCATTAGCATTTAGATAGTATTTCTAAATTAAAACTGCCAGAGTTTTCCCTGTTTTAGAAACATTTTAGGGTCTTAGCTCAGCTGAGGGTACTTGTAGACTGGTAATAATGTGTAACATATGCTAAAATGACTCAAGTTCACTGTCTTGGCCCACTCGCCAAATTACTAACGTTCAAACAACTAAAACAAGGGTCAGAATGATACATATATAGGTACAGAGCCGGCTACCTGCTTTCACATACAACAATGAACTTAAAAATTTACAACGTGGTAGGCATCAGACACTTTGCAAAGCTGGCAGTGACTTTTGAGGGGTCGGCAACAAATAACCTCAAAGGATCTCTTATACCTGCTCAAATTGAACTTGGGAAAAAGGGGAATAATAAAGGGATGAGCAACCACACGCTCAGTGAGAATTCCCCTACTCCTTAAAACCCAAAACAGTTGCAAACAATAATACTAATAATATCCACGTATCAAGCATTCATACTTTACTATCATATTAGGCAATCATAGTCCCCAAGGAATGACTACCCTCCTTAAACTTCATTCCAACCACTCAACCCAATTCTAGGCCCTTAATGACCAAACTTCACTACTAGCAAGCATTCAGGCACACAAACAAGTAGGCAACAAGGATTGAATATAAATGCTTTAAGACTCACTTTTAAAAACATAGTGACTCTCGATAAATACCAAGAATGGTTTATAGTTCACACCAACTCCTTTAAAGCCTATAATTCTTTCTAAAAATTCTCTAAACATCTAAACTGGTAAGAATGACTTGGCAAGAAACATGCTTTCATAGAATATGCACATTGAAAATCTTGCACGAACAATGTAACATTTGAAACTTCATTTGACTATACTTGGAAGTTCTATCATAAAAGATGAGCAGGAGGTGCACATTTGAAAGCTTTTTTTCTTTTCTCAAAACACTTTACTTAGCCTCTTGAGGATCGTATTCTTTAAAAGAACTTCTTTTGCAATAGTCCTCTAATGACCTTCATAAGCTTTTCAAATCTTATTCAATATGGCCTCGTAAGGGCCCTTATAAATCTTTTTTTTTGAAATACTTAAAATGGTGAAATGCCAACTTCTTTTCTTGTTTATTAGAAACTTACTCATAGCATAAAAATATCTTATTGTGCTGGCTAGGGGAGGTTTACACTACCCCTAAGCGAGATCGTCATTCACAACTCACGTTATCCCTGGGGTATACGTACTTAACTTTTGGCCAAAACGCATCTCAGCAGATAAACTCAAACTTCGATATTGTCCTCTATGGGGCAACAACTCACACCAAGATAATCATATCTTGAGTCCAGTCTCCCTCAAGGTTTTCTTACGCGTCACACATCATAACTTATATGGGCAACAACTCACACCAAGATAATTCATATCTTGAGTCCAGTTCCCATGAACAGCTCACAACAAGATAATTCATATCTTAAGTCCAGTTCCTAACCTTGTCCAATTGCCTAACACTTTCTTAGCCTTTCAAAACGTATTTCATTTCTCTTCTTCAATTGCTTACTATGCTGAAAACATACTTTTTTTTTTTTTTTACAAAACGATCATAACCTTTCTAAATGCTTATAGATCACTTCGTTTTTAATCTAAAAACTTCTTATAAACGTAATATGTTTACTAACTTGTAAAACGACTTTACTTTTAACTTAAAAGTTTCTTATAAATGTAATATGTTTACTAATTCGCAAAACGACTTTGTTTCTAACTTAAAAGTTTCGTATAAACATAATAAGTTTTCTAAATCGTAAAACGAATTTGTTTCAAACTTAATAGCTTCCTATAAATGCAATAAGTTGGCTAATACGTAAAATGACTTCGTTTTAAACTTACAAGCTTCTTATAAATGAAATAATATTGTTAACACATAAATCGACTTCATTTTAATCTTAAAGCTTCTTATAAACGTAATAAGTTTACTAACACGTAAATAGGCTTCGTTTTTAACTTAAGATTTCTTATAAACGTAACACGTTTACTAACTTGTAAATCAACTCCTCTTTTAACTTAAAACAACTTCTTGTAAACGAAATACGTTTGCTAATATGTGAAACGATCTCATTTTCAACTTAAAAGCTTCCGATAAAAGTAATATGTTTAGTAATTTGTAAAACGAAACCCATTTGGAGCTTAAGCTACTTATTTAGCGTTTAATTCAAACTACGTTCGTAATAAAATCCTCAGTTGTCATTTTATAACTTGTTTTAATCCCTTTTTAAAACTCAAAGGAGGGCGTAATGGTAAACTGAAGGCTTAAAATGTTCCAAACTTGCTATTATTCGAAAACTTAAGGTGCTTGGCTCGTTTATAAGGTAAACAAATTTTCTTCGTAAACTTCCAACGTGAACACTTCTTAAAACATAATGGTTTTACATGCTCGCAACTTGAAACTCAATACAGACCTAAGCAAGCAACTAGCATATAAATTAGCTAAACTTCATAATTAGCACCTTAAGGTGCTCTTTTCCAGGTCGTTTAAATTCTTTTAAACACAAGGAGAAGTTTTAAACAAACCCATGGCTTAAACATTTTCAAATTCACTTTTAGTTCACTTTTAAACTTCCTAAACTTATCGACTATTCAGTCGAGTCACTAACTGAGTAGTTCGACGATTTAGGATCTATTTTAGGCCACAAACATCTTAATCAACTAACAGGCAATTGGTAGGCACTTAAAAGCGTTCGAAATCACAAAAATAAGCTTTCTAAATGACCCTTTCTTTTAAAGACGTCTTAAATTTAAAGAATTAGTTACATAATGTCATGTAGCACATTAAAGGGGGAAAACGAGTTCACAGGTAGCACATTCATACACTTTACATCACAACTCGGCAGAATCTGCCCAATGAGTCACACATGGCCTCGCAATCCTCATGATTGCAGTAATTCACAACCCGAACTCCCTCCTCATATGGCAACGACCACAAGAACCTCAAATTTCTCAATAGTTCCACCTCAAGCCATCCAACTACTAACTAGGTTTAATATTGGCATACACAAACCAACAATACATAAAGCGATCGTATATAGGTATGACATTCATGCTTAATAACCAACATAGTGTTTAAGTGTACCAATTGATGCAGTCGAGACTTTAAAGCGACATTTTGCTTTTTAGTTTGCAAACCGATATCCATAAGCATAATATTTCATTGAAATTACTACGAATAGACTATTAACATAACCAAACCAACTTAGCCATAGCCTTTAGACATAATTCAGTTATTTCCATAATGACTTCAACTGCTCAACTAGTATCACTAAGCATTAAACAGAATTCAAGTGCGACAAACTCATGCTACGACAGTCCAATAACAACATTCTACTTACTTTACAATCCTCGATTAACTGGTGCATTCAGCCATACATCGAATTATCATGCAATTAACCCAAATTTAGTACCATGTTCATCATTTCTCAACTTTGACTCCAATTTCACCCAAACTGATTTCTAAACTTGGAATTAACATGCACTAACTAAATTTAGCTAAAATCGTTGAAATTAATAGTAATTTAGGAGGAGAGAAACCCTTTCCTCGATCCCAAGCTAGGGTTTCATTTGAAGGCGTCGGGCTCGACTTTCGGTACCCGAACACCTCCAATTTTCGACTTGGCCTAGTGGTCAAACGAGCAGCACGCAATTCACGCCCAAATTCCCAAAATTCGAACCCTAAAACAGACCCACACTCACGTACTGATTTGAGGTTGAATTGGGTGTTTGAAAGCAACGATTTCTACCCTAATTTATAGCAAATTGAAGCAACTAAGAGGTGAATTGCGTGGGCATACCTGGGGTACGCGTTCAAGGTCTGATTCGGCGCCCCAACCCCATAGAAAACGTGGTGGGTTCTTCCCGGTTCTGCCCAATTTTAGTACCAAATGGTGGCTAGTTTGTGGGGGAGTTTGAATGGGTAGCTTTGGTAGGCTTGGTGGCGAAAATTCTTTGCAAATTCGAGCTTAAGGGGCGCGTGTTTTTAGGAGATGAGAGGAGGAAGAAGATGAAGTAGAGAGAGAGAGAGAGAGTGAGATGTCGTGAATGGGGGGTCGCCGACAGGTGAGGAAAAATAAAGGGGTGCGCGCAAAATCACCAGTTTGGCCCTCCCTACTCTCATGCATTTATTTTTGGTCCAACTGATCAATACGTGACACCGCTAATATAATTCGTAACTCGAACTCTAATCCCAATTCTATAATATAATCTTTCATCAACTATTCATTCCTAAATATGACAAGGTTCGATTTAATTACCATCAAACTTCCTCTAAGGTTAACAACCTGATCGTATTAGGGTTCCGAATCGATTTAGTACTCGTTAATAACTGTTAATAACGCTTATTAAAAATCATCGAAAGATTTTCAAAACTAATAATAATATTAATAGTAATAATAATAATAACAATGACAATAACATCCTTTTTAATGAAATTAACGCTCACATAGGCATTTAGAAAGTAATTTTAGCTCATATCGCTAATAAAATATGGTTTCCATAACGCAAAAAGGCATTACGAACAACTTAATGGAATATAAAGTATGCGGGTATTACACTCTCCCCCCCTTAAAAGAATTTCGTTCTCGAAATTGCTTACTTGTTAAAAATAACTGGGGCATACTTCTCTCGCACTCCTTTCACAATCTCGATCTACTTCATGCTTAGCCATCCACTCCGTCTCCAAAGTAACATTCCCTCCTTGGGTTTCTAGTCTTACCTCATCAACGGGTTTTTTCTTGAACCATAACAACACAATCTCTAAAGGCAAGATCGATATGATGATTAGTTCTTAAAGGGTAGACATAAAGAGTTGGGTATCCATCTCGTCAGGCTTATTAGCTAGCTTCTTTGTGATTCCCAAGTTTACAAACGACTGAGTAGCATTAGAAATCAACTAAATTGCGAGCATAAAGATGGTTAATAGGAGGAGTACCTCGTACTACCTTAGTGGACTCTCCTTCCAATCAGAATGCTCGACCTCCCGCTTGAGGTTTCTTACGGTCTCTATTATTTCCTGGGGAAACACTAGCTGGAGGGCGACCTTGTTGTGCCGTTGGGTTGATTCCCATTCCAGATCTCTGAATGTTACCTTGATTATTCCACATGGCCCTTGGGAAATTAGCGACTTTGTGACCCATATCACCACATTCCAAACATGAGCCCGTAAAGCTTCTGCATAGGCCAGGGTGTTGACGTCTATACCAGCCACATGTTTTCCTTGGTTTCCATTGGATGGCTTACTTCCCTTTATACTGTTTTATCTCAGATTTAAACCTTCTAAAGTTTCTGCTTCCTTGGGAATTGGATTCTCCAGGGCCAATTTCCCTCTTTGCTCGACCTTTTTCTTTGTTTTCAATCTCTGTCTCATCTATGATGCGGACTACTTTCACAGCCCTCTGGTACATTTCTTGAAAGTTGGCATAGACATACCCCACTATTATCTACTTTATTTCTCCTTTTAATCCTTGTTCGAAGTGGTCCATCCTCATTTCTTCGGTGGCCACCTGGTTAGGTGCAAAGCGACGTAGCTCATTGAACTTTGCCGCATATTCTATTATGCTCATTTCTCCTTGCTTTAAGCATAAGAATTCCCATTCCTTAACTCTTCTCACATCTTGAGGGTAATATTTAGCGTCCATTAAGGCTTTCAGTTGGTTCCATGTTAACACGGGTTCACCTACCCTAGGTTTCACTGGCCCCCACTAGAACTTAGCTTCTTTTTCAAATTGGTGAGCGGCCTGGTGCACCTTGAATCTCTCAGGGCACTCCATGATCTCAAATAAGTTTTCCATTATCCGAAGCCACTCCTCGTATACCATAGGGACAACTCCACCTTCGAACTTGGGAGGCTTAAGCTTATTAAACTGACATATCATCTCCATGGCAGTTGGTTCTGGTATGAGTTCACGTCGAGGAGGCATCTGTCACATAATTACACAAGGAATCACTTAGTTCTAATTTCAACTAAGGGTAGGCTTCCTTGGTTAATGAAATTATTTCCAAGTGGACGAAAGGTGTTATGTACAGTTACTAGTTTAGTCTCAGCATAACCTCCGCGTAGTTATACCTTCACATCACACGTTAGTCAAGGAAACGCACGTATATGCTTGAACAAACTAGTGAATTCATAACACTTGGCAAGCACCAACTGCATTTACTTCATTTGGACAGTAGTAGTGGAACATAAGGTCACTGAATACTCTTCATCACTCTAATGCTTCATATTTAAAAGAAACAACTTAAAAGCTTACATCTGGTTTATTTTCATACAACATAACATTTGTGAACTTAGTTCAAGCTGGCTTACTCTATTCTTCATCTGAGGTGTCATCCCCAGAAAAGTTGTCAGCCATGGATTCACTTGGGTTCTCAGGTTGATCATTATTAGGGGCTAGTAGCTTATACAATACCGCAGTGGGAGTATACTCTGTGCGGGGTGTTTCATCTACCAGCTCTCTCATTCTGAGCATGGTGGCTTGCCACCCTCGGGGGTAATATGTTCCAAAAGCATCCATCCAGCATATCCACATTACAGCAACTCGCATATAGCACGTTGCTTGAGGCCTTTCAGCGAAGAGGCGTCTCATTTGGCAATTTTCTAGCTGACTCCTCTGGGCCACAGCAGTGGGGAGGCATTGGCTTACTGTAGGCTGGATGAGATGTGTCTGAACAAGTTTGGACGGTTGTGGCGTTTCTCTGGCGTGAAGTAAGTCCCAATTGGTCTACATAGCTCTCCGCCCGTAGTAGGAATTCTATTAAACCCCGTTAGGAAAAAGGGCACATTCCACTCGGTATTGGGTCTAATGCTGTAAGATAAAGGTTATTTCCTTCCATCTCCCCTCCACAAGCATCTTTCTAATGAATCTTGCTGCCCATTCATTTTGATTGATCTCATGAAGCAGTCTTCGGCTATGCACCTCCATAGCATGCCAAAACATGACCGCATTCCAAGCGGCCCACCAAAAGGGTAGATAAACAAAATCCATGATGTGGAAAATCATCCTACATTATCACTGAATAATAAGGGGAGAACCAGTATACACTTACATATTATAAGTCGTACCCTCGTTAACACGAGTAATACCAAGCAAGACACGACCACATAAGCACATAAAGCATGTATTTCACACAGCACACACCTATTATGGTATCTAAATGCATAATGCAAACCTATGGCTCTGATACCACCTAATGTAACGCCCCTAAACTAGGGAGAGTCACACCGCGAAGACTTCCTAGTGGAAAATCCTTAAGGCTCTTGACAATCAAGGGTTTGGATTAGCATTTAGATAGTCTTTCTAAATTAAAGCTTCCAAAGTTTCCCCTATTTTAGCAACATTTAAGGGTCTTAGCTCAGCTAAGGGGAATTGTAGGCTGGTAAAAAGGTGTAACATATGCTAAAATGATTTAAGTTCACTACCTCGGGCCACTCGCCAGGATTACTAACGTTCAAACAACTAAAACAAGTGTCAGAATGATACATATAATGGTACAGATCTGGCTACATGCTTTCACATACAACAATGAACTTAAAAATTTACAACGTGGTAGGCATCAGACACTTTACAAAGCTGGCAGAGACTTATGATGGATCGGCAACAAATAACCTCAAAGGATCTCTTATACCTGCTCAAATTGAGCCTGGGAAAAAGGGAAATAATAAAGGGATGAGCAACCACACGCACAGTGAGAATTCCCCTACTCCTTAAAACCCTAACAGTTGTAGGTAATAATAATAATAATAGCCACATATTAAGCATTCATCCTTTACTATCATATTAGGCAATCATAGTCCCCAAGGAATGACTACCCTTCTTAAACTTCATTCCAACCACTCAACTCAACTCTAGTGTAATAGCCCGACCCTAAATCATATTTATTTATTTAATTAAGCGACGTTATTTATTTTTCACATTTATTTATCTCATTGAATCATCCCAGTTGAAAAAAAAAATGAATAAAAAAAAAAATCATTTCGGGCTCCACTTTGCAATTCGAGTTTCATTTACCGAAAATAATGTTTTCGGAGAAATTGATATTAGGCCTCAATAATTATGATTTAAATGATTAAATTATTTTTCATGACATCATATTTAATTTCGAGCTTCGAAAAAAAAATAAATAAATAAATTTAATTATCGCACCCGGTTTGATTTGTTTTCCAACCCCGAGGTCATTTAAGCCCAATTTCGGTCCAACAAGTTCCTAACCCATTTGCTTATCTAATACATTCATTAAGCCCTAATTATCATTAGCAAAAGCTGATTTTTTGTGCTTAATTCTCAGCCAAGTAAATGGGGGCATTTTCATCCAAGTGTTTTTAAGGGTTTGCAAGAGTTATCTTCAAGACTTCCTTCTTCTACAAGGCTTTCTCTCTCTTCTCTCCTCCTTCTCTCTACACATGGCCAACAGCCCCCCCTCAGCCCTATTGTGGTGTTTTTCAGCCACTTTTCAGCCACCAGCTGGCCACCCTCCGACTACCATCCACCACCCAAACACCTCCCACATCAAGCACCATCTTCATCTCTCTCTTTTAATCACCAAGTGAGGTAAACCCTAACCTTATCTTGTTGATTTGTTGTATTTTGGTTTTGATTCTGATTTAGCTTCTTGATCATGCTATTTTGATAAAATTAAGAGCTATTTTTGATGTGTTAATTTGTTGGTTAAGCATGAAAGCATGCTAAGGGTGAGCTTGTTCTTGATCAAGCAAGTTTGAGTTGAAGTGATGGATTTGGGTCATATTGTATTTGATTTGGTAATATTTATCATCATAAATGATTATGGTAATGTTGGTATGGTTTTGGATGAGTTAAAGCATGATTGTAGTAGGTGGTTATATGAAGAAAAGATTGCAAAGATGTGATTATTAAGCTGTCAACAGACCTAAAACAGGGACTACTTCGGGATTAAACTGGTACTGTTTGGCACATCCAAAATTCATAATTTTTGGTGCAGTTATATCGTGATGAGTTAGCTTTCAATAGGCTTTGGAATTAGGCAATTTGGAGTTGTGTGGACAAAGTTATGACCAATTTACTCAAGACTATGCAGAATACATTGAAACTGGGAACTGAACTGGAACAGTAACTTTACGGAAAAATTGGTATTGATTGGGTCATTGAAAAATTGTAATTTTGGTTTGTGGATATATCAAGGAGTTATCTTTCAAATGCATTTTGAATTGCCTTAATCCGAGTTCTGTAGAGAAAGTTATGGTCGTTTTTCTACGACTGCGCAGATTGAACAGAAATTGTGCACGTCTGTGTTCTACCCTAATTTTAGGGACCTTACTATGTGAATCATGCTTTGTGTCCTGAATGAAATTTTTAGTGGAAATTATGAGCTTTACATATTGGAGTTTTATATCTCAATTGGAGCTTGGGAGTGAAAGATATAGATTTTCTAAAGTAGACCATCAAATGGTGGTGTACGAAGGAAGAAATCAGTATCGAATGAATCAAATTGAGGTTATTTGAGCTTTTTGTGATCCTCACAACACTCCTCATAGCATTAAACCATTTGTCACCCATTTCGGAGGCATTAACCATTCTGTTATCCATTTCAGACGCATCACACTTTCCATTATCTATTTTAGAAATATCCGAAACCCATACTTCATTTATATCAATTAAAATCTTTTCATTATTACCTCAATCATTTTCATTTGGTCTATTTTGCTTCAATTTGTATTATTTCAAGTTCAATAACCCTAACAGATTCACTATTCAAATCATTTTGGTTTAACTTGTCTTATATCGAATTATTGGAACTGTAGGAGTCTTTTTAAATAAATCATTTATGTCAGTGAATATGATTTACTCGGTGAATATGGTTTACTAACTACGTTTACCTATAATTACGTTTCTTTAACAGAATCGAGGCCTAGTCTATCGTTTCTATTGTGCATAAGTATTATCAAGTGAAATATCATTTTAAAGACTTCAGGTACGTCCATTGGCTGTATCTTTAGAAATCAGAGTGTATTTATCAACGTTATCATGTTTGGGT
This sequence comes from Selenicereus undatus, assembly GCA_017589665.1. Lineage (NCBI taxonomy): Eukaryota > Viridiplantae > Streptophyta > Magnoliopsida > Caryophyllales > Cactaceae > Selenicereus > Selenicereus undatus. The sequence goes on along the minus strand of JACYFF010031952.1, from coordinate 23,975,662 downwards.
AAGTACATCAATGAATCAGTTTACACAGTGATTTATCAGTTAATTAGTGACCCCGTCAGTTATCATCTATAGGGCATTCGCCCTTCAGTTACCCGCGCGGCTTCAGGCCAGGTCCTCGATCGGCTTGGCAGGTGTACACCTATCCATAGATCATAACAGTATCAAGGGGTTCACTATCAGATAATAACTAGCAATGCAGTTTTATATTTATCTCATTCACTGTTTTAACTTAAAATGAATTGCAAAGCGGGCCCAACCAGTGTTTCAATGATCATTGTACAATTCAGGAATGCATGTACTGAGCTTCGGCTCACAGTTCGAAATGTTTTTATGTTTTGTTTTAGGCAAATGCTGAGAGAGTTGCCCTCATGCTAACAAATCAGCTGAAGAGAATACGTGAAGCAAGGAAATTCAGATGGATTAGAAGTAATGCAGTATATGCATACCTTAAAGATGTATATTGAATTCTTCTATGGATGAAGATGTAGACTATATAGTGATTTATTTTACTATGGTTTATAAACCCTTCATTGGTTAACACTTGATGTGAGTGTATATGTTTGAGGTTATGCTCAGCTATGTTATTTATAACACTCATGTTTTAAGCCTTGTCCTTTTGGACGGCGGTAATGCCCCTATCATTGGGTTGTCTAGATTATAATTAAGGGATTTATTAAAGAAAATACAAGCAGTGAAACATGTTTAATTTGGGGCGTTACATCTAGGCCCTTCATGACCAAACTTCCCTACTAGCAAGCATTTAGGCACATAAACAAGTAGGCAACAAGCATTGAATATAAACGCTTTAAGACTCACTTTTAAAAACATAGTGACTCTCGATAAATACCAAGAATGGTTTATAGTTCACACCAACTCCTTTAAAGCCTATAATTCTTTCTAAAAATTCTCTAAACATCTAAACTGGTAAGAATGACTTGGCAAGAAACATGCTTTCATAGAATATGCACATTGAAAATCTTGCACGAACAATGTAACATTTGAAACTTCATTTGACGATACTTAGAAATTCTTTCATAAAAGATGAGCAGGAGGTGCACATTTGAAAGCTTTCTTTCTTTTCTCAAAACACTTTACTTAGCCTCTTGAGGCTTGTATTCTTTAAAATAAATTCTTTCGTAATGGTCCTCTAATGACCTTCATAAGCTTTTCAAATCTTATTCAATATGGCCTCGTAAGGGCCCTTATAAATCTTTCTTTTCTCAAATACTTAAAATGGCAAAATGCCAACTTCTTTTCTTATTTATTAGTAACTTACTCATAGCATAAAAAATCTTATTGTGCTGGCTAGGGGAGGTTTACATTGCCCCTAAGTGAGATCGTCACTCACAACTCACGTTATCCGTGGGGTATACGTACTTAACTTTTGGCCAAAACGCATCTCAGCAGATAAACTCAAACTTCGATATTGTCCTCTGTGGGGCAAGAGCTCACACCAAGATAATTATATCTTGAGTCCAGTCCACCTCAAGGTTTTCTTATGCCTCACACGTCATAACTTATCTGGGCAACAGTTCACACCAAGATAATTCATATCTTGAGTCCAGTTCCCAGGAATAGCTCACAACAAGATAATTCATATCTTGACTCCAATTCCTAACATTTCTTTAGGGAGAAACAACTCATGCCATCTTTGCGTCCAATTTTCAGGAACAACGCACACCAAGATAGTTCATATCTTGAGTCCAGTTCCTAACCCTGGCCAATTGCCTAGCACTTTCTTAGCCTTTAAAAACGTATCTCTTTTCTCTTCTTTAGTAGCTTACTATACTGAAAACTTACTTCTTTTTCTTTTTTAACAAAACGATCATAACCTTTCTAAATGCTTATAGATCACTTCGTTTTTAATCTAAAAACTTATAAACGTAATATGTTTACTAACTCGTAAAACGACTTTACTTTTAACTTAAAAGTTTCTTATAAACCTAATACGTTTACTAATTTGTAAAACGACCTCGTTTCTAACTTAAAAGCTTCCTATAAACGTAATAAGTTTGCTAAATCGTAAAACGACTTCGTTCTAAACTTAAAAGCTTCTTATAAACGCAATAAGTTGGTTAATACGTAAAACGACTTCATTTTAAAATTGTAAGCTTCTTATAAACGAAATAATATTGTTAACACGTAAATCGACTTCATTTTAATCTTAAAGCTTCTTATAAACATAATAAGTTTACTAACACATAAATAGGCTTCGTTTTTAACTTAAGATTTCTTATAAACGTAATACGTTTACTAACTTGTAAATCAACTCCTCTTTTAACTTAAAAAATACTTCTTGTAAACAAAATACGTTTGCAAATCCGTGAAACGATCTCATTTTTAACTTAAAAGCTTCCGATAAAGTAATACGTTTACTAATTGGTAAAATGAAAACCATTTGGAACTTAAGGTACTTAGTGTTTAATTCAAACTACGTTTGTAATAAAATCTTCAGTTGTCATTTTATAACTTGTTTTAATCCCTTTTTAAAACTCAAAGGAGGGCATAAAAGTAAACTGAAGGCTTAAAATGTTCCGAACTTGCTATTATTCGAAAACTTAAGGTACTTGGCTCGTTTATAAGGTAAACAAATTTTCTTTGTAAACTTTCAACGTGAACACTTCTTAAAACATAATGGTTTTACATACTCGTAACGTGAAACTCAATACAGACCTAAGCAAGCAACTAGTATATAAATTAGCTAAACTTCATAATTAGCACCTTAAGGTGCTATTTTCCAGGTCGTTTAAATTCTTTTAAACACAAGGAGAAGTTTTAAACAAACCCATGCCTTAAACATTTTCAAATTCACTTTTAGTTCACTTTTAAACTTCCTAAACCTATCGACTATTTAGTCGAGTCACTAACTGAGTAGTTCGATGATTTAGGATCTCCTTTAGGCTACAAACATCTTAATCAACTAACAGGCAATTGGTAGGCACTTAAAAGCATTCGAAATCACAAAAATAAGCTTTCTAAATGACCCTTTCTTTTAAAGATGTCTAAAATTTAAAGAATTAGTTACATAATGTCATGCATCACAATGAAGGGGGAAAACGAGTTCACAGGTAGCACATTCATACACTTCACAACATAACTTGGCAGAATCTGCCTAATGAGTCACACATGGCCTCGCAATCCTCATGATTGCAGCAATTCACAACCCAAACTCCCTCATCATACAGCACTGACCACAAGAACCTCAAATTTCTCAATAGTTCCACATCAAGCCATCCAACTACTAACTAGGTTTAATATTGGCATACACAAACCAACAATACATAAAGCGATCGTATATAGGTATGACATTCATGCTTAATAACCAACATAGTGTTTAAGTGTACCAACTGATGCAATCGAGACTTTAAAGCGACATTTTGCTTTTTAGTTCGCAAACCGATATCCATAAGCATAATATTTCATTGAAATTACTACGAATAGACTATTAACATACCCAAACCAACTTAGCCATAGCCTTTAAACATAATTCAGTTATTTTCATAATGACTTCAACTGCTCAACTAGTATCACTAAGCGTTAAACAGAATTCAAGTGCGACAAACTCATGCTACGACAGTCCGATAACAATATTTTGCTTACTTTACAATCCTCGATTAACTGGTACATTCAGCCATACATCGAATTATCATACAATTAACCCAAATTCAGTACCATGTTCGTCATTTCTCAACTTTGACTCCAATTTCACCCAAACTGATTTCTAAACTTGGAATTAACATGCACTAACTAAATTTAGCTAAAATCGTTGAAATTAATAGTAATTTAGGAGGAAAGAAACCCTCACCTCGATCCCAAGCTAGGGTTTCATTTGAACGCTTTGGGCTTGACTTTCGGTACCCGAACACCTCCAATTTCTGACCTTGCCCAGTGGTCAAACGAGCAGCACACAAATCACGCCCAAATTCCCAAAATTCAAACCCTAAAACAGACCCAAACTCACGAACTGATTTGAGGTTGAATTGGGTGTTTGAAAGCAGTGATTTCTACCCTAATTTATAGAAAATTGAAGCAAGTAAGAGGTGAATTGCGTGAGCATACCTAGGGTACGCGTTCAAGCTCTGATTCGGCGCCCCAACCCACCGAAAACGTGGTGGGTTCTTCCCAGTTCTGCCCAATTTCATTACCAAATGGTGGCTAGTTTGTAGGGGAGGTTGAATGGGTAGCTTTGGTAGGCTTGGTGGCGAAAATTCTCTGCAAATTCGAGCTTGAGTGGCTCGTGTTTTGAGGAGATGAGAGGAGGAAGAAGATGAAGCAGAGAAAGATAGAGAGTGAGATGTCGTGAATGGGGGGGTCGCCGGCAGGTGAGGAAAAATAAGGGGGAGTGCGCAAAATAACCAGTTTGCCCCTCCCTACTCTCATGTATTTGTTTTTGGTCCAACTGATCAATACTTGACACCGCTAATATAATTTGTAACTTGAACTGTAATCCCAATTCTATAATATAATCTTTCATCAACTATTTGTTCCTAAATATGACAAGGTTCGATTTAATTACCGTCGAACTTCCTCTAAGGTTGACAACCTAATCATATTCGGGTTCCTAATCGATTTAGTACTCGTTAATCACCTTTAATAACGCTTATTAAAAATCATTGAAATATTTTCAAAACTAATAATGATATTAATAGTGATAATAATAATAACAGTGACGATAACATCCTTTTTAATAAAATTAACGCTCACATAGGCATTTAGAAAGTAATTTTAGCTCATATCGCTAATAAAATACGGTTTCCATAGCGCAAAAAGGCATTACGAACAACTTAACAGAATATAAAGTACGCGGGTATTACAAATAAGATACAAAAACTATGTGCATCCAGAGAAGATCATTCGAAGTAAGAACGCAACAGACTATGGGGAGGAACCAATCCCCCAATACAATTTTATTATCGAAAACCCTCATGGAAGAAGGCGTAAGGGAGAGATACAATACAAGGGAACTACTAAAAAAAATTTTGTACTACTTGTCGTCACTGGAAGGAGGCAGGGGGCCGGTCGATCCTGAGCTCTCCTCCTGGCTGTCCACTGATCTGCGGATATTTGACGGCAGGGTTCTCTGTTGAAGCTGCGGTTCCCGCATGTCACCTCTGGTGCGACTCAACCAGGCCTCAAAGGACGTCAATCTCAACCCCTCAAGGGTCGACTTCAGGTCATCGGTGAGGAAGCCGCTCACTATGCCCAGCTCTACGGCATCGTTCAACAACATAGCGTAGAATATCACTTGAACCATATCAAGGAGTTCAAAGTCAAGTGCCGCTCTCTCGGCCTCGGGCAGCGAAAGACGTGGGCATAAGTCTTGGTGATCATCTGGAAGTGGACGGGGTGGGCGTGTAGCTCTCTTCCAGCGCCAGATAAAGGATTCCCTCACAAAATTGGCCATCTCCCTAGCGCCGTAAAGAGGAGGAAACGCCATGACAAAGGGGAGAGGGGCCGTACTGAGCTCTCTCTGTCTACTTTCTCTCTCCTGTCCTCTCCTACGATTTCCTCCTGAAGGAGTACAAGCTTGAGCAACATTTCTAGGAGTATTAGCTTATATTTATAGAGGAGGCATAGGGAGTGTTGTGGTTCGCGAAGATACCAATAAAAGCCCAATGGCCAATCCACTCCTGCCAGGTGGCCATCCAGCCACCACAAATTAAGATGAACACAAAGGAAGCAGTAAAATTTCGGGAAGGCGGAAAAATGCGGTCATTTTATTACCGGTAATGGAGATAATACAAAAAAAAAGGGAAGGGAAGGGAAGGGAAGGGAAGGGAGGGGAAGGAAAGAACAAAGGAACAGAGTAGTAGGACGCGCGTTCAGGGCATATCTTGATAGCCTCGCTCCAGCTTGTCCTCATCTGAAGGGGAGGCCGCCCCCTCGGTGGTCGAGCTCTCTCTCTCCCGCTCAGCGTCCGAGCCTTCTTCCTCTCGCTTGGCCTTCGAGCCCTCTTCCCCTTGCTCGACCCTCGAGCTCTCCTCCTTTTGCTCAGTCTTTGCTCAGAACCGGGCCTCAAAGATTCGATCTCCGTTCAACCACACCCACGAGTCAAAGATGCTCCAGCAGTGCTCGGTAAGGGTCGACTCCATTACACGGAGTGTTCGCCCATACAAGACCCCCAACCTCTCGGCTTCGTTTAGAAGCATTGCATGGAAGATGACCTGACGCAGTTCTGGAAGTTTGAAGCGTCGACCAGCTTCCTTGGCCACGGCGAGCTCATAGCTCGGGCATAAGGCCTGAAAATCCCTTGGAAGAGGCGACGGGGGAAAAGCAACCCCGCACCGATCCCACTTAAAGTGGTAGGCAATGTATTCAGCCATCTCCCCAGTGATAAGGGAACGAGGAAAAGCCATGGAAAGAACGCCCAATAAAGACTGATATTGGAAATGAAGAATGGAGCCCGCATCCTTAGCAATCGCATTTTATATCCACTAAGAAGGCAGTTTTCCGAGCGGTCGTCCAAGCCTCGGGACTTGCTCCATCTATGGTTGGTGACTATAGGGTCGTCCACAACGGGGGCCCAATTTCCGAAGCCCACTGCATATATGTAGGCCATGGGCAGTTTTCACATTTCAGTTGACTACTCGCTTGGCTCGGCGTGCAGGTAAAATGTGAGGGGCTAAGTGATTGAGGAAATAAGATTTCCCCATTGGGCCTGTCTCAATGAACCCACAGACTAGGCCCACACTCTAGATAATGGGCCCCAAGTGCGACCTTGGAGGCTCTACCCATGACCTTTTTTGGCCAAACCAACGGCCCATCCGGCACAACCCAGGTAAGGTTACTGTTTTACCCCTTACCAAAAGGACTATAAATAGTCACCTACCCACCCCGGGAAAGGGGTTAGCAATCTGACTCTTTAGTGGCTTCACACTACATTTTCTTCTGCTCACCTTTGACTTGGACCCTTGACTAACTTGACCGTTGGAGAGGCGTTCCCCGGTTTTCAACCCGGGGGTGCCCTTTTTGCAGGTTGGACCTTGGAGGAAGACGACGTCAGGTGTCGCGCACGTGCCATTTGATAAACCTGTTCTTTCGTCCCACGTCACCACCTTTAGCATATTTCTAGTTCTTCGAAATCAGATTGGCACCGTCTGTGGGGAAAGAGTGGTAACAATGGTTGTAAGTGATGCTAAACGAGCAAACACTCAGAAGGACAAGGCCCTTGCGGTTAACACCTCTGCACCTCCTGAGGTTCAGGATGCCTCGGAGAGTTCGCGGACAATGCATGCCTCAGTCTGTGATGAACGTAGTCTTTTCTTGATCGTCCGGGCAGAGGGGTATTTGGTGATACCCGGAGAAGGCGTCTATGAAACTCAATAAGGCTTGCCCAGCCGTAGCGTCCACCAACTTATCAATCTTTGGCAGTGGGTAGCTATCCTTTGGGCAAGCCTTGTTTAAATCCGTGAAGTCCACACACATTCTCCACATCCCATTGGGTTTCTTTACTAGCACCACATTTGAGATCCATTCAGGGTATTGGCACTCTCGAATGAACCCGACCTCCAACAACTTCTGTACTTCAGCGTTAGCCGCGACCGCTCTCTCTAGGCCCATGTAGTGCTTCTTCTAGATGACCGGCCTATGGAGGAGGTCTACGTTCAACCGGTGCTCCATAATGGTTGGAGCGATGCTGGGCATTTCCTCAGGTCTGAAGGCAAAGACATATCTATACTCCCGCAGGAGTGAGAGCAGCGGCTGCCGATCGAGGGCAGCTGCATCTCGACCTAGTTGCACCGTGCGCTCAGGTCGCTCCTTCTCGAGTGGAACTTGCTCCACATAGTCAGCAGCCTCCGGTTGTGGCCATGAGGGTTCAGTCGATGTTAAGGTGTGGATGACCAAGGCTTCAGGGACAGTGGGAGATGGTCTAGCTCTGGCCCGCTTCCCCTCCAGGGATGGTCCGTCAGGCCCATGTTCCTTCGCTCGTTCTACCAGGGGCCGAATGCTCACCAAGTAACACTTACGGTCCATTCATTGGTCCCTATGCATTTCACCCACGTTTTCTTTGTCAGCCTCAAATTGAAGTTGGGGGAGGTATGGGGCGATGGCGGCTTTCACCTTGTGAAGGGTAGGGCGTCCTAGAATCACATTGTAGGCCATGGGCATGTCGACGACCAGGAAGTCAACCTCCAGGTTCCTGGCCTTTAGCTTATCACCAAAGCGTAGAGGGAGGTGAATCATACTCGGGGGGTTCACCTCCTGCCCACCGAAACCTAAGATGGGGTGCACCAAGGGGACGATGTCGTGTCCTGGGTGCGTTAGTTTCTTCAACCAATCCCAAGTGATGATGTCAACGGAGCTTCCCATATCAATCGGGATTCTACCTACAATTGCGCTAGCAATTTTCATCTCAATCACTAAGGGATCATTGTGTGGAGAAGCGAAGCGCGGGGCTTCCTTTCCACCGAACACCATGACGGGCACCGTTACGCGGGGCCCCTACTCAGTTGCAAGTACATGTTGTGCGCCTTTGAGTTGAGCCTTACAAGCCGACTGGGTCATACCCTTTGCATAGTCTCCAGCAATAGTGGCCACGACTTCTATCGAACACTCTTCATCCTGCGGCTGGTGCTGTACGGGCTCCTGCTCTTTGCGATGGAAACACAGACCTCTCTTTAGAAAACAGTTTACCTTTGTCCGCCAGTTCATGGAGGGCTTTCTTCAGCTCACGGCATTCAGTAGTGGTGTGCCCATTCTGCTTGTGAAACTCACAATATTTTCGTGAGTTTTAGGGCTTGGGGGGCACAAGCATTGGTGGTCGTCTTCGGAGCATGGGATGTCCTCTAACCTCCATGAGGATGTTTCGAGCATCTGCGGTGAATCGGGGGTCAATTGCCTCGAGTTGTGGCCTCTTGTCTCGGACGCCAAGATTTCTATCACCACGATTGAGATTCTTATCCGCAGGGATTCTAGCCTTCGTGGGGGCATTGGAGTTGTCAGCGCAGATCTCCGTTGCACGAAGGAAGTCTGCGGCCTTCCTCAAGGCCTCAGCTAATGTAGTCTCCTTTTGCTCGGCTAAGGAGAACTTGAAGCGCCAGCTTTTAAAGTCTGCTCTTGCTCTTCGAGCCGGGCGGTCCGCCTAGAGTGCGTTGCATAGGGGAGTGGAGGCAGTGGTGGACTTGGCCATCTGCCCCTGGATGGGATGGCCGTCGCAGTCGCGTGCCGATCATGATGCCCTGAGTAAGGTCGACTGCTCCGATTCGACCGAGATGCCTCCTGTTCCCTCTTAATATAACAGGGAGACGGTACTCACACCTCCCAGTGGGAAGGATCGCAGCGAGCAGTGGGCACATAGTCAAAATGAGGAAATGGCCTTGCCGAGTTCGCAGCTTCCATGGCCCTTTTAACCTTTTCTGAGACCTACCGTGTGATTCTATCTGTCATGACGGATATGAAGTTTTTCAGGGCGTCCACTGTAACGTACGCCTCTCTCTCTGGAAGATGCAGACTAGCTGGCCGAAGATTTGCTTGCGAACTCTCTGAGGCATCCTGAACTGTAGGAGGTGCAGAGGTGTTAACTGCAAGGGCCTTGTCCTTCCGATTACGTGCTCGTGTAGCTTCACTAATAATCATCGTTACCGCTCCTTCCCTACAGATGACGCATATATGATTCCGAAGAACATGAAATATGTGGAAGGTGGTGACGCGGGATGAAAGAACAAGCTTATCAGACGGCACATGTGCGACACCTGAAGTCCTCTTCCTCCAACGTCCAACCTTCAAAAACGGCACCCCGGGTTGTAGACCGGGGAACGCCTCTCCGACGGTCAAGTCAACCAAGGGTCCAAGTCAAAGCTGAGCAGAAGAGAATGTAATATGAAGCCAATGACGAGTCGGATTGCCAACCCTATCCCGAGGTGGGTAAGTAACTATTTATAGTCCCTTGGGCAAGGGGTAAAACAGTAATCTTACCTGGGTTACGCAAGATGGGCTGCCAGTTTGGCCAAAAAAAGACCTGGGTAGAGCCTCCAGGGTCCCACTTGAGGCCCATTTTCTCGACCGCATGCCTGGTCTGTGGGTAAATTCAGATGAGCCCAACGGGAAATTCCTATTTCCCCAATCAAATACACACACACACACACACACACACACACACACACACAGATATATATATATATATATATATATATATATATATA
>JACYFF010031952.1:23878752-23892151 GCA_017589665.1 Selenicereus undatus | reverse complement strand
ATATATATACTCAATTAACTTTCTATTACTTATTACGCCATTGGAGGGATGTATAATAATTTTCAAAGTTATTCATTTTCTCTCATAGTTTCCTGATTATCATGTCAAATTTCCAATAAAACATCCAAAAATCACTTAAGCGAACAAGGACTCATAGAATTCAACCTAGCAACCGGAAAGGAGTTACAACGAGTAACCCAAATGTGTTTACCCGTGCCCAGAAGGGTTGTTCGTCTTTCCAGGTGGAATATGCTCTTCTTTCACCATTTTGACCTCCTCCTCTTCGTTCTTTTGGTGCACTGCACCACCATTGATCAATCTTAGCAGCTCCGTTAGCAATGCCATGGCCATAGTTCGATCACTCGTGCCTGTGTGAACTCTCATCAGCATTGCCCATTTCCCCCTATCAAGATCACATAACACCTGCGTGGAACACATCCGCGTTGGAGAAGGAGTCTTTCCACGCGTTGCTGTTGCGCCCATGTTCGAGAATGTTCTGGAAGGGAGAGAGGGTGAGATGATCATCTTGTTGTTGGATGATCTGGAGCATCAATTGGAGATCGAACTGCTGGAGGTGAAGGGATGGAGATGGGGGGAAGAGGAGAGAGAAAGTGTTGGTTGGGCATCGAGTTGGCGCCTAGATTTGAGAATGGTGTGGGCAGTCAAGAGTTTTTAGAGGGAGCTTTCAAGGAGAGAGAAATCCAGCTGGTTCCCCATGAGGTGAGCTAGCATTGTAATGACGGTTCCACCCGGAATCGCTTTGCATAAGCTGTTCTTTGTGCCGGAAATTGGTGGGACATCACCAGAGTTTTGCTGGACTTCAACATCAGAGAGATTGAGGGCGTTAGGATGGTAATTTGGTGAGGGGTTGAAACAACCAAAGTGGGAAAGGAAGACTTTTTTTGGGGGAGGAGAGAGGGGTGGGTTAGGTAGAAAAAAAAAAGAGGAAGTATGTGAATAGTTTGAGAGCAAGAAGGGCCACTAAAAAATGGTTAATGAGAGGAAGATGGATAAAGATAATGATAAGGCAATAATCGAGAAAGTCCAAAACGAAATCAGTGGAAGATAACTATCATAGCTGATTAGAGAGTAAAAGGGTACAATTGATGATCTCCTATGGTGGATTGGGACAAGTACAATTGCAAATCAACGTTAAGTGTCTCGGTGAATTTCGCTGCTTGCATTGTCAAATAACAAATAACCCAAGGTATACCAATAATTTTCATACAGAAGATGGGGCTACTGCCCTCTACTATTTAACTTAATTTGTTCAAGAGAATATGATAAGTTTAGTAGACAAAAAAATAAGTATGATTTAGCTAAAACAAGTTTAGGTCAATTTAATTTAGCAAAATGAGTCCAGAGCTCAATAGAAGTAAGCTAACATTAATTTAGTTTAGTTTAACAAAAATAAGTTCATTTCAATTCAATTGGGTGTAACAAAAATAACTTTCAAGAAAAGCGCCTTAAAATCATTGTATGTTCGCATTAGAGCATTCCCAACAGAGTTCCGGTTTTTGGAACTCTGTCATGCCACGTCAGCAAAAGTTTCACAATTTTGGAACTTGCATTCCATCACTTCTCCAACAAATGGAACTCAATTTTAATCATCCAATAAAAATATTTATCATGGACCCACTTTATAACACACAACCTATTTTTTTGATCATATAAAAATTATATATTACTTCAAAAAAAAAGAAAAACAAAAAATAAAAAATAAAAAAATCACCAAATCTGCCACGAGAGGGGGTCCGCACTGACGTGGTCACACGCGTGTCCCCCCCTCGATTCTCCTTGCTGCCAGAGAAATCTTGCCATACAACTTCCACGCGGGTCCCACCTTCTCCACGCGAGGCATCCGTTGCAGATGCTCTTATGGTAAAAAGATAATGTGGCTAAAGTAACATGATTGTGAATGGTAGTGATAAGATATAGTGATAGGATTGCGGTTATATGTAAATCCATTTCTAACATTGATTTCCCGAATTTTCTTGTATTATCTTGATATTTGAACTTTCAACTTAGGTGTAGCTTAGTTGGAGTTCAATGATATGGCTTATGAGTAGACCTGTCAAGTTGGGGGGCGGGTTAAATACGGGTCGAGTGTATTCGGGTTCGGGTAAAATACGGGTCGGGTGTATTTCGGTTTTACGGGTTTCGGATCAACTCAACAGGTTTAGAGCGCCTTTTCCGTGAGTTATTTTTCTTTTTTTAAAATCAAAAATTCTGCATATTTATTACTCAAAATTGTCATTATTTAATGAAAATGCATAATAATTGTAATTTCTCAAAAGAATATTAAAATATTCAAACATTTTATTATAATATATGAACATCTTGTATGAGCGGATAAAGAATTAAACCTCACTTGATTTTGGGTAGATCGATCCGTACATTGAAATAAGATTAATAGTGGGTCGAACATTTATTGGGTAGCCCGTCTAGAGTATTTTAATGGGATGTAGCAGTTTCACCGCTAATGATCTATTTAATAATTTGATATTTTTATTGACTAACCTACCAATGTCCAATCAGGTAAAACTTTATTAATAGACCGACCCCAATACGAATACAGCTAGTCGTTTTTTTACCGTTAGTATCATAGTTCAAGACTAGTCAGAATGAAAACCAAATAAAATCAAATAAAAGAAATACAAGATATTATCTTGCAATTATTACATCAAAAATTTAAATTATAAAAAATTAATTAATTTTAAAAAAATTAAACAAATTTGTTTAACTAACTATATAATGGTATGGCTTTCGTATCTTTAATGTTTGTGTTCTTTTAAATTAACTTTATAAAAAAGATTATATAGTTATTCCATGTAATTTTATACCTATTTTAAGCGTTTTTTCCTTTAAAAGTTGAGTACGGTTTTATTTTCAGAGAATGGAGAAGAAAAAATAAGGTTATTATTGTTTAATTTGTAAACAGATGCAATAGTTAGATAATATCTTTTCAAAATACTCAATAAAAATGACTAACCATTATTGTTAAAAGAGATAAATTAGAGAAAAATAAAAAAATAAGGATATAATGTTCGGTTCAAGAGGGCGGGTTCGGGTTCGGGTTGGGTTTGACCCGCTAATTTGCTGATTTTTCGGGTTCAGGTCGAAAAAATCGTGTTCAAAATCCAAAATTTTCGGGCAGATTCGGGTCGGATTTTCGGATCGGATCAATTTTTGACAGATCTAGTTATGAGACATTTCTCTCCCATTGGGTACAAGTTCAGGGAGCACTTTCCTTCTAATATTTTGGATTAAATTTTGGCATACATAGCCGAGTCTTTTTGTCGTAAATTGTGTCTTTCTCTGCATAAGCCAATTAGTGTTGGAAATATTTGTTACAATACATTAAAACAATTAAAAGTGGAGAACTTTTCTATTGTTTTTGCATTATGACATAGACACTACAAACACACTCAATCTTAATAAAAATACAAGTATCAACAAAGATACAAAGAATTTATGTATATATAACGTGGAATTTAGACATCAATATGTAGAACAAATTAATAGAATTTAAAGATAAAGATAAAGAGAGAGATATAAGATCTAAAATTAGTATACGTCGACTCATATCAAAGCGCTTTCTTTGGAGATGAAATGCACTCATTGTAGTGGTAAATATATCAATATGTGCCTCCCCCAAGATTTGACAACCCACTAATCCTTTTTAGATGCAATAAGGAGGATTCTGACCCAACCTCTCACCCAATATTGGATTTTTCTAAAGCAACATCTTCTTCGAACACTTGAGTTGGCCAAGCCTCTTTACCAAAATAACAGCTTTACCCTTTTATAGATTATTTGGCCAATCTAACACATATGCCAATAGGACTAGCTGAAGCATTCATAAGCATAAAATAGAGTAATTGCAAAATGGCTAAAATCTCTTGACGGTCATATGAATGCCAATAAAAATAATTGACGAAAGCATTACAAATTGACACTAAGCAAAGCCCTGGCCAAAATCAATTTAATAAAAATAATACCATAGTAAATACGGAAAAAGCACCCAAAATTATTACGGTTGAATACATGCCTTGAACCAAACTACTAGGCATTAAAGTACTAACATTGAAACCATTAAACATTTACAGAAAATTTTATAACAAAATATTATAATTTTATAACAAAATAATAACTAATAACTAATATAATTCACATAATTAATTCTAAATTATATTTTCTAACTATTAACAAGCTCCTAACTTTTTATAAGGCACAATCGATGCGAACAATTAATCCAACTAAAAAATATTTATCTTATATTACATGATTGTGAATATTTACAGATTCTGATAGATTATCAAAATTGACTAGTTCGTATATGCGCATTATCTTAACCTTCATATTCAGATGAATTACTAAAATTTATGGAGCCTTTACTATTGTGTAAGACAACACATTACTAAAAATAAGAAATTTAAGTACACAATTGAATCACCAAATTACACAATCAACAATATACAGTCACATTAGAGATACCGAATGTCAAATGTGGCAACCATATCCTATAGGTTTATTTACATGTGAACCTAGGTATAGTTGCAAGCTCCTCTTGCATTACAAGCTTTCTTTAAGGTGCAAGCTCATTCTAAATTTTGAAATCTAATCATATAAATTTGGTGTTTTAGTTTAATTTTGAAATCTAATCATATAAATTAAGCTCTATTAAGTCTCTAGTGGTGAATCTTGCTCAACACACAAGTATAAGTTGATTCAAGTGGTTTATAAATTGTTCCTTCGATTAAGGTTTTCAGCTTTTATGATTGAAGCAAACTTATACATGATATATAACTTCTGTAATTTATGGTTGCTAGTAGTTCAACTATGACTGATGAAGGATAACTAACCAAACAAAAAACGAATCATGTTTGGCACATACGCGTGATCCATTGGTTACCCATTCATCATTATAGTCCCTTTCTTTAAAAATTACCCAAAAGTTCGATTATTGTTACTTAATAATCATACATGGCTCCAAATCCATATGTACCTGATATGCCCAAGATGGAACATTTGGATGATAATCATACGCTATTTTATGTCACAAAAGTTGAGGAGGTATAAGTGTTTTTTTAATCAAAACCAAGCATGCTAAACTTACGATGATTGGAAATATGTTACAACTAAAATTGATGTTGCTAAGGAATATAGTCAAAAGGAAGAAGGTACTTTTGTTCAGGACTCTAATAGGGCATGTTCTTTTCAACGGATCATAACTACTTATCATCAGCTTTCAACAACTTCCAACACACTTTAGCATCATTCAGCATAATTTAGCATCATTAAGTATTTATTGAAAATATCTAGTTATATTTTCTTTAACCATTCAATATGTCTCAACATATTTCAACATAATTCAACATGTTTCAACAATAAGTGCCAATAAGTGCTTCTCATAAGTTGAAAAGAACATGCCCATACAAATCTTGAAAATAATAATTTGAAAGGTATGTCATTGCATTAAATATCTAATATGTGAAGATATAGGAACTATGTTATTGATATGGGAATTAAATTCCTAATGTAAGATGATAAATCCATAATGCCTCCAATCCATGAGTATGTCTCTAAGGTTTTAGCTAAGGGGGTCAAATTGTGAGAATACTTGCGAGTTGGCACTACGAGTTTATCACCAGTGCTCTCGAATCATTGCATAGTTTGCTTGTTCATCAAATAGATGTGAAAACATTCTTTTTTTAATAGAGACCTAGAAGAAGAGATTTACATGAATATATGCTAATTCTCCAACAACACAATAACATGTAACATTGGTAAAATCTCTATATAGCTTAAAAGAAGCACCAAATGTCACAGGTTGATAATTCACTCAAGCTCAAACCCCGTACGGTGCTAGCAAACTCACTCGAAACCCTTCCTTAGCTTGCTAGTAAGCCTTAATTAAGTATTGTTGCTTGAATTAGACTTGAGAAGCTAAGTAAGTACACACACACACACACACACACACACACACACACACACACACACACACTCAAAGAGAATTTAGAGAGAGAGGGAGAGAGAGAGAGATTGGCAGAATGCTTTGCATTGCACTCGGGATGCTTTGAATGGCTTGATGAGCAATGATCCCCCTTGGGGGTATATACACACATCCACCTCCTCGATAGATGGTGGAGACCTACTTGATCCTATGAATATTATTACACATTCAAAATATTCTATACGAATACCCAAGATACTACACAAGTGTAGAATAGTGTACAACATTCTAGAATATTCTATTACAACCTAGAAGATCCTAGATTACTCCAAAAATTCATAGACACTCTAGAAAGTTCTAGAACAGTTTAGAAGATTTTAGAGTGCTCTAGAAGATTCTAGAACATTCTAGAATGTTCTAGCATATTTTAGAAGGTTCCAGAGCATTCTGGAGGATCCTGGAACATTCTGAAAGTCTTCGGAAATACGATATGTGACATTCTCCTTTACCCAATTGAGCAGCTTGCTTGTTGATTTTGGGTCTTCATATGCTTTTCTCTTAAGTTACCTCATCACTAGCAGGTGTCTTTTTTACTTAATTAGGTTGATGTGTTGCATTTAACTACTTAGCAAGTGGATCCTTTGCGCGCTTACGTCCCATCCTTGTTCTAACCTATTTCCTCCTTTGTGCGAACTTCGCAGGCAATGTCGGTGGTATGAAACCCTTAGGCCCCTCATCCCTCTTGAGGGCGGCTAAGTAATCTACCTCCCTATTCTTCCTGAATTGAAGGGCAGATATCACCTTTTCCTTCTCAGCTTCCTATCTCATGGGTATGGCATGAGCTTGCCTATTGTTGGTGATGAACATGGTGCTAGCATGGGAAAATGTGACAACTTTCACCCTATCGAGGAAGTTCATTCCCAAATAGAACTTCTGATCATCAAGAGAAGTAATGGTTATGTCGACCTTACCTCTTCATGGTCAAACTTGGAAGTTTGTATCTCAAGCAACTCCATGGATTGGAAGGCTCTTTGCATTAACTCCTTTCATGTAGCCCTTCTCCTTTTTGTAAGGTAGAATGATCTCATCGGCGAGCTTATTTGCCATATACATGGTGTCCGCTCTAGTGTGCACTGTAGCTTGGAGTTTCTCACCTCCCACTTCGATCTCTACGTACATGCAACCACTAATTTGATCCCCCACCTTGGATTGGATGACACTTAGGAGCGATATTTTGGTAATACTTGTTTTCTTTTCATGCATGTCTTCCACCACAAGCGCGAAAAGCTTACCACACTTCGGGCAATCAAAAACCTGATGTGGTTGTTGCAAAGAAAGCATGAGATCTTTGATGTCTCACCCTTCCTATCATTCCCCTTCTCCCCAAAGGTTGTTGGCTTGTCCCGCCTAGGAGCCTTGTCTCGGCCTCTATCACAGTCTCTATTGTCTTGGGTCTTCTTGCTTTGTCCCTTTGAGAACTCTTTCTTGAACTCGATGAATGACTTAGCAGTGTCAATCGCCAAAGAGAGGTCTTGCATCCCTTGCATCTTCAACTCCATCTTGGCCCATCCTTGAAGGCTATCGAGGAATCAGAAGAGTGCATCATGCTCTCCTATACTCTGAATCTCCAAGATTAGCTCTTGGAACTCCTTGACATGCTCTTGAATCTATCCATGTTTATGCCAAAAAGGTGTTGAAGTTTGGTCCTAGCCTTGTATTCAGCATCCCCTAGATAGAACTGTTTCTTGAGTTCTATCTTAAAGTCATCCCATGTGTTGATAGGATCTGATCCTCTTCCGACATCGTCACACCTGTGATGTTGTCAAACAAGTGCAACATCCTTAAGAGAAAAGACAGTATTGTTCACCTTTTAAGCATTATCCTTGATGCCCATTGCCCCAAAGTATGCTTCGAGTCTCCAAAAGAAGTTTTCTATCTCCCTTGCACTACTAGCCCTGTGGAAGGCAAGAGGTCTTAGTGCACTCCCCTTTGGAGCGGTGGATACTTGGAGGGATCCACCATTGGCCACTGCAGCCATGTACACCTTGATCTGTGCCTCCAAAGCCTCGTCCCTTGCCTTGTGCACCTCAAACTCGACCTTGCAAGCCTTGACATCAGCCTTGTAAGTTTGGGGTTCACCATCCTTGGTGGCCTCTGATGCTAGAAGGGCTTGGATCTCCTCTTGAAATCGGCCATCATAGAGTTCATAGCAGCTTGCGTCTCCCACGAAGCTCTTCTATGTCCCCTATGGACTTGGGCTCCTCGATGCGTTTGTCCATATCCACGATCCTACATGTTAAGGTGGACATGGTGGTGGTGAACTTCGCAACCGTATATTCTGCAAAGACCATCATGTCCTTGCCCTTATTTCCACCTTGTTGAGGGTTATTGGCATCGGTCTCACTTGAAGCCATTAGTGTCTCCCAAACTAGTGGCTCTGATACCACTTGTCATGAGGTGATTACTCCCTCCCCAAAAGGTTGATCTAATGGGGTATGCAATGCCACTACTTATAAGTCCAGGACTCTCTCATCGCTTATCCAATGTAGGATTCTTATCTGTGACATTCTCCTCCACCCAAACCTGTGATGTCCTTGTCACAAATGGGCTTCCCTGCCTATTCGATTCCATCGAAGTGCTTGGCGAGACATCAGAGTCAAGTTGGTTGGCTCTTATACCACTTGTCACGAGGCCATTACACTCTCTCCAAAGATTGGTCTTTTAGGGAGAGATTAATGGCCTCGTGAAAAAAAGATCTTTTGGGGAGAGAGTAATGGCCCCATGACACAAAGTAGTGGCATAAAAAATTTGATAAGACCCTTTTATCATGGTATTGTAGTCAACTAATTTGATTCATATGCTCTCTTTAAACATGATGAGTAAGAGTAGAACTATCAAATCGAGACTTTATTTCACATACTCACCAAAGAGCTTATACAATTGATGTTAAACAATGCAGGAATTCAATTTGGAAGTTTCAAGATTAAGTGTTTAAAAATATTACATGATAAATTTAAACTTACATCGAGGATCCAAAATATCAACAGAAGAGAGAATAACACTGTAGTTATCCCAATATTCCTTGAATTTTCCCCTCATTTTTATTGCCACACTCCTAAGAAAAACATGCTCACAAGAAGTCAATAATGACAAGAGGTTTTTAATATCCTAGCATATTTGAGATAGAAGTTTGTCATAGGGTACTTTACCAAGTATAAACCTCATCAAAAGATTGAAGAATATTACAAACTTGATTAATTTTAGACCACTCTTCATCTGCGTGAAGATTAAGAAAGCCACCTCTTACCTGCAAAAGCAGCTTGATAAGACTATGCTCTGTCTAGTACCTTAGATGCAAAGTTCCATCTAGTTGGACAATTGAATGCTTTGCATAATTGATTCCAAGACCTAACCCAATATGCTCAAATGTCATCTCCTATCTACAGAAAAGGTCACATATTTCGCTAGCTCCTTTATCTTACTTAAGCCATATCAATAAATTTGTAACCCTCATTAACAATCAAATTTAACAAATGTACCCCACATCGAACATGAAAAACATTGATCACCACAACATAGTGATTCACATAATATATCTTGCATTTTTTCATTTGCTTTACCATTATCCAATGTGATGTTGCAAACTTTCTTATGAATTTTCTACTCATTTAAAAGATCATGAATTTCATCTTTCAAGGCATTTACATTATGAGGTTGGGGTATATCAAAAAAAATTAGAACCTTCGAGAGGAAATCCCAATTGACATCAACGAGGTTGGCATCTATATAATGCGTAGTTCAGGAGGAAAAACAATGATCGATACTGGAAGTCCAAAAGTTATAAGTCACACAAATTCTACTGGTAATTAAGTTGGCTCAATGATGTTGTAGAGCTTTGCTTTTCATGTTTATGGATCTTCAAACTAAGATTTAGTTGTATTACTAGATATTGGAATACAATCCTCTATCAAATAAACATGAATTGTTTGGTTTCCCTTGTGCTCCGCAAATGCATAGGTGTACTCATGTGTAATTATGGCCAATGTAGGCAATTTTTTATACACAGATCATTCAAACCTTTGACCCCTGCTCCCATCTTTAGCCATCATTAATTAAGCCAAATCACCACTCACATAAGTACTACAACATTTAACATGGCACCTAACTTTCGGCACATTTAACATGGCACCTAACTTTCGGCACATTATTGCTTGAATTTGCATCAGTAGGTCCTCCATCACATTACTTGCAATAAGCACGATGTTTGTTATAAAGGAAATGCTTGCCTTCTTTTATAGTGTAATGTTTCCATATGCTATAGACACAATATTTTTTCTTTGTTGAAGCAATATCATCATTTAATTCAACTATAAGTAGTATAGATGAAGCTAGTAAAGTCCCTAAAAAGAAAGAGAGAATCAAAACTCTATGGAATGAGTATATAATTATAATTCCATATAGTGATAAACTTGGGTATCCAGTTAAATAAATACATAAAAAAGATTTAGTGTCTATTCTCATCAAATGGTATATTGGACCACCAAACATTTTGTCAACACACATCTTCAAAAACAAATGCTTATGAATTCAAGAACCACAACATGAATTGTTTTCGACCGTTTGCCAATGATTATTTTGAAAGTTGATAATTGAAGTAGGAAAATGATACATTTCAAGCTCCATTTCTCCAATTTTTTTTAAACATCTTACTCGATAGTAAAAGGGAAAAAAAAAGTAGCATAATAAGATACATAACCACTATGATGCAGACTAAACAAAATGGACCTAATAATAGCATCTCGACATGTTGCCACACCAGCTAAATATATGTGCAAGAACTCTAATTTCATTGCATATATGAACTTCGACTATAAGTATTTTGACCAAGAATATAGAGAATTGAATGTTGATATTTTGTAATGCCTTTACACATATTGATTGTTTCTCATTGCTAATTGCAATCATACACTTCTTCAAGTGCTAACAATTACATTGATCTTCCAAATCAATTATAGTATTAACATGTTTCAAAATTTAAAAAATCCATTAAATTTCTGTCACAAGATCTTCACACACATAATAAAATGGAGAAGTAAGGTCTAAAGGTGATAGCTGTAACAGAGCAAGGTTAGAGTTTGGAAAATATATATTGGTGCTGGGACATATGAGTTGACAAATAGAAAACAAAGCATGTTAAACCAACGGAGTCATACCTAGGGGTGAGCGGGACGGAGTACCTAGTTGGAATTCTAGGAACCAGAACTGGGTCCTAAAATTTGGAACCAGTCCCGAACTGGGGGTCCTAGAATTTAGATCCAGTCCCGGACTAAGTCAGGAACAGGTCCGATTCTAGATACCTAGTTCTAAAGTAATATTTTTTATTTTTTCTCACTTTCCCCCTAATAAAATAGGGAGAGTGACGGATTGAAAGAAGTTGAGAATTCGTATCTAAGTCAAATTCCTCAAAACCAAATTATAAGGCCAAATTAATTATGAAATAAACAGTAAAGAAGATTCACATACTTTAAAATAAACTCAAAGAATGGAGATGATGTTAATCAGAAATCCACAAATTAAGATTACAAAACGAACGAGAAACTTAAAAATTATTTTAATTCGCTTGAAATAGAGAGAGAAAGAGAGGGAAACTATCTAAATAATATAAAAACAAATAAGTAGTAAGCAATAAGGCATCATGAGGAGAAGAGTTAAAGCTTAAAGGAAAAAACCTATGGCGGTCAAGATACATAAAAAGTAAGTCAGGGATAAATTGAAAGCAAAAAAGACAAAGGGTCAAACTAAGGTAGTTGAGAGTTAGCTCTCGATACAAAAGATACACCACTTGAAGAATAAGGGTTTACTGTTTATATTTTTTAACAAAATTCTTTAAATTTTGACCGAGAAAGGAAGTCTTGTAGCAACGGAAGGTTGTCTCCATGTGACTAAAAGGTCATAGGTTCAAGCCTTGGAATTAGCCATTAACAAAGTCAGGTTAGGTTGCCTATAATTCACCCTTGGGGGTGGGGCCCTTCCTCAGACCTTGCGTGAATACGGGATGCTTATGTACCAGGTTGTCCTTTTAAAATTTTGACCAAGTATAACTAGGTCCTAAATTTTGGAACCAGTCCCGAAACCCGTGTAACCGGGTCCGAATCCGTGCTTGCCGGGTCCAAACAGGTTTTGGGTCTGGAACCGGGTACACGATTTTTTTTCTCACCCCTAGTCACACCCCAAATACCTCTACTGAAATAAGTACCTCTATCCCGAGTTCCTTACCAAGGGATATTGAAATAAAGCATGCTAAAACAGAGAATTTATGTAAACAAACAGAGCATGAAAAACCAAATTAAAAGTCGAAAGGAGAGAGAAACCTGATGGATGGATGAGATTTCAATCCTACTACTTTAGGCCAAAGATAATGAATATGGGTGAGACCAGGTAACAAAAATGAAGTTTTTTCTACATGACACACCGATGCTAATGTGATAATGTAGCACCATGGACAAAGATGGAGATAGCGATGAAAATCTTAGAAAATGATGGTGTTCTTGGAGGCGACAGAGATGGAAATCTTTAAAATTGGCTAGCTTGAAGTAGAAAATGGATGGGATAGGGATCTAAAATCAGAAAAACAAATTTAGAATAAAAAGAGACACGAGAGAAAGAGAAAAGTGTAATGGAGGCTATTAAGGTTGCATTAATGAAATTTTTTGGGGGAGGGTGAGAATCATGTGTACTTTGCATCAATGAGTATTTTGGGTCTACGGTTTCCCCCTTGCTATGGCTTGTGTGAGGCGCCTAATGGTGTTTTGACTGTTCATCAAAAAAAGATCGAATCTTGCGTGACTAACTAACCCATCTCACTACAGATCTAACTTAATTTTGTAATTGTTGATCCTTCATGTGTAGTCGGACCCGACTCGATCAAACTTGAAGTTTTCGCCTTCGTTCATTTTGGTTTTGGGGTCAAATGATCATGTTGATAACCTTAAATTACAAGCAAATTCAGGTCAGGTTTTCAGATTAGATAAGATTTTGCCACGTCTAAGGGGCCTGTTTCTTTCGTGGGTAAATTGGGTGGGTCAAAAGGGTGAAGTAGGTTGAAGTTGGTTGAGGTGGGTTGAGATAGGTTGAAGTTGGTATTTTTTTTTTAGGTGGGTTGAAATAGGTTGAAGTTGGTTGAAGTAGGTTGATGTTGGTTGAAGTTGGTTGAAGTTGGTATATTTTTTATGTAGTGGGTTGAAATGGGTTAAAATAATGATAATGTAATTAATGTGTGAAAATTTATGAAGTTATCCAAATTTTGTGAAGTTTTTGTTTGTTATTTTTTATTTTTTATTTTTTTGATTTTTAATTTTCAATTTTTAGTTTTTTATTTTTCATTTTTCATTTTTCATTTTTTTTGTTTTTACTTTTTTATTTTTTATTTTATTATTTTTTATT
>JACYFF010031952.1:23841264-23878352 GCA_017589665.1 Selenicereus undatus | reverse complement strand
TTTCTATTTTTTTATTTTTTTTATTTATTTTTTTTTAGTTTCTTTTTTCTTATTTCTTATTTTTTATTTTTTATTTTTTATGTTTTTAATCTTTAATTTTTTTTATTTTTTTTATTTTTTATTTTTTATTTTTATTTTGTAATTTTTATTTTTTCAGTTTCTTATTTCTTATTTCTTATTTCTTATTTTTTATTTTTTTGTTTTCAATTTTTTAATTTTTGATTTTTGATTTTTGATTTTTTTTATTTCTTATTTCTTAATGTTTATACTTTATTTTTTATTTTTTTAAGTTCTTATTTCTTATTTTTTGCTTATTTTTTATTTTTTATTTTTCATTTTTGTATTTTTTAATTTTTAATGTTAATTTTTTTATTTGTTATTTTTTTAATTTTTTTTAATTTTGTATATTTTGTTTTTTATTTCGTATTTGTTTTTCAATTTCTTATTTTTCATTTTTTATTTGTTCAATTTCTTATTTCTTATTTTTGATTCTTTATTTTGGGTTTTTAATTTTTTAATTTCAGGTTTTTTATTTCGTATTTGTTTTCGTCATTTTCTTAATTTCAGGTTTTTTAATGTGTTTATATATTTTTTTTTTGCTTCTGTCAATTTTTTTTTTACTGGGAGTGGCCGTACGTGGCTTACATTTCAAGTGGGAGAACAGCTTGCAAAATGTGAACTCAAATTCGTCCCCTCCCTTCGTCCATGTCCGTTGCCCAACCAAGCCCCACCTCCACCTGCCATTCTCGTCTGCTCAGTCCAGCCGTGACCGGCACCGACCCAGAACGCAGCCGCCGCCGACGTCTCCGGCGGGAACCGCGGCCACAGACACCGACAGGGTCACCAGCAGCAGGTCGGTTGGGGTTTTGAGGAGGGCAGCCGTTGCTTGGACGCTGCTTGGACGCTGCTTGGACGGCCAACCGGCGGACGACAGAGGACCAGTCGGCGAAGTCTCCGGCCACTACTGGCGCCACAGACCGCCACCGTGTCCCCACCACCGCACGTAACCTATAAGTCCGGTTCGTACTGTTTGAGTTCGATTTTGGATTTGGAAATTAGGAGTAGTTTAATAAGTTGTATTTGTATTCTTTTGTTCTGTAATGATGCTCTGCACATGTGATTGAATTGATTACTGAATTGTTGAGCCAACTCCAACCATTGTTGTGATAAATCGGAGTCAGTGAATTGAATTTTTGGTTCTGAGTTGTGTGGGGTATAATGTTGGAAAATGCGGCCTCAAACTTTGTGATTTCAGTTCTGTGGTGGATCGGTCATGCTTCGTAGTTGAGTGTTGGAAGCCAGGACATCGAATTTTGTAGTTTGAGTTGTGTGGTGGATTTGTCATGGTTGCTAGTTGGTTCCCAGCTCTTGTTTGTTATGTTTCAATGGTTTCGTGTACTGCTTGTTTAGTAGCTGTTTTTTTGACTGAATGATTGGATATACCAACTGTGAATTTGTGATTTGTGAGTTGTTCTTGTGTGGTGTTGGAAATGTGATTTACAAAATTGCCAGTGATGATCCATTACCGTTGTGTATGCATTTTGTGGCCTGACCATGGAATGTTGATGGGTATAGCAAGTTGAATGTGATGGCGGCTTCTGCGAAAAAATCTGCTAGTTGGACAAACAAGGATGATGAGAAGTTATTGGATGTTCTGATTGAACAAAGAGCTCAAGGAGCAGTTAAGTTTGAGTGGAGTTTAGTGAGGGTGATGTTGAAAAATGAATCAATTCATAAGGAGAACACCCAAATCAAAAACCGTTGTCATGATTTACGAAAGAAGTTGGGCGCTTGGGAATATCTTGTTGGCAGAATAGGGGTGGGTATTGATTCGACGACTGGGGCTGTGGATGTGCCCGACTCCGCTTGGGAAGAATTCCTCCAGGTAAATGGTGTACACTTGTACCAATTTTTTGATATTACGTAACATCGTTGTTGGGATTTCTAATTGTAAACATTGATTTGTGTTATCCTATGCAGAAATATGGTGGCAAGTATAAATCGTTCCGAAAGAAGATGCCAGCGAACTTGGACAAGATGAAATCCGCATTCCACGGGAAGCACGCGACAGGGGAAATGAGCTTTGCTCCTGGGATGGTTGGTTCCCCGGGCAACCAAACCCAACGGTCCAAGGGAAAGGCGATTGATTTCGTTGAACATGTCGGTGACAGTGACGAAACCAATGAGGATGGATCCGAGGACTGTATGGAATGCGTTCATGCGGAGGAAATTCGATCTCCACCAAAGACTGATCACAGCTCTCGGAAGCGAAAAAGTGAAGGGGGGACCTCCAGCGATGGCAAACGGCAAGCGCTTATGAGCTGGTCATCGAGAGAATATGAGGTCAACCAAGCCCTTGCATTTCTCCGCATGAGGGAGAAGGGAAAGCAACAACCATCCCTTACGAAGCAGGTGCAGGCACGCCTCAAGCAACGTCCTGAAGTTTCTGCCATGGGAACGGATTTCATATGGAGTGTGATGGACTACATCATTCAAAAAAAGGAAGAAAGTCTTTTCTTGGATTTGGATTATGAGTTTGTGGTTAGGTACATCAAGTCAAGAGGGTTTTGCATGTGACTGTGTAAGCGGATTGGAGTATGTATGCCTTTATGTTATTGTGTGGTGTTATGTTTGGAGTTTCTGTGCGTTACGAGTAGGTACTCATAGACATGATCGTTACTTTGTTTGGGATGACGTTGTTGTTGTCTTTGCGTTTTCTGTTGCTATTGTATGTGTACTTGATTTATCGTTGTATGCAGAGAAAGAAGACGTTATGTGCCAAGTATTATGTCGTTGTGTTTCAGCTCGCTTATTGTTGTGTGTTGATATGAGGTAGAATGGATGAGGATGACTGTAAAATGGATGTGGCATAAAAAACCATAAAAAACCATAAACCAATAGAAAATTAAAAATTAAAAAATACAGAACTAAAAACCTAACAAAATAAACAGTACAAAGTAAAAAATAAAAAATAAAAATAAAAATACAATTAAAAAATAAAAATTAAAAATTAAAAATTAATAATTACAAATCAAAAAAAATACTAAACTTAAAAAATAAGAAAGAAAAAATAAAAAATAAAAAATAACAAAACAAAATAAAAAAAATAAAAAAATAACAAAATATAAACATAAAAAATAAAAAAATAAACGAAAATTAAAAAATAAAAAATAAAACATAAAACCTAAACCATAAAACATAAAAAATAAACACATAAAAAAATAAAAATTAAAAAACAACCAAAAAAATTAGGAAATAAAAAATAAAAAATAAAAAAGTATATAATAAGAAATTTAAAAATTACAAACTGAAAATTGAAAATTAAAAATAAAAAATAAAAAGTAAAAAAATCAAAAATCAAAAATAAAAAATAAAAAAATTAGAAATTAGAAATAATAAATTAAAGAAATAAAAATTCAAAATTCAAAATTAAAAATTAAAAATTAAAAATAAAAATTAAAAATTTTTTAAAAAAATTAAAGATTAAAAATTTAAAAAATAAGAAATAAAAAACAAGAAATAAAAAACAAGAAATAAGAAAGAAGAAACTAAAAAAATTAAAAATTAAAAATGAAAAATACAAAATAAAAAATAAAAACAAAAAATAAAAAAATGGAAAATAAAAAATAAAAAATAAAAAATAAAAAATAAAAATAAAAAATTTAAAAATAAAAAAAAATAAAAAATTAAAAAAAAATAAAAATAAATAAAAATAAAAATAAGAATAAGAAAATTAAAAAAATTAAAAATAAAATAAAATATTTGCTTATGCGGGAAATGTATTTAATTAACGAAATGTTGGTTAATATTTGCTTTTGGTGTTTATACTCATTAACTTTTGTGTAATTATATATTTTTAATGAATTAAATTGGACATATTTCTTAAGCTAATTTGGTATTTCTACAAAACTATTTGTGATATGAAATTAATTTTCATCATGACAATTATTTATTTTATTCCTATGAAGCTATTTTGTTTATATCTTTGTTGGCATGAAATTTTTTGCCACATTTTATTTCTTTGAATATTCATGCTGGACTCCTTTTATAAATGGATTTTTTTTTTTGAAGTCTTTACTAGAGTTCTTTGGTATGAGAGTATATTTTTTTCTATCATCCTTTTATTGATGCTTTAAATAGAGAGATTTTTATGACAATAGTCCTTTAGTGTTAGCTTCCATTGACTGTTATTTTCCTTTCCATTTTACACTTAAATGATTCTCAAAAACAAGTGTTATATCCCTATTTATGTAGATAGACTTTAATGGGCAGCACATTTGGAAGTTAAAGAGCCTCTTTATTATTCATGGACCTCTAGGGATGTTTTTCTTATTGTTGGTTACTGAGTGCAACGAACAATAATTTCAGGGGACATATCCTACATTGCCATCCCGCATGAATGGTTCGACTTATTTGTTGGATATTTATTTTTTATTTCCAAATTGCTTACCCATATTTTTTTTTCCTTTTTTTTTCAAAAATCTGAATATTGGCATATCAATGGAAACTGTACCAGGATATTGGACCAGGATTTTAATCCAGGAACCCAGTTGGGTTCCTAGGCCAAAATCAGGCCTAGTTGCCCGATCTGATCCTTAACCTAGCTACTACTTGATCCAGGAGCAAGATAGCCAACCTGATCCAGGAACCCGATTGGGTTCTTAGGCCAGTGTAGGGCCTAAATTTTGGTCGAGACACTTACGCTATCTCAAATCTGAACCAATCTGCCTAAAAATAAAATAGCACTTACAATAAACATAAAAAACATGAAAGCAATAAAATTAATTAGTAGAGTTGTTAGTGATTTTAGAAAAAGCTAACAAGCTAAGATTACTTTTCAATGCATACCACAAACCAATAGCGGCAACTAAAAGGACACCGAAAGGGACAACTGGTTTGCTTCAAAAGGGTTTTTAAAAGGCCTTCACGAATCCTTACTATGGAGACCATCTTGACTCCACAGACTTGAACCGACAGTGACATGATGGAGTGCATCACATCACTGCTTGTTATCACCGACGACCTCTACTACTCAATGTGGGAAATCAAAAATTAATTACACTATCCCACAGTTATGCAGCAGATTAGTATGAATTACATTAAATAATGAAAAAAGGCACAACTTTTAGTCCAAAATAAGGTAAATAACTATAGTGGGTGGGGAACTATCTAAAGATTATATCATTCGCAATTTGGCATCAAAATCATAGAAGAAATAAGTGAAAGGATAAAGGGAAGATTGAAATTACGCCAACAAATTAAAATAACCCACCTGATTTACCTAAGAACCCAACAAAGTGATGCCTTCTTAATGATCGAACAAATCTCTCCTTCACAATGCTCTCAATGTATGAAGTATGTCACTCAGGATTTTGCCTTTCTAATCTCTTGAACTACTATACCAGAAATCTCTCGCTATTTTTCGATTCTTTCACAATGTTAATTTTTGGTTCTAGCTAACGCTAAATTGATGCCTAATTATATTGATTTTCTGATGCCTCTAACCCCCTCTTTTTATAGTAGTTGAAGGGATAGCCTGAATTGGTTTAGAAAAAGGAGACTTAATCCTAGTCTTATTAAAGTTAATCGAAACGAGTGAATTAATCCGAGTTGGATTCTTAGTCATTAAGCACACTTTAGAAAAAAAAGCACTTAGAAAGCTTACTGAGTCTAGTTTCTAATGAAACTAGTTTTATAGTTTTTAGATAAGTGTGAAAGGAGATACTAGTGAAATAAAAAACATGTGTTATTTTCAACACACGTCTTTGTAATAAACTAATATCTTTTCCGTTACTCATCAGATTTTGGTACATATATAACGTTGTTAGAAAGCTTATTCAATACCAAATATTAATACCAAAGCTTAATAATTTTATGCTCCTTAAAGTGGATCTCAACTAGACACTAAACATTATCCATTTATGCCTATTTTGGCTTTTTGGGCTTGATTAGCCTTTTGTTGCTCCTTTTTTTATTTTTCTTTTAGAATCATATTAAGGATTACTCTATTGGATCATAAAAAACATAGGTTGGGACATAGGCTTCATCGTTGAGCAATTAAAAATGAAACGCCATTTTTTGTCTTCTATAGTTAGCTCCCACTTTGACTGAGCTGGATAAAGCAAAGGTTAAAGTAAAGGTTTTCACTTGTAGTTGCTCGTTTGGATGTGATGATGTAATACCCAAACCTAGTTGTCGAGGGTCGTGAGATTCGGCACCCACCAACGTTTGTCGTGGTGGTAGCTGATGATGTGAAATCTAACCTTAGTCGTTGAGGCTCCTGAGATTTGGCATCTGCCAATTTTCGTTGTGAATGTGGCCCAAATCTGGTTGCTGCGGGTCCTAAGATTTGGCGTCCACCAACTTTCACCGTGGTGGTGGCCAATGATGTGGAATCAAAACCTGGCCACCAAGAAACTTGAGATTTGGCACTCGCCAACTTTTGTCGTGATGGTGGTCGATGATGTCCCATTTATCTGGTAGCTAGCAGTTTTAAAATTTTCTATTGTACCATGAGTTAGCAATTGTCCCATTATGTCGAAAGCGAGTGATCTTGTTGAAATATCCCATTGTACCGGTAGTTAGCGATGTCCCATTGTATTGGGAGTCAGCAGTGTCCCATTAAGCCGGGAGCCAACAATATAAAAATATCCCATTGTGCCAGGAGCCAGTAGTTGTTCCATTGTGTCAAGAGCTAGTGATGTCAAAGTATTCGATTGTGCTGGGAGCCAACAGTTACCCATTGTGCCAGGAGCCAGCAATGTCAAAATGTCCCTTATGCTGGGAGCCAATGATGATACCTTAGTGGCGTGGATACTTAAAGATCCGCGACCAGATCCCTGAGAACTTGGTAGCATAAGAGCCTAAAGACCTCGTAGCCAGATTCTTGTTAACTTGAAGGCGTGAGGGCTGGAAGATCTATAGCCAGATCCCTATGAACTTGGTAATGTGAAAGCCTAAAATTAGGCTGATATTTGGGGCGATGATGCTTGCGTAAAGCGCACTTTGAAAATAGAGCCCCCACTTTGGCTAAGCTTGATTAAGGAGATAGTCAAAGTATAAATGTCACTATGATAATTATTAATATGATCTTAAAAACCTTTAATGTAGGTTCATGACTGACTAGGGTTGTGTGCCCTTCTTATAGGATTGTTATCATACTTGAATGTGTACTCCTCTGATGTAGGGTTCCTTAGTGATTAAGGTGGAAGGCGGGATAGTAAGTAGGCTAAAGACCCATGATGCAAGTGCACTTACTAACCTAAGTGATACTGTGCATGGGTGATGACAATGTAGACTCAATTGTGTTGACTATTCTGATATGTTATGATCTAACCTCGCATACATGTAGGTGAAGGTCTTATATTAAGTTTAGGGGTCCATCAGATAACACCCGATTAACGTGTAGGAGACTAATGGATTAGGCACAGTGGTGTTAGGATGTGAAATATCATAGGATGACGGATAAAAAGTCAAGTGACTATGACTTAGATCAGTCATGGGGCATGAGTTGGCCAAGATAGGAAATCTTTCTTTTTAATGGAGGAATTCCCTTTAATTTTTCATTAAAGTGCTCATACTCTGAAGAAGTCCCCAATTTCTACTTGTTGCAACAAAAACCTAGATGTGTAAGGATAGTGATAGCCGAAGAAGCTTCTACTAGTCTTAATTAAAGTAGCCCCCAGTCCATTGGAATAAGTGTGATCTTTCCCATGTTGGGAAATATTTACTAGTTGGTAAACCTTAGTTATGTAGGGATGAGGCAGACAAAGATACCTTTGTTGGTGCTATCTAGAGTTGCCTCTACTTTAGTATAAAGAATATGGTTATCCCCTTCTCCGAAAATGTTGACCATGATGGAAACTCTAATTGTCGAGGAAAATGTAGGGGAGTTCCCTATCTTGCATAATGGGTGAGTGCTTCACTAAAAAGGCTGAGAATATATAGTGAGTATCTACTCTTGAATTGTAGCCATAGTTGAGGCAAAAAGTCCTGAATCTTGAAATGCAGATGAGATGAATGGTTTGTCCATGTCTTATTTCATGGGTATAAGCAATGGAATGCTTCTTTGTTCTAAAAAATTAGGTTTTATTTTCACTCTCCTTCTGCTTGGCTCGCCTTTTCGAATTTTTGGACTGGCCACTCTATTTTTTCGCTTTCTTGACCAAAGGACTTAATGGAAATGAATCTTTGTGGTCGGAACTCTTTTCAGCTTACCTACGTATTCAATGTGGAATTAGGCTAGTCCTAGTTCGATAGTAAGAACATGCAGCTTAAAGGATGGATGCTTCCAAGATTACTTTTTTACGCAGGCTTTTGGGTTAAGGTGCCGAACGAAAGGAATTAAGGTGAAGGCTCAAAGACCCCTTATGAAATCCCCAAGTATGCATGGACGATAAAATTAACCTGAATCACCAATTTTTCCTTCCTTTATTCGTCTTATTTTCAAGCTTTTTTTCCTCTTCTTTTTTCTTTTTTTTCTTTTTCCTCTTTGAACAGGATCGTTTAGCCCAAACCTTTCTTTTTTTTTTGATTGCTAATTTTAATACTAATGTTACCCATGACACATTTTCATTATCTGGTTAGGTTGGATATAGTTATGAAAGAAACAGGCTTACTTGAAAGGTCAAAAAGGTTTCAAGTGGAAATTTATTAGGTTTAATAAAAGTATTAATGCAGATTGTTAAAGGAGGTCTCCCATCCTAGGCATGTCCTTTAAAGCGACATGACTTATTAGAAAGAAATTTCTGATTTTTCTCTTTTTCAGATGATGGATTGAAATGGTTAGTCTATTTTTATTTCTCTCCATCTCCTTTCGTCCAGCTCGCCTTGTCATTTTTTCAAGCTAGTCCATCTTTCTCTCTCTCTTTTTTTGTTTTTTTAACCCTTGATTCGTCATCGCCCAGAAGCATTCCACAAAAGAGAATATGAAAATATGTAAAAGAACTAAAGAAGGAAATGGTTTTAATAGTAAGTTAAGGCTTCATCAAATTTGGAAAAGAAATAGATGACTCTAAGACTCAACAAATAACTATAAACTAAGCATGACAAGGGATTAAGACACATCATATCTTCTAAATTCAACAGAACTCAAGGCCTTTTGTTTGGAGGCTTTCCTTCATAGTTGCCTCATAGTCCATGGACATTTAAAGGTATATGGACCTTAGATTTGGATCCATTTATACTTGCTATTTAGAAAGATGGGTCCCATTTTTCTCTTTGGTGGTCTAAAATGGCTAGAATGCTATCATGTAAGCCAAGCGGGTTGCTGCCCTTATTGGGTATTTAAGCATTGGTGGTTCCAATAGGGGTGTATTCATTGTAGCAATCTAAAGCACGCACCTCCTTAGTTGTGGAACCTTTGTCTTTCTTATGCCTATTCTAATTGTTACCCTGTAAATTGTTAGTAGCTTTTGTGGGTGCTTCTCTACCCAGCTCTTCTTCTACAACTATGCAAATATTTCTTAATATTGTGAAGTTTTCAAATGGCATAAACTTTAGATGTGGCCAGTAGGTAGGTTGAAGGTTTCTAATAAACAACCTCATTTGATCAGCCTCCAAGGGTTAGTCCACCATATGGGTGGCCTTTTCCCTCCATCAGTTAAGAAAGTCAAAAAAGCCTTCATTTTCCTTTTACCAGCTTTGTGTAATTGGCAGGTCAACATTGTATGAGCATTGATGTTCACATAACTTATGAAGATCACCCAATTTATGACCTTTTATGGGTCTACAGTATCATAACACCTCATCATGTCCTTATCAAATGTCCAGGGAAATATAACGTGGAACATATTCTTGTCAATTCCTTTTAAAGTCATTGCACTAAGAAAATTTCTCAAATGATGGTGAGGATTTTCAGTTCCATAGAACTTGATGTCTAACATAGTGAAGTTTAGGGGTAATTTTCCTTTTGGAATTGAGATAAATCCTACATAGTCATTAAAGTAATGGTTCAGCATGGAAGATTCCTTAAGTAGTTATTATATCTGATCTAATCATGGAGCAGTTTGAGGAGTGCTTTTCCCCCTTCTTCTTCCTTCTTGTTATCGTCTTCCTATACTCTATTTGGTTTATCACCATTTTAATTTGGGTTGTCCTTGATAAGGGTTTGAAGTGTAGTGACCATCAGTTCCATTGTCTTCTCACTCTTATCCAGACTAGTTTGCTTTTTTTCCATCATCTTCATGAGTTGCGCTAGTTTATTACCTCATGCTATTGGGATTCGTGAAGTATTGGACTTTGACTTCAATTTTGACTTTGATCTAAATAGTGGAGTTCTCTTGGACTCTTCTCGAGATAGAAGTCTCCTAGTTTATGGACTTTGCTATTATGCCTTCTTAGTCTTCCTTATCCTAAGCAATAAGGAGGTGGTTTAGAGGAGTGCATAATGGTAATGAAAGGTTAACGACATTGGAAATGGGGGTGAAGAAATTGGTTACTGACTTGTAGTCTGGTGAGGAGATGAGGGCCTGAAGGTTTAGGCTAGACTGGAAAGAATAAGGTCTAGAAGTTGGATTCAGGCTATCGGTTTTAAATGAAGTGAGGCCTTACCTTGAATTGGGTCCTAAATTAGGCTTAGAAAGCTCACCTATAGGCCTTAGCTAGGTCTAAGTATAGCTCATATAAGTCATGGGCCTATACTGTGCCTAAGCATGACAGTGGTTTGGTTTGCCTCGAGTGGGCTAGCTTAAGCATGCGGATGGATCTAAGTGGACTCATGTATAGATCCTAGACTTAGGGAATATGATGCATGGACATTAACTTATGCCCGGGTAAAGTATCTTGGTCCTAACTGAGCTTATTATGAATAAGATGCATGATTAGGCACAACCTAGAATAGACTAAGACTCTAAAGGTCTAATGAACTACATTATGCACCTTGGGCCTAAGTGAATTCATGGACTATACATGTTGAGCTCTAATAATGCGTGATTCTTTAGTCCCAAGCATCCTACAACTGATGTTCTAAGACCCTAAATGAACCATGCAGACCTATAAAATGAGACTATATGCTGAGAGCCCAGTATGCTAACTGTATACTATGAATGATGACTCGAGCAGACATTGTCCAAACTAGACCCGACTACTATAGGATGTCGGCCGGGTTCCTTATTGGGCCTTCGAGATTGACATCCTGACTCTACCCTGTTCTCCTAAGTCTAGAATCAACCTAATATAATCAAGCTCTAGGGATGCCGGTCGGGTTCTTAGTTGGGACATGAGACAAACATCCTAACTCTTGCCCTTTTCTCCCAAGTTCAAAATCAATTAAATATAGTCAGACTCCCTTAGGGTACTGATCGGGTTTCTAATCAACTTAGAAAACTAACTCTTACCCCTTTTATGAGATCTAGACTGAAAACAATCCTAGCTGGGTTTTCCTAAAACACTCTTAGACTTTTACTAGCACACATCCTCTTTTTTCTTTTTTGGAACACCCAACCATGCTTATTCAAGCTCGACTCAGTCTCTTTTTAAGATTTTTTTTTCTCTAAACTAAGGCTAGAACCTAGTTAGATCCGAGGCTAAGAGCCCCCTAGAGCTTAATTAGCCTCGAAGCCGCTTTGGTTTATAACCCTAGTCACTAAATTCAACCTTTCCTACCTTGAGCTCTTCTAAGACCTAAAGCATCAATACAGAGTCCCTAGGGCTAAGGAAGTTGAATCATACAAAAACATCCAAACACACACATGAGTTTTAACCTTAGTCAATGTTCTAAATTATAACAGTTTTAAGTTAGGTTTAAAATAGCCATCTCACGACCCAAATGCTTCGTACGTCATCTATGGGGTGCATGGCAAGACTAGACCATTTAGGTTTTTTCCCTAAGTCATGTGAACCGGAAAGAGTGTTGCAAGTGCATGGACTAATGCATGCTCATTAGATTCCAATGGACCCACTATGTTTACCAGTTGATCTCCCGAGGGGTAATAGCAGGGTTACCTAGAGGCATTGTTGACCTAGTGAAGGCAGCACCTTTCAATGCAAGCATGCCTAATGCAAGTGTATTTAAAATGATTTCCCACATTGAATTTCAAATCTTATCCACTTTAAAAAACATCCTTAGTGGAGTCACCACTTTAAGGATCAATGACCTCGGAAGACCTATCCTAGGTCACTGTCCCCCCATGAATGGTTCTACTTTATTTTTATTTGTTTTCAAAACCAACTGTTGATTTTTTTTTGAATTATATTTAAAGACTTCGTAGATCCATGGGAATTGGTCTCGGAAATTGGAGCAGGATTCTGTTCTAGGAAACTAGATTTCTAGGCCAATATTAGGCCTAACTGCCTAATCGAATTGCTGGGAGTAACTACAGCTTGATCCAGGAGTAGGGCAACCTGACTAGTATAGGAACCCGATTGGGTTCCTAGGCCAACACAGGACCCAACTCTTGTTCCTAATAGCTACACAATCTCATATCAGAACTGTTTGCCTAAAAAAACCAAAAAAAATGATGATAAATGTAAAAAGGTGAAAGAGAAAAATTAATCAGTAAAGTCGCTAGTGAGTTTTAGGAAAAACTTGCAAACCGCAATCTTTTTTCTAAGCGAATCATTACCGATAGGGACAACGAAAGGGACACCGAAGGAACAACCATTTTTCTTCAAAAAGGTTTTTGAAAGTCCCTAAGTAATCCATAGTGTGGGGACCATCTTGACTCCATAGGTTCAAGCCAAGGATTTGGATTTGTGGGCGGCCGTAGAGTCACATGATGGAGTGCATGTGCATCACATCACCGCGTATCATTACCGATGACCTCTACTTTTCAATATGGGAAATCAAATTGTAATTATACTATCACACAATCATGCATCAAATTAGTATGAATCAAATTAAATAATGCAAAATGGTACAACTTTTAGTCCAAAAGAAGGTAAATCATTGCAATGGGCGAGGAACTACCTAAAGATTACATCTTTGACAATTTGAGATTAAAATCATAAAAGAAATAAAGTGTAAGGATAGAGGAAGGATTGAAACTACATTCTCAAGATAACCCACCTTATTTACCTCGGAACCCAGCAAAGTGACACCTTCTTAATGATATAACCAATCTCTCATTCACAATGCTCTTGATGTATGAAGTATGTCAAGATGAGATTTTTCCTCTCTAATCTCTAGAACTGCTTTACAAAAAATCTCTCGCTATTTTTCAATTATCTCAAAATTTGAATTTCTGGTGTCTAGTTGGTACTAAAATGATGCCTAATTGATGCCAATTTTCAGATGGCTCTAACCTAGGGGGTAGGCCCCTTTTTATAGTGGTTGAAAAGATAGTGTGAATAAGTTTAGAGAAATAAGGCCTAATCCCAGTCCCATTAAGGTTAAGCTAAACGAGAGGATTAATTTCGATAGGAATTTAATTAATTAACACAATTTAGATAGAGAAGGACTTGAAGAGAAGGAAAATTAAGAAGCCCAACTAGTTGCATGTTGAGGAATCGACTGGATTTTATAGGTTGTAGACAACACAATTTTGTTTTGGCCATAACTTTCACGTCTGACCTTTGTTTTAAGTGATTCTGTTTTTTGAAAGCTTATTGAGTTAGTTTCTATTAAAACTGATTTCATAACTTTTGGATAAGTGTGGAGGGAGATATAAGTGAAATATTGAACACATGTCATTTTCA
The DNA here is from genome assembly GCA_017589665.1 of Selenicereus undatus. Taxonomy (NCBI): domain Eukaryota; kingdom Viridiplantae; phylum Streptophyta; class Magnoliopsida; order Caryophyllales; family Cactaceae; genus Selenicereus; species Selenicereus undatus. The sequence continues at coordinate 23,864,717 of JACYFF010031952.1, read as the reverse complement.
GCACACGTATTAGTAATTGACTTATGTCTTTTCTATTACTTATCCAATTTTAGTGTATAATATGTCATTGGAAAGCTTATTCAATAACAAATATTAAAATCTAAGCTTAATGATTTTATGCTCCCTGTAGTGGATCTCAAGTGGACGCTGAACAATGTCAATTTGGGCCTATTTGGGCTTTTTTGGCTTGATTATCCTTTTGTTGTCGATTTTTTATTTTTCTTTTGGACTCAAATTAAGGATTACTCTGCTGGGTCCCCAAACACACTGATTGGGTCGTAAGTTTCATCATCAAGAAATTAATAATGAGACATCGTTTTTAGGTGTCTACACTTGGCTATAAAATGATGTTTTCGAATAGGAGAAATCCCTACTTGGTTAGCCAAAACTCAACTAGAGCTGAAGATCATTACTCTGTTTGGGATTTTTTTCCTTTAACTTATTTACTATTCATTTTCTTTTAGCAAGATTTTCTTTGTAGGGTAGCCGAGAAGATTCATGAAGCAAGCCTTTCTCGAGCCACAGAATTCAAGTTTAGGTGGTTGACTATAAAGATATAGCAAAAAGTTTGGGTAGAGAACCTTTTGCTTCATCAATCTCAAAACTTCTACTTTTTATTTTTATTTATATGAATTTTGATTTTTCTAAGTATTGGATTTCAATTCTAAAGTTTGTGAGAATATTAAACTAGGTCTGGTACATATGTCTTGAGTTTCCCTTATATCTTCCCGCATTGCATCGCTTGTCGATTAGGGTGAGCTATTCAGTGTCCAAGGAAAATTGTTCAAGATTAGGGGAATATTTTACCATAGGCCAGGCCTCTCAACCACAATAGCATGGGCGTGCCTTGCTTCAGTTAATAGGCAGTTGGACAAATCATAACAAGTTGAAGGAGTTGACCTAGCAGTCGAATAGCAAAGCTCGGTGTTATTGATGCTGATGTCTCAGAGTCGGCTCTAATACATTATTGTTTTCCACTTTCGCTTGTAGAGTTTTTAGGGCTTCACCTTTAATCATGTGATTTTAATGATGTTGTTCCACATTAATAAAATAGATAACGTTGAGTATGTATATACACAGGCGAGTTGTTCCATTGGTTGCCAATTGATTTAGAGTTGAAACCTCACTAAGCTAATATGCATTGCTCAGTTAATTAAGGCCGAATTTATAAAAAATTTAATAGATGAAATTGATGGGAAAATATACTCTCTAAATTACATATGCTAATTCATTAGGAAACTCTCATTATTTTTCTTTTCCTTAACATGTGGTTTCTTTAACCTTTAAGTTACTTGTTGAGTTATAGCTTATAAGGGGTATAACTCTCTCAATGTAACCTGAAACCTTTTTTAACGAGAACAACTTCAAATAGCTTGAGCCAACTTGTAGTAGTAGACACCAATCTAAAGATGTATATTGAGCTGAAACATCATGATTTGACATGATAATAAAACACAGGGCCTACTTAGTTATTGAGAAAAATACGAATTGATACGAATATTCAATTGGACCAAAGATCCAAATACAAAAGGCTATATAATAGCGAAAGCAAACCAGTGACAAAGCCTAGTAGCTTGTTTCAAGGTTGGTTCACTTAGACAGAATTTCAAAGTCACTGAACAGGACTTTGGAATAGTGCAAACTTTGACAATAGTTTGAGCTGACTTTGGTACAAAAATTAAAGATTAAATTCGCAAGGATATAACTTGTGTAAAGGCAAAGCCACCAGGTCTAAAGACGCACCAATAAGTTGATCAAAGGCCTCGCCACCCTTAACCAATCTAAAGGATCCACTTCACTCACCATCAAGGAAACCTGGATAAAGAGATAGATTTTTTGAGTCAAGCAAGCTACTTTTCTTTCATTTACTTCAATTTTCGATGATCTTTAATGGATGCAAACTTTGTAATTTATAGGGAAAAGCGGTTTAACTCCTAGTCAAATGAAAAGACTAAACATTAAACTAATACAATTAACCATTAAATATTAAAGGTCAAACATGTAGAAAATTAAACAAGAAATATAAAAAGACTACACATTATTAATGCTAGTTCAATCCCTTCAATGCTTCATCTTCCGCCATTGCTCATGCTTGGTCTTCCCAAGTGAAGAGGACTTGGAAAGACTTGGATGCCTTTAATTAAAGCTCAAGAGTTGATGAATCTCGTAGAGCATTAATAGAGGAAATCATTAGTTGATTCATACATGTTAGATTGCTCTCAGCAGCATTTTCAAAGTTACCACCAAAGTTTTTGGCAGACTGCTAGTTTTGATCTGGTAATAACTTTGACGGGCTTTCTGAAACTTTTTGCAAAGTTTTTGAATTAGGTTTGAATTGATGATAGAGCATCCCTCGCTCTATCCTCCCCTCCTTGAACAAGATTTCACCCCAAATATTCATTATCTTCTAAATAAGGCATGAGGTCTCCCACATTCAAAGTGGCGGACACACCAAAGTATCCAGGTATCTTAATCTTGTAAACATTGTCATTAACCCTTTCCAACAGCTTGAAAGGTCCATCTCCCTGGGCAATTAGCTTATTCATCGTCTTTGAAGGAAACCTTTCTTTACTCAAATGTAACCATACCAAATCGTAAGGTTTGATAAAGGAGTTTTTCTATTCTTGTTGGCTCTTGCCTTGTACATCTCATTCACCTTTTTTACTTTAGCCCTTATTTGTTAATGAGGCTTCTTCATCTCTTTGGCCCTTTCTTCAGTTTCAAAGCTCACTTTAGACTTGTTAGGAAGAGGTATAAGATCTAGAGGAATTAAAGGAGTGACACCACAATTTTCCTTAAAGGGGGAATGACTGGTGGCAAAGGATAGAGACCTATTGTAGGCAAATTCGGCATGGGAAATTTTAACATCCTATTCCTTCATATCATTACTCACTAAAGTCCTAAGCAAAGTAGAAAGAATCCTATTTGTCACTTTGATTTGCCTGTTGGTTTGAGGATGATATGCAGTGCTACAAAGCAGCTTGGTGCCCAATGGCTTCCATAAGCATCTCCAAAAGTGGCTTGAGGAACTTGGTGTCTCGGTCAGACACTAGGCTCTTTGAAATTCCATGCAATTTGATGATTTCTTTGAAATAGAGATGGATAATGTAAGAATATCATCACTCTTGTGGCGAGGCACATAGTTAGCAATCTTAGTGAACCTATCAACCCCCACCATAATAGCATAAAAACCACTTTGGGTTCTTGGAAGAGCAAAAATGAACTTCATACTTACTTCTTTTTAAGGTCCTTGAGGCACTAAAAGAGGACAATAAAGGCCTTGATGAAATTGGCTCTTTGCTTGATGATAAGTAACATACTTTGACATGACATCATAGGCATCTCCTCCTATCTTTGGCTAATAAAAGTGATATTTGAGGATGTCAATAACATTGTTGATTCCAAAAGTGACCAGCTAGACGACCACCATGAACCTCTTTGACCAAAAGCTTATGGATGGGCTCTTTGGAACACACAATTGATTTCCTTTGAAAAGGAATCCATCTTAAACAATATAAGACATCTAGATCCATTCCCTTCATCTTTCGGTGCAGAGAGAAGTCTTCATCCCCTTGGTCGAATCCTTTGAGGAATTGAAAGCCAATAATGCGGGCATTCATAAATGAAAGTAGTGAATATCACCGTGAAAGATCATCTGCCACCACATTGGAACTCCCTTTCTTGTACTCCACCACAAATGAGAATGAATGTAGGAACTCTACCCATTTAGCATACCTTGGATTGAGCTTGTGTTTCCCATTGAGATATTTTAAAGTCTTATGGTTAGAGTAGAGAGCAAACCGCTTTGGTCTTAGACAACAAGCCTAATGTTCAAGAGCTCTCACAATAGCATAAAAATCTTTATCATAGGTGTTATAATTTTTCTTTAAGCCATTCAGCTTCTTACTAAAGCAAGCAATTGGGCGTTTGTTTTAGATGAGAACTATACTAATGCCCACTACACTGACATCACACTCTTCAAATCGACTTTGAAGAGCCCAAAAGGCATGGCTAGTCATACATAATGGCCACCCTTTGTTTTAAAGGTCATCTTCCATTCATCTCCTTTCATTCGGATTTGGTGATACCCACTCCTCAAATCGATTTTGGAGAATATTGAAGATCCATCAAGCTCATTAAGAGCATCAAGTCTACGTATAGAGTACTTATACTTGATAGTAATGTTATTAATGACCCTATTATCCACACATATGAAAGGTGCCATCCTTCTTTAGAACTAAAAGAGTCGGGAATGAACAAGGACTCATAGTTTCCCTCACAAAGACTTTGGCAATCAATTCTTCAATCTGCCTTCGAAGTTCTTTGGTCTCTTAAGGGTTGCATGTATAGGTTGCTTTGTTGGGTAATTGGGCACCGAGAACAAGATTAATTTGGGGCTCTATCCCTTGAATTGAAGGTAGTGTTTAGTCACCAAAAGTGCTAAACATTATACCTCTATTGACCCAGTTTTTAGTTATCTTTGAGCTTATTTCGTGCTTTAATAGAATTTGGTGTAATTTTGTAGGTAATAAACGGATGAGGAAAAGGCTCGAAAAATTAAGGTTGAATAGATGATTTTTCATTGATTAGCATGACAATCCAGCTCTTGTGCAAGCCCAACCAGGTCCTCATTTTGTCCCCAGGCTCGAAGTCAGCGCATACTCTCCATCAACACAGCAAGTGAAGCCCACCAGAGCATACGAGAATTAGCACATGAAAATTGGAAAGTTTAGGATTTAAGTTGTGAAGGAATTGAAAAAATATGGCGGTGGAGTCGCTTTCCAAATCAATGAAGAAATTAGAAATTGGCAGTTGGGTACAATTAGGAAAGTGGAAAAATCACTTGAAAAATAAGAAATATAATGTAATTAGGAAAGTTGGGGGCTTAGCTCTAGTACAAATAGCCATTGGTTGCTTTTTAAATCGTTAATCCCCCTTCCCTCTCAATTCTAGCTTTAATTTTCAGTAGTTTTGGAGATTATTATAATTTTAGAAATTCTTTCGATTTGGGTTTTATGCAATTATTTTAGTTTTAGTTTTATGTCAATTGTCCTAGACTTCTAGTTCTAGTTTCAATTTAAGTTTTGTAGTTTCAATTTAGGTTTAATTTTTGTCATCTTTAAAATTATGTCATTCAAAGTTTCGATTTTTATTGTTCTTTTAGGTTCCTAGTGGATGTTGAATACTCATGATTGACATTTATTCAAGATTTCATTTTCCTCATTGGCTTTAAGCGGTTGTGGTGATCTCTTTCTACTTCCTTGTCTCTTGGTTAATTGGATTTATAATTTCATTGCTTGTTGTGATAATTTCTTTCACAATTGGTATTTAGTTTACAATTTTAATCATGTTCAGATTAGTTTCGATTCTATTAATCGAATGATTCTATTTTGCCTGTCTCTTCCTTTTAATTTAATTAATATGGGTTAGTTTAAGTTGTAGTGGCCTAAATTCAACCCTGTTCCTATGGATTCGACCATCAAGTACTACTGCTGACAACCGTATGCTTGCGATATTACTGTACCTCCTTTAGGAGCATAATGGGTAGCCCGGGAGAAAGGTCCTTTGGAAAGACATCCTGGAACTTGGAGACAATGGCTTTGATTTCGGGATGTAGGGTACTTAAGGTCACTTTGGTTGCTCTCTAATATAAGTAAGACATAGATTTTCTTTTCCTTGTCAAGAGCTCTCTTAACTCATGTTTCACTCAAGAAAAGGTTTTCCTCCTGACTTCCCACCCTGTTTAGTATTTCATGAACTTGGCTAGGGGATATAGGACTATATTTTCATTTCCAAGGTAAAGAGAATTAGTATTGTCGAGGCCATTATGAATCACACTTCTATCAAACTGCCAAAGACAACCAAATAACAAGTGACAAGCATTCATGGGGACCACATCACAAAGGACCTGATCCTTAAATTTTTTACCAACTGAAAAGGAAACAAGCGATTACTTTGTTACCTAAAGGTCACCATCATCATTAAGCCATTTGAGTCTATAAGGTCGCGGGTGTGGTTTAGTTGGAAGGCCAAGCTTTAAAATAAGGATGATAGAAGCTACATTGGTACAACTTCCAACATCAATGATGAGATTGCACACTTTGTTATTGATGGTGTATCGTGAATAAAAGATCATCACTCTTTGTTCCTTTTCTAAAGATGATTCATGGGTAGGTAGAATTCTTCTAAGGACAAGAAGCTCTCCTTCATCCACTTCTTGATGAGTTTCTTCTTCTTGGGAATCGTCACTCCCCTCCTTAGACTCTTTTAATTCCTTCACTAGCTCATCTATCTCTCTAATCTCTTGAATGGACAAGATCCTTCTACTAGGGCAATCGACTTGGAAGTGTCTATAACCTTGGCATTTGAAACACCTCTTCCTTTTAAGCTTCTTAGGGACTTCTTTAGCTATAAAAGGAAGGATTCTCTTTCCTTTGTCTCCTTTGGTGTAGCTCTCGATCCTTTAGAAGGGAAAAATTAAGAAGGGGATGACCGTTTGGAATAAGAGTTTGAAGAGTCTTTCTTTTCCTTCTTTCGTTTCTCCACTTTGAGTGCAAATTTATAAATGTCTTTAAAGGTCTAATGTGTTTGAAGTTTAACCTTCTTGTGAATGTTTGGATTGAGACCATTGAGAAAGTGAGCAATGGTTTGCCCTTGAGGTTCACTTCCACCACTTTTCATAAGAAGCTGTTCGAATTCCATAATATACTTTCTAACACTAAGGTTGTCTTGTTTGAGAGAAAATATCTCATTTTAGATCTCTTATTTGTAATTCTCGGGAATAAAGCACTTGTTCATAAACTTCTTAAGCTCAGCCCAAGATTTGATCTTCCTTTTATCTTCTCTCTCTTTTTGCTTCTTCAAGTTTTCAAACCACAAAGAAGCATACTTTGTAAGTTTGAGACTAGCAACTTTGAAGCTATTTGCATAATTGAAGTCTTTAGTTTCAAATATGTGGCCAAGGGTATAGACCCATTCAAGGTAATTATTCGGGTGCAAACTTCCATCAAATTCTAGAGGTTACACCTTCAAATCTTGAAAATCATTTCATGGGGTTCTCTTCCTCCTTAGAAAAAGTCTTCTTAATATGAGTCATTGAATGACTTACCTTCATCTTCCTTTCCATGAGATGAGCCAAACTCAAAGTTAGTAGGGGAGCTCTAGAAGGCGTTCAACCTCTCCTATTTCCACCCCCTTGGCGGACATCACATTAAAGGGAGAGTTGCTCAATCACATCTTTTGTTTGTTGTTAAAGCTCTAAAACCACTCAATCTCTCCTTTTCTCATGCATTCGCTCAAGATTTGAATTCTTAGAAGATGAATCTGGATATAATATTTCTGACATTTCTCAAATTCGGAAGAAGGCTCTGGATAGAGGTGCTTGATAGGACTTTGGGGTTCTTTTGTGGTTAAAAGATGTATTTGGGACAAGGGTTCTTCGTAGCTACATATTTCATGCTTCCAGTTAATAACCTAGATTGGCTATGATACCAAATAAAACGTCATAAAGTATGGGCCATTTCAAAATTGATACACTCGGACAAAATTTCAAAGTCACCGAACTGGACTTTGGTATAGTGCGAACTTTTGTGACTGTTTGACCTAACTTTAGTATGCAAATTAAAGATAAAAGTAATAAGGATATGAATTAGGTAAAGGGAAGACACCACTAAGACTAAAGACCAACCAATAAGTTGATTGAAGGCTTAGTCACCCTTAACATATCTAAAGGATCCACTCAACTCACCACAGGGAAACTTGGATAAAGAGATAGAGATTTTGGAGTTAACCAAGTTGCTTTTCTTTCATTCACTTCAACTTTTATACAAGGAAACTTGGATAAACATATAGAGATTGGTGAAAGGAGAGCTCCCCCTCCACAAGGCTAATGAGAAAACGGAAAAAGGAACAGAATCACCTCCTAACCAACCGGCTATTACAATAAACTTTGGCATGTAGATGCTAATATCCTTCTTAACTACTTGCTAATAAAAGTTAGACTCTCTAACACACTTTGAATCTTGTCACCTTCTTCTTTAGATAAGCATCTTATAATTTAGCTAATTAGTTACTTGTTCCTTATCACATATAATAGCTAAATTAAGCTTTTTACCTAGCTCCCATGCCTCCCCAACTTGTTATTCAAAAGTCATTATTGGTAATTAGTGAGCCATTATATTAGTACTTGTAACCTCTTGATCTTTATCCTTGGATTTAAGTTTAGACTTTCTTCGAGAAGTTACATTTTTTTATTTTGATCCTTGATTTTCCTTTCTTTCGCTTGACAATTCCTCCGAGTAAACCTAGCTCCACTTGTACTGGGGGTTTAAGTAGCCCTACCTCATTAGAGTTAGCAATATCTTTATTATTTTACTATTGTTGCCCAATTACGTCTTCATTGTTGCCCAATTAAGTCCTCATTATTGCCAGGTAGATGCTCAACTACGTCTCCTAGTGCACAATATAGCTGTCCTTACTAATTTATTTTTGCTAGAATTTTCTTAAAGATTGTTCTCATGGGAGATTATTAGATTTCCTTCATGGCTTGCTCACTTTTGACATGGCTTCCATCGTCAACATCATTAGGGTCTTGAGCTACATCCCCTCATCAAGGTTCAATTTCACATTTTGAATGAAAATGTGGATTGCACATGCACTTTGGTTGTAGACAAATAGGTTGGACTCTTTACCTCTAAAATTCTAAGTTTGTATATGTTGTCATTTAAAAAAGAACAACACCTTCTCATTGATTGCTTCTATAAGTTGTGTTAATCATGACTTCACCAAAGTTAAAAGACAATTTTCATATATGTCGGAATTGGCACACATCTAATCTTCCGACTTTGATATAATATTCTATTTATTGTGTATGCTCCATGCATTAACAGAAGTCCAGTTATCTCAAAACATGTTCTTCAAATGGTACACACATATGCTTCTTGCCATCGTTTCATTTCATTAATGCACAATACATCTTCATTTAGAACTTGTTATGCTTCTTCTTGCGTTGAGAAAATCAATAGGAATTTATGCATTCCCAGTTTAATCACTCTCACGCATCTCTGTAAGTCAATTATGATAACATCTAGGAAATATGCACTTCTAAGAGTGTGTGAAACCAATTATACTTCTATTCAACCATTCCTTTATCCCTTCATGGAATTTCCCTATAACCGCATGAAGTAACTCTCCTTTTCCTCACTTTTTTGATTCATTTTGATTAAGGTATTTTCTTGAACTTTCTACTTGGGTCTTCAAACCAATTTTGATCCTAAAATCTTGGAAAACTACATCGAGGTATCCTCTGTTTGTTGTAAAACATTTTAAGGGCCCTCTGTTTTGATAACTAATTGTAAGATGCCCTGTGTTTTGTGGTAACTAGCAAAAAGGGCCCTATTCATTGCTCACCTATATTGCATAAGCACCCTAAACTTTTCATACTTTCGAAAAATCTAAATTTGTGTGTGTGATATTTTGCTCACTGGTACAACTTGAAGCCCCCTTTCAACTGGTATCAGAGACACATGACCAAAAATACTTAAGATTAGTAAGCTAATTAATGATTAATTAAGCTAATCAACTGTAATTAATGCTAGAATCATCACCTGCTTGCCCTGGACCAAATTATTCACATATTGTTCACTCACCGGAAGACCTTTCTCCAATAGCACCTCAATTAAACTATATCATTGATATAATTTTAGAATTAAAAGCGGAATTAACTAAAATTAAGACCGATGTCAAGGAGCTTAAGAAGAAAATATCGATAATTCGCCTTTTTCTAGTTAACGAAGCTAGGCATAGCGGAATATCTACCTCCAGTATTAGTACTCCATTCCAGCATAAATATCCTTTCTAAAATCCTAAAAACAAAAATCCATTTCCCTTGCATGATATAAAAATCCAAAAAGAAGTATGAGAAAAATCAGCTGAAAAAATAGAAAAAGAAGAAAGCGATGGAGTATAAGCAGTATACTTTTGAAGAAATACAGAATATGTTTGAGAGATAACAAAACCCAGAAGAATTAAACAAAATTATGAGCATAATTAGTGATAAACACAATGTGTTATCTGATGATAATGAAGAGACTAATAATGTCCAATTAAAAGAAGAAATATATCAGTAGATAAACCTAATCAAGCTAGAAGATCTTAATGTTGTACCCATAGAAGAAATTAAAAGAAAATTGGATAAAAAATATGGTAAAATGGTTGTTGAAGATGAGATTAACGAAATTGGAGAAGAACTCGACTTAGGTGAAATAGAGACCAATCTAGTTAACAATGTTATCCCTAAACCTGAAGAATTTGGGGAACCTTCTAGGAGGAATATTCATTTTATAAGACCTAGGTACGTTTCAGTAGGACGTACAACCAGTTTTTCCTTTGGGTTTATCCCAAGGAAACTACAACCTTCGAAGAAATTGGCCTCACTCCTATCAGTCAAACAGGATACATCTTAAACATATATGGAGCTCATAATAGAGAAGAAATATTTGAACATTGGAAACGAGGCATGAATAGTATCCTCAACATAAATACTAGCTAGGCTGCTGCAAATTTCCTAAACTACATTGAGCATAGTTTTTCAGGCAATTGGTACGATTCATTAAGTGAAGACGATAAAAATACATTAAGAATGATGGAAACACCAGCTGCTATGTTCAGAAGTTTGCGTAAGGAAATAGAGACCAAATTTATCGGAGCCAAACTTGATTTTGAAGAAAAAGTAAGAGAATGGCCAAGAAAGATTAACAACATTGAATTATGGGACATGAGATACCTAGAAAATTATATTGCTGAATTTAGTCAATATTATTACAAAATTGGACATAATGTAACTAGTCTTGCTATATTCTATGACGAATTACCATATCCGATAAATTCCATAATTAATGAAAAATACCTGACATGGCTTGAAAGAACAAATGTCATTGACACCTTTGGTTCAAGAATTTCTTATTCAAGGAAATGGATCAATGATCAATGTCTTAATCTCCAAAAGTAAAAGAAAATTAAGAAGCAATTCCTAACTTGCTAGGATTCACCTCACCAATGGGGAAAAGAACATGAAAAGAGAAGAAAGAGAGAATTTTGTAAGAAAAAGAACTCTAATTAGCAAAGGGGAGAGAAATATAAGAGAAAATATTATAACAAGCCAAGTCCTAAAAAACGAAGATTTTTTAGGAAAGTCGCTTATTGTCTTGCAAGGAAAAACAAGTGCAAATATTGGGCATGCGGAGAAGTAGGATATTATGCTAATGAATGCGAAAATAGGAAGAATACCAAGCTTATCGAAACCTTGGGAAGCCTAGATTATGTTTTGCTTAGTGAAGATGAGGCATTAGACCTAGCCTTAAGTAACAACAAAGGAATTGTTGAAATCATATTAGACAATGAATATGAAGAAAATGATTATGAAGAAACAAGTCATATAATAGAAAGTAGCTCGATTAGTCGTGGTGATCTTCAAGGAGAACAATTTGTGGTAGACAATGATAACGAAGAAGTCAAAGGAGATTGGGTCCTTCCCATAATCTAGAAAGACATGACATATAAAAATCCATCTTTCAATTGAAAAGAAAATATGTATGTGAGATGATGGAAGGAGATCGAGAAATCAAAGACTGTGCGTATGATGTGGGGGAAGTGAATCTCATTAATTAGGAAAATATCCTTAAGCATAACAAAGATAGAAAGGTATATCCATGTTGGAAGTGTCCAAGTTCAAATCAGCCCGTTACAATATTATGGTAAAGATATTGATCTTTATGCATTCATCTGTGATATTAGGCATACCAAACTTAATAATTAGATTATCACAGCGATAAGGACCAATTTATGTAATGGGTCAGTAGGATTCAACTGCCGACCAGGATATTATATAAGTCTAAAAGATGAATTCGCTAAAAACTTCTTATCTCTTAAGATAAAAACAGTTGGGATGGATATGAAATGATGAGGATATCCATTGAGGATATTCTGAAAAATTATCTACAAATCAGATAACACAATAGACCCAAAGATTAAGGTGACAATGATCTAATGATCTAAAAATTTTGAAAGTCCTACCCCTATGCAAAAGATCTAAAGGATTAAATCCAATCCTCAAGAGATAAAGATTGATCGTTCATGAATATCTAGCTTTGCTAACCCTGCTAAAATCAACAAGAAAAATGTGATAAAAATTGATGAGAATGGTAAAATTACCATGAAGACCCAATTATTGAGAAGCATGAGTACCAAATCAGAATGGGGAGAACAATCCTCATGAACTAAAGAAGAACTTAAAATCACTAGTGAAATGAGTAAAATGAGTTTTGAAGGTGCAAGATCTAGTGTAGACCGAAGTATGAGTCTAGACAGAAAGGTCATCAGGTACAAAACAAGAACTGTTAGTGAGTCAATTTATGAGCATGAATTAGTCAAAAATATGACTATGGAGATATGCTATGAAGCTACCAATAAAAATCCCAATAACATCCATATCCCAATAAAAGGTATGTTTAGAGGGATATAATAAATATGAATTATACGCCTATATAGATAGTGGTTGTTTTGTATACTTTGAAAAAATATCATTATTTTCAAAGTTTATGTCGAAAAAAGCTAAAAATCCGTTACAAGTAAGGATAGCTGATAATAGTACTATGAATCACAATGAAACTATAGAAGGGTTATCCATAGAATTAGGAGGAGTTCAATGCATTACACTAGTTCTATGGGCTACTTCTCATGATATGATTATTGAAAATAATTTTCAGAGATTATATTCTCCATACACACAGACCAAAAACCAGATAATATTCACAATTAATGGTCACTTGGTTCCTATCGAAAAATTAAGCAAGGCTTATACTCATCAAAAAATTGAGTTTACATGCAGCCAGCGTAGTAAGAAGGTAATGCCTGCACAACGAGAGGTAACATTAATAATTTCACTACTCGAGTTATCTATTAAAGAGTAGATTGTCGAGCAATAAGAAAAATTATGCAAAGAACCATACTTTGGTAATCCACTAAATTTTTGGGATAAAGATAAGACATTTGCAAAAATTACTTATTTAAATCCTAATACTATTATTCATGTCAAACAAATGGTGTATACCCACCAGGACACCCAGGAATTCGATAAACAAGTTAAAGAACTTCTGGATAAAGGATTGATGAGGAATAGTAAGAGTCCTCACACCAGTCCCGTTTTCAAGGAAAGAAATCATGCAGAAGAAAAAAGAGGAAAGACAAGAATGGTAATCAATTATAAAAAGTTTAATGATAATACTGTCTTTGGATTGTTATTATATTCCTAACAAAACTGTGCTTTTCAATAGAATTCAAGGAGCATCTTGGTTCTCGAAAATGGATTACAAAAGTGGATACTAGCATATTAAAATAGATGAAGAAAGCATCCCTTTAACTGCATTTAGTGTCCCTCAAGGACATTATGAATGGATGGTAATGTCATTTGGTCTTAAAAATGCACCTCAAATATTCTAAAGAAGAATGGATAACATCTTCAAAGATCTTAATCACTATTGTTTAGTTTACATCGATAATATCCTTGTCTTTTTCAAAACTATAAAACAGCAAAAAGATGATGTTTTAGCTGTCACTCAAAGATGCATTGATCATGGTATCATACTTGGAAAAAATAAGTGCATTTATGGTAAACAAGAAATTGAGTTCTTAGGTCTAGAGATAAATGCTGGACAAATTATCGTACGAAAATACATTCTGGAAAAAATTCCTGAAAAAATTTAAGATAGGAAGCAACTAGAAAGGTTTCTTAGATGCCTTACCTATGCTTTAGATTTCATTAAGGATTTAGGTAAACTAAGAAAGTCATTGCAGCAGAAACTCAAGAAAGAAGTAAGTTGGATATGAACCACTAATGATACAAAGATTCTTCAAAACTTTAAAAAGATGTGTAAAAATCTTCTTGTTCTTAATTTGTGTAATGAAGGAGATGATTTAGTTCTTAAGGCAGATGTCAGCAATGAGCATTGGAGCGCAGTACTCAAAATCAAAGAAGGAGAAAAACTCTACAAATATTACAGTGGAAGTCTTAATAAGGCAGAATATAACTATCCCACAATGGAAAAGGAAATCCTTGCAGTCATAAGGGGAATTGAAAAGTTCTTGAACTTTTTAGCCTCAAAATCTTTTCTTATTCGAACTGATTACAAAGGAATATTTGGTTTTTTGAAAAAGGATTTGTCAAATATGCAAGCACAAGGGCAACTCCTGCATTGGCAATTATGGCTTAACCAGTTTTCCTTCTTTATTGAACATATACAGGGATCAAAGAACTCTCTGACAAATAGTTTAACTCGATAGATCACCAATGGGGATCATCAAAGTCGACCTCCTGCTAGAGAAGGAGGAAATCCATAATGATATGCCATTCCTACTAGAATGGGTATCTCCTTCGAGTGATGCCCTTATTGATAATTTGGAATTCCATACAAAAAGTATATCACGCTTTGGTTTGATTTCTTCTGTCTACCTAATAGCCCAAAGATTTTCCCTTCTAGAGTTACAAGTTAATTATGTCCTTATGATATCCAAGAAAAAATAAGTTCTTATGTTTAAGAAAAATGGTTCATTGAGTGGTATGCAACCTGCATCGACTATTATCATAACTATTCTTATGAAATTTAGGAGTCTTGGAGTCTAACGATCTACTTTCCCGATAGGTCTAGAGTTGGTGGTGTTAGTTTCCTAACAAATTCACTCTCTCCAAATGAACCTGTGATGAAAGTTTGGGAGTACGGGATGGTAGTTTACTTTATGGAGTTTCAGATCCGAAGTTCCCATTTTCTCAACACTAACTAAATTTAAATAATGCATGTTCAAGAAGATCCATTGGATTCTTACATCTCCTGATGGTCCAACAAAAATCCCAAATGGCAGATGTCTATATGTGGAGGTACATTGTGCACTAATCAAGTACAAGAATGGAAAAGCCAAACTGGCTCATTATCTTGTTCGGATAGTTCATTTCAATGATGAGAATTAGTTACTGATTCTGCTTTAGCAAGAGCCATTGGATTTTTCAACATTTATCAACAGAGTTGGAGATAAATTGAACGAGGAAAAACACTAATGCATTGTGGAAATACTACTTTCGCTTATTATAATGAGTTTAGCGAATATATGAAGGCGGAAGGAGAGACTTCAGAAGATGTTTTTGATTATCTTTTTGACATTGGAGCAGAAAAATTCTTATCAACAAAAGGAAAGAAATATCTTCTTGAGTTATTTGAGAAATGGGACCCAGAGCATCTTGAATTAGATGAAGATTTTGATGATTATTCAGATAATGATGGTCTGGAATATATAACTGGAGAGGAGGGCATGCAGAATCTCAATAATGATGACTAGTCTTGTCATCATTAAAAGCCCTGAAAAGTGGTTGGTCCATTCTGGTACTATTTTGACAAGTGTCAGGTCTGTAAAATAAAGCAGTGTATTGTATCCATGTGAAAATTCAGTATGTACTGTAACTATTAAGGCATCCTATGTTACCCCAACCCTCTAAAAAAGGAGACGTTGAATGCTGAGAAAAGACACAGTCATTTGAGCATTCTTGAGCACAAGAGAAGTTGGGATTCTCCATTTCTCTATGAGCAAGCATCTCTAATAATCTTAGCTTAAGTCCCTTTTCAAACTTTCCATTGTAATATTTCCACTTTCAAACTTTCAATAAAAGAAGTTTTCCAGCAAGGAAGTTATCCAATCGAACCTTATGTCTTGAATATTATAATTTCTTGATTAAAGTCTCATTATCCTTTAAAATACTTAAAACTTGATTAGTGACTACGGTCTGAGATAGGAAACGAAACAGATCTGTGATGTGCCTGATCTAAGGAATGTGGGGTTGAGATTAGCAGTCTCTGTAAACCGGGAGCTAGAGGAATGTCAGAGTCCAGCGTCGACTAAGTTCAAGTAATGGTCAAAACTCTCTAATTAAGCTTTAATTATTTTGCTGAGCATGTTGGGTCGTTAATCACAGAAAATATAATATTTATGATATAAGTAGTAGATTGTAATAAGTAGTACCAGTAAAGTCATTATAAGAAGTTAAATCATTAAAAACAAGCATAAAACAGCTTATTTGCATAGTTTACCCAAACTAAGGGCCTTTCTGCAATTTCTAAAAGTTTAAGGACTAAGGACCTAAAAATTGGTTACCTGAAAACATAAGCACCCCTGAATTAGATCTCAAATTACAGGGGCCTAAACATAGTTACTAAAGAACTTAGGCACCTAAGAGTCACTTAACGTAAAATCTCCAATTCTGACTTTATCAAATCTCCTAATGTTGATTCTTTCTCCTTTTGTTGCCTTATGGAATTTAGCCCAAATAACTTTTGGAGTTCCTTGTAAAAATCTGCCATTCTTTTTTTTTATCTTTTTTTTATTACTTGACTCTTTATAAATCTTATAAATCTAGACCTTCTTAGAGATTTTTTTTTTCCAATTTCTCATATGTGTAAACATCAACTACTCTTCTAGATCCATTCTTTGCCCATGATAAAAACAGTCGAAAACTTTCTAGTCCATTGTCAAGAACAAGGGTGAATTTCATTAAACCTTTTCATCTTTAATCCTTGTTTTCAAATGAGAAAAAGTCCACCCCTCCAATTAACTCTGATGAAGACTGACTGAAAATGGAGGATGAGGCTTCTCACTCATCGAAGGCAGTGGTTGATTTTAAAATCATATTACTAGAAATTAGAAATGCCACCAATGACTAGGTATATACATTAAAATCATGCAACTAGAAATACGACTTGACCTATTTTCCAGTTCTAATCATCTAGGCTTTATCTTTTTAACTTCATTAATTATAATTATTGTTGACCTAATTCAGGGACGCTAGACCCAACTATATAAGAGCCCTTCACCCCACATCCTAAATTATATCCAGTTAGTTAAAAACTATGACATTAAGTTATTGCAAATGTCACTCTTTACTTCACACCATAATGAATATAGAGGAGCTTGTTGAGATTCAAATCTAGAACTCTAAGACTATGTTGATGATTGTGCCAATCAAAAGCTTGAACTGATGATTAAAGGTTCAAGAATATGTTTCACACTCCAACAACATTGTAAATAGTCTTTTGCCATTATCGTTGTTCAAAAGTTGTCTTTGATGTGGGGAATACTTAGGAGGAGTTCTCCACTTCTACAAGTAGAAGTACATTAATAACAGGGCACTTTGTGCTTTGAGCTTAGTTTGAAGCTTCCACTGCAACAACCTCAAGATGTACACATTCAAGCATTGGACCCATGTGGTTTCCACCTGCCGAAACCTGCACTTTTCAACGATTGCATTAACTGATTGCTCAATTTCACTTAGTCGCCCCGAATTTTCTTCAGAGAACATGGTAAATTCACTTGTCCACAAAGTGGAAGTTTTCGAATCTTATCTTTCTTCTCAATTTGATCCCAGATTTTACATCTCTTTATTGCTAAACTGCAAAAGTCTCTCTCATATTTTTCAAGTTCATGCACAAATTGTTATTGATGGGATGTTGTAGAACCTAAATGTTATGAATAAATTGCTTAATCCTTATGCTAGATTCAAAGCTATTGATGTTGTTCGGGCATTATTTGCTAGAGTGAATGAGAAAGACCCAATTCGATAACATGTAATGGTTGGAGGTTTTACTAAAATTGGGGATTACACTAATTGTTTTAAGACATTTAGAGAACTCATTCATTGTGGGGCTTAGCCTGATAGCTTTTCATTGCCATTGGTGATAAGGGCCTACAGAGATATCATGGACGTCCAAACAGGTAGGTTAGTTCAGCATGTTGCTTGTAAACTTGGGTGGCACTTGGATCCTTTCGTATCTTCTAATGAAATTCATGATGCTAGGAAGCTATTCGACCTCCTCAATGGTGAAGTGTTATTAGGCGTTGTGAGGTGCATCAAGGATAAAAATGGTAAAGTGTTATTGGAGGATGCAGAAATCAAAGAAAGATGGCAAAGATACTTCTCCTACCTCCTCAATGGTGAAAGGATCGAAGATTCCCGAAGCAGCGAACGCAAGGGTGGTGAGAGGAAAACTGCTCCGCGAGAGTGTGGTCATATCAGCAAGCACGAGATTAAAGAGGCCTTGAGGCAGATGCCCAATGGGAAGGCAGAGGGTTCAGATCAAATGCCGGCGGAAGTATGGAAGTGTTTGGGTGAGGAAGGATTGGAATGGCTAACAGAACTTTTCAATGTCATTTTAGGACGGCTAAGATGCCCGAAGAATGGAGGTCTAGCACAGTTATCCCTTTGTACAAGAACAAATGGGATATTCAGGATTGTAATAATTTTAGGGGTATAAAGTTGCTCAGTCACACTATGAAGTTATGGGAAAGGGTGATTGAGAGAAGGCTGCGGAAGGATGTTTCAATTTCAGAGAACCAATTTGGTTTTATGCCAGGCAGGTCGACCATAGAGGCGATTTACCTCCTTAAAAATCTCATGAGTTTGTATAGAGATAGAAAGGTGGATCTCCACATGGTGTTCATTGACCTGGAAAAAGTGTATAATAGAGTTCCGCATTAAGTGTTATGGAGATGCTTGGAGGAGAAAGGAGTACTACTCTTATATATTCGAGTTATTAAGGATATGTACGAGGGAGGTAGGATGAGTGTTAGGACGCCAGGAGGGGTCACTCATGACTTCTTCACTGGTAGGGGTCTGCATCAGGGTTCCACCTTGAACCATTTTCTTTTCACTCTAGTTATGGATGAACTTACAAGAGAGATTCAAGATGAGTCACCTTGGAGTATGCTTTTTACAGATGACATTGTTCTTATTGATGAGACCAGTCAAAGGGTTAATGACAAGTTGGAGCGATGGAGGCATACTCTAGAATCTAGTGGTTTTAGAGTAAGTAGATCGAAGACGGAGTACCTTTATTGTTGTTTCAGTGGAAGGGTAGATGCGGGGGGAGAAGTCACCCTGGATGGGCGGCCGATACCTAAGGTCGATAAGTTTAAGTATCTAGGCTCGATTATTCAGCAGAATGGGGATATTGATGAAGATATTAACCAACGAATAAAAGTAGGTTGGCAAAAATGGAAGTATACCTCAGGTGTGCTGTGTGATAAGAGGGTGCCCCTTGGATTGAAAGGCAAAGTCTATCGCACGATAGTTAGACCGGCCGTTCTTTATGGATCGGAATGTTGGCCTCTAAAAAAGATGCAAGTTCAAAGGCTGAAGGTAGCAGAGATGAGGATGATAAGGTGGATGTGTGGTTATACGAGGGTAGACAAAATTAGGAATGAAGCTATTAGAGACTTAGTTAAAGTAGCTCCCATCGGAGATAAGATGAGAGAAACAAGACTCCAATGGTTTGGTCATGTGAAGATGAGGAGTGTGGACGCTGCAGTGAGGAGATATGAGAGGATCAATATCCCCGAAGGCAGAAGAGGGAGGAAAAGACCAAAGAAGAGCTTGGACGAGGTGATTAAAGAGGACTTGAGAGTTGTCGGTTTGACGGAGGACATGACTCAGGATAGAAAGTTATGGTGAGATAGGATTAAGCTCTTAGATCGCAGAGAGTCGACCCCGTAGTTTCTTTTGCTTGCGGTGGCTTAGTGATGGTAGAGTCTTTTTTTCTTTTTTCTTCGTTTGTGGTGTTCGTATGCTGGTTGTACTGTCTCCCGAGAAGAACTCTTGTTGCTTACAGCTGGTTGTCTAGGTATATTACCTTCCTCCGATATATTGTCCGTTTATCTCATAACTTCAGCAACTGATCTATTTTACCTCAGTCTTCCCCTGCTATAGAATGTTTCTTCCATATAATGCTTTCCCATTTAATGTTTTCGCAAAATTTTTCTTCTATAAGATATTTTCACGAAACCCTTTTTGGTGGGTCTCTTGGACTCAGCCTCTCTACGGGTAGGAATGTCGATAGAGGTAAGGTTGCCTACAGCTGAATCTCCCTAGACCCTGCAAAAGCGGGACCCACACTGGGAGTTGTTGTTGTTATTAGGAAGTTATTCGACAGAATGCCTAAAAGAGATCTTGTGACTTGGACTATCGTGATAGGTGCTTATGGGGAGGCAGGGGATGAGAACGAATCCGTAGTTTTGTTTGATAGAAGAAAGGCACAGGGTATTCTTCCAAATAAGATTGCCCTGGTGAATGTTGTTAATGCATGTGCAAGAGTTGTAGCTATGCATAAAGCTAGACTAATTTATGACTTTATGTGTCATATGAATTTTTTTATTGGATGTTACACTAGTAACAGCTATGATTGATATGTATGCCAAGTGTGGAAGTGTTGATTCTACAAGGGAAATCTTCGACAATGAGGGAAAAGAATGTCATAACATGGAGTACACTGATTGTAGCCTATGGATATCGTGGAATGGGATAAAAAGCTATTGATCTATTCCCTATGATGTTGAGGACAGGAATCTCGCCCAATATCATCACTAATCGTGTATATACATAGTTGTATTTCATATTGGACTTTAATGTATGATCACGTACTCTTGTAACCATAATTCTTATGATAAATACATGCCTCTATTGAGGCAGGCATCCTAATAACCACACATGGTATTAGAGTCAAAGAAACCCATATACCTCACTCTCTCTCGACCTACCCTTGCTCTCGGTTGCTCTCTCCCATGCTATCATGGTTGGTATTCCCCCACTTAGCTGTTTTGGAATCTGCTCAAGCCTGTGGAACCTGCTACTTCTTCCCCTTTTCACGTCAGTGCTGCAGAATCCCTCAATGTTCATCTCCCATCATTGTCTTAAGCAATTGACTTATTGTTGTAACCAACTATGAGTATACCTTTGCCAACATCACAACCATATTCATCTATTCCGTTATTGTCATCCACCCCTCATCTTCCTTACTATTCTTTTTATTTTAATAACCTCCCAGCAACCCACAATGCTCACCCATCAATTCCCCTTAATGTTTCCCTTATTCCCCTGCTCTAAATCCTGTTACTTTTTCTAATAGACGCTTCCCCGATTCCACAAATGATTATAGTTCTCTAGCAGTCCTCCTTTCTGTACTACCCATGCTACTCCCATGCAACACCCGACCTTCGCCTCTTTTCTTCGTACCATTCATCCTTATCTTCCTTCTTTCACCCTTGAAGTCACTCTTACCGCTCCAATCATATGATGGTCGCCTCTCTAGTCCTAAGAATTACCTAACGTGGTAAACTCAGGTTACAAACGGTGCTCATATCCCATGGTCTGCTTAGGTTGGTTGACGGTTCTTTTTCGCTTTCTGTTGTTACCATAACGTCTTACACAGGTCAAGTTCAAACCAATCCTGACTTCATGGATTAGGTTAAACTTGATCAAAGTATTGGTTCATGGATTTATGCCACTTTGTCCCCTGAAATTTTAATTGATGTTTGTCATTCTCCTGCCTCTTCTCATGTATGTCAGAAGCTCTAGCTTCTTATTATTCGAGTATGTACTGGTACTCCAGTTCAAACAGATGCTCGCAAAATATCCGCAAAAGTGATACTCAATCCAAAGACACCTATTTATATGAGATCATATCCATAGCTGATAATCTGGATTCACTTAACAGTCTGGTCTCTCAAAGTGATCTCGTACATTACACATTGATTGGCCTCAGCCAAGAATATGAGACGTTTGTTACTACCTTAACTCATGTTCCCATGGTGTTAAATTTTAATGATTTGTGCCCCGCGATTTTTGCTTTAGGAACAACGGTTATGGCTTCTTCATGGAGGTGACTCCAGGTTCCCACTTCGGGCTCTAATCACACAGCAGTCCTCATCCTCTAATTCTTTGTTAAGCGCATCTATAGGTATCTGTAGGGCACGACGGATCATGGCTTGCTTTTAACTCCCGAGTGGACCTCATGGTTACTTTGTGTGACTCAGATTGGGCTGACTGTCCTGACAGTAGTCGCTCCACCACTTGTTTTACTGTTTTCTTGGGTCTAATCTCATCTCTTGGCGCTTTAAGAAACTATAGTATCTCATTCCTCTACTGAGGCAGAACATCATGTTGTCGATAATGCAGCAAAGATTTAGTGGCTTCATCAGCTTTGTTTGATTTGGGTATATTGGTACAGGTGCGAATTGGGCTCTTCTATGATAACATATATTCCACGTATCTTGCTGCCAATCCGCTTCTGTATAATCGCAACAAGCATATTAAGTAGACTACCACTTTGTTAGTGAGATGGTCACTAAGCGGCATCTTCAAGTCAAGTTTGCCTCTACTCAATCACAAGTCACTGAAATCATTAGCAAAGGTTTTGACATCACATAAGTTCCACTAGTTCAAGGTCAATCTCTTCGTGGTCGCACCCCATACAAATTTAGGGGGCGTAATAGTGTACATATATAGCTGTATTTTATTTTGGGCCTTGATATATAATCTTATACTCTTGTAACCCTAATTCTTGTGATAAATACATGCCTTACTACCTTTATTGAGGCAGGCACCCTAATAACCGCACAATTACATTTGTCTCACTATTATATGCTTGTAGCCATTTGGGTTCGTTTGAAGGACTTAGAATTTTCTCTTTAAGGCATGATACTTACTCATTTAGACCAGAGGTTAAACACTATACTTGCATTGTCGACCTCTTGGATCGTGCTAGGAGATTGAAAAACCCTTTTAAATTAATTGAGGATTCTGCAATTGATAAGGATGAAGGATTATGGGCAGCTTTGCAAGGTGCTTTTATAATCCAAGGAAATCTACAGGTTATTGAGAAGTCATCAAAATCCCTTCTTGCATTGCAGCCCCAAAATCTAAGACATTATGTTTTGCTTTCGAATATCTATATGAAGGCATGAAGGTAATAACATGTGGCTAAAATCAGAGGGCTCATGACTCATCAAAAGTTAAAGAAGATCCTGGTTGGACTTGTATTGAGATTGATGGCAAGATCTATAAGTTCACAGTTGAGGGATAGTACTCATCTTCATTTCGATGAGATATACAACACGCTAGATAGTTTGAGACAATGATTGGATTTGGATGGATATATACCTCATACCAATTTTGTCTTCCAGGATGTCGATAAGGAGCTGAGGCAACAAAAGCTCTACTCTCATGGTGAGAAGTTGGCTATTGCTTTTGGTCTAATTGCCACATTTGAAAGGACTCTTATTAGACTTACTAAGAATCTAAGGGTCTGTGCAGATTTTCACACATTTATCAAGTCATTCTCTATAAATACAAAGAGAGAAATTATTATCCGAGATGCAAATAGATTTCATCACTTTCAGGAAGTAATTTGCTCTTGTAGTAACTATTGCAAATTTCAGGGTGGCGTTTGTGCGATATGTTGTATTTGATTGCAAGGAAAAATATATATATACACACACACGCGCATGCACACACACCCACCCACACAAACACACACACACACATATAAACACAAACACACACACACACAGATATATATATATATATA